>JAMGYZ010000005.1:1200000-1800000 GCA_024713785.1 Morchella sp. 2018-W45
TGGCCTAGTAGTCTGGATATTGCTGGCATTCAGCCATACTTCATCACCAACGTGGTAGACTGTGGCAGGCACTCGGTGGGCATTAGCATTGGTCTCCTGGCGGTCCTGAGCATAACGAATCTCAGCTTGCAATTGATCATGAATCTCGGCCATTTTTTGAACAAGGGCATTGGTATCTTGAGGGCGGTCGGTGAGCGGGGGTAGCGCTAGGTTTTCCGTGAAGCGTGGATCGAACCCATAATTAGCCATAAAAGGAGAGATCTGAGTCGTCTCCGAGGGGTGATTATTAGAGGCAAATTCAGCAAGCGGTAACCAATCTACCCAGTCATCCTGTTGGTAGGATACATAGCTCCTCAGGTACTGTTCCATCACCGCATTGATTCGTTCTGTCTGACCATCAGTTTCAGGATGAAAGGCAGAGGACAGGGCCAAATTAATCTTCAGCATCTTGCAGAGAGATCTCCAGAACTGGGACGTAAACTGGGTACCCCGATCGGAAACAATGCTAGTGGGAAGACCATGAATTTTCCAAACATGATCAATAAACAGGCATGCGAGGTCTTCAGATCCGGTAGTAGTATTACAGGCAATATAGTGTCTCATCTTAGATAGACGATCGACTACAACGAGAATCGCATCTCTTCCCTTGCTCTCCGGTAATCCTGTGACAAAATCCATAGAAATATGTGTCCAAGGTCTCTGGGGAATCGGTAGAGGGCGAAGAACTCCATAGGGGGCATGGCGGGAGGTCTTGCTTCGACTACAGGTATGACAATTCCTCACATAGCGGTCTACTATGCTGCGCATTCCAGGCCAGTAATACGAACGGGCGAGAAGCTGAAAAGTCTTTGCCTTCCCCGGGTGGCCTGCGGACGGGGCATCATGGTGTTGCTGAAGCAGATACAAATATAGGTTCGTATTGTTTGGCACAAAGAGGTTCCCGCGGTAGGTTAGGAGGCCTTTCCTGGTTGAGCATTCTGCTAGGGTAATCTCTCGAGAGTGCCTAACGCCGTTTCGAAGAAGTCCTAGGGTTTTATTCGGAAATGGGTCAATAACATAAGCCTGTTCAAAAAGTTTTTCTAGGGGTGACTGTACTCGGACAGCCGGAATGACTGCCAACAAACCCAAATTATGGGACTTCAACACTGTCTGACTTTGCTGCGTCAGGCGTTCATCCCCCTCTTTAGGCAGATCTCCTAATCTCCTAGTCAATGCATCTGGTTTTCCTCCTTGCTTCCCGGGTCGATATTTAATCATATAATTAAATCGAGAAAGAAACTCTGACCAACGTGCCTGTCGACGATTCAAATCCCTCTTGATCATAAAATACTCCAGGTTCCGGTGGTCGCTCAGAACTTCGATAGGTTCGGCAATACCCATCAGTTCAGCTCTCCATTCTTCGAAACACTTGATAATGGCTAACAACTCCTTATCATAAATCTCGTAATTGCATTCAGCGGGGGAGTGAGTTCCAGAAAAAAAAGCAACAGGATGAAGAATATTCTCATCACTGTATTGGGAGAGTGTACCACCCGACACATAATCGGAAGCATCTGATTCCACAATGGCCCTGCGATCGAAATCAAAGTGACGAAGAATCGGGGCAGTAGTAAAAGCTGTTTTCAGTCCTTCGAACGCCGTTTCACAATCCGATGACCATATAAATGACACATTTCCTTTAGTGAGCGTAGTAAGAGGGCGAACAATCCCCGAGTAATTCTTAATAAAACGTCGATAAAAGTTCGCCCAACCATTGAACACCTGTATATCCCTAACATTTAGAGGACGGGCCCACTTAACAATGGTCTCAATCTTCTTAGGGTCGAGCTTAAGGCCTTCGGTAGTGACAATCATACCCAAGTACTTCACTTCTTTGACTTGAAATTCGCGTTTCAGGGAAAATAAAGATCGGCGTTGGTGAGAGCTTGCAACACTTGATTAACATAACTTCCAAATCCTCACTATAAATAAGGATATCGTCGAGATATGCAGTGCAAAACCGATCCAGGAAAGGACGAAGAGTATCATTAATAAAATGTTGAAAGACGGCGGGGGCATTGGTAAGTCCAAAGGGCATTACTTTGTACTGAAAATGGCCAACTCGGGTGCGGAACGCGGTTTTCCATTCATCTCCAACTGCGACTCGGACCAGATTATACGCATTCTTCAGGTCCAACTTCGTATACTATTTGGCCTTGCAGAGTTGGTTGAAGGTTTCCTTAGGTAACGGTAATGGGTAACGATTCTTGACGGTAATAGCATTTAGTCCTCGGTAATCAACACAGAATCGAAGACCGCCACCCGGCTTCTTTACGAACAGAACAGGGGATCTGGCAGGAGAGGAGCTGGACTCAATAAACCCTTTCTTCAACATATCATCTATGTATTCGATCAGTGCTGCGAATTCGTCTCAGGACATACTATACAGAGGGCCGAAGAGGGGTTCTTTTCCTTCATAAAGATTAATCCGGATGTCATAGGGGCAGTGAGGAGGCAATTTCTGAGGGCCTTCTGTTCCAAACCAAAGCTGCAATCTCGGAGGGTATCGCTTCAGTAGAGCCCCCCAGAAACATGGCATAGACCGTAAGGCCCTGGGTGGTCTCGGCAAAGGTAGCAGTGCTAACAATTTCAAAATCATGACTGGCGGGGAGCGGAGATGAAATGCCCTTGACATAGGCGGGGACCTGATCATCATTACAACGTTGAAGACAGCGAGGGGACCCGAAGGTCAACGAATTATCGGCGAAATTAATAGTAATATTATGTCGGCGCAGCCAGGGAATACCTAGCACCAACGGATAATGCCATAGGCAAGTAACATAGGCGGAAATATTTTCGGTATGACCTTGAATGCGAAGAGAAAAATGAGCAATATGAGTAATGTTACCGGAGGAGATTTCTCTTCCATCGATAACCTGAAGGATACGAGGATTAGGAAGACGAGTAGTGAGAATTTCCTTGTAGCGTATAAATGATTCATCAATGAATGCAAATCCAGAAGCCCCGGTGTCAACAAGCGAGTAGGTTTTAACAGTTTTATTTTTATCAGATACGATACATGAAACAACAAGATGATCATTGTCTGAAACCTTCTCACCAGAGACACCAGAAGCAGCAGAAGCAGACAAAGAAAGAGGAGGGACCTGGCCTAAGCCACCTAAGACAGGTCCTCGTGAAAACTCGACTGATTTGGGCTCACAGCAGAAATCGAACCAGGAGAACCTAAACCCAAAGAACCAGACGAAGAAGAAGAACCAAAGGGAAACCCAAAAACATAACCAGGAGAGGAGGAAGGACGAGAAGCATTGTTAACAGCAGGGGGCGCGCCGGCCCCAGATACCCCCAGAGGTACGCCTACCTCAGAAGTAGCAGCAACACGAGCAGGACGAACGACAGGACGGGTAGGACATTCAGCAGCAAAATGCCCAGGACCTCCACAATACATGCAGAGTCCTTGGGCGGCATGGCGGGCACGTTCAGCGGGGGTAATTGGGCCACGGCGTTGAGGGCGGCGGGTACCAGAAAGATCCATGGGCACCGCACCCCCTAGAGAGTAAGAGGGGTGAGGAGCAGGGGCAGCAGCAGGGGAGGCCGGAGCCCAGGCAGGAGCAGAGGGAGCAAAGGGTTGGCGAGCGGCAAAGGGGAAAGAGCGGTCTCTGGCACGAGCGTCTCGGAGCCTATTGTCCAACTTCTGGAGTAAGAGGACATATTCAGAAGTGGCGGCGGGGACGTCATGATGGATCATAGCGGAGCGAAGCTCACGGGAGAGCCCCTGAGTCAGTGCGTGTTTCTTGGCCTCATCGTTCCACCTAACCTCAGCAGCCAAGCGTTGAAACTCAGCGAAGTAGGTGGAGAAGTCTCGGCCTCCTTAAGTAAGGCGTTCAAGTTCCCGTTCAGCAGTAGCAATGCGGTCTGGATCCCCAAAGGCGGTTTCCAGAATCGTGATCAAGGCTTCAATGTCTTCCAAGTCGATGCGTCCTCCGACGACAAGAGGCATTACCTGGGCAAGGGCACGGCCGGAAAGAAGATTAATTGCATAGGCAAGGCGGGCTTGGACGGCAGGGAAACGATCATGGTTGGCGAGCATCTTTAGGCGAAGTTGAGTGACAAAGGGGCGAAGCTCCTCCCTTTTACCATCAAACTTGGGTGGGTCAGGGACTTTCTCGGAACGAGGGGTCGAGGGTGGAGCCGGAGGAGCAACAGGAGGGACGACGGGAGGGTCAGTAGGCGGAGCGGGAGGAGCAGCGACAGGAGGAGCAGCAAGCGGAGCAAGAGGAGGAGCGACAGGTTGGACCGTTAGTAAGGCATTCAACTGGTGGACCTCTGCAAACTGACTTTCGAGATTGACGATTTGTTGCTCAAGATCGGGGATGCTGAAAATGGTATTCAAGGCCATGTCTCTTTCGAAACGGGCCATGTCTCTCTCGTGTCGAAAACGAGAGACATTATATCCTAGGAGGTCGAAGAGCAGGGCCTTGTCATGGTCATATTGTTCGGAAAAAGCTTGGACTGTATTGGGGGCAGCCCACGATGCAGGGGCCACATCGCTATTAGCGATGCGGTCGGTAATAACAGGTGCAGGTCAAATAGCAAAAGAGGATTCGGAAGCTGCCATGATAGTGTCTCGGGAGCCAAAGGGCGAGGCAACGTAGTCTAACGGAGCGGGGTCGGGTCAGGGCAAAGACACAGGACAGGGTCGGCTCAGGAGACACCCGAGGCGAGACAGGTTCAGGTTCAGGTTCAGGTTCAGGGATGAGGCGAAGACAGGAGGGCTGAAGCTAAAGTATTGTATTGCTAACAGAAAGAAGACGTTGCCTAGAGAGGCAGAAACATAGGAAAGAATGAGCCCTATATATACAACTATTCCCTCACGCCAATGACTCACACCATAGAATCCTATAGAAACTCTTACACTCTTACCCATACTATTCCCAATAACCCCAATTCTATCCCGTTACTACCCCATCCTTCCTAGCGCTTACATTTCATTACCCTAGCTCCTTCCTAAACCATCATTTTACTTCCGACATCGACCGATACTATCCAACAACCCTGTTCCGAGGGCGCTTTGGCGGGAGGCGAGGTGCGGGAGGTGGAGCCGTGATATCCTCACTGCTCCTTCTTCCTTCGGGCACGCTGTTTCCCTCGCTCCCCCTTCCACCCGTAGATACTCTCTACTTCCCATTGCCAGTTCAACTACAAGGCATAAGGCTTACACCTTATGTAACGTGCTAGCTAGCAAGAGGTGATTACGCCCAGCACATAGGTTGAGCATTCCCTATGATATATACGTAGCTAGTAGCAAGAGATATCAGGAACTAGAGCCTACGAGTCCTCACCTCTCACCCTCCTAACAGACATTCGCACTTCGCGAATCGCCCCCTCGCCTTGTAAGCTAGCCCTCTGGAAACAACAGCCTACACGCACAAGAGAAGAGTATATACACAAACTCATCCTCAACCCCCTTCCACGAGATGCTGCCGGAAGGAATGGCAAGTAGCAACTATGCGTTCTTTAGTGATTATTAGTCTAATAGAAATTTAGGAGGATTGCGGCTTGATACCTCTTGATTTGTTTGAGCTTTTTTGGACCGATGAAGTGATAGAGACATTATCACAGAAAAGCAACGTCTATGTATCTCTACAGGGAGCAAATACTCTCTACCCTGTTAATCAACCCACTAGAAGGAGATGGAAGGCAACAACCCCGCAAGAAATTCGGATTTTTTTAACGATCTTAATCACTATGGGTGTATTTAGATGCAAGTCACTTTCAGATATTTGGAAGCAGCAGGGTGGTGTTAGGATAAATGTGAACAGGTGGCGGAACGATGATCTAAGTCCAATATCCAAATCTATGTCCAATAACTGGTTCTTTCAAATCAAATGATACTTCCACATCTCACCCCCAAAGAAGGAAATCAACACTGATAATTGGTGGGAAAAGTTGGAGCCGTTGAATAGTATGTTAAGGGAGAGTTGCAGGAAGTACTACTTGCTATCTAGCAATGTAACAGTTGACGAGATAATGATTCAATTCAGTGGATGTAGCAAACACACAGTGCATATATCTAATAAACCAATAAAAGAAGGATATAAAGTTTTTGCAATCAGCAACCATGGATATACAATGAACTAACGATATCACTCGAGAATTAAGAGTATTGCACAGCTTTCTACTTCATATCGAGAGTTTATCGGTTTGTCACCTACAATTGCAGTTGTCTATCAGTTAGCAGAACAGACATTACCCTATCAACAACACGATTTTGTCGTATATACGGACAACCTTTTTAGTACTGTGCCACTATTTTTGAAACTACGGGACATAGCTCTAGGCGCCTGTGGAACTGCAAAAGTTCAATCTGGACGATTTCCTAAGGAATACAATAATGAATTGAAGGATATCTCTTGGAATTCCATTTCAAGTGGACCTGTTACCGGCAGCGATGACAAAGTATTAGCCGTATAAAGGCAGGATAACAATCATATTCACATGCTATCAACAATTCACGTCTTATCTACTAGAGTACTACGACTATGTAAACGTCTGAGAATTACGAGTACAAGCGGACGATTAGTTAGAACAGCATTTGGCAACAACCATACGATGACTTTTGAGATACCTAAAATTATTGATGACTACAATTATAATAAGGATGGAGTTGATCTAGCAGATCAATACCGTAGTTATTTCTTTACTCAATTGATTTCACGCCGGAATTGGCTTCCTTTCTTTTTTTGGTTACTTGATACCACTACAGTCAATGTATTTCTTATGTATAGATCGTTGGAATCGGGTAAACAGGCATTGGCAAAAAGTACTTCACCTCACAAAGACTTCCGGGTTCAGCTTGCTGGTCAGCTTGTTGAACGTTACGCAAAATTCTCGGCGGCGCAACACCAAAGAACTCGCTGGTACAGGAGAAAGACAACGGTTCTCCGCTACAGCAGAATTTATGGGGTTTTAGATTTACCTTCACTGGCAACTCCCTTTACGCCTTTACTAGCACCCTCGCATACCAAAGTTCATATTGCCAAAAGAAAAGAATGTGAAAGGTGTCGCATGAGGTTTAGAAGGGAAGGACTCAAAGGGAAGCGAGCTCCTACATCATATTTTGCATGCTTTATAGATTATCATGACCTTCGCTAAAATCTGATATCACATGACTTCCAAAAACAGCTAGAACTGCTGGCACGGACCAGGTCGCGAATTTAACAAATTTCATCCGTGAGAGCGATAGTATACACGTAGTGGTGACCACATATATTCTCATAGGCACAAAAGTTATTTCAATAAAGACATAACATTTGGCCCTACAACGCCCCCACTTTATGTGCACAGGTCACCACCACTTAATATTACTCTTCTCACTACCTATCATATTTCACAACTAATAACCAAGCCTGCAGAACTTTGGAGGTTCATGAGCTTTGTTCCGCATATCCAGCCCTAGCAGCCACAATAACATCTCTCACGAAGGAAGTGACATGACAATAAGGGTCGAAATACCGTTCCTACACCCCACCGCACATTGTGTATCCAATCTCCCACCAGGTCAGCCAATCCCCATTGCATTGGAGTCCGGGGTAAATATCCATTTGCTAGCTCCGCCCCCACTATATTCCCTCTATGAAGCAAGAAAAGAAAGGGGGGAAAGGAAAAAGATAGCTAATTAATGGATGAAATTGGGTTTAGTTAGGGTTTGACATAGCAAGCCCCAAAGGAGATGGATTGCAAGGAGGGGAAACACACCAGCTCCGCCTACAATCACTTTCCCCATCCGCGACTCCCCCCAAGAGAATGATAAGGGATGTAAAAAAAAAAAAAAAAAAAAAAAGAACTACGACCGTCGTTAATAGTGGTATTGAACTTTATTGGCCCGAAAAACGAAAAGTAGCAAACGCAAAGCAAAAAACACCCCATTCTCCTGTTACATGCCCTAAACAAATAAATCTCCGAACCATACTAACAAAAAGAAGCAAAGACAAGAAAAAAAAAGCTGCAAGCGGTACGTCACCCAAAAGTGCGAGTTCCATAGTTCGATAGCCCAATTCACACAAAGTGGGAGGGTTCTCCCAAAGGATATAATAACAAAGAACGGGAAATGGGAGGTACACACAGGTGAAGTTATAAATAATAGAGCAAAGGCAAAACTGAGCTCCCCCGCCCTCATACACAAGTACACTTTTTTCACACGCGGAGCTATTGGTACTCTAATATTCATAGGGATGAATAGGAATAGCCCTTTTACCCGCATCTAGATCCTGCTCATCCATCACCTCAGATACTTTCTGTGGGATTCCATGGACTCTCACACGGTACAAACACGTGTAATCAGGGTGACCCCAGTTGTTAATAACCTTGAAGACAACAAGTTGGGTGGTGATGTTTAAGTTGATCAGGTCAACAGGAAGATCCCAGGTTTGAATCCTCGGGTTTCCCACGTTTATATCGTACTTGAATACACCTAACTTAACGAAGTTGTCATACAAGGCCCCGCTGGGTCCTGGAGGAGACGAGGTGCTCTCGCGGTCCCATAGCCTGTCCTTTGACCACTCAATCTCATTTAACGCTCTTGCCGCGGCCTTCTCAGCTCTCTCCCTAGTCTCTCCGTCCTCAAACTGAGCCCAAAACTCAATTTTTCGCGGCGCAGATGATATATCCACAGCGTGGGATTTCGGGATGTGTTCGACTGAGATTTGAGTGGCAAATATGGGCAGCGCAAGTCTGACGCCAATGTTACCCTGGTCACCAGGGAAGGGCCAGCACTGGCCAACATCGCTTGTAGGAGTGATAGCAACTGTAGGTTGTGCGATGACGCCTCTTCGCCTACCGAAGAC
This sequence comes from Morchella sp. 2018-W45, assembly GCA_024713785.1. Classification (NCBI taxonomy): domain Eukaryota; kingdom Fungi; phylum Ascomycota; class Pezizomycetes; order Pezizales; family Morchellaceae; genus Morchella; species Morchella sp. 2018-W45. The sequence goes on from JAMGYZ010000005.1 coordinate 1,208,844, forward strand.
AGAGTAGAACCAACGATTTTTGTCGTTTGACCATTCAAATGTTGGAGATGTTGCCCATGGGGAAATCTTTCCGCCGGTGAGAAGAGAGGCATAATCTGGTATGCTGAGCGAGGGGACCTCAACATCGGAACTAGAGCCTGAACCAGAGGAAACGGAGCCCCCCTTAGACGCAAAATGGGGGTTTTGGCTGATATACTTGCGAACGGCACTATCGACAACAATTGGTGATTTTTTGATTGCGTCTTCGACAAGAGTTGGAAGAACCGAATCTTGTTTGATCCGCTCCATGAATTCTTTCTCGATCTTTGGCCAAAACACATTGACGGCCCAATCTCCATTCTCCTTGACCTTCTGGTCGATTAGCTGCGTAACGGTCCCTTTGCTCAATAATACTTGATCTTTGTACTGATCATATGTGAGACCTGTGTGTTCATCAATAAGTCCCCTCAGTCTCTTTTCATTCTTTTGAAGGAAGTCATTCCAATCAGGATCTCGCTGAAGAGTTTCGCTGTCCGTCTTGGTAAACTTTGTAGGCCCGTCTGACGGATAAGTTTGTTTAATAAGCTTCTCCAAGGCCTTCTCAAGCTCGGGAGGGAAGTTATAAGATCCATCATGTCCAACGTCAAAGACCATCTTGTCCGGAAGAGAATCCTTGATCGATCCCATTGAATCATCCTGCTGGCTTCTGAGACTTCGAAGTATTCTCTTGTGTGCCTCAAAATCCCTTTCGATCTGCTCCCGGAACGTTGCAAAAACTTGAATACTCTCGTCCAAACTCTCCAGCTTCCTTCGCGCCTCCGCAACAGCCTTTCCGTTTTCTTCCCCATTCTCTTTAAGGCCGGTCATTTTCCCCTCAAGAATTTCAACTTCCTTCCGCATTTCTTCCTGGAATCTGAGCTGTTCTCTGGATGCATAATAACCAAACTCTTGAATGACCTTTTCAACTTCGTGCATGCGATATTGGACCTCTTCAAGAGTTGCCGGGGGATGAAATGGGCGCTCATAAGTGAAATGCGTGGCTTGGAGATTCCGGAGGTCAACACCAAAACCATTATGAAGAACCCATAACCAAGCCGAGAGAGCTAGTATTGCGAAAAATGTGGCCGAAATCACGCCAAGGAAACGTTGACGTAGCCACCAATTCCAGTGATACATAATCATTTCTATACCGAAATGATCAGGCCTTCCAGCAGGGGGCAAACCATCGCCCTTCACTCCCTCTATCAAAATAGGGAGTAGCTGCTCCGCAAGTTCGAGTTGTTTAGAAATCCCGCCATTTCTTATGTATTCGTCCCTTGCGTATCTCTCATCATCATCATCCTCCCCCTCTTCCTCGTCCTCCTCGCTCTCGCTGCCATCGCCCGACCCATACATGTCTGATGGATCATGCTCAGAGTAATCATCATAATACTCTTGATCCCCCTCCTCGGGGAGACCTTGTTCGCTTGGCGTTTTATGTTTAGGTGCAGGCTCTTGGCTAATTTTCCCCGAATGCTTAGATCCAGCTGTAGATCCAGCATCGCTCTGCCGTATACTCCCTCTTGTTGGTGCACCAAGCCAATTATCCCCAACCGGCCCATCATCCTCATCAGTTGCGGACCCATCTGATGGAAGATCAGCCAAATTTTGGGTAAATTTTCGACCAAGAGCGATGCCAAGATCATCTTCAGAAGCATATGAACGGCTCATTCCCTGGGTAGTGTCGAAACCGATGGAATACGAATGGTCAGAGACTTCTGTGCAACACATCTATATCAGCCAAAACGATATAGATATATCAAAGTAAATGAGGGTCGTTATTGTAGACCCTCCCTACAAGTGAGTAGACTGCAGAAGCTTACCAGATGGCTGCCTTGGGCTCCTTCGGCGCGGCGGCGGCGGCATGGCACTAGACACTGCAGTTGGAGCTGTTTGCGCTTCGTTTGCGGCACTACTAAGACTACTTCTCAGCGACTTTGTCCCTTGCTGAACCCGTGCAAGCTCCGACCCTTTCTGTGGCCTTTTATCCGCTGCAGCTTTGTCAGGGTCAAACCTTCTATGATCCTCTGGCTCTACAGTGCCTGGCTCTCTTGCAGCTCTCTCTCTCTCCATTTCCTCCGCTCTCATTCTAGCCTGTGATGCATCCTGCTGCTGCTTCAGCGCAACAGACAATGGAACCTTTGTTTCCGCCAACTGAGGGGGTTTAGGCATGTTGCTAAATTGTGAACCGTACGAATAGTTGTTTCTGGTTGCAACAAACGGGAGCTGCTCCTTATCCCCAAGTCCGATCGATTTCCGACCCGCTGACCGTCTTCGATTGACGGAGGGAGGTGTTGCAGTAAACATTCTTGACAAGACGAACGAAAAAGCTGGTTAGCACGGCAGAAAGTATGGGGCAAATGCGCCAGCGCACACAGGCGGATGTACAACGATGTAGGCGGTATTTTACAAGTAGAGGGGCCTGTAACTAACTGGAAATAAAGTGCTGAAGGATTTCTAGAGGTTGCTAGCGGGGCCAAGTGTAGATATCAAGAAACTATGGGATATAACGCGGACAGACAAGCAATATAGCTGTAGGTAGAAGATGCCGGGGTGGAGGCTGTAAGTAGTAGTTTGTGGTTATAGTATTCGGGGCGGGAAGGAAGGTTGGGGGGGGTGTTTTCTTTGTCTGGTAGAAAACAGGCGGTGGAGAGCAGTGCAACTATCGGGGCATTGTCTGCGTCCAGGTAGCGGCGGTGGAGGAAGTACGATCCTTCCAGGATCCGGTGCGGAGGAGAAAGAGAGAGTTGACCAGTTAGGAGTCTCTTGTAGGTGATGGATGGGGTGGTTGGGAAAACGTGGCTTGACCAACGGAGAGAGGGTGAGGGTGGGAGGGTTGTATTCGATGTGTGGGATGAGCTTCCGAAGAAGGTTATATTCTGGAACTGCTTTTGTTGGGGTTGTTTCCCTCGAATTGTTTTTGACAGCGATGAAGGGAAAAGGTACGAGGGTTCCAAATCACGAGGAGACGTGGTTGTCAGGGCCAAGCCTGTTCTCCTGCAACCGCTCGCCACATCTAAACAGGCGTCAATCTTGGCACCACCCCTCCAAAACCTAACAGCGGCTGGGGAAGTGATCATCGTTGTGTGTGCTGGTCACCATTACCATACCAACCTTCCTGGTTAAACAAAGGGCTCTCTTCTCACACCGCACACCCCTCTCACACACCCAATCCTTTCCAAAGGAAACAATGCCATCTATTTTCTCGACCAAACAAAGGACCTTGTGGTCATTGGGCGCTGTTGGAATACTGATAGTGAGTAGTAGTACCCTATAGACCCCCCCCCCCCCCACCTGTGCCTGACACCTCTCTACCCTATTAGTTCTTAGGCCTATTAAACATGCCCTACGCTCCATGATGAAAAAAAAGAAAGAAAAAAAAAGAAAAAAAAGACAATATCCCATACAAGTTCGTTTCGTCCCCTGTCGTAGTCCCCCAATATATCCAGCTACATAGCAAGAGAGAGAGAGCGAGCCATTTTTTGTTTGACTCAAGACTCCCGGGTCCACAGCGAAGTGCCGTTTAACCCCTCCCCCAATACCCGGCTATGTGTAAAACCCGTCATCTTGATCATCCACCCCTCCCCCATCCAACTCATCCCATTTCCCCTCTCTCGAGTTAAAACCCCGCCATATAGTACTCTTACTACATACAAGTATCTACAACCCTTTGTGTTCTTGCACACACATCCACTTATATTCTCACATTCCATTGTCTTGTTTTCCATCTCTAGACTAACGAGCCGGCTTCATTGATTCATTAGCTCGCCTTTGTCTTTAGTCGTCGTCCACCCACTCCCACCACTTCCCCCACGACATCCTCTCCACTACCGGGCAATATGACTGGAACCGTCCTGATCACAGGGTAATTGTCTCTCCCGTCGTACTATTCAAGCCGTTCAAGGCCCCCTAGCTAACAATGGATGTTAAAGAGGAACGGGCTACATCGGCTCATTCACTAGTTTGGAGCTCCTCGTCGCGGGCTACAATGTCATCATCGTCGACAACCTCTACAACTCGTCAGAGGAGGTACTGAACCGTATCCAGCTCATCTGTGGCCGCAGGCCCGTCTTCTACAAAGTCGATGTCACGGACCAGGCGGCGCTAGATGCCGTATTTAAGAAGCACCCGGATATTGATTCAGTCATCCATTTTGCGGCACTAAAGGTGTGTGCCTCCAGCCCTTGTTATAGGCACATAGCCATTATATAATTGCCTTATATATAATAGCGTTATTGTACTGATATACTCCTAGGCAGTCGGCGAGTCCACCCAGAAGCCCACCGAGTACTACCGTGTGAACGTCGGCGGCGCTGTGGCCCTCCTCAGCGCCATGGAGGCCAACGGTGTCAAGAATATTGTCTTCTCCTCGTCGGCCACCGTTTACGGCGATGCTACACAGCACGAGGGCATGATCCCGATTCCCGAGCACTGCCCTATCGGTCCCACGAACCCGTACGGCCGCACCAAGATGATGACCGAGATCAGTGTGTAACCCCTCTTCCCTGTTCTACCCTAGCATCTACCCAATTCTAACACTGTAGTATAGTAATTAAGGACCATGTTGATTCGCATCCGGGATGGAATGCGGCGCTTCTGAGATATTTTAATCCTGCGGGTGCACACCCATCCGGTATAATGGGCGAGGACCCATTGGGCGACCCATACAACCTTCTTCCACTGTTAGGACAAGTTGCGGTTGGGCGCCGTGAGAAGCTCATGGTATACGGAACGGGTAAGCCCACCTCTATAATGCCCCCCCTAGGGGGCCTGGCTAATGTGCTTGGCTACAGACTACGACTCACATGACGGTACTGCCATCCGCGACTACATTCACGTTATCGACCTAGCTAAGGGACATATCGCGGCTTTGAAAAAGCTGAAGAACGACAACCCTGGTTGTCGCGCTTGGAACTTGGGCACTGGGAAGGGCTCAACAGTCTTTGACATGATCAAAGCCTTCTCAAAAGTTGTCGGACGGGACCTCAAGTATGAGGTGGCGGAGAGGAGGAAGGGTGATGTTCTAGATCTGACAGCGGTGCCGAAGAGGGCGAATGAGGAGCTCGGGTGGAGGGCAGAGATGACGCTAGAAGATGCGTGTGGAGATCTGTGGAGATGGTATATGGTCCTTTTAATTGATTTGTCCATGTCGGGTGCTAATGGGTTGCAGGGTGTCAAATAACCCACAGGGATACCTCCAGCAGCCGCCGAAAGAGCTTCTGGACGGACTGAAGAATATTTAAATATCTCCTATAGTTTAAGCTAATTTTCTGGTAGGGTGGGAAGTGTGGATAGACTTTAAACGTGATTTTATTCCTAGCTAGTAGGTATTTTGGTATAAAGTTTCTGAAGACTCAGGAAGATTGCCCAGTGCTCGAGACAAGATGAGACATGCTTTGAAAGGTGAAACAATGATCGGCGTGCTCTCTGGCTGGGACTTTAGCGGATCGGCTAGGTGTGATTGCGGGAAGTGCCGTCACTATATCGATTGTAAAAGTCTTGACACCTCCTGAGATCTATCGCTAGAGCTATATTTCCCAAAATTAAAACCGAGGTTCAGCTGTTCCCACCGAGACCCCTCTCCCATCGCACTCGTATCGTGTTTGTGTTTGCACAACCCACTAAGCCAATCCCTACCAAATTTCGTCATAACCCCGCCCATTAGTTGCACCCCGCCAAAACATCACTCTTATGTAGTACAACAGCCTTGCCCTGAGTAAAATCATCCTTTACGCAAGTACCTATTTTAAATACCTACTTGACATGTATGCATAGACTCGGCCGATATCTTCCCGTAGCAGGGTTACAAATACGAATGTCATGCAAACCCACTTACAAACCAAGGTTTAGTGTTAGATCAGAGTACATGTAGTCAATCAATCGAGCAGGCTGTCAATTAGTGAATATAAAAACCTGGGACGGGTACTTAAACATTCCAATGTCTCCTCGTTTTGCGATCCGTATACTCCGCTCTTCATCAGTTCCTTATATATCACGGCCATCATCATCAGTACTACTTCCCCATCCCTCTCTGAAAGCTCACCAGCCCCCCAAAGTACGCTTATCAATCCGCAAAATGTCGTCAATTCCAACGACCCAAACTGCTGTTCAAATCAATTCCCACGGTGGCCCCGAAGTTGTCGAGATCAACACCGCTGCCCCAGTCCCCACCCCGTCCCCCAGTGAGCTCCTCATCAAGAATGAGTTTGCTGGAATTAATTTTATTGACACCGTGCGCCCCCTCACCCCTCCCATACCCCACGGCAACTAACCAGCAGCAGTACTTCCGCAGCGGCCTTTACCCGGTCCCCAAGTTCCCATACACTCTCGGCCGTGAAGCCGAAGGTATAATTGTCTCCGTCGGCGCCGACATAACTGGCTTCAACGTTGGTGATCGTGTTGCCTACCTTGCCGGTGATTCCCAAGCCGAATACGCTATTGCTCAACCTCTGCACACTACGCATATCCCCGATGGCCTTGCCCCGGGCCTTGCCGCGGCTTCGATGATCCAAGGACTTACAGCACTAACGCTCATACGTGAGAGTTACGAGGTTAAGAGAGTATGTATGCCCCCTTTGTCTATCTAGTAGCAGTAGCAGTAGCAGTAGCAGTAGCAGCAGTAACAGCGTGCCAATATGCATCTACAGGGCGACTACATTCTCGTGCACGCCGCAGCAGGAGGTGTCGGATTATGGCTCTGCCAGATTCTACGTATCATTGGCGCACACACGATTGCGACAGCGTCTACCGCCGAGAAGTTGTCTCTTGCAAAGGACAACGGCGCGGAGCACTTGATCAACTACAGCAGCGAAGACTGGACCGCACGGGTACTGGAAATTACCGGTGGGAAGGGTGTTTCCGCAGTGTTTGATGGTGTTGGTAAGAGCACATTTGAGGGTGATCTTCAGGTGCTTGCCAGGAAGGGATCGTTGGTGTCGTTTGGCAATGCCAGTGGTGCAGTGCCACCGTTTGCCATTGCGAGGTTGGCTGCAAAGAACTTGAAGGTGCTGAGGCCGCAGCTTTTTGGGTACATTGGTATGTTCCCTCTCCTTCCGATGATAATGACTAGACTGGGCTAACTAGAGGGAACAGCAACGAGAGAGGAGTTTGACCAATACACCCAGGAGATTCTCGGGTGGATTAAAGAGGGCAAGATAGATGTGAAAATCCATAAAATATATCCGTTGACGGATGTGAGGAGGGCTCAGGAAGATATCGAGAGTAGGAAGACCACGGGCAAGTTGATCCTAAAGATCTAATTTTTTTTCTTGACGGCATTATTAGCGAGTGAGATTCTGTGATCAAGAAATACAAATAGTTGAATGCTTGGCAATTATTAAATTTAAAGATGACATGTCTTGCTAGACTGCCGTAAAGGTTTTTCCTTCTCCTCCTTCTGCAGGGCCGAAGAAGTACAAGTAGGGTCATGTAGGTAAAATGCTAAACGCTACACTACAATCTCGCTATAAAGATATGAAAATGTGACAATTCTACACCAGAGAATATCCTTATCGGTCATTTATCCTTATAAGAAGTGCCCAGTTCACCCAAAATAACCCTTGTCGAGACCCAAATTACATACCCTCAGAGGCAGTATATCCTTACAGACGATATCTTTACAACGAGATTGTACTGTAGGCGATACACTTATCTCGATTGAGTAGAACGAGGTAGAGCTCAAAGGCACCCTTGTATGGGTAACAATAGAGAGGCCAATCTATAGCTAAGTCCCACACACGAAACTCTCTATTTTATATTTTGCTGAACTATACGCGGGGAGATGCCAGTGCTCAGTATCAACCGGGCACAGAGCCGTTGGATCATCATATCCTCACATCAAAAACTTCCTTACAGCTGGTAGAAGACTAAGCTCAGAATTAAACTTACCAGCATCTTTTGGCCCCTATCTCGCCGGCTGATTATACGCTTGGTCCTCGAGGTCTCCATCAGTTACTATAAGATGGTTCATCTACTATATATATGTGACTACAAGGTGGGGCCTTGAGTAGGTTGGGTCAGCCGGGGCTAGAGGCTAGGGGTTTTATTTTGCAGGCGAGTTGGGGAAAGGCAAAGAAGCTGAGAGCTTGGGTGGGTAAAGGAGAAATATTGCGATTGTTTGGAGAGTCAAAGGTTGGGAGGTTGGAGGAGGTGAATAAATTCTGAGTTGAGGAATTCAGGGAAACCTGTTTCTTAGTAAACCTATGAACTGTGAATTAGCTTAGGCGTTGGTGCCTAAACGTTAGCTGATGTAATAGCCCCCAAAATAGGAGTACATCCAGCCGAGTGATACTTCATGACCAACTACCTACACCTCACTCGATCCACCAACAACAAGTAAAGAACCGCCCTGCCAAATATACCGGGGTAATGGTCTTTCAAAAGCATCTAGAAGTACAGCGGTAGGTAATAAGTGATGGAACACAGTGATGCCTGTTTTGGTAAAACGCCACCAACATTTGGTGTTTGTACCTCAGGGCGTTCCATCACTTATTACCTACCGCTGTACAAGGGGCGCACCTTTCCTCTAAATGATATGCTGCGACTTCTGGCTTAAGTATCAGACGAAATGAGGCCTACCTGCCCTCAGGGCCGCGAGAAACAACCCCATCACCGCCCCCCAGACAAGTGTTTGTCTGGCTTCCATTTATCTCGCCATAAATACTCTGCACAAGCTTGTCTAACTGCTGTGATCTTCACTCCGTTTACAGTTTCCAAGTTTCCTCCCGAATCTTTTGATAGAGGCCATAGCGTGATTTCCCCTTGTTCGGGTGATCGTAGAGGGCTTGCCCTCAAAGATAAGATTTGTTTTTTCTTCTCGGTTTGTGCTCTCCACCCGGCCAAACCGTTCTCGGCCAACCGCCGGACCGGTCACGAACGCCCCCCACCCTTCTCCACGGGTGGTCTTACATAGCTATCCCTCAGTAGTCTCTTTCTCACGTGTAGTAAATACAAGGACCCACACTTGACCCGTCTTATGGCTGATTGTCTCTTGTGAACCAACGATGCTGCCAAGGTATCACCACTAGCATAGCGTCTCCCTATAGATAGACGTTGCGGTAAAATTCAAAGCAAAATCCAAAAGCTTGAGAGCCAAATCAAAGGGCAAATCACTCGAGCTCCTGCTACCTTCATACAAGCACATCTCCAAGATCCTCCAAGATCCCCAACGATCCTCAGAGATCCAGGTCAAGGGTCCCAGTCGCTAATCAGGTCTAATTAGTGTTTGTTTGAACCAATTATAGTCACGCTTGAAATAATACAAAAGATACATCTGTAGTTCGCTATATATAAGGGGAGTGCAGCTTACAGTCATTGGTATCTCCTAGAACGTCAGGCAGAATCGAAATCAGAGTGACCTAACGCAAAGTGGAAATCGTGATATAGTAAACTCAAGACCGATATGAATGTTTGTCTTGCAACGTACAATTCGTCACTTATAGACTCCACGATAATTTCTGTCGTTGCTACTCTTATAGGCGTGCTTAATATCACGATTTCTATTTTGCCGTTAGGTCACTCTGATTTCGATTTGGCCTGACGTTCTAAGGGATAGTTGCGGTCAGTAGGTAGAGTCGAATCTTCCCTTGTCTCGAACCAGACGCTAGGTAGGCCACGTGCATTGGATAATTAATAAACCTGGCGTTCAATGCCAATTTTGTTTATCAATCACACTAAGCCGAATTGGGTCTGGTTCGAGGTGAGTAATAATTTACGACAAAAGAAGAAGCCAACGCTTTAGCACAGGGCAATGCGACAGCGGCGTGTGGGGAACTTTGAGGTCTGCCATCCATGCGAGACTCCATGTATGGCTGACTCAGGCTCAGCAGGATATCTGTGGCGTAGGGTTTGGGGACATAGAAAATCGGGACGCAGAACATCGTTAGGACATGGGCGAATGGACACGCCTCTGCTGGTACAGGTAAATAATCTAAAGCCACTTGGGGGGTCCAAACCACCCTCTGTGTACTGGAGGAGGGCTTGGGGAGGACAGGGGCCACGAGATATTCGGTGTTTACATGTAAACAGCCAAGGATGACTGATGCGGCAGTGTAGGGCTTGCCCTTGATCAGAGCAGGGGAATCCTTATCTGGCACCCACTGTCGCCTAGGTACGATCCCTCGTCCAAGGCATACAGTAGATCTCCCCTCCATAAATTCGCCGCGCTTAAAGTCATCTCCATCTCTTGATCATCCTTCATCTTCTAATATACCTTTTTCCTATCTCTCCCCGTCTAAGCCCCCCCCCCCAAACCTTTATCCTCAGGTTTATGATTTCTCCCTTATCAAACCCTCTGGTTTTTCCCCTTGCCTAGCCTAAACACCCCCTCGCTGCATGAATGTATGAATTTTCAATCAATCAATAAACACCCCCTCTCCGAGACGAGCCCGTTCACCGGTCGAGTGATATTCCATGATTGGGATTCTTGGATTAAGAGGGTTGGGGTAAATGTTGGGCCAGTCATTGGGTGGCAAGTTACTGCCACCCCAACAAAGACACATACAAGTATGAAAGAAGGTATGTACCAACAAGTCGAGAATCCATATACCCAGTACAGGTCGGGGTATACAGTATCGGAGAGAAACTTTAGATATGGACTTCTATGCGCGCCGCCATCTCGGGACCATGGGTTATGTACATGTACTTATAACCACATATAACCAGCCCCCTTCTAAGCGTCCTAACAAGCCTATCGTCGAAAAGACGGAGCTTCGGGAGTTTCTTACCTTTGGTAGGTGGCTATAATATATCAATACAAGTCTCTCGTTGGTAATTATTTCCGAAACTCTGGTCAATGTTACTCTTACGCCTATACTGCCGATATGACCCCTAGACGAGGAAGATTCTTTGCCTACCTATAGTAGCCTTTGGACACTTGAATCATGCTTCTAATCCAGGCGTGAACTCTGTACCGGCTTTCTCCGGCTTTGTGATTGGTACATGTACTTCTGCGGTAAGATCTTTCTCTACACGATGAACTTATTCGGAGTCGGCCGGTATATTTATTTTACTTAATTTATATGATGGATATAGATCCGTTTATTTCTGATATAACTACTAATCCGGAAGGATATGGAAGCTTTCTACCTAGGCCTGTGCTGTTACACGGAAGAGATAGACTATAGTAAGCTTTATACATTTAGCTATTTCAAAGAGGACTATCAGCGTAACACAGAAGGAGAGGGGGGGGGTGACAGAAAGACTGCTCGTATTTTTTTATCTAAAAGGCTCTGCAGTGAGCCAGCAATCTACTAATAATTTAATAAACATGGGGCCCGGGGTCGTTGCAAGTGTAGGCCATGCATGGATTATGTAGAAAAATATACGCCGTGAGATTGTCACTCTTGCAATATCACAATAAAAAAAAATACGTTGTCGTAATTTTCTAACACCGTGTCACTTGTAGACCTAGACCACGGTGTTCTGACAGTGCCCCCCACCTTTTATAGGCCGCCAGACTCTTAGACTCTTGATAAATCCATTCATCCTTCTTCGCCCCCAGATAACAATCTCTACCTAGCTATATAATGTCCGGGGTTGCCGAGATCCGCCCCGAGAACAGAAACCTACCTACCTACCACCTAGCTGACCCTAGTTATATATCTACAAGGTAGGGAGGAGACCCCTCTATCAATCACTGGGATTAAATAATCACCATTGCCAGAATGCGAGAAAAGGCCTACATACAACAAGCCAAAGCTTACCTTCCCATAATCCCAGACCCAAGCCTTAAGTCCCGCGCTAGTTCCATATCATGCGTCAACGATCATTGACCCCAAGTCTTGGCCCCTGAGGCTCTGGAAATTTGTCGCAACTACGACACCAACCACCACCACCAACCGAATATCATCAATTACCGTCGTTTGTCAATTGGCACCCAACACCCCCGAATAATACTGTATCCTGCAATGCGACACCCCGCGCAACGTCTCCACTACTGCGCGAGCACCAAAACGCTCCTTGTCGCGCTCGGCGGCACCCTCCAGTGCTTCTCCAGCACCACAGGAGCCCTCACTGCCTCATGGAGCGCACCGCAGACCCCCCCGCGAGTAACCAAAAAGGAGAAGCGGGCGCAGGCGGAGGAGCAGGAGAAGAAGGCCGCGGCCGCAGAAGAAAAGAGGGACGGTGACGACGCAGCGGCAGAGAAGAAAAAGGTGAAAGAAGGCTCGCCGAGCAAGAAACGAAAGGTCGACACGACGGAGGAGCCGGCCTGGGTGCGGACGTCGATGCTGGGGGTTGGCGCGCCGCGCGGAGACGGCGAAGGCACAGGGAATAGCATAACGAGGATAATGACGGTGAAGGAGGGGAAGTATCTTGTCGCTGTGACGAACGAGGATAAGATGCTCAGAGTTTTTGAGGCTGTGGACGGGAGGTTGAAGATGCTGAGTGAGCGGTATGTCTATTCCTCTTCCGCTTCCACTGAGAGCGGGCGTTAGAAAGGGAGGGAGATTGCAAAGCTGACCCTCCGCCGCTGCCAGCGCAATGCCAAAGCGCCTCTGTGCAATCGCCACGGCTGACTCCGAAAATACCGTACTTCTCGCCGATAAGTTCGGTGATGTCTACTCCGTCCCGCTCCTCCCCGCGCCGGAGGAGCTCGTAGCACTAACAAGCATCCCTGCCGCCGAGCCAGGACTCAAACAAACCGCAGCCCAGCTCGCAAAGGCCGAGCGTGACCGCCTCGCCGAGGAAAAGCGAAAGCGCACCGAGATCTCGCTCGACCTCCCCTTCACACACACTCTCCTCCTTGGCCACGTCTCCATGCTCGTCGACATCGCATCCGTCACTGTCTCCGGCCCACAAGGCAAGCCGCCCCAGACCTATGTCCTCACAGCAGATAGGGACGAGCATATTCGTGTGTCACGCTACCCCCAGGGGTATGTCATCGAGGGCTTCTGTCTCGGCCACGAGAGCTTCGTGAGTAAGCTACTAGTCCCCAGCTGGGACGCAGAAACATTGGTTTCCGGTGGCGGCGACGACTTCCTATTGCGCTGGGACTGGAGGTCTGGGGAGGAGCTGCAGAGAGTTGAGGTCGGTGAATTAGTTGCTGGCGTCGTCGGTCGGAAGGTCGCAGGAGGAAAGCTCAACCAGGGTGAATCCACCGATGCCACCGAGAAAGAGTTTAAAGTGACCGTTGTGGGACTCTGGGAGGTCCCATCACTACGGCAGATACTAGTCGCATTCGAGAGGTAAGACTTCTTTTATTTAGCACCATCAGCGTGTCCTAACACCCCTAAAGCGTACCGGCCATCTTCGTCTTCACCCACAAAATCGACAGCGGCAACCTCATATACGCCTCCACTGTCCCACTCACCGGGCACCCCCTCGATATCGCCGTTAATGCCGCCGCTGCCACTCCATTACTCTGGGCATCCGTGATCCCGGGCAGCGCCGATGAGCCAACGATTGAGCAGTTTGCATACACGGGCGCGGAGTGGGCTCCCGCCACAGAGGGCACAGAAGCCCTAGCGACCATTGCGGTAGAGACGGCGAAGGTCGAGTTTTCTGGCGACGAGAAGGTGCTTAACGAGGGCCTGCTGTATGCTACTGGGCTACTGAGGAAGGGGACGGGCAAGCCAGATCGAGAGGAGTAGGTAGACAGCTGTACTACTGGACTGGACTGGGAAGTGAGGAAATATAGGGGGGGGGGGTTGGCCAAAAAAAGGTCTGGATTAGTTTTTTATCTTTTATTTTTATTTTTATTCTTTTTTTCGTTGTCTTTTTGTGTACGCTTCCTTTTTTTCTTCCCCTGTAGCTCTACGCCAGGCCAACCAGCTAAAGGAGGTCCACATGTATTCTGCTGCATACCTCATATTACATATAAGTTATCTACGTCCTAATCTGGGCCTGTGCAGTACATGTAGTTGATCGTTGTAAGCAGTCAGATCCTTTTTCACAAAAGTCAACATTCCAAGTTATATGATTTCTAAACATACCACACTCTTTCCCTCGCCCCCCCCTACTTGAATACATGTATACCCACAGGAAAAAAGTGAAGAAACAGCTGGTGCAACCCGTCCGAACCCCAATGCAAAATTGGAAATAAAAATGAAAAGAAGCAATATAACTAAACAACAAAATACAGAATAGATATTATAGCCTCTAAACTGTACTCACCACTTTTTATAATCTCACTAGCCCTTTCCTACTGCTGCAATTCTCTTTGCCATGCTGTCAATGATTTTGTATACATTTCCCCCAATCTGGCCTTTCCTACTCTTTCCTAGCTTGGGCTTCAATAACCTTTATGTCTCCATTTAGAGTAGCCTCTATCCACTTTCCAGACTTGTCAGTGGATTGTATTGCAGGTCTGGGATGTCAAGTTGGAGGCACCCGTTGTCACGCTTCTCACTTTTTTCCTGCGGGTGTACATTTACTCTACCCCCGATCTGCCACCACGATTGGCCCAATCTCCACCCATAACCGCACCACCATCTGCGGGCACCCGCGCGAGAAGAAAAAAAATCTAACCTCCTCCTCCCCTTCCCGGCCGGAAGACAGGCCCGTCTCTCCTCCGATTGCCCTCAGGGCAAGCCGCAGATCCTGCCGGAGGAACACATGAGGAGAGGAGAGATGTGGGAATTTTCTTCCCCCTTCTAGTGGGCCCGGGGCCCCAGGGGAGCCGGAGGGCGGGGGGGGAGTGGTTACATGCACGAGTGCTCACTCGTTCTTCTCGCCCGATAGAGCTAGCCACATAAATGTGTTCAAAAGGAGGTGCTAGCTAGGCACAATTGCAATTGCAATGATATTCGCATCTTAATCATTTCCCCGGACGGTAGGTGGTTGGCGTGTGTGCATGTAAGTGAACGGGAATCCCCGGTGGTGGATAGAGAGTTTATTCGAAGATTAATTAAACCGCATATTTACGTACATGCGTAGAGTAGCACCAAGACCTTCCGTCCCTTTCCATATATCCCATAGGGGGTAAGATCCCAGGTGGAATCGAAGTGTATTCCATCCCCCCCCCCCCCCCATCCCAACTCCATCGTGCTGAGCTCAGTAGGACAGACTTTTCATCTATTTCCCCCCCACCCTTAATTCGGTGGAATATAGTAGACGCCAACCCCAATACAGCCCTGCATGTGAAATATAGTATCTGCAAATATCTGTACGTCTTGGCCTCTAGGGAGGGCCCAACTACTATACTGTAACTCGACTCCCTCCCTTCCCTCTCCCCATGGGGGAAAGCTTTCCCATATTGCACATGACGCCGATTTCCAACCCATATATTCACCTACTCCAGAGCCTAGTTATCCATTCGCCTAATCTCCAGGTACAGCAATATCAGAAAGGGAGGCTTATCTTCGCTATTAAAACATTTATTATATAATCCAGTCCCTCTCTCTATATTCGGATCATGGCATCTCACCCGGGCCCCGGGGGTGCGCGTGGATCAGTGTCATATCAGGCCTAGTGGGGGCAGCTACTGTTAACAAATCAAGATGCTACCAATTTGGGTACATATTTCCCTAATTAGCTTCGTATTGCGTGTTTTTCAGCTCGTACTTTAGTCCGTGATCTTCTCCGGTTGCGATCAGACACTCTTTTTTTTTTGTTCGGTGATATATGTAAATATATCTTTTTTTTTCCCTGCTAAATTAGTTACCTAGAAGTATGTAGCTAGGCAGCTTTCTAGAGCGGAGGGGAAAGTATTTTTGTTGCCTCCTTTTAAATATTAGATCGAGTTAGGCCGGTGGAAGGTAGCATGTTTCGCTTCTTTATAAACCCGAGACTAGGGCAAGGGTATGGAAGGGGTGAAGGGGGAATTACGTAGGGTAGGGGAGTTTCGGGCCTGTGACGACAGCGTGCCTAGAGACGTTAGACATGTACTTTACGTGACAGATCGGATCTCAATAGATTTTCGAGTAAACTTGCCCGGCTACCTGCCTTTCATGCGGCTTATACTTTATTTAGCCCGTGGGTAAACAAGTTTAGACATGTTAATATCGGCCAGGGGAAAAAAAAGTATTTCTCTTGAGGTCCAGAGTACATGTAGTTAACGTAACGACCACGCTGATATCTACGTTTAATTGTGTACCGACGTGGTATGCAGTTAAGTAGTTGTCGCAGCTTAAGTTCATAGTGCGAATTATCGATTGCTGCCAATTCACTTTAATTTGGCAGGGTCGTCTTTGACTACATGTACTAATGAAAACGCTGATAGATGATCATGATGGGTGTAGTTACATAGATGTCAGGTGACTGCGCACATCCATCGACCTCAAAGTTAAAATCGTAGGGGTCGTCTTATCGATCCAGATCCCTCCAGGCTCCAGGACCATATCCTCGGGCGGGCGACAAGCGTGTTTGTTTGTTGCAGTACCAGCACAAACAAGTGCCCTTGACTTTGTCGCCGTGGTGATCCATCTTAACATGCACGACCTCCGTGCCTACAGCCAGAAGCGCTGTGGTTCTAGCTTTTTTTTTTTTTTTTTTTTTTTTTTTTGCACATTGATATTCATGCGCTTTTAATCTTGTTATAATAGGGCGCTTGGACAATAACTGTGATGTTCATTTCTTTTCTATCCTATTTTACTTTTTCCTTTCCTTCCCTTTTTCCTTTTACTGGTGTAAAAATGTGAGCTTATTGTAAAGTACTTGTCTTTGTCTGCGCCTTAGTAGCACCACCGAGACATGCGTGTTCTTCGGAGAATTATGTATCCAAGTCCTCCCCCCACCCTGGCCCGACCCCGATGCTTGCCTGTTGCTGCTAATCTCATATATAGCGGTATGAAAAGCGTAGTTGGTCGATGGGGTGAAACCAGGGTCGGGGTGAGGGGATTCAGTGTGTGCTTGTGGTTTGGTCGAGTTTCAAGCTTAACTGATGATAGGTTGGTGAAGCACATGAATCTCTTACGTGTTAAGATTGTGTGTGTACTCTGTACTTGCGGTAGGTTTGACTAGCTAGAGCAGGTACTCATCAAAGCGTGATGGGATGGATGGGATGGGGAAAAATAGAGTACGGATCGTAAAGAAAGTTCATGACAGTGTCGGATGTGACATGCGCACACGTATTACCATGTCGACCGTTAACTTAGTCAACCCTACAATAGCATCAGCGGCACCCGGTGCAAGATGGGATCGGTTTACCGTGCACTCTCTCCACCCCTAGGAATAATCTTAGATTTTCTGCCTTCCACCCCCTCCTCCAGTCAGCTTCTACGGGGGAGTGGTACTCTAGAAAAACTGACAACTGATTAGGTTTGTTCTTCCTCCCACCTTACTAACTGACTGCTTGCATTTCAGCCCTTTTCTGCAGGCCCGATATAAAGTACATGTATGCTTCTATCTTAGTGAGCACCGCGTTATTTCGCTATTATTACTTTCCCATATTTATATACATTTTACAGGCAGGTAGGTATTAAATGTAGACCCAGCGAGGCAACTGGCAGGATCAGGACCCCTGGCGTCATACCTACTCTCGACCCCTTACCCGGCAATACTTGCTCTCGCCGGCTGTTGGGCATCTAATCTAGCAGACCATCTAGGCACCGCCTCACGTCCATTCATCTCCCCCCCACACACCCGTCACAGCATTGAAGCACAGACAAATCATGTTTCGCACAGCCATTGCTCCTAATCCCGACATAGCGGTTCTCCGCATCAAGCCTCAAATTCAATTGTGCTTGAGATTGGGATAAGCTCTTGACGTATCCAATATATACGTACTCTATAGTGGCGTGCGCAGTAGTAATGATGGCCTAGGGATTTATCAATTCAATCTACTAGAAGTATAGTACACTGGTAAAGAGAGAGGTACCTTGGTAGTTTGGGTAAGTGCTACAGCTGTCACACCACTGTAGTACTCTGCTCTACTCTAGTCAGTACTCTACTAAGTTGGAACAACAATAGAAGACATCCCATTGGACGACTCCTAGCTAGCATTGCCTTTGTGGTTAGCAAATCCTTCTCGCAATTTAGGGAAGTAGAGGAGATCGAGAAAGCGCTTAGAGGAACAAGGCTTCCGTTAGAGAATTGTTCTCTACATAGACGCGCGACCCCCTCAATCTAGAATATTACGTTTTAGGGAGAGGCTTGTAGTACCTAACTGTTACACTTCCTTGCCAAACAACGCCTGATTCCCAATAGTTTTTATTTATTTTTATTTATTATGATTGTTTGAAAGCCTGGTTCATAAAGATGTTGGGCTAGCCGGAGCGGAGCCCATGGGCCACCAGTGCACCATTGAGGAAAAGAAAAGAAAGAAAGAAAAAAAGTGTAGTGTCCAAGCACGGCACAACTTTCGTTCTAAAAGAATCATTCTTCCTTGGTGGGTTTGCAAGGAGACACCCCTACGAGTAGAGGAGAGGGATGGGGAGGTAGGGGGGTAGGGGTATGTAGTAAGTAGCAAGCTAGACAAACGTCCCGATGGATTCTGTCACTCAACTGGAACCCCATATCTACATCATGTACCTACCACCTCCTACATACATATTCCATACTCCACCTCCTTCCTCCACACCCCACCCTGGGATTCCATTTTCTCCGTTTCTCTTTCTCGCTTCTGTTGGAGAACTTGCACACACCAGGCCAATACTTTTGAGCCAATCTTCCCGGAAACTTCTTTTTTTTTTTCCCTTGCAAGTTCATGTTCGCTTCCGCAGTGTAAAATTCCACCCAGATAACATCCTCACTAGCATCCCTCAAAAAAAAAACTTTCGAAGTCTAGGCAAGGCAAGACAGTTCAACCGTTTTTTGATACTACCATACCGTACTTGCAATACATATACAACCTCCACCCCCAACCTACAAAGCAAAATAAGAAACCCACTCTCCCTCTCAACTACTTATCGTCCCTCGTTTTGCCAAAGAGAGCTCCAAGCTCATCCATTGTCCTTCCTAGAAAGGAATATCTCTCTTCAGTTGTCTCTGAGTCGAGACCCAAGGGTCTGTGCTTGTGTTATAATTGGAAGTGACAGCGGCCCGAGTACCAGCATAAGGAAAAACGGAGAGAACTGTGCACATCGAGGAAGAGGTTTTTGTGTGGGTGTGTGTTGGATTAAGAACTTGACATTCCACGGATTCGATAAAATTCCAAGGACCAAGGAAAAAAAGAACCCCAGGACACGGCCGTATGACGCCACGTTATTGAAAGGGTTCGAATCGGCAGTATCATATTCGTATCTGTTATTCCCCATATCTCTCTTCTTGACGTCTTCGCAGCGGCGACGGATATCAATCATACCTTTCTAGTATAGATAAAACCGGAGATCCACTACTGATCGCGTGTGGGCAGAGCAACATCTCTCTCCCTTGCATCGTGCTGCTGCACAGAAAAGCATAACTACTTACCCATACATACATACATATACATACATACATACATACACACAGCTCTGTGCCCTTTGCAGCAGTAGCAGCAACATCAGTCGGCTCCCATCTTCACCCCTAGAAAGAAAGGGAAACCACTCACTTTTGTCCCCGCTGGTTACGCTTCTCCACCCAGCTCTTCTCACAATAAAGAAAGAAAAAACCGCCATCACGTCGGTCGCTACGCTTTCTCACCCAGGTCTTCTTGCATTCGGCGCCGACCCACCCTCGCGCCGACTAAGCACAAAGAAGACGAATCGTCAAGGGCAACTCGGCCGTGGTGCGGCGGTAGCAGGTGTGAAGAGAGTGGCAGGATTGATGGCTGCAGATGAAACGACGGTGGTCAATCGGCCGAAGCGAGTGCGGACAGGTAATTTACCTCATCCCATCCCAATGTTTCCTTCTTTTTTCTTTTTCTTTTTCTTTTTCTTTTTTCTTTTGTCCCTAGGTTGAAGATTATTGCCCTACCGACTACGGTGAACCGGACTAACTAACCGATCATTGTTTTGCGTGCAGGATGGTATGATCTGCAATCCTAAATCCTAATGCTTTTTAAAACAAATATCAACCCCCCCGGGAGATCTTCTTTACTGATGGGACGCTTTTATTATGTGTGCATATTTAGCCTCACTTGCAGGTACGTCTGTATTTCTCGAAATCTGTTCCTTTTACGATCTACCCCAATTTTTTTTCCGTTATACTAACAGATAATGCAAAAATAGAGAACGTCATTTGAAATGTTTGAGATCCCCCTTTATTTATCCTTTAGTTGGTTACTAATATATGTATCTTTCCATCTTTATAGGTGATGAAGCAACTCCAGACTGTCAGGTAAACCGTTTATTCATCAATTCAATATGATAGGATTATCACTGATTGATTCACTAGAATTGTCGAAAATCTAGTCGGATATGCAAGCGTGGTGTGCGGCTCAATTTCATAGATATTCAAACCGAGCAACCCCCGGTAGTGCCTATCTCACACGAGTGGAAGGGTAAGAGTTCTTTTTATTTCCTCATGAGCTGTGACTGATTTGGAGGGCTCTTTAGTTCATTTTCAAGACGAGTCCAGAGATATTGCGTCGGAGTATGCTGGTGGTATTTCTCGATATGCTGCTGTTTCCCATGCACCAGCTCCAAAGACTACCAGGAATTCACCGCCTACACCAAGATCTACGGCAAAGATCAGCTCTGCTCCATCTGCGGTGCATAACACTTTGCCTCCGATCCTACCATTGTTACCTACCCCAATGCACATGGAAAGTAATAACAATCGTGAGGAGGCAAATAATCATACTCACCGGCAATCATATAATTCAAATAACTATGCGCCGCCCCCACCACCCCCACCGCCGCCGCCATCATCTGCGACGATGAGTTCTGAACACAATCTAAGCCCGCCACCACCTCAGAAAGAGGTTCGGAGCCATTTGAATGATAAAGAGGAGACATTGTTTATGCAGGTTTTCGTAGAAGAAGTGGGCATATGGATGGATAGTCTTGATCCACATAAACATGTAAAATCCCAATAACCTTCGCTATTCTTCTCCCTTTCCTTTTCTTTTCTTTCTTCTTTTTTTTTTTTTCTTTCTTTTTTTCTTTCTTTTTCTTTTTTTGCTAATAACACCCGGAATCAGTTCTCGCGCCTTTTACCATTCTCGTCGCTCAGTGAGCCCATGCTTCTTAATGCTTTTCTAGCCTGTGGAGCTCGTCATCTCACACTAGTCAATCCTGCGTATCACGAAGACAAGGCACTTAATTATTACGATACGGCCACCCGACTTCTCCTCAATTCTTTACAGAATCCCAACCGTGACACAGAAATGTGCGCAACAACAGCAGTCATACTTAATGTTTATGAGATCATGTCCGAAAGAGCTACTCAACGAATGAACCATATTGCAGGTGCACGTGCCCTCTTGAAAGAATGTGGATGGAATGCTAGGACAAAGGGCATTGGCGGTGCTTGTTTCTGGCTGAATGTGTCTATGGAATTACTCAGCTGCCTCCACTTCAACTGGGCAGTTGCATGGGAGCCTGATGAATGGGGTGTTGATATGGACTTCAACCGAGATTCCGAGCCTGGAAAAGAAGAGATATGGGCGTATAGAATCACCTATATTCTAGCTAAGATTGCGAACTTCAGGGCTGCTGCTAAAACTGCGAATCAGCAGGAGGTCAATTACTCAGACATGTACCTCGGCGACAACACGCAAAAGCGATATCAAGAGTGGAAACGTCTGAAAGACTTGTGTGATGCTTGGAATGAACATTGTCCGCGCAACATGCATCCTCTGGCATATCTTCACTCTTACCAGACTTCTGCAAAGTCAGCCTTCCCAGAGGTCTGGCTCATCAAGAGATCAGCGATTGTAGCGCGCCTATTCTATCACACGGCTATGGTATTATTGGCCCAGCTCAATCCGTGGATGACTAGGATGTCTGAGGAAATGCATGAGACCGTGATGTCACACTCTCACCAGATCTGCGGTATTGCAGCGCACGTGAAGGACCGAGGCGTCGCAAGTGTTGCCCTACGGTCGTTGGCCATTGCCGCAGAATGCCTTACCGTTCGTCGAGAGCAGGAAGAAATCCTTGTGATCTTCCAGAAAATCACGAAGGAGACCGGATGGAGGGTTGGTTTCGTGTACAAAGAATTAAAGATCAAGTGGGGCTGGGAAGCCCCCGATCCCCCACCGCAGCCAACTTCTCTCCTACAATCGGCTATGCTCCATCAAAACCCGCCCCCGCCTACGCAGTATAACCAGTACCAGCGGCAGCAGCAGCAGCAGCAAGCTCCGCCGCCAAGGAAGCTACCGCACTTGGTGAATCCGTTGATTTCTGCGACGCACTTTTCATCCGACTCGCATCCATATCATCCGCATTATGTTTCGGCACCTCCGCAGCAGGTTGATCGTCATCATGGCCACTATATGTGACTGGAATCCCTCGAACTCCAGGCGCGCTAATAGCACACCCTAAGCCCGGGGTTACGAAACGTCGATTCGCAGATTGTACCATATCCCTCCTCCACTTAGAGGCATAATCGGGGGGTTTTTGTTTTGGAGAATGTGGTTCCGTCCAGGTACTTTTTTTTTTTTTATCTGATCTGTTTTTTACCCTTGGTATTTCTGCATCAATGTGGGTTTGCGGTGGCGCTTGATAAATGACGTCTTCATGGGTCCTTTTTGTTTCGTTTTTGTCTTTCATTCAGTTTTTTTCCTATATTCAATGCCTTCCCCATTTTACCATGATTTGTGTTTTTAAAAATAAAGTTTATTTTCCTTTGTCACCTTTTGGGGGTTTTTTTTTCTTCTTTCATATATGATGTTTTGAGCGAGGAAAACGGTACATGTGGGGCATACTGTCTAGACTAAATTTGTTTAATGGGTTCGTTGATCATCGAATATATTCACTATGGTGCAATTAGCACCAGAAGCAGAAAGACTTGGAGCTGGGCAGCTGACTAGGTGGCTTCTTCTAAGGAAATTTCCCTTTTAGCTATTTGTTTTTTTGTACTATCACCTAGTTTTTCCCCAGCTATCTGCAGCGATTCTGTGTTGTACAACATATTTACGTAGTTTGGATCTTGCATCGACCCTCCTTCCCTTCCTCTCGCTCACTCACTCACTGCATATAAGTAATTGTTCTCATGCAGACACCCGTGATCCAAAACACTAGTCGGAAAATCTGACACAACTCTCTTCCCAGTGATATCTCGATGCGGGTAGCAATCGATCGATGTAACATCCTCGGGGAGCGGCGGAGGGAGGGGGGCAGGTTTCGGGCGAAATAACAATAATCAGGAGAACAATGAGTAGAGGAGAGGTCCGTCGAGGGAAAACCCTGGTACTTTACAATATCTTCTACTACAAACCTCAACATCCCCATAAAACATACATTCGGAAACGTTGCCTTTTTCTTTTTTTTTTTCCCCTTTTCCTTCTCTCGTCCTGTTGCTAAGGGTACTCAGCTAGCTGCAGGGGTTCTTTTAACCTATGCAGCAACAGGTTCCTGTCATGGCAAACCTTGAGCGCTCGGGGCGGCCCAAACTCCTGGAAACATCACCTGCATGGAGATCTTATCGGCTAGTGCCCCTCGGCTGGAGTTATCCATGTTCTTTTTCCCGTGGTGTTTTTTTGTGGTGCAGCCGTTCGGCAAATTGCTTACTGATCAAGCTGGATTTGGGTTAGGGAGCACTACGGTTGAAGAGGAAGGTGCTCTGGGCTCTGACGCGGGACGATGATCTTTTTCTTCTTTGGAGAGAGTGTAGTAGGCGAGTGATGTCCGGTGAAGATGTATGTCAAAATGTTCATAAATTACTCCCCAGTTCATAACCTCCCGTCGTTCAAAGGTGAGCTTATCTCTTCTTCAGTCCTCTTGGTCCCGCCCGAATACTGCTACTAATGACGACATATCCATTTCTAATCCGGCCTAGGCGAGAGAGAAACACATATCTCATAGATACTAAGTCTACTCTTCTCACCACAAAGTAATTCAATCACGTGCATGTCCTAGCTTAGTGATTAGGACCAATGATCACTCTGAATCACGTGCGAAGGTCATTTCTAGATTTTCCTCCCCATGTGTCCAGGAGATGAGCGTAAAATTTGGTTTTAGGAGTGGAGTTTTCAAGAGCGGGCCAGCCCTCTTGAATTTTTTTCATCTCTCCAAGCCATTACAATTACCCAAGCTTATTGGCAGCCATCAATCTAGTAACAGGAGAAGGATATGTCATCAATCATATCTAAGGGGTTATTGATGCGGTGGGGCTTATCCATGTCTAATAAAGGAGCCCAGAATTAGCACAAAATATCAAAACCTCAAAGATAGGTTAAAGGCCTAGCTTTGCTCTGTTTCCCGAGAATTTCCTTTTCTCTTGGCTTAACAGAGATGCGATTTTTTGTTATTTAAAGGGCACTATAGTTATAAGAGATGTCCGAACCTAGTATCAATTTGATATTTAACCCGTGTATGTGCTCTGGCTGGCAGAGGAGCAAAGGATAATATGGGACTAACGATGCCCTGGAGGGTGTATATGTACATGTAGTTTCATAAGACGGTTATAACTGTAGTTACTTATATATAGATAATCATAGGTTTGTGTAAGACGTAGCTAGTAATAAGGGGGGGGGGTGAGGTTTGACCCACAAACCTCTTACATATCATCTTATCATCATACGATAAATGACTCAGACGTCTCTTACAACAGAAACCTACCACCACCTTTTCTAGTTTCATCAGATTTTACCGCAATTCAAACTTGGCCTCTCGCCCGGCCCCAACAACCCTATTTATAAGCTCCAGCTTAGGACTCCTTTATATTTCTTGAAGGTATCGTATCCCCCCTATGAGCCAAACCCCAACTTCATGCGCCACGCCATCCCACACGACCTTTTGGTCCTTAACAACAAATCGGACAAATTGGGCATCAGTCATCGGTGCGTGAAGAACTTGGTGACTGTCGCTGGTACCACAGTTCCTGCCGCCGAAGATGCGCCAGATACTGCGCTAGACCTACTCTCAGGCGGCAGTGGCATCCTGCCGGAGAGACAGCTTGCGCTTTGCAGAGGTATAGAGGGAGTATGTGTGTACTTAGGGGTTAGTAGAGGAAGTAACGGAGGCCCTACAGCTGGTTTCAGTCCTGGATCTGCCTCGTTGGGTAAGGTTAGGTATTTTGGGTGTTGATTGTGAGGCGGCTGGGCTCAGTCCCTGGTACATGAAAAACTATAGATTCTAGTGCAGTTGGTTTAGAGCTATTGAGATACCTGAAAGCTTAATATAGCAGCTTTTAGTAGTGTGATCAGTATGAAAAGTATAGCAACGTGGCGCCTTAGGCATTCTAGATATGAATTTGTGAACCGGTGGTAAACACACCGTCTAAGTTGTACCCAAAGCCAGGAGTGGAAGGTAAAGGGTAAGAGGTTAATATTTAGGGTGAATTGAGTGCTAAACCTAGATGTGGTGGTCTCAGTCGATCACAGGTCAAGCAATGGAAACAACGAGCGGTAAGGAGTGCGGCCAGTTGATAATGGGACTACGGTAAAGGTCTGCATATATCTTTTGGGTGGGGGAGGAGGAGGGATAAGTGAAGTACGCTATAAGGTGAGATGAACCACAACTCCACTTCCTTAATAATTGGCGGCACACAAATGCAACGAAATCATGAAATATCACTCGCTACTTAATTTAGCCTGAGATCAACAAACGAAGGTGATTAATAACTACTTATATCTACTAATTTATTTATAAATAAAGGAATAACAATAGAGTATGACATAATTGCCTACATGTAGGCTCTTAAAGCCCAAGGAAGTTTCCTGTTTCAAGTGAGGTTACATACATATATGTATGTACTTACAATACCCAAAAGAGGGGTGAGGTCAGGTCATAAAGATAGGGTAATAGTACAGCCATTTCTCAAAAGACTTGGCACCTCAAATCCCCTATACGGTCCGTAGTGATTTGCGGATTGAATAACCACAACGAGTATGATAGAAAAGTTTAAATGAGAATATGAATGTATATACTTGTGCTAATTATCACTATTTGGTATGACTTCCATTTATGCAATACAGGCTTCAATTCTGTCAAAGATACTTTCCACCCATGAATCAAAACAATTTTGATCCAACCCGTCCCCATTCTCCTCCATAGCTTGAACAACTCGCTTCACTACGGGTCTTCTCTCCATCTAACCATCGCTTATGAAGTTTTTTTTTTTTGCGCTATTCCATGAATTTTCAATGGGATTGAGATCGCGAGGATGCCAGGAAGATTTTTGATATTATAGGCTATTCGAAATTATCATTAATTCTGCTGTATGATATCGCTTTCCATCCTCCATTGTGATATTGATCAATAGGTTCCTCTTGGGACGATATAAGGAATAAGATATGGCTCCATAATCTCATTCCAGCTTTGTCTAGACTCTGCTCGCTCAAAAGCCTGCCTTTTCCTGGATTAAACAAAGCGGCTCGTGATAAATGTATGCTGCCCAACAACCTACACTAGTTCGTCTGACTTAAAACTAAAAGATCATCTCAAGTTCCAGATTTGCACCATATACGTCTATAATTACACTAAATTCCACTTTTGCTTCATCTGTCCAACACACACGCCTAACGCCTAACCGCCAACGCCGATGTTGAGACACCAAACTAATCGCTTATGTTTTTGAAGTGCTGTAAGGAACGATTTTTGCGAATTCTGTTTTATACCCAACTTGAATAATGCGCGATTAACTGCATTTGCTTATGTTGCAATCGGCAAGATCTGCAAGCTGTTGCAGAGTTGCACGAGGATGTTGTTCAGCTAGCATATCAATCTTTTTTCTAATCGGAGTTGTAATTTTTGGTGGTCTTCCGGAGCGTTGAGCACCCTGAGTATCTCCTTGCCGGAGTTTTGCTCGGCGTACCACCTTTCCAATAGTTGAACATGATACACCCGTAACATCATGGATTTTGTTATATGTAAAATGTGCTTTATTGCTAAGTGTCCAGATTTCCCTGTTACGGTCATATCTTTTTGACCGGGGCGAGAATGTATGTGGTGGAGCCATAGTTGCAAAGGAAAGTGGGGTCGCGATGCTAGGTTTTGGCGAGGTGCCAAGTCTTTTGGGAAATGGCTGTACATACTTTTCCTCCAATGCCAGTTTAATTCGGTACATGTATTCATCGCTAAATCTCGTAGTCCTATAGTAGTGATTTCACCCCGTTTTTGATACTATATTTTATAACGTGGCGGGCACGAACATGCCGGTAGACCTATAGCTATCGATTGATCTTAAAATTGCAGTATGAAAAAAACGGGGTGAAACCACTACGGAATTTAGTGAAGAATACCGAATTAAAACGGCATTGTAGGAATAATAACTCCACCTTGAACTAAACCGGCGTTA
The DNA here is from genome assembly GCA_024713785.1 of Morchella sp. 2018-W45. Lineage (NCBI taxonomy): Eukaryota > Fungi > Ascomycota > Pezizomycetes > Pezizales > Morchellaceae > Morchella > Morchella sp. 2018-W45. Next base: position 1,236,066 of record JAMGYZ010000005.1, read on the forward strand.
TAGGAAGAATACTGTACCAATACTGTATTATTAGTGCATTGCTGTCGCGTTGGCGGGAATACCATAGCGAATCCTCAATAAGCTCATTGATCAAACAAGACAAGACACTTGCGATATAGCGTAGATCGTATATCGATGGTTTCGCTATCGATTGTGAACTCAAATGTAAGCGCATTATATTAGTTTGAGTAGGTCAGGCAAGAAGAACCTGAAGAATGTGAAGACGCGTTAGCAGGCGCCAAATTGGTTGCTACATACTTTACAGAAAAACGATGTCCAGGCTCTTCTTGCCTGCCCCGAGTACATACATGTACCTACATACCGGGTACCTTACCTTTGCATGATCTTGTTAGCTACATGCATACCTGTAGATTAGAGACCCTTAGTTTTTCCTACATTCCGCTTTTGGGCTTGAGTGTCAGTTTTGTTCTAAGTGATCTAAAATCATCCGAGTCTTTCCCGAAACTACATGTATATAGATTTAATGACGAATGAGTCGTTTATGTCCAGACCCATCGGCCACCGCAACTAACAAAGTCTGACTACGCATAGAGACATGTACTCGCAATTTCATATCTTTTTTGAACTTGAATACACACAAAAAACTGTTAAGACTACATTTTTGCATGGCATGTAATAGACGCTCTCATGGGGGGTATGGCGACCACGGGGATGTGGGGATTTTTCTATTGCAACGTCGAAAGGTACTACATAAAACCGATTTCCAAATGGATATAATTCAAGATAATAGGTTGTTCGAGCTTCATGTGATATTTCGAACTGACTTATCCTTGGGAATTTAGTTGTCCTTTGGATGGAAACAAACCAGAAATCCCCCACACCCCCGTGGTCGCCATACCTCCGTGAGAGCGTCTAGGCGCGATTATAATAGCTACTATTTCTATCGACGGTGCTCACGCGTCATCGAGTCCCCGCTACTTAAATACCGTAGTCTCACTGAAGCTCCACCAGAGCCTCTAAGGTAGGCAAAGAAAGTGATTTTCAATTGATAGTACGTCAGTGACCAGAGCAACTACATACATACATACTACAAATCTGCATTTGGTAGCCCCTATAGGAGAATTTAAGAACACGTTTGACCCCCTCGCTGTATACAGTTTGATACCACGAACAATGCTACCAGTTCCCAACGCTTATATATCCAAAAACCATCCCACATCTCAGCTCCGAAATCCACGCGACGGCAAAATTATAAAAAGAAATAAGAGAACATAAACGGAGGAAGAAAAGTAAATAAAACAAAGGAGAAACATACTTAAAGATAAAATACCAACGCCTGTCAAAGTATTACACGAAAGAGGGAAAAGGAAGATAATTCTTTGCATCACAAAATTCTGTCCTTGTAAAGTCCATGGATTGCACATGGATATTGTTCAGTCAGTCTCATTCATACATGAGGCTCTGGCCCATTTTTTCACTGGAATCTAGCAACCTATGACGCCCCCACAATAAAGATCAGCACCTGCGCAGCTGTAAAAGCCACTAAATACGGGAAACGTACGAGTATTGCTTTGTCAATACGCACTCCCCTCCTTTCTCCATGTCTACGTTATAAACATAGAAGTATCCATCACTAGTAACGACCATAATCTGTGGGCTGGTGCTGCTCAAAGCCACGACACTCCTCACACCAGCGTTTGGTAGCTTTACATACGCAAAGTCTCGGCTTGGCTCCCACATCTCTGTGACTGCATGCGGTAGGTAGCCGCCCGCTGCACCGGCAAGCGTGCGTCCTATGTGCTGTGACGACCTTCGGATCATAGATCCAAATGTCCCTGATCCATTCCGGCGTCTTGACTCCATATAGTGTTCAAAGCCGGCACCAGCAGCCCCTGCATGGTTTGAAGGTGAAGAGCCTACCGAGCCTGTTGGCGAGTTGCCCCCATTGTCTCCGTTCCGACTTGCTGGTATATTTTCAGAAGTCATACTTCCAAGGCGGAATATGTGAACTGTTTCTGTCGCTGATGAAACACAAAGTAGTGTAGACATGAGATTGAACGACATGGAGTATATTCGCGATGGGTATGTTCCACGTCGGAATTGGTAGACCTTCTGCGCTGCAGGGACGGAGAATACTCGGATAACAGTGCCCTTATCGGAGGCAGTGGCTAATAACGTACCTTCACTGTTGAGAGCTACGGAAGATAATGGGGATTTGTGGGCTTCAATCACATTCACAGCCTCGAGTTTGAGGGCATCAAAAAGAAGAATATCCCCTACAGGCGGTAGAGCTGCATTGGAGTTTGTAGGCACGTGGGAAGGCGGCGAGAATGGTGTTGGGGTAGTGGTTGTGGGGCGGGGGTAAGCGATGTAACACCTATCAGATGAAGGCGAGAGTGCACAGATTGCTAATAACGAAACACGCCATCAGAAACAAAGTCTCAAGAAAATAGGATACTGAATCCTACCATTGGGATTAGGCGAAGTTTCGATGGTATGTAGGAGCTTCATATTGCTGATGTCATAAACATAGATTTGCTCCTCGAGAACCACAATCAAGCGCTTCCGGTTTAGTTTGACGGCTAATATGGAAGTAGGGAACGTCAGTTCGCAGATAGTCGATTGCCTCTGGGAGCGTGTCAGATATGTATTGGTAGAAAACTGAGAATTATAAAGAGAGAAAAACCCCATGACCAACCTTGGTATTGGTGATGACCAGCCGGCGAGGTGACAGGATAAGAGCTACTAAAGAGGTCGCGAAAAGCATCTCTATGATAGAGATATCGCCCTCCTTTTGTTCATAAACTTTACCAAACGGCTCACAGTTGTATATCCGGTACCCAGTACGGGTCCCAACAGCAAGACATGAAAAGTCTTGGTTAAAGGTAACGAAGTTCATCATGTTCGGGGGTGAGGAAGCCAGTTCTATTACAGTGTAATGATAGTAGCACAAGTATGTGCACTGCCAGGGGAACAAGAGCCTTTTAAAGATTGGTGGTAGCTGAGATGTTGTTTATTTAGGCTGCTGGTGATGTCGATCAGTGACGGTAGTGAGAGATGGCCGTAGGAAGTTGGAGGTGATGATGATGGGGTGTCTCGCAGAGGGGAGGTTGAGAGTGTATTCTATGTGGATCTAACCAGAAGAGGAAAGGCGTCCGGAAAGTGATCTGCGTACGGCGCCCCAAACCCCAGTGTCGGTCCTGTAGATACATACATGTAAGTACATGTACATGTACTTAATGCAAACCCACGTCTAGTTAGAGAGATACATGTATGTATACTTAAGTTAATAAGGGGCCTGTGGTAGTAGCTCAGTAATCCATGCGATGACATTCCTCAATTCCAGTCGAGCTTTGTCCATTTGTAAAATTGTCATGCGGATTCACACAACCCTCCTGCGACATATGAGAATACCTTTTTTTACTCTCATCATCATTGAACTACATGAATGTATATACATGTATCTAAGGTTAAAAGAATGAGTGTAACTGCATGTAACTGCATGTGAGAACGTCTGGGCCCATAGAGTCTAGACGTTGGCGGGTTCTTTTTTTTCCTAGTGTCCCCTTCAATAAGCGGCAGAGACTGCGGCACTAGGACACCACCTTCTGGCCTTCTGGACGCTCTCGTCTCCATTACATTTACCTTCATAGCAGCCACTAGAAAGCCGTTGGCACTCCAAGCTTCATCTGTCGGGGGGTTAAGACCTTGTGATCTGAGCCAAAAGGTTAGACGTTGCTCGGCTTGGGTACGTCAATATTTCGGTGGAGGGGATGATGTCCTTACATGTAGTACTGGTAATAGGGCGAAGACGAGATAATTGGAGGTATTCCTTCTTTATATACTACATGTACCCAACTACACAACTTATGTGAACCTATGTACTCATGCACAGAATTGGGAGCACTGGCCCTGAATAAGGTCGCAAGGAGGCTGACCGGTGAGGCTATGTAGCCACCCTAGGGGAAAGTCCCGGCAACCGCCCATGCATGGGACCCCTCAGCGGAAGCCACCGCCCGCACAAGAACTTAAACACAGACCAAAAGTCACGATACCATTGAAATATGTCGATTTATAGCGACCACAAGCTCTTCAACACCACAAACCTTCCATATCCTCATCAGTAGCCGACATGGAGTCTTCCACGAAGAAGAAAGATGGGCCGAAATCAGAGAAGGAGAAGAGAGATGGTGCGATTATGGGTGTATGAATTTTTTTTTCCCTCTTCATTTCCAGTTCATAATTCCCCCACTTCACCCCACTAGACCTATAAATAACTTCCTCCTCCGTTCCACAATGGTTCTTAATACTAAAAATCATGATAGACAAACAATAGTTCCATCGTCAGCAAAAGAAGCGTCGAAAGACTCTACTCGAAGCCGGGTGAGCACCAATTCCTGCGCTACTTTGTCAAAAAGCCACAGAGGAGGTCGCCTCTGATAAATAGGGGCTACTGGCTACGTATGCGTGCTGTGGAATATGTGGTACACTCTTTCCTTTCTGAGGAGCTTTTCGACTCCAGGACAAAAAAAGTTATTATAAACTTAGGTTGTGGATAGTAAGTATTCATTCCCCTTATTAGTTAGTGTCTTAATAATTTTTTAGTCTGACAGTATTGACAACCGGTAGTGATCCCTTGCCATTTCAGTGCATTTCGGAAGCAAAAAACGTCTGTGGCGATGTCCTATACATTGATATCGACTATCCAGACTTGATTAGGAAAAAAGTGCAAACTATCTGCGAAACACCACAACTAGTGGCTCTCCTTACAGAACCCAGGGTCCATGATCCACCGTTGAGCCATGTACATTACTCTAGTCTAGAATATCTCGCCATCGGCTGTGACCTCCGGGATTTGAAGACGCTTCAAGCCATATTTGACGAACAGAGAATCACCAAAAGCGCATTCTTATTCACTGCAGAGGTTTCTCTAGCCTATATGGATCGAGAGGCCGTGGATTCCCTTATAGCCTGGATTGCTACCCTTCCAGATGGTAATCCTACTCTCCCAAAATTTATACACATAGACTTGTAGTTACTTATATCATTTACAGCACGCTTCTCTATACTGGAGCAATTCCTCCCCTCTGGAGATACCCACCCATTTGCACGTACTATGCAAAACCACTTCAACTCCCTGTCCACGCCGCTTAAATCGATTCTCTCGTACCCAACTCTCACCAACCAAGTAGCTAGATATTCAGACCGTGGATGGGGTTCGGTTGACGCAGTCGACCTCCTTGCCTTCTGGAGCAGCATGATCACAGAGGAGGAAAGAAAATATTTGGAATCAATAGAGCCATTTGATGAATGGGAGGAGTTTTTCCTCTTTTGCCAGCATTACTTTATTCTCTACGCCTGGACTGGGGAAAACCCATACGGCCCTTTTAGAAAGGAAGGAATGAGGTGGGTAGGGGGGGAATATTGCTATTTTCCCGACCATAGGCCACAATACATGCGCTCCCAAAGCTCGGAAGAATCTCAGGTCGAGGAAGGCCTTGATGCGGACTTTACTAGGTCTCCATCATTGAAGCGGTGGTTTGGTGCAGCTGCAGAGTGGGGAGGGGGCAAGCTTGTTTACCATGGTGGACTGGGTGCAAAGACTAGGATAGGAACATCTTTACTGATTGCAGAGGAGCATGAGAAGAACCATAAATGTTCACTTAGCACAAGCCCGGGACCTGGCGCACGAATGTGTCACACTTTGACCCAGGTTGCTCCCGGGAAACTGCTTTTGGTCGGTGGTAGGGCATCGCCAGGTCAGGCACTAAGTGATGTATGGCTACTCGAAGCAGGATCTTGGAAGAAGGTGCAGAGTCTCCCAAGCGGGAGATTCAGACACTCCGCCGCTGCAATTGGTAACGGCAAAGTACTTATCTGCGGTGGTAAACGGGACAACGAAATTATAGACGAGTGGTTGATCTGGAGCGAATGTGATGGGTGGAAGCAGGCCAAAGTTGAGGCAGATAGAAAGCCTTCTCCAAGATTCGGGGCTGTGCTTTGCTGGACCGACAAATTATATGGTATATTGAGTGGGGGGATGGATTCCAAAGGGCAGGTTCTGGGTGACATGTGGAGACTAGAGATCACTAAGGGCACCGAGACCTATACGCTTGTGGTGTCGTGGAGTTTCGTCAATCTACTTTCAACCAGGAGTTTACTCAGACGGTTCGGGGCACGTGCCGTGTATCTGGGCGCTGGAAGGGTGTTGGTCATTGGAGGCGTGTCCGGAGGAGCATTAATAAAGAGCGAGGATGAGATGGTCGAGATACATTGCGAGAAGGTCATAGTTAGGGTCATTGACGTTCAATACACCTATGAAGGTGGTGGACTACCACTATTGATTGGGCATGATGCTGTACTCGCTAGTAAAGAGAAGGTTTGTGTAATCGGCGGCGGAGGCGTTTGCTTCAGTTTCGGTGGATGCTTTAACGAAGGAATGTGGACTCTACATGCGTTCAAAGATGGAGAGGCAGAAAGCGATTGGAAAATATTGGAGGAAGGTGAACTATTGGAAAAAAAGAAGCGGAGACAGACTTTTCCATTTGAGGAGAGAGGCATTATAACACCCAGACCTAAGACCTCGCAAGCAATGGACATTAAAAGAATGAAAGTCAAAACTGCAGAAGACTTTGAGAGGATTAGAGAGGCGGGCGACCCCGTTATCATGGAAGGATTGAACATCGGGGAATGTGTCAAGAACTGGTGTCCCGATTATCTTAAGGAGAAACTTGGAAATGAGCGCAAGGTTAGTGAAAACTTCACTCCCTTGAAAAAAATTCTACTCACAGGTACTAGGTCATCGTACACTCCGCCCAATCCCAGTTCATGTCTTTCCAATCCAAAAACTTCAGCTACAAAACTATGCCATTTGAGGAATTCATAGACATTGCTTTCGATCCCAACGCGAATGAATACCTCTATCTTCGGTCCCTCTCTACTTCCAACCCAACATCAGAGCCTGCGAGTATATTAAAAGACTTCCCAGAGATAGCCGCCGACTTCTCAATACCTTCAGAGCTTGATTTTGTCAAAGCCAATGAACACAGCTCGCCGTTCCGCATCTCAAGCAAAGAAGTGGGTATGTGGCTTCACTTCGATGTCATGGCTAACGTCCTCTGTCACATTCGTGGGACAAAGCGATTTCGGGTCTATCCACCCACAGATGTAACTCGTCTCTCCTTTCCTCCAGGGGCATCCTCCTCCACTATCAACCCATTCACCGAGGGTGATATCGATGATACGTACCCTCAGGAGGCAGTGCTACAACCTGGCGACGTACTATATCTCCCAGAGTTATGGCTCCATGCAGCACTACCACTGGAGCCGTGCATAGCGGTCAATGTATTCTTTAGGAGCTTAAAGAGCGGGTACAGCGCTGGAAAAGATGTGTACGGGAACAGAGACTTGGCGGCGTACGAAAAAGGTAGAGGGTTACTCGGACGGATCGCCCGAGAGTTTGAGGGGCTTCCTGAGACAGCTAGAAGGTTTTATATGGAACGGTTGGTTGAAGAGTTGGCCGATGTTGCGAGGGACTAGGTTTTTTCTTTCTTTTTTCTTTTGTTCTCATTGAGAGATGAGTTGGGGTCTTTAATGAGAAACTTTCAGAGGTCTAAAATGTATACCTAATGGGAGTATAGACAGGCCCCTATTATTGCTTACAGCCCAGGTGGTATGTTCCTAGATCGAATTATGCATCTATGCATCCTACTACTAGAACGGGGTGAACAACTTCATTCTATAATACCTACGAGGCTTTAAGTAGGTGTAAGTTGAAGTCAAAGATACACCCACTTGATGCAAAAAAAAACTTGGTTTTAGAAATTTTCAATCTAGAAAAATAGACAATACACCAACTCAGGCATATCGAATATCAGACAGAAAATACATGCCCATCAACAATACATTCACCGAAATCATACTATAATGTCCCAAAGAAACTCATGTGATTTTTTATCGGTATGATAAGTCGGCTACAGTTTAAATACCTATCGCATCAGAACAAAGGCTTGAGCGATTCAAGCAATGCTTCAACTTCGGATGGGCTGTGCACAAGTAAGCGGGTGACTAACCGAGAGGTTTTTTCCCTCCTTCTATATTCCTTAGTTCTAGTCATGAATACTTCAAGATTAGATGGTTATTAACATCTTTTACAATCAAGTTCGTTTCAATTTTTTGCGGGAACATTGAAAAGACAATACAACGCCGTCCATCGAAAACATGGCCAAAGGAGAAGGAATCCCAATTAAAATACAGACGCCAGCGTACGCACTAGTGTTCCCATGCAGAAAGCAGTGTTCATCCGAATCAACCCATCTATGAAAAATCTGCCCAGACAGCTCAAAGCCAAACCCTATAACATATCCACTGCTCCCATCTCAACGGGACGCGACTACTGCTCCCCAGGTCGCTTGGAGTTGCAAGAGACGATCTTAACCTTTTCTGCGGTAACACTGGGGCTTTGGGATTGCTGGAACTTGAATGTAACGTCCTTTATCAAAAAGGTCCAAACTTCGTCGCAGAAGCGGTACGTGTCCAAGTGGCCCTGGGTTCGGAAGATGTTAGCTTCCTCCTTCTCGTAGCTTTGAAGGGCTGTAAACAAACCTTGAATGTCAGGTTTGCCTTGACCTTATCGGCCAAAACTTCAGTTATGGTGCGGTCAAAGTTAGACAGAATCTTCATGGCAAGCTGGGGCGCGATACGACCCTCACTGATGAGGTCGTCCAGAGCATCGGTCAGTGACATGCCGATGCTACGCGAATATTGTTAGTAAAGCCCTCACGAAGGAATCTTCCGGGCCAGGGACTAAAGGGCCATCAACCTAGAACGTCGGTAGAGCTCATAGTATGTTTGGTTGTTCATGGCGACACAGTTGTTTAGGTGAAGATGTTATGCACTAACGAGGGGCTGGGAAGAAAGGAAGTCAGCAAGCTGGGACAACCGCGCCAAGTCGGATCGCCAAGCCCTAGATAGCTCTGCGTCAGCCACGAGTAGTAGTACAAGGCCCTAGGATAAAGTGAGCGGACGGGCATGGATCAGTCTGCAGTATGGGGTAGAGCCCGGAGTTCGAAAAACTATGAACACTTCCCACTGGGGCCGGTGTCACTGGGAAACAGGTTTAGTTGACAGGATGGTGGAAATTCAAGTTTTGGTTGCTTTGATGCCTTAAACCTCGTCAGAGGCGTTTACCATCATCGTTGAACCGTGTTCAATAGGTATCAAGGGCGCCCCGGGACAAACCTATGAATATTTTAACTAATCTAATAAACTATAAAGAAGGGCTCAATTCCGCTACTTTGGGGGTTTGATTCTTTATCACTAAGACACTCGCAATCAATATGGCTTCACCAAACTCTCTTCCTCCTACTCCAGTCCGCTCTGAATTAGGACTCAGTCTCTGGTCCAAAATACACGCTTTGCATAGAATCGCTTCTTGGTCCTTTAGAAAAATCTCTACCGAAGTAGGTGTTCCACTCTCAACTGTCTATTATAATATGCCGCCATCTATTTACACCTCTCCATATTCGACATGGTAGACCCAAGATTATCACTAGTCAAATTCAAATGCGTTTGATTCAACATGCTACTTCTTCACACAAAAGAATCGTCGCAAGCCTTTAATGTAAATTGCGGAAGAAGAAGGTGTTCAAGCCCATGATCAAACTCTACGAAAGGCCTTTGCAGATGCTGGATACCACAGGCGGATTGCACGCGTTAAACACTACCTTTCTACAGCATCTAAAATCAAGCGTATGGCCTGGGCAGAAAATATTCATGATCTCACTATTGCCGACTATCAAAAAATAGTTTGGACCGACGAGTATGCATTCAATGTAGGAGAATTTACGGGCAATACATGGGTTACACGTCTTCCAAAGAAAGAGTTCAACGAGGACTATTTAGTGCCAAAATTTAGAAAGTTGGAGACAATAATAGTTTAGAGTTATATCTATGGTAATAGTAAAGGCGAATTGGTATTCTGGGATAAGAAAGAATGGGGCAAAACTCTTACTGGACCTGAATATTGCAAGCATATCATCCGACCACATCTCTTTCCATTTTGGCACCAGCGAGCCCAAAGAGTCCTTGACTACGTTTACATCATACACGATGGTGCCCCTCCTCATCGTGCTAAATACACTACTGATGTCCTTCGTGAACTTGAGATTTTGGGTTATATCTTTGGTTGGCCTGGTAGTTCTCCTGACTGCAACCCTATTGAGAATATATAGCGTCTTATGAAGGAGAGAATTAGCAGACGTACTCCCCGCTGTACCACTAATATCACTCTCCGGGCTGCAATTCAGGAAGAGTGGAATACTATTACACCCGAAGAGGTGGAATCCCTTATTAACTCTATGCCGGAGCGAATTCAAGCAGTGCTCACTGCACACGGAGGACATACAAAGTATTAACCCGGTAGTAAGCAAAAGTATGGGTACGGGTTTGGACAAGCGGAAGCCTTTCTCTTTTTTTCTTTTTTTCATATTGAGTCCGGGTGGAAAACACTGGTTTAGGTGAAGCCGGGTACAAAACCTGTCTCTTCCTGTCTCTTTTTCACTATTATTTTCACTGATATTTTCACTTTTCTGAACGGGTATGGACAAGCTGCAGTCTGGGAACGAAGCATATCTCTCATAGTTTTTTATAATACTTCAAGAACCACTGGTACTAGTACCTCCTCTCATTGCCTCACCGTTCATATGTGACTGTAGATCTTGAGAACCAGTCCTGCATACAGGGTCCACATGCGTCCGCTCACTTGATCCTAGAGCCTTGTACATGTATGTAGTACCCAGCGAAGGGGGGGAGTTGGGTTGGTTTGCCAAGTGCTGCATAAATCTTGGACATTTGTGGATGGCCGTAAATGAGCCAGTGTCAGTCTCAGCCAGTCCTGGACTGTATGCATATATGATATGGCTGTTATTTTCATGAGGCTCAAGATGAAGTTGCCAAGGTTTGCAAACCCAGTTGCTTGATGCAGCCCACAATTCCGGTTGCAGTCATTTATGAATTTGAACTCAATTCTTGGCATCATTTGACTCTGGTGTCTACAACTGCCCGGCTGCCCGGCGTAGTTGTTGGCGCCTAATCGCTTCTCGTCACTCCGAACAGCTCTGACTCCCTGTAATGTAACCGACCACTAAGAATCTTACAGTCGAGTGACTCTCCATGAGCGGATCAACAGGGTCAAAGTTTTTTGCTTCGCCAAGCGATGTTAACACACGACTGTTACACAGGGGTTCCAAGAAACAGTCAAACCAACCTAAAGTCCCCTGTTCGTCAACTAGCGGTATTCGACGGTGAACTGTTACTGTTACGGCTATAGCAGATACCTACCTCGCTTTCTCTTGGGCATAGCACTTGATGGGTGGTTCGCATTATTCGGAAGAATTCCCACTATTGGCTGGGGTTGGCTTATATGCTTCTGATATATCTGGTGACGGAAATTGTTTATTTCACGCACTCAGCGACCAGGTTTGTGCACACTCGAGATACGTATCACTATAAAACATCGTGCTCTAACTTTTCAAAGATATATGGCCATGAGAATAATCATGAGGAGATCCGTGAGAGGGTAGTTGAACGCAAGTGAACCCCTTCCATCTAAGCTTCTTATGGTAACCCGCTCTCTTTACTCCAGATATGAGAACACATGCAGAGTACTTTAAATTGTTCCTTGACGTCGATACAACCCACCGAGCACCAAAAAGAAAAGCCCACGCCGCAGGTATATCTAAGTCTACTGCTAGTCCGACCGGGGATACCATAGACAAAGCTTTTGCCCAACATCTCAAAACCATGTCACAACCTGGTGTCTACGGTGACAATATGGAGATTAGTGCTTTTGCGCGAGAGTATAACTGCGACGTTAAAATCTATCAGCGGGAGTTTGCATATGTCGTATCTGGCGGCGATGGGTCCGAGAAAACGGCGCATATAGCCTATCATGTAAGCCCCCACCCACAAATACTTGAGTATTCACAAATTCATTTTCCATTACGATTCCTATTACTTAGACGTGGGAACATTATTCGTCGATTCGAAACCGTGACGGTCCTCACACAGGACCTCCAAATGTCACCCCGGCAACTTTAACTGAAGAGGCCAGGAGAGAACAAGAGCGTAAACTTGCGGGAACGTCGTATGTGCTTCCATGGATGGAAGGGGTGGTCGCTTCGAGTCTACCACACACCATAGACCCAGCAAAGATACGTCAGATGCTAGAGAAGTGCAAGGGGAATGTTGACGAAGTGGTCTCCCAATTGCTAGATGAGGACGAAGCAGATGGCCCCGGGTCCACCCCTCAAGGGGGGGTTGCTTCAAATCCGGCCCCCACAGAGCCTATAAAGGAATGTGATGGAGTGGCAGTACCAGAAGATGTGGGAGAAGCCGAAAACTTCAAGGGCTCAAAGGACAAAGTGGGCGTAGGAAAGTCAAAGAAGAAGCAACACGAAAACAGGTCTTTGACTCGCCTAAAGGGTACAGAGGGAAAAACGCTCGAAAATGATAGTTCGAATAATTCATGCTCAGCAAACGAACCAAAAAAGCAGCCTACCACTCAAAAACCAAGACAGGAAACCAAGCGTGAGAAAAAAATGAAGCAGAAAGAAGCTAAGAAGCTTAGGGACAGAGAGAAGGCTGCTGACAAGAATAAAGAGATTGAGGGAACTGCAGCTACTATCACTGTTGGAATCAAAGAGCTACACGTTTGATTTAAAAGCAAACATATAATGAGGCAAATTCACAATAAAAACCACAACATAAACTTTTTTCTGGTGGAATCGCTTTGATTGATGTAACTATTTATCGAATTCTCAACGAGGCATCGGGGGAGGGCAAAAAGCTTTAAGGCTTTTCTATCACAAGCAACACAGAGCAAAGCATTTATTTGTACTTCTGGATAGCAGCCTGTATTCATAAGCACGTTAGACTTTATTGTGTATAATTAAGACTGTGGGACATTTATTACATTGATTGCATGTTGATTAGCACCAACAACATCTGGGAGCTTGTCGCCGTTCTTGAAGAAGCAAAAAGTCGGCATGGCACGGACACCAAGCTCCGACGCGACCGAGGGTACTTCATCGACGTCAACCTTGTAGAAATCGACGTCGGGGTATTCTTCACTAAATGCAATGATTTTCGGGGCAATCAATCTACAAGGGCCTAGCAAAAAAGAAGAATCAGTATTGTATACAAGTAAGGAATATCCACCAAGAGAAAGCAAGCACCCACCGCACCATGTGGCGTAACAGTCAATGACAACGAGCTTGTTGGACTCAAGAGCCTCTTCGAAAGCTTTGTGACTTAATGCATTCATCCAAATCAGTGTACAGAAAAGATGGGGTGAAATAAGAACATCCCACGCATGCAGGAGTTATTTAAAGTGGCAGGGGTAAAAACTTACTTCTTAATTTCGTTAACCATTTTGGCTGATGATGACTGAAAGAATCGTTGGGACTGAAGTGGGGCTGTTGATGCGGCGAATTGGCGGGGGAGCGGGGCTGAGGAGAAAACTAGAGGTTTTGGGATTCTGATGGATGAGAAGAGACGAAACAGATTTTGACGATTTGCTGGTGCTACTCTGACTGGATGGCGAGCGGGACCACAAAGAAGAAATCGGTGGCTATTTATTGTGTGGAGGGTCGTTAGTAAAGGAGTGCGCGTCGTAGTTGCTCCTTCATATGTAGCCTGTAGGGTGGGGTGGGATTTTTTTTTTCTTGGCCGGGTTTTACTTTACGAAAGGTTTACTTACAACTGCATTGAGAGAGATAGAAGATCTGTTTCGATTTTCGTACAATCAGCACTTTGAGGTTTGAAGGACTCAGGCGGCCTAGACTGGCTCTCATAATATGTCAGCGATGACGCCATCAGCCTCGGCGACGTATCAATCGATACCGCCAAGCTTCCTGCCAGATCTTCTATGTACACGCTTACCAGTATAAGAACCAGAAAATGCAGTTGCTCAGGGCAAGGATAATTTGTATGGAGTGGCGCCGTTCTCTCATACAAATAATCCCTGGTTCCGTTACTTGCATTTTCTGGTTCTTTTGCTGGTAAGCGTGTACATACATGTATGTATCATATCTTGGGGGGCAGGGCCACTAACTAAACTATATTTAGTAAAATATGTTGAAGATCGAGATTTTGTGGTATCTACTCGTCCCTCCATGACGCTTCCAAACACGACCAATATTACATCAAAATGGGGGACTTGGCAATTTTTGATATACATATATGCATGCAATAGCAGTCATGGCATGTATCTAGTAGTACTACTACATGTAGTACCTACAATCCAATCGCCCTATAAGGGTATCTTTTATAAGCTAAAATGGCATTTGTAAACACAAACTCTCCCTGTATATAAGGGTACATGCCCTGTAAGGGTACGACTTCGCGCCACTTTTGTACCCTTATAGGGCAGGGGTAAGTCGTTGAACTATTGCAACCACGGCTGGTACATGGTGCCATTAACTGAGTTAACTACCACTACACGCGTAGTACATTAGTACGTGCAGGCATGAATGTTGGTCCGTCTGCTCTAGCCCGGGTTCAAGGCCCAAACCTAAGCCGTCTAATTGGTTGCTTTGCGTCTTGCCACCACCTATTGCTCTATTCTTTTGCACTAAACCCGAGCTCTTATGAAATTTTGCGGTACATGCACAGCTAGACCCAAGTACATGTACGGCTGTAATAGACTTGAGTAAACGATGGAGCTCTAACTAGGTACACTGTTCCTATCTCTTTATTAGACACTGCTCTACTACACCTGTTTCCTCCCTCACACATGCCCAGAAAATGGCAAGGCGAGCTGAAATTCGCGTGAGTATGCACTCTACAGTCTTTCGCAGCTGAAGACGGATCCTAAATGCTGACCCCCCAGCAAAAGCAAAGTTGGTGGCGCTCGCTAGCGGATCTTGTTATCTGACCCCCTACCGCAGGCACTCGATAAATTCGCTATCATTGAGTAGGGGTTCGGCTTTGGTTTACCTGTGGGTGTAGGGGTTCACCTGTGGGTGTAGGGGTTCACCTGTAAGCCAAGGCAGGGCGTACTCTAGAAATTGAAGAGACTTTATTCTCCGTGAGCTACAAATTCCATATCATCAAAATCATGCGTGATCTGCAACTAAGGGTACAGGTTGCCGCCTCCAGTCTCCAATCTCAATGCCCTCGAACCCTTTGATATTGAGAGTGTAATCTTCGCTGCCATCTACAGGTAATGATAATCCTACATTTCTGAACGAGTTCCTGATAACTTCAGGCTTCTCTATACAAAATTGATACCAAGCATCGCCAACTGACCAAGTAGTTAAGATCCTTCTCTTTCCAATAGTCCAATTATCAAATTCATCAATATCCCCGCAATTAATGATTGCCTCATCGGTCAGCTCTCTAATCCGGTCCTTGATAGGTTTGTTGATAGAGATGTCAAGAGGTTGTACTAGGCTTGTACATCCTGTGGGTATTAAACTGAGTAAAATATCATTTTGTCGAAAGTATTCCATGACGGTAGGTGTATAGTGCGAGATGCATTTGTCAAGGGCAAATAGGGTAGGGCGGTTTCCCAAAGCAGGAAGTAAATGAAGTTCGATATATTTGAGAAAAAGATTATTATTCATATAGGCTGTGTCATTGAATTCGATAATGACACCTGGGTAGTATTCCGGTAATTCTCTGGCCAAAACTGCACTTTTACCATGAAATATAATCGTAGAAGGTACCCGATTCACACCATCTACGAATACACATAACACCAAGCTTACTTGTCTCTTATCCCATCCACTTCTCGTTTCTTTAACCCATATTGTTTTCATTCCTATCAAATTATAGGTACGACCCGTCAGGTATTCAAATGGTAATGGTGTTTCGTCAAGATTGCATATATTGCTTAACAAGTATTTGTTAATCGATTTATTGAGTACGGTTTCCATCCAGTTGCCAACAAGAAACTATGAATTGCGCTGGTTGTACCTGAGCCAATTAATAACTAGGAGTCGATAATCTTCAGGGATTTTTTGTGTATTTTTGGTAATACACCGTAAAGAAATTCGGAACCGAACTAGGAATGCTGAAAACCAACCGTTGGAAAATCGAAAAACAGACTGTGCAGTCTCGTTGTTATTGATATCCGGAAACAACTCTTGAAAGAGTAGCTATGCATGCATTCTAAACCATTCCCTACGGACAGTTTGTCCTTTTTCCCTGCGTGTCAAGAATAAAGAGTACAAACAGGTTTCCAATTCTGGCCATTTGCATATCATTACTGTGCGTGCACTCCTAGTTGTACTTGCACTTCTATCACGGCTCAGCTCCCTACACCTCACCTCCCGCCAAGGCGCCTTCAGAACAGGGTTGTCGAATAATATCGGTCAATGTCGGAAGCAGGATGATGGATTAGGAAGGAGCTCGGGTGATAGAATGTAAGCGCTAGGGAGAATTGGGCAGTAACAAGATAGAATTGGGGTTATTGGGAATAGTATGGGTGGTACGGGGGTGTAGGAGTTTCTATGAGATTCTATAGTATAAGTTATCGGTGTGAGGGGATAGTTGTATATATAGTGTTCGTTTTCTCCTATGTTTCTGCCTCTTTAGGCAACGTCTTCTTTCTATTAGCAATACAATACTTCGGCTTTGGCCCTCCTGTTTCTGCCTCGTTCCTGAACCTGAACCTGAACCTGAACCTACCTCACCTCGGGTGTCTCCAGAGCTAACCCCGCCCCTGTCTTCGTTCTTAAACCTACCCTGCCTCGTTCTTGACCCGACCCCGCTCCGTTAGACAACATTGCCTCGATCTTTGGCTCCCGAGATACTGTCATGGCAGCCTCCGGATCCTCCTTTGCTATTTTGCCTGCACCTGTTATTACCGAACGCATCGCTAAAAGCGATGTGATTTCCGCAACATGGGCTGCCCCCGGGAATCTCCAAACCTTTTCAGAACAATACCACCACGATAAGGCTCTTCTCTTTAACCTCCTGGGATATAACGTCTCTCGCCTCAGGCATGAGAGACGTAGTCCGTTCGAAAAGAGGACGCGCCTTAAACGCTTCAGCATCACGGCAACAGCAAATCATCAATCTAGAAAGTCAGCTCGCAGAGGTCTGGCAGTTGAACACTCTATTAACGGCTCAGGCTGCCGCTCCTCCTCCCGCTCCCCCCATTGCTTCTCCCGCTCCCCGTTCTTTCCTCCGTTGTTCCCCTGTTCTTCTCCGAAAAAAGTCGCGGCCCACCATGTTCGGCAAAGGAGGAACTTCGCCTTTATTCTTCAACTTCATTTGAAGATCTTTCATAACCATGACCGCTTCCCGCCGCGCCGTCTATGCCATTAATTTTCTCTCTGGTCGAGTCCTCGCCCAGGTCATGCCCCTTATCGTCAGAGGACGTATCGACTTGAAGGATATTGAAGCTCTTATTACGATTCTGGAAACCACCTTCGGGGATACAGACCGCATTGCCACTGCCAAGCGAGAATTCGAACGCCTTACCCAAGGAAGCCGAGACTTCTCCACCTACTTCGCCGAGTTCCAACACTTGGTTGCTGAGGTTAGATGGAACGATGAGGCTAAGAAACACGCACTTACCCAGAGCCTCTCCCGTGAGCTCCATTCCGCTATAATCCACCACGACGTTTCCGCCGCTACTTCCGAATATGTCCTCTTGCTCCAGAAGCTAGATAACCGGCTCCGGGATGCTCGGGCCAGAGACCGCTCCTCCCCCTTCATCACTCGCCAATCCTTTGTTTCTTCTACTCCTGCTCGTGCTCCGGCCTCCCCTGCTGCTGCCCCCACTCCTCACCGCTCCTACTCTCCAGGTGGTGTGGTGCCAATGGATCTTTCCGGTGCCCGCCGCCCTCAACGCCGTAGCTCCATTACTCCCGCTGAACGTACCCGCTACGCCGCCCAAGGACTCTGCATATATTATGGAGGTCCTGGGCATTTTGCTGCCGAATGTCCCGCTCATCCTGTTGCTCGCCCTGCTCGTGTTGCTGCTACTTCTGAGGTCGGGGTACCTCCAGTTATGTCTGGTGCCAGTGCCCCCCCTGCTATTAATAATGCTTCGCGTCCTTCCTCCTCTCCTGGCTACGTTTTTGGGTTTCCTTTTGGTGTTTCTTCTTCTTTTTCTTCTTCTGGTTCTGGTTCCTTGGGTTTGGGTTCCCCTAGTTTGATGTCTGCTGTTGCCCCGAATCAGTCAGGTTTTCACGAGGACCTGTCTTAGGTGGCTTAGGCCAGGTCCCCCTTCTTTCTTTGTCTGCTTCTGCTGCTTCTGGTGTCTCTGGTGAGAAGGTTTTGGATAACGATCATCATGTTGTTTCATTTATCGTATCTGATGAAAATAAAACTGTTAAAACCTACCCACTTGTTGACACCGGGGCTTCCAGATTCGCATTCATTAATGAATCATTTGTACGCTACAAGGAAATCTCTACTACTCTTCTTCCCAATCCCCGTACCCTTCATGTTATCGATGGAAGAGAAATCTCCTCTGGTAGTATTACCCATATTGCCCATTTTTCCCTCTATATCCAAAGCCATACCGAAAAGATCTCCGCCTATGTTATTCGCTTAGGGCATTATCCGTTAGTGCTAAGTATCCACTGGCTTCGCCGACATAATGTTGCCATTAATTTTGCTGATAACTCGTTGACCTTTGGGTCCCCTCGCTGTCTCCAACGCTGCAATAATGATTAGATTCCCGCCTACGTTAAAGGAATATTATCTCCGCTCCCCGCCAATCATGACTTTGAAATTGTTAGTGCCGCCACCTTTGCTGAGACTACCCAGGGACACACAGTCTATGCTCTGTTCCTAGGTAGCTCGACCGAAGCTGTCACGGCGTATCTGGTGTACGCGGAAATTGATGGAAGAATTGGTAATGAGAATCGGAACGATTCGGGATGTGGCTATCGGCGATTAGTATGGGGATCGGTTATCGGTGTTGGGTTTTCTGTCCACGGGATTCTATGGGTTTCTATGGTGTGGCTTAGTAAGCGATGGATTAGAGTTGTATATATACGCGTTAGGATTTCCTTTGTACTTTTCTTTCTTCTTTCCTTACGCAACCTTCTGTTATCAACCTTTCCCTTTAGGTTTCTGTTTGTTTGGTTCCTGTCTGGTTTTTTATATAAAATATACTTGGTTATCTACTTGTCGCATCCTCGTCATCGGTTGTGCCCCTTGGTAGCACCGTGTCCTGAACCCGCCTGCCTCGGTTACCTACCTTGGCCTTCTGTCGCGCCCCGCCCCCGTCGATGACCGTGATCCGAATTATCTACTGGTGTCTCCGTGCCTACGTTGAAGCCAGAGACTCCCTGTGGATCCTCTGTCCGACCCTGCTCCTGTTATAAGCCTCCACGCCTTTATACTCCGACCCCGCCCGTAACATTAGGTTGCGTCTCCCCCCACCACCAACTGGCACAACCACGAAACCATGTCCTCCGATCTGGCTCCCCTGATGGAGCGCCTCCGGGCCTTCATCGGAACCTACCCTGTACCCGACGAGCTGGATGGCGCCGAATGGTGCCAGGCCTACGACCTCATTGAGGACTGTCACCATCTCTACTCCGTCCCCAGCTCCTCGCCGCTTCGAACCCATTGCTCCCGCCCCACCGGACCGAACTTCGCCCGAGGAGGTTGTCATCGCTTCGCCTCCACCAAGGCCGATCTCGAAACCTCCCGTCACGATACCGCCGCCGCTATTTCCAACTGCGAGGCCCTGATCCAGGACCTTGCTGACCTTGAAGAAGACTTGGAGGAATCCGAGTCCCAACTTGCCGCCACCGCCCGGTTTTTGGAAATTGCTACCGCCAATAGTAAGGTCCTCCTCGATGACCTTTTCGCTTGGGAAACCTATGCGAAAGAGCTCGAGGTCGATCTTGCCGCCGTCTCTGCTCCCCGCCAATATGCCCGGACCCGCTACCTTGCTCCCTGCTCTCGTGACCCTCGTACCCTCGACAACTGGCGACGTGATCCAGTTGCCCAGATTCCTCAGGACCAACAGTTAAAAGGTCAGCCCCTCTGGTAAATATCGGCACACCAGAGGGGCCTACCCCGCCACTAGTCATACCACCTGTCGCTGCTTCCACCCCGGTTTCCCCCACGGCCCCCGCTCCAGCTTTTGTTATGTCGGCACACCCCCAATCGGAGGAAGGCCTGACTGATGATCAGCTGGTCATCGAATGCTCTGTCTCCCAAGGTTCTCGTCCCCAGGCACGATCCCACGCTCTGATCGATACAGGAGCTTCTGGGTATGCCTTCATTGACGCTACTTTCGCCAAGACCCATGGTTTTGTTTTGGTACCTCTCCGAACCCCCCGCGCGTTAACGGTCATTGATGGTCGACTTATTGAGTCGGGCCAGATCACCCATATCGTTAGGTTGGAGCTCGTTATCAATGGTCACCAGGAATATGCTCCCTTTTTTGTAACAAAACTAGGGAATTACCCGATGGTGTTGGGGCTACCATGGATGAGACATCATAATGTCACCCTTCGGCCCCGCCAAAACCAGGTCTTGTTTTTATCTCCGTCCTGTCTGCGCCAGTGTTCCCCCCTCGGACAACCAGTTGTCGCTCAGGGGATTACTTCGAAAACCTCGCCTGCCCCCGCTCCGATCCACGTCGCCGCCATTGGTGTTCACCCCTTCCGCCGCCTAACACGCAAGCAAGGGAATGTGCTCCTGTGTGCTTCGCTACGGATGATCGACGATGTCCTTGCCTCCCCCAGTTCCCACCTCGCCAATGTTCCAGTTGAGCTACACAGATTCGGTAAAATGTTTCTGGAATCCTCAGCCTCGGTTCTACCCCCCCATAGACCTCATGATCTGGCCATTGTCCTAGAAGAAGGGAAACAACCCCCATTTAGGCCAATGTACAATATGTCAAAGCAGAACTGGACTCAGCGTCATCACGGAGAATATGTCTAAGGGATTTATTCGTTTTTCCGAGTCTCCCGCGGGTGCCCCGATTTTGTTTGTTAAAAAAGCCGATGGCTCTCTCCGCCTCTGTGTAGACTACCGCGGCTTGAACGAAATTACGATTAAAAATCGCCACCCGCTACCCCTGCTACCCGAAACTCTGTCTCAAATCGCCTCCACCAAGTATTACACCAAGCTTGATCTTCGCTGGGGCTATCATCAACTCCGGATTAAGGAAGGGGATGAATGGAAGACCGCGTTTACCTCGGCCCCAATTCTCAGGCATTTTGACCCCGATCGGAAAATTATTGTGGAAACTGATGCAAGCGACTATGTCTCCGCCGCGATCCTGTCTCAGCATGATGATGAGGGGATCCTCTATCCGGTTGCCTTTTATTCAGGAAAACACTCCCCGGCGGAATGCAACTATGAAATTTACGATAAGGAATTGTTAGCAATTATACGGGCATTTGAAGAATGGCGATACTACTTGGAGGGTGCACAATTCCCTATTACAGTTCTGTCGGACCATAAGAATCTTGAATATTTTATGACCAAGAGGGACTTGAACCGTCGACAAGCCCGGTGGTCTGAATATCTGTCACGCTTTAACTACGTTATTCAATTTCGCCCAGGGAAACAAGGAGGAAAACCGGATGCCCTAACTAGAAGGTCAGGAGACCTCCCTAAGGAGGGGGATGAACGTTTGAGACACCAAAGTCAGATAATTCTAAACCGGAAAAATTGCGAATCAGGGGGAATGTTAGGTTTGTTAGCGGGTTCTTTGTCAAATGAACCCGCTGAAAAGACTGTACCCCTGCCAGTTTTATTTTCACAAGCTTACTAAAACGATAGTTTTTCTAGTAAGGTACTTACTATGCTTCGAACGAACGTCAAACAATCTCGCGAAATTTCTGGCGAATGTCTTGGTCACCTGAGGCCTCCTACTTTATCGCAATCGATATCGTCCCCTCTCCGATGAAAGCTTAAGTTGCGTTTATCTGAAGAACACCACGCGATCTCAGGACAAGGCGAGCAAGACCTTAGAACTTCTTTCGCGTAATTACTATTGGCCAACCATGAGGAAGTATGTGGATAATTACATTCGGAACTGCCACATCTGTCGACAAAGCAAGGCCCCTAGGAATAGTCCTCAAGGAGTTCTCCGCCCCCTTTCAATCCCGATTGCCCCCTGGACCGACATTTCGATGGACTTTGTGACCGGCCTCCCAGAAAGTAATGGGTACAACGCAATCTTGGTGGTCGTTGACCGACTTACGAAAATGAGACACCTGATACCCTGTACCGAGGAAACCAACGCCCCCGCCCTAGCAGATCTGTTTATTGATTACGTCTGGAAACTATATGGCCTACCAGAAACTATCGTTTCGGATAGGGGAACACAGTTTACGTCGGACTTTTGGAAATCGCTAT
This sequence comes from Morchella sp. 2018-W45, assembly GCA_024713785.1. Lineage (NCBI taxonomy): Eukaryota > Fungi > Ascomycota > Pezizomycetes > Pezizales > Morchellaceae > Morchella > Morchella sp. 2018-W45. The sequence goes on from JAMGYZ010000005.1 coordinate 1,258,377, forward strand.
GCTCTCGCTTGGAAATCTCCCCTCGGTACTCAACAGCCTTTCACCCTCAGACGGATGGTCAGACGGAACGTATGAATGCTATTATGGAACAGTACCTTCGAGCCTACGTCTCCTACCAACAAGATGACTGGAGCCGCTTTCTGCCTCTTGCTGAATTCGCAGCCAATAACCACGCCTCGGAAACCACTAATCTGTCTCCCTTCCAGGCCAACTTCGGCAAGCACCCTCGGATGTCTTTCGGGCCTCTTGTACACGGAACCACTACAGCAGAAGACAGAGCTAATGGCTTTGCCCGTGATATGTCCCAGACCTTTGACTACTTACGCGCAGAGATGAAGAGGTCCCAAGTTATCCAAGAGGAATCTGCCAATGCCTACTGCATCCCAAGTCCAAGGTATACTGTTGGAGATCGAGTCTGGCTCTCCACCCGGAATCTTCACACTATGCGCCCCTCTAAGAAGCTGGATTGGAAACAGATCGGTCCCTACGAGATTAAGAGGATAGTCAGTCCCTACGCCTACGAGTTGGTCCTTCCTACGTCTATGAAGGTCCACCCGGTGTTTCATGTTTCGCTCCTTTCTCTTGCCGCATCCGACCCTGTTCCTGGCCAAGTCTTACCACCCCCCCCATCTGTAGAGATCGAGGGCGAGGAAGAATGGGAAGTGGATGCGGTCCTGGATTCTCGTCGTCGGAATGGGCAACTTTGGTACCTGACCCGCTATGTTGGCTACGCCGAACCTTCCTGGCAACCAGCTGAAGATTTGGAAAATGCCCCCGACAAAGTTCGAAATTTCCACACTCGATATCCACGCAAGCCCCAGCCTAGCAGGAGCTAGGCCCTAGAGGAAGGGGTAATCTGTCACGGCGTATCTGGTGTACGCGGAAATTGATGGAAGAATTGGTAATGAGAATCGGAACGATTCGGGATGTGGCTATCGGCGATTAGTATGGGGATCGGTTATCGGTGTTGGGTTTTCTGTCCACGGGATTCTATGGGTTTCTATGGTGTGGGCAATGGCGATGGATTAGAGTTGTATATATCTGGCGTTAGGATTTCGCTTTGTCTTTCTTTCTTCTTTCCTTACGCAACCTTCTGTTATCAACCTTTCCCTTTAGGTTTCTGTTTGTTTGGTTCCTGTCTGGTTTTTTATATAAAATATACTTGGTTATCTACTTGTCGCATCCTCGTCATCGGTTGTGCCCCTTGGTAGCACCGTGTCCTGAACCCGCCTGCCTCGGTTACCTACCTTGGCTTCGCCCCCGTCGATGACCGTGATCCGAATTATCTACTGGTGTCTCCGTGCCTACGTTGAAGCCAGAGACTCCCTGTGGATCCTCTGTCCGACCCTGCTCCTGTTATAAGCCTCCACGCCTTTATACTCCGACCCCGCCCGTAACAGAAGCGACACCTCCTGAGATTGCATTGTTGGTTCCCCTTGAGCATCATCACTTTTGGCAACAGTTCAGAAAGGAGGGCCCTCAAAAACTTCCTCCTTATTGTCCCTATAATATCTGAATTAATCTCCATTAAGGAAAGGAACCCTCTTTTGGTTCTTTATACAGTATGTCCCGGGATGAGCTGGCTGCACTGGTTGAATATATCGACGATATGTTAAAGAAAGGCTTTATTGAGTCTAGCTTCTCCCCTGCTAGATCCCCTGTTCTGTTCGTGAAAAAACTCGGTGTAGCCTCCGATTCTGTGTCGACTACCGAGGACTAAACGCTATTACCATTAAGAATCGCTATCCGTTGCCCCTACCTAAGGAGACTTTTAACCAACTCTGCAAGGCTAAATGGTATACTAAGCTGGATTTAAAAAATACTTACAACCTGGTTCGAGTTGCCACCGGAGACGAATGGAAAACTGCGTTCCGCACCCGCATTGGCCATTTCCAGTATAAAGTAATGCCCTTCGGACTAACCAATGCCCCCGCCGTCTTCCAGCACTTTATTAATGATACTCTTCGCCCATTTCTTGATCGCTTCTGCAGGGCATACCTCGATGACATTCTTATTTATAGTGAGAATCTGGAGTCACACCGCGACCACGTCAACCGAGTTCTACACGCGCTCACCAATGCCGATCTCTACTGCTCCCCTGAGAAATGCGAGTTTCAAGTTAAAGAGGTTAAATACCTGGGCATGATTGTCACTACCGAAGGCCTTAAGCTTGACCCTAAGAAGATTGAGACTATTGTTAAGTGGGCTTGCCCTTCAAACGTCAGGGACATACAGGTATTTAATGGTTGGGCAAACTTCTATCGGCGCTTTATCAAGAACTATTCAGGGATTGTCCACCCCCTTACGACGCTTACAAAAGGCAACGTACCATTCGTCTGGTCTCCTACCTGCGAGGGAGCCTTTGAAGGTCTTAAAATTGCGTTTACCACAGCCCCGATCCTTCGTCATTTCGATTTTGATGGCCGGGCTATTGTGGAAACAGATGCCTCAGACTATGTTTCAGGTGGCACCCTGTCTCAATATAGCGATGAGAAAATCCTTCACCTTGTCGCTTTCTTCTCGGGAACCCACTCCCCCGCTGAATGCAATTATGAGATCTATGATAAGGAATTACTGGCCATTATTAAGTGTTTTGAAGAATGGAGAGCCGAACTCATGAGTATCGCCGAACCTATTGAAGTCTTGAGCGATCATCGGAATCTAGAATACTTTATGACCAAGAGAGATCTGAATCGTCGACAAGCACGGTGGTCAGAGTTTCTTTCTCGCTTTAACTATGTAATTAAGTACCGACCTATCACGGTAGCGAAACAAGAGATCGAGACGAAGGGCCAAGGTCTACAACCGAGGCGATACAGGGCGAAGCGATGGCGTGTCGAGACAGTATTATAGTAATGTGAAAGCGAGCAAAGCGAAAACAAGTATGGTAATTCGTAGATATATATTCCGAGAAGACTACAAGCTCCTAGAGATAGGAAGGTTGCGTGAAGAGAAAAGAAAAAAACTATCTACAGACGAAAACCTAACTCCCATATATACTCCTCATATCAGGCCGATGACTAACGCGAACATCCTGCAGAACTATAGAATCGTTCACCACCGTAACTCGAACCCGACCTTATCCCTATACCGAATCACCTAACACCGAACCGAACCCCGTGAATCCCAAAGAATATAACAGAACTCTGACTAACTCTTATATAACGCCCGCTTTTTGATAGATATTAGGTCTCCTCTGGCCTAAGTCATCTTAGGCTTTTGCGGATATCGTTCATGAAAGTCTTTAAGTAAGCTGAGTTATCTGGAGTCGCCGTAAGGTTCATGGTTCATCGTGATGGTTATGACGTATAAGATCTTCTCTTTCTTCAGCGTCGTTTTTCGTGAATCCAAAATAACATCGGCCTCCGTTCCTGTTCTCGCCCGATCTCGCGGGCGGTGGGGTGATTGTCGTTGTCTGATGCGGGATCGTGGCGTGGCGGGCGAAATGTAACATGAAATCTGGGATAGATTTTTCGAGGGTGGTAGCATCAATTCGTGGCGTAAGGACTAACAATCTGGCGAGATCGGGTAGGGTCAACTTGTTTAATCTAACTTCTTCGATGGCGGCTTGGTCAACAAATTCGAGTGGATAGCCATACTTTATCCCCAATGGCGTAACGTGGTGCGGGTCAGGTCGCGTTAAGCGGATTCTTCCTGTATCCGTTGGGCCCTAAACATTTCTGCTCGAAGAAAGTCAAATACTTCTGACATATCTCTTGCCATAGTATTTGCTTGGTCCTCATGAGTCATAATACCGTGCCGTAAAGGACCAAAATTCATTCGGGGATGGCGTCCATAATTTGCTTCAAAGGGAGAAAGTTTAGTCGATTCCGAAACGTGGTTATTGGTAGCAAACTCTGCCATAGGTAAATAAGTGGCCCAATTATCCTGTTGATAATCCACATAACTACGAAGGTATTGTTCCATGATGGCATTAATTCTTTCGGTTTGGCCATCTGTCTGAGGATGAAACGCCGTGGAGTAGCGAGGGGAAATTTCAAGACGTTCGCATAATGATTTCCAAAAATCTGAGGTAAATTGGGTCCCTCGGTCTGAAACTATCTTTTCCGGAAGTCCATGTAGTTTCCAGACGTTCTCCAGATACATTCGAGCGACGTCCCTAGCTCCTGATTCTTCGGTACATGGAATAAAATGTCTCATTTTTGTAAGGCGGTCAACAACAACGAGGATAGCGTTATGATTATTGCTAAGTGGTAATCCCGTAACGAAGTCCATTGACACATCTGTCCATGGTGCTTTAGGAACTGAGAGAGGACGAAGGACTCCTTGAGGGGCATTGCGATTCGCTTTACTTCGACGACAAGTATGGCAGTTCATAACATATCGGTCCGTATATTTCCGCATATTCGGCCAATAATACTCTCGACTCAGTAATTCAAGAGTTTTTGCTCTACCCGGATGTCCTGCTGATGGTTTGTCATGATATTCTTGGAGGAGTCTGAGCTGTAGTTCTTGGATTCTGAATGCGAAAAACTGCGTCGATAGAGAGTCATCTTAGATTCTCCGCGCATTTGAGGAGATTTGTTTCGATTGTTTCGTGCCATCCTTCAGCGTTATGAAAGTACTTTATCTGAAACTATCTCTTGGTAAGCTTTTGAAAATAATTCTTGGACAGTGGGCGTTCCTTCGGGTTCGTTCTTGCCAAAAGCCATCATAACTAAACAATATCAGGGTTTTCCTCTTTAACGCCGTCCGGTATTGATGCATGAGCGTTCATCCTCTTCAGGAAGATCACTGATCGCGCAGTAAGTGCATCCGGTTTCCCTCGCTTGTTTACCTGGGGCGGAATTGAATAACAAAATCGAAGCGAGATAAAATTCGACCAGCGAGTTTGCGGCGATTTAACAATTTTGTTGACGTAAAATATTGAGGTTATATGATCTGTTAGGGGCTTGATAGGGTAAAATTTGTTTAAAAAATAACGCCATTCTTCAAATCAGGATAATTAGCAGTTCGTATGTCGTATATTTATTAGTTACATTCAGCGGGGTATGTTTAGAAAAAAGGCAATTGGGTGTAGAATTCCTTCATCATCTCTTTTTGTGACGTAATGGCGGTGAGGCGTAATCCGATGCATCTGTTTCACTATAATTTCCCTATCAGGATCAAAGTCTTTAGAATTGGGGCCGTAGTGAATGCAAATTTAAGGTCTTGAAAGAACTTTCCGTCTTTATCTGTCATTTGAATACTACACGTCTTTGTTAAAGGCCGTCAGTGGAATACTACCCTTGAGTAAGCGTAAATAAATGGTCGGTAAAAGTTCATGAAATCAGGAATTACGTCATCGCTTCAAACAAGTCGGGGTTTCCCAATTCCTAATAATGGCGACCTTGATTCATCAATCTTAATTCCGGTGTAAAGAATCTGGAATCAAGGGTACATGGTTTCCTTTCGCGTGCCATTCAGCACTTTTTCGAACTTAAGGTAAACTTGATTACCGTTGAGTATTCGAAGAACCTTATCGCGTGTTTCTTGTGTTCCTCAGTGTTTCCGAATAGATGAGGATATCGTGAATCTGTGATGGCGAAATGTAATCTGAATCTGAGGTGAAGCGTATCGTTGGCCGATGTTGGAAGGCAGCGGGGCGTTGGTAAGTCAAAAGGCATACTTGGTATATTAAGTCATAAAATGCTTGAGTCAAATCTTGCTGTCTTCCGTCTCCTTCCTAATTCTCAACTGATGATAGCCGTTCTTGAAGATCTAATTTGGTGAAATATTTGGTGAGGAGATCATAAAGGTTTCGGTGTTAGTGGTAGGGGATGTCGATTCTTAACCGTCACAGCGTTTAACTTCCTATAGTCATATAGTCGAAAGAGAACGTCGAACGAATAATAGAGCGCCGGGAGGTGCTGTGTCGAATCCGTCCACTGGCTAGATATTCCGCTAAATAATCCCTAAGTGCTTGAAGTTCTAACGGGTCATCCCATACATGGGTCCGAAAGTGCAGTTTTTCCTTCGCCTGTATATCGATGGACAAATCATATTCAGTTCGGTGGGGCGGAAGTTTTGCTGCATCCGGTTCGCTGAGCAAGTGTAGATACTGATGATGCTCGACGGGGACGAGAATTCGAGGGTCTTTGGGTGTTTGAGCCAATAGATCATCGAGAGCCTTGAGAGTAGTAGAATACAGTCTCATTCCTTTTCGTTTTTTATTGACAAGTCTATGGAATGCATAGGAGGTAATAACTGAAATATTGGTTATTGACTTGGTGGAAGTCGATAGGGATACCCTTAGCGATCACCTTGGTGTGGTTAGAACAATATTGTATGCAATCGGAGTCAAAGTGAATCTCGTTAACTGCGGGAGAATAACGATCGCGTGTAAATGCATCGTCAGGAAGGCATCGTCGGGTAATGTCTGGTGGGTGACAAAAAAAGGGGCTTCTTCTCGATGTCCATCTATATCTAGACTGAGAATAACCTTATGGGTAACCTTTCCCGATTCGATAGGTCGGCCGTCTATTACGTCTATATGTCGAGGGAGAATGAGTGGGGTTTGTTTTAAATTATGGTGGCATACGAAGTCCTTATCTATGAACGCGTATCCTGAGGCGCCAGTATCAATAAGGGCATATGATGGAATAGAAGTATCTTTATTTTGAGAAATTGAACAAGTTACGACTAATTGATTTCCATCCATATCCTTCTCTGAAACCGAAAACCCAGAAACCGAAATCCTAGAAAAGTCCTTTAACCGTCGCAGGTGAGCCACTCAGTCAGGAAAAATCTTTTAACGCCTCATCGCCGGAGGCTTCTTTTTCTTCTTCTCTAATATCCACCCTAGCTCCTCTCATTCTTGGGGCTGGGTTCCTGGCGGCCGGCGTTTGCGGGCAATCCCTGACAAGGTGTCCTCCTTGTCCACAGTAAAAACATCTATTCTCTACGCGGCGGGCCTCTCTCTCCTGAGGGTCCGGGCGGGCACGACCCGTTGATAAGTCCATAGGGGCCACTCCTCCGGGCGTATGAGACGGGTGGGCAGCAGGTGGGTTAGGCGGCGGGGCAGTACGAGGGCGGCGGTGATGGCTGGAGTACCGGGGTGCCGGGGAGGCTGGGGCCTGATAGCGAGGTCCGGGTGATACAGGGGCAACATAGCGGGGCGCAGGGCGGGCTTGGGGCACGGGGGCTTGGTAGCGAGGGCGGTAGCGAGCAGTGATCATCTGCTGCTTGTTATCTAGTCGTTGGAGAATGGTCGCAAGTTCGCTAATGGTATCGGGGGTTTCCTCGTGGACCATGAGCTTGGTCAGTTCCTCGCTCAGGCCTTCCATAAGGGCCTCCACATTGGCAGCTTCTCCCATTCCTGCTTCCGCGGCGTATCGTTGAAACTCGGCAAAGTATTCCGAGAAGGGGCGATTTAACTGTCTAATTCTTCTCAGGGCGCGGCGAGCGGTCCCTATCTGGTCGGAGTCTCCGAAGGCTGTATTTAAAATTTCAAAAAACCTCTCCATGGATGGGAGGTTAATTCCGGTGGGGGTAATATATGGCATAAACTGGTCGGCGGCGGGGCCTTCCAGGCGAGAAATGGCGTACGTCAGTTGGTTTTGCAGAGTGGGGTACCTATCGGCATTGCCCAAAAGTTTCAGTTGCAACATATTTTTGAATTGAGGAAGCCCTTTCCGGTTGCCTCGGTATTTCTCCGGTCAGGAAAGCCTGACCTTCGGTCCTTGGTTCGTGATTCTGTAAGGCCTTCTAGAAAGCGATTCTGTCGTCGAGTGCGAAGGCGAGGCGATAGGATCTGCTGCTGGGGGTTGGGGTGGGTGTGCGAGATGGGTAGCTAGGGCAGCCTCCGCTTCTCGAGCAGCATTATTGGCAGTGGTGACCTGATTCTGTAAACTTATTGCTTGCCCTTCCAGGGTCGCGACTTGTCTCTCCAACTCCTGGTTTTCTACCCCTAGTTCGGTTATTCTTTTCGTCCATACCTCCTTGGCCTCATCTGCATCCTCCTCTTCTTGTGCCAGATCCTCCTTGTACCGTAGCAGCAGGCCCTGTTGGCATTTCTTAATCAATTCGTAAATTGCTACATGTTCGGCATTGGTGTCAGTGACTGTGGGGGTTACTGAGTTAACTCGAAAGAACCCCTCTAGCTTCTGAAAGAGGTCTTCAAAATCGAAGGGTTCTGTTTCCATTGGTTCTGCGGACATGGTGTTCGTAATAAAGTATGTGTTCGAGGATTGGGTTGTAGAGGTTGGTGTTGAAGACGCAACCTTAGTATCACGGTAGCGAAACAAGAGATCGAGACGAAGGGCCAAGGTCTACAACCGAGGCGATACAGGGAGCGGGGGCGATGACGTAATCGAGACAGTGACTATAGTAGTAACGAAGCAGAGCAAGAACCCGAAGAACAAGACTATGGTAATTCGTAGATATATATTCCGAGAAGACTACAAGCTCCTAGAGATAGGAAGGTTGCGTGAAGAGAAAAGAAAAAAACTATCTACAGACGAAAACCTAACTCCCATATATACTCCTCATATCCGACCGATGACTAACCTGAACATCCCTGTACAGAACCCTATAGAATCCTTCGTAACTCGAACCCGACCTTATCCCTATCTTACGAATCCCTAACACCGAACCGAACCCCTGACATCGAATCCCAAAGAATATAACAGAACTCCTGACTAACCCCTCTTCCCGCAACAACCTTCGGCCGCGCTTTACGCCGTTATACGACCTGGGAAACAAGGAGGAAAACCGGATGCGTTAACTAGGAGATCAGGAGATCTGCCTAAAGAGGGGGATGAACGCCTGACGCAGCAAAGTCAGACAGTGTTAAAGTCCCAAAATTTGGGTTTGTTGGCAGCCATTCCGGCTGTCCGAGGACAGTCACCCCTAGAAAAACTTTTTGAACAGGCTTATATCACTGACCCATTTCCAAATAAAACCCTAGGACTCCTCCGAGAGGATATTAGGCACTCTCGAGAAATTACACTGCCAGAATGTTCGATCAGAAAGGACCTCCTGACCTATCGCGGAAAGCTCCTCATCCCAGATGATACGATCTTACATTTGTACCTGCTTAAAGAACATCACGATGCTCCGTCCGCCGGCCACCCTGGGAAGGCTAAAACTTTCCAGCTTTTGGCTAGTTCTTATCATTGGCCCGGAATGCGCAATATGGTCGATCGTTATATTAGGAATTACCACACCTGCAGTCGAAGTAAGTCCTCTTGTTACGCACCCTACGGAGTCCTCCGCCCGCTGCCGATTCCTCAGAAACCTTGGACACATATTTCCATGGACTATGTTATAGGTTTACCGGAGAGTAGGGGAAGAGATGCAATTCTGGTAGTAGTTGATCGTCTATCGAAGATGAGACATTACGTCGCCTGTAACACCACCACCGGATCCGAGGACCTTGCTCGCTTGTTTATCAATCATGTTTGAAAAATTCATGGTCTTCCTACCAGTATTGTTTCCGACCGAGGAACTCAGTTTACAAGCAGATTCTGGAGATCTCTCTGCAAGACACTTAAGATTAATGTGGCCTTGTCCTCCGCTTTTCACCCTGAAACTGATGGTCAGACTGAAAGGATTAATACGGTGATGGAACAAGGGTTGAGAAGCTACGTCTCCTACCAACAGGATGACTGGGTAGACTGATTACCTATTGTCGAGTTCGCCTCAAATAATCACCACTCGGAAACAACACAGATTTCCCCCTTTATGGTTAATTATGGATTTGACCCTCGATTTACTGAAAACCTCGCACTACCCCTGTTTACCGAATGCCCTCAGGATACCAAAGCTCTTGTCGAAAAGATGGCAGAAATTCACGACCAGTTGCAAGCTGAAATATGCTACACCCAAGACCAACAGGAAACTAATGCTAACACTTATCGAGTCTCAGCCCTAGTTTAACGGAGTGTTACGGAGCGACACGGAGACTACTGACAAGAGAGCCGAGGTACACAACCGAGGCAGAGACGAATGTGGGGACGAAGGTCAATGGCGAGGGAACCTAACCGAGGAGCAAAGTTGTGGGGCAGAGGGTCCAGATGGCCTCTCTGACAAAGACGTGGAGACGAAGATACCAGTAGACGATACGTACTACGGTCATAGACTATGGATGAGGCAAGGCGAGGCAAGACGAAGACGAGGACGAAACTATAGACGAGGACGAGGCGAGGTACTATGAAAGACCCAAGTGGGTTTTGGCGAAAACTATGGTTATGACGTAATATATTCAGAACTAAAGACACAAGAGACAAGCGAAACTAAACCGTAGGGTTGAGAACAGGAAGAATACGTAAGGAAAGAAAGAGAAAGAAAAGGACGAAGGAAAGATCCGTAGCAACGTATATATACCCCTCCTAATCCCTGTACAATCATGACTCATAACGTCGTGTAACGGAAACCCATAGAATCCCCCAGAACCCAAAAGAAACCTTGCAACCGAAACCCCATTCTCTAATATCCTCCTCATCCGCGAAGTCAGTGGTATGCCGTGATACGGAGCGGGTTCGGGTCAGGGCAAGGACGCAGGACAGAGTCGGCTCAGGAGACACCCGAGGTGAAGCAGGTTCAGTTTCAGGCTCAGGTTCAGGGACGAAGCGGGCACAGGAGGGCCGAAGCCAAAGTATTGTATTGCTAACAGAAAGAAGACGTTGCCTAGAGAGGCAAAAACATAGGAAAGAACGGACCCTATATATACAACTATTCCCTCACACTGATGACTCATACTATAGAATCCCATAGAAACTCCTACCCTCCCGTGTCACCCATACTATTCCCAATAGCCCTAATTCTATTCCGTTACTACCCCATCCTTCCTAGTGCTTACATTCCATTACCCCAGCTCCTTCCTAAACCATCATTCTACTTCCGACATCGACCGATACTATCCAATAACACTGTTCCAAAGACGCTTTGGTGGGAGGCGAGGTGCCGGGGGGCGGAGCCGTGATACCCAGTGTATAAGGCATGTGATGAGGTGTTGCTGAACGCCAGGAATATTCAGACCACCCGGCCCTCCCGCAAGCTCGACCGGAAACGTCTGAGACGCTTTAAGATTAAGTCTGTTATTAGTCCATACGCCTACGAGCTCGATCTCCCCCCCACGATGAAGATACATCCTGTTTTTCATGTTTCCAAGTTGGAACCTTGCGTTAGGGATCCCCTACCAGGACATGTCTCTTCCCCAGCACCTCCGGTGATTGTTGATGGTTATGAAGAATGGGAAGTCGACGAACTTCTGGACTCCCGCCTTCGCCACTCACGCCTGCAGTATTTGGTTAAGTGGAAGGGGTATGACGCACCAACCTGGGAGTATGCGGAGAATCTTACCAACGTCCCTCGTCTTCTGTCCCGTTTCCATACAGCGTACCCTACCAAACCGAGATCTGATGGAGTTCTTGCGGAGCTCGTACCTAAAGAAAGGGCAACTATCACGGCTCAGCTGCCTGCACCTCGCCTCCCGCCAAGGAGCCTTCGGAACAGGGTTGTCGAATAATATCGGTCAATGTCGGAAGCAGGATGATGGATTAGGAAGAAGCTCGAGTGATAGAATGTAAACGCTAGGGAGGATTGGGCAGTAACGAGATAGAATTGGGGTTATTGAGAATAGTATGGGTGGTACGGGAGTGTAAGTGTTTCTATGGGATTCTATAGTATAAGTCATCGGTGTGAGGGGATAGTTGTATATATAGTGTTCGTTTTCTCCTATGTTTCTGCCTCTTTAGGCAACGTCTTCTTTCTGTTAGCAATACAATACTTCGGCTTTGGCCCTCCTGTTTCTGCCTCGTCCCTGAACCTGAATCTGAACCTGAACCTGCCTTGCCTCGGGTGTCTCCTGAGCCGACCCCGCCCCTGTCTTCGTTCTTAAACTTACCCTTTCTCGTTCCTGACCCGACCCCGCCCCGTTAGAACTTCCCAGCGTTTCAATCTTGTTTTGGTTTTTCACCCATTCACTAATCGTCCTTTGCGGAACCCCAAGAATTTCGGCAGCCTCCCTTTGGGAATGACATCTGTAAGAACAACCACCTGGCCAGCGATCTAATTCAACTAGTATGCGATGGTGTTGAAAGAAGACTAGAACCCGCACTTTTTGATTCTGACTCCAGGAGCGTTCCTGCCTTCGTATAGGTTGCATATCTTTGGGCTTCAGGATACGGTCTTTGATAGCTTTGGGTTTTGGTCCATAGTGTCGAGTATTTTGGGCACTGCTAGTAAGTTGATGAAGAACATCCTTTGTCGGTACCGGCATTCTCAAACTGACAGTCACAATGTTCTCTAATCATGGTCTACTCACTCTACGCGAGGTTTTGTCATGGTCACTTTCACAACAACACTTAATTGGGACGCGCCCTACAGGTGAACCACAGCACACACCCCAACTGAACCCCTACCTAACGAAAGCGAATTTATCGAGTGCCTGCGGTATTATAAGGGTCAGCATTGGTCGACAGCTTAAAGGATAGTTGAATTAGCCGCCAGAATAAACCCTACTATTGGCCTGAAACTCCTGTTCGCCACTACAGAGACTACCGTCACCCTGTGAGCTACTATATCGTGTTGCATGACGTTGCCTAGGGCAAACTTAACCCATTCCTAATGCTACGAGTTATATTTCATGATCGCCATCGTTTATATAGTAGTACCAGTGTTGTTAATAATATATAACAATCCAACCATCAAATTCACTGGAAGAGGGAAACCCCACATTTAATTACGTACCTATAGTGGCGGATACGACAACGGGGTCGATGAAAATAGATAAAAATAGAAGAATGCCAAATCTATCCCTTCACCACAATTCAATAATTTTTAAATCCAGCCACCGTACTTCTGTGGGGAATCAGTAAGAGAATCAAAGTACGGTGTGTAAATTAAATTAGATTGTGTTGTTGTTGAGAAAAAAGGGTTTCAATTTTGTTAGGCAGGACAAAGTTTGTTACCCATATAAATTTGTTAAGGCCAAATTGAAATCCTCATCAGTCAGTACTCGATCTGTCCTTATTAGGCCTAATCACTTCCCTAAACGGGACTGATCAGCGCCTGGAACTTTGTTACTTCTGCCAAGACTGACCCTTTTGTCGTGTCCCCCACCATACCCACCTACATACAGCGATAGGAATGATCTATGGAAAAAGCAGTTATATGGTGCACAGATTTCCCTCCATACAATTTTGACACCCTTGTAAATTTTCCATTGATCACCCCCATCGCTGTAGATAGATATGCGGTTCGGTTTGAGCTACGCCTTGGGCGGGTCTCACTTTTCTGGGCCTGTGCACAAATCTTGTCGATCATACGCTACCGAGAGTCATTGGGTATTGACGGACACTGGACCGTGTTGATGAGCAGGGGCTTTTTTGTCCAATAAGAGGAAGTAAAAATGGCTTTGGTGTGATCCATCAACACCCAGTACCGTCACTCACTGGGTATTGACGGACACTGGTCCACCGTGTTGACAGACAGGGCTTTTTGGTCAATAAGCGAAAATAAACTAGGCTTGGCTGTTTCTCTTTGGTGGGATCCGTCAATACCCAGTATCTATCATCACCCCGTGAACGACAGTACCAGTCGTTAGAGACTTTGCGCAAAGCCTCTATTGGATGACTTCCCGTGGAAATTTAGTTTCCAGAATCTGAATCTAAACAGAGGGAAAATCTAAGGTCTAAATTTCTACGGGAAGTCATCCATTACCCGTAGACGACGATACCCATGGTTTGACTCTGCCGTATTCTCGAGTCACTTGGAAGAACCTGCTCAGCTTCTATTGTAAATATCTAGGACTTAGTTAATTTAGAGTTATATTTCGTCACTATACCTTAAGCCGTCGATGCTGAACCCTATTTCAATAGAGAATTTGTATGGAGATTCATTTATTTGGTAACAAAAGCCGCGAACCTTTGCTTTTTCTAGGTCAGCATTTCCCAGACAGTTTAAGGGATAATAGCTAGAGCCAGAAGAGGGTCTATACGCACTCCTAGCACTATGAAGCAAAACAATGCAGCTCTTAGTGGATCGTGACAATTAAAGAAACGTTCTCCATACCGCAAAAACCCGAAAGATTGGCTATCTCCGGCCTGGGATTACCTCCTTCATAATTGGTTGAAGGGCGTCTCTACTACGCCAGGTAATGCATCAAGAGATGCATTACCATTCCCGGTCTTGTATGGGCAATTCGATAATGCATCAAATGATGCATTTCCTGGCGTGGTAGATATATGCATAGCCAATTTTTTCGAGCAATGGCGGTATTCTCTACAAACTAAATGTATTAAAGTGAATCAGGAATGAATCATGCGAATTAATGGATTAAATATGACATGTGATAAGGCAAATAACTATGGGAAATGAATCAATAAATAAATCTTAAGTTCATTTTGTCACTTAAGTTTGCACTCTTTTTTATCGAAATCTTCAAAAAAAGAAAGAAAAGTGGATCTTGATGGAGTTGAACTCTCACTACCTTGAGTCTTTAGCCTAGATCTTATAATTTCCGTCAACACTTCAGATAATAATATTTAAGAGAAAGTAGTAAAAGCTAGAATTAAATATTGGTTGATAATGGGTCAGTAAATGAATCAGGTAAGGGAATCAAGTAAATGAATTCAAATTTTTGTTGCAATTAACGTCCCCCGAAAACGAATCAAGTGATTCGTTTTCAGAGCTGGTAGTGATTTCTATAAAGAGTATCATCTGTTATTAGGAATTTCGTTTAATTTATTACTGAACTTGGGTGACATTAGTTATAACTACCCCCGTTTTAACCATACAGTAGACTCTCGATATAAGGATATTTGATATAGTGATATTCTCGTTATAAGGATACAATTCACCGGTCCGCAGGTGCCATTTTGTTAGCATCCTCTCACTTCATATAAGGATAATTCCCTATCCCTTAAGCTGTCAATGCTGCCCCCCCTATAATAGAGGGTGAGAATTCGTATGGGAGATCAAATATTTGATAAGAGAGATAATAAGATCTATTATCAACTTTTGCTTTTTTCTGGGGGGGCAGCATTTACTGACAACCTAAGGGTTAATAAGAATACATATTTTTAGTCTCGACCGTATCCTTATAACGAGAGTGTACTGTACTCCCAGAATCGAGTTCGTCTACAGCAAATCTAAAGTACCGCAGTAATTCGTCTCAGCGGACGGCTACACAGCCGTCGAAGCTGCCCCCTACAGCAAGATTAGAGGGGCGTTTGTAAGACAAATGACTAGAACAAGTAACTTTAACGTGAATATGAGTGTCCGCTGAGACGAATTAATGCGGTATTGCGGCCCATGGCAGAACTCCCAAATATATGTATGCATCCCAGTTCCATTCTCGGGCAGTGCCATCCCCAGCTTGGCATATATGCCCAATGAATTGGCCTCTTGAGGGCCGGGGGTGAAACCACTACCACCAGACTATGTCCTGGAGGCACTAGACACTAGCAAAATCTCATGTTTTTGCTACAGAAAATGTCTGGGTAGCAGTCCGCCGCATTATTAGCCTCTAGAATAGTTAGAAACTCCATAAACTTCGCACATAATTGTTTTATTTCAGTTAATCATTTCCTTTATAGGTCATACTAATGCATGAGAGAGATTTCGCCATTGTCTGGTGCCTCTAGGACAAGGAATTTAGTGACGAATACTGGATTAAATAAGTAGGTATTGAGTGGAAAGCACTGTACTCTTAGCGGAATACCGCAGAGAACCTACCCCTCTTTTTGGTCGGTAGCCTATCAGTATCTGAACCTTTCTTCAATAAGCTTCGATGCACTTTACATACATGTAATTACTATGCGTACGTACGGAAACCATACAAGTATATAACTATATAGCTAGGCTTCTGTACTAAATCATCTGCTCGCCCTGCCAAAATTAGAAGCCGCTTTAGTGACTTAAGATATTTTACCACCAAGTAATACTTACATATAATTTAACGTCCCTATACTAACTCTGTTATTGGCCTCAAATCCTGACCACCATCAGACAGGATCCGCCTTCACTCCGTGTATCAAGGGTATGTGAGTAGAACGCGGCGATGTGTTGTTACGTTCTACTCACTTACCATTGACACCGTAGTACATGTATATACATGTAATACATGTACCCTACATATTAGGATACCCCTTCTATGAAAAAAAATTTATGAGTTTGGGAACTGTTTATTGCTATTAATATATTACAAAATCTATTCTATTGTATCTAAGGCTCCAGACCTGAATAGTTGCAACTTTGGACATTGGCCAGTAAGATGACGTTCGTTTAAAAACGCTAAAGATTGATCGTGGGTCCCTTAGATCAAGTAGAAAGCCCGGGTTTCAGGGGCCCGGGTACATGCATCTGTACTCTGAGTTTATACTTGCGTTTAGATGATAGAAGACTTCTGCCTTCATCGCATATATATTACCGGTACCGGCCTCGAAGCATCTGTTGGGATATACGCTTTGGCGGGGTGTCACCGAGCCTAGAAAAATTGTGGGGGGTATATATAGAGTTTCATTTGCCTGAAACTTCCCTTAGACATCTCACAATGGGCATCATAATCTACCAGTTATCTAAACGTGCTAAAAGGTCGCCAATTCGGATTAAATCTTTTAGTAGCCCTTGTCTATAGGCGAAAGCTATATGTAATTAGCACTCGTATTTCTATTTCTATTCTATTCTATTCTTGAAGCAAAAAACACAGGAAAGGAAAACAAAGGAAGACAATTATGTTGCACTGTAGAGTCTATCATGCAGCCGTCTATCAATCTATGTCATCGAGTCCTCAAACCCTTTCCACTTAACTCCGCCCGTCCACCACCAAGCCTCCCATCGCTCCACAGGCAATCTTAATACCAAATACTTCTTGTCCTATGGTGTGGGATCATTTTCTCCCCGTTTCTCTCCATTTCCTTGGCCGTATCATAAAGATAAAAATCAATAAGAATAGCATTGATATGGCCCCCTGCCTCGGGGTGTAACTTCTGTATCTGACGTCTGATCAACTCCACACACCAAATACTAGTTCCTCGTAGTTGAATCTCCCAGGGGTGACCCGCATATAAGGGTTTTTTTGCCCTAATATGGGCCTCAAGAGGGGGTGAGTAGCGCAGACAGCCAAGCGCATGAAGGATTACGGGAACACGGTAATCAGCAAACATTGTGATCGTGTCAATATCCGTAAAATGACCGTAGGAAGTTTTGTTGAAGCAGGCCCAAATATCTGTAACTTATCAGCTATAGGTCAATATATTGTATTTCGGTGAGCTATACCTGCTACTAGGATCTGTGCTCGTTTGTAAATATTCACTAGACGCCCTTCAAATATATGCTTATCTTGGAAGCATAAAAACTCATCACCGAGAAGAATTACGAGGGCAGAGGCGGAACCACCCGCCTCCTTAACACAGTTGGCAAATCTCCCATTATATCTCTGCTAGGTCAGTATAGTACTTGTTGTTTGGATTGGAAGAGGTAGGATTACGTCACAGAGAACTTCACCTGCTTCTCGAAGACACTCTATTCGCTTTTGAAGTAGAGGAATTTGTTCTTCTGTGGCGGATCGAAAGACGTAGGCGAGAAGTTCGTCGGAGCAGATAGTATGGTCGGCCCAGAAGTAGGGACATGTTATGGGTATTCCTAAAATCACGGGTTTTTTTTTATATTAGCTAGAATCTTAAGATCATGTGGACAAGTGTTCATATCCTACAATAGATATGTACTCATAAAAAAATGACTAGGAAAAATATGTGCAAGCTAAACGGAGAGAGCTAAAAGTTATCAAGGGGTAAATCGAGTTTTAAACTCTCCACAACAGAAAATTAGAGACAAACCTTCGTCTAAGGCTCTTCTTAATAAGGCGACTAGACTCCAATACCCAGTGTACATCTTCCCTCCATATTCGATTGAGAACCTTTCCTCATCCCCCAGCCCACTCCAGAAGCTAAAGTTCAGCACATCCATAGTGAAGATAAAGTTCAATGTCCCCTCATCTTTCTCAAGGGGGTGCAGTTCGTGTTCTGACCACGTCGAGGTTCCGTATGCCTTCTCTTGCATTGAACTATAGATTTTTTCCGCTGCTTGCATGACACCGGGGGGATCTAATGCAACGTCGATTGAGTTATCGAAAATAAAGTGGGCATCCTCGAGGACTTTTGTGTCAGGTTTAACTTTTGTGTCCGATGCCGGATCGAAGCCCAAGGCTTTGCGCATGAAGGTAAGGAGTTCTTGGTCAATATCATCGCCACTCATTGTTGAGGATCAAGGGCGTAATTCAAGTAGACGTTGTAGCCGAAATTATTGAAGCGAGGCTCCCTGTTGCTATCGATCACTCGTTTTTTAAGGAGAGGACAAAGGCAGGTACCAAGCGGCAATCTAAAGATCAACCTGACTTAGAACTTAACATGCGTGCCAAGCTCAAGGCTAATGCACCAACGATTTCAGTGGGGAAAAGAAACTACATACCTTTCATGGTCGTTTGACGAATACTGCCACTCTATTGGCCCAAAGCCCCCTGTTCGTCAACTGGCACCGTCAAGTGACTGTGAGAGACTGTACCCACAATGGAAGATGAAGAGTAGAGAGTATGAGCCTCAGGACAACTATTGATTAAGCCACCCATAGTTTGCTTACATGTAGTCAATTACCGTAGGCTCCCGCTTTTCCACCTCTACTTTGTACATGTAGAGTACATGTATGCATTAGAAGCCATTAGATCAACATTCTTTAAGTGGATTGTTCCTGGTTCTTCGTTGAATACGGAAGGCACTCCCCGCAGAACGATATCAAGTGGGCTTCTCCGGCTTTCGGACACTCGTCACGTCTTATAGTATGTACCAGGTGTTGAGGGTAAATGCGAAGAGAATCTTGCTGTGTTTATCTTATCAGATTCTCGGTATTTATGGTTAACCCCCGTACCTCTGTACCTAACAGGGTAGTTGACTAAGCACGACGCATCAAATCTGAGCTAAGAACCGACAGTGCAACTGAACACTGAACTGGGTAGGTAGATTGAGAATGTTCATGTAAAAATCTAGAGTCTACCACTGTTCCCTATACTGTCGCTGTTCCCTTACTCTACCGCTGTTCCCTCTACTCTGTCGCTGTTCCCCTAATTGAAAGGGTGGGAATAATATATTATTGAATCAACTCGCGGTCGCGAGCTAGTCCCTAGGTGCGACTGTACCTACAGAGCCTCCTTGATCCTTGCCGCGCCGCGCTCCCTTGAGTTTGAGTCCTTGCTCAGTCGTTCACTCTTGATCTCACTCAACCAACAGAGCTCAAACTTTATCACTCTAAGCTCTCCTTTTCTAGCTGTGTGTGCTATCCTTTCCGGATCCATCTACGCCCTCCCCACATCGAACACCACAACATCATCGTTCATCAAGGAAGGGGTGGTGAAGGGATAGAAAAAACAGCCCCATCCATTTGGGTAGTTATGGGACGCGATATGAATCTACGAAAGTCACTCGGTTCGCTGCACGGGAGGATCAAAGAGGTACGCACAGAATATGGGCAGATGGCGAATGTCTCTTGCTTTATTTCAAGTGAAAACCTGTGAACGACAGAGCAAGACCACCGCTAACGCGAAACACGGGAAATAGGCACGAGTCCTCATGGTCGGTGCTGGGGGTATCGGATGTGAGCTTCTCAAAAACTTAGTTCTTACGGGATTTGGAGAGATCCACATTGTCGATCTGGATACGATAGATCTTAGCAATCTCAACAGGCAGTTTCTCTTTGGGATGCAGCACATAAAAAAGTCCA
Source organism: Morchella sp. 2018-W45 (assembly GCA_024713785.1). NCBI lineage: Eukaryota > Fungi > Ascomycota > Pezizomycetes > Pezizales > Morchellaceae > Morchella > Morchella sp. 2018-W45. The sequence goes on from JAMGYZ010000005.1 coordinate 1,278,093, forward strand.
AGGCTATAGTACGTACATTTCCAAGGCACTAATGTAACTCCTTGCTAACGATGCAAATAGGTCGCAAAAGAGACGGCTGGGAGGTTCAATCCCAATGTCAAGCTAGAAGCGCACCATGCGAACATTAAAGATTACAATTTTAACATCAAGTGGTTTAAAACTTTTGATGTAGTTTTCAATGCGCTGGATAACTTAGATGCAAGGAGGCATGTTAACAAGATGTGTCTGGCCGCCGACGTCCCACTCATTGAAAGCGGAACCACGGGCTTTAATGGTCAGGTACAGGTTATCAAACAAAGGACAACCGAGTGCTATGACTGCACTCACAAGCCAATTCCCAAGAGCTTCCCAGTTTGTACGATCCGAAGCACGCCTAGTCAGCCCATCCACTGCATTGTTTGGGCGAAAAGCTATCTTTTTGTGTATGTACAACTTTCCCATGAATTTGCATTGCAATAAAACTAACCTTTGAAGTGAAATTTTTGGAACTTCTGAAGAAAGTTCACCAGAGGTAGATCCGAGTGAGAACGACGAGAATGGTATCTTCACCCATTTTTTTGCCCCAAAATTCTTGCTATGGCCAGAATACCATCAACCTTAAGATCTATAAGGATGGTACAGTTGCACGCCTATCGGGAATAAGTCGCACTTTTTTTTCTTTCCATTTGAGAACTATAGATATCCCGCTCCTTTGAAATCTTGTCAGCTGACCCTGGTCTTGCCATAGCTAAGGAAATTGCCAACCTCAAACGTGAAGCCGAGGAATTGAAGAATATCCGCGAGAAGATGGATTCTCCAGATTTTGCCGCCACTATATTTGGGAAGGTTTTTGCAGCTGACATTGACCGTCTCCGATCAATGGAAGATATGTGGAAATCTCGCAAACCTCCAGAAGCTCTTAATTATTCACAAATATATGAAGAGGCCGTGACGATCGATAATAGTATTGCAAAGAATGACCAAAAAGTCTGGACGCTGGCTGAAAACTACGTAGTCTTTGCAGATAGGTAGGCTTTAGCCTGTTGGACATTCTTTTATTGGCCAGGAAGGGGCATTATCTAGTGTTAATTGCATCTGACATTGCTAGAACAGTCTTCAACGGTTGGCTAAGAGAATGCTGGAATCGAAGGCGTCTGTGAAAGATGGCGAGGCAGTTCCGATTCTAGCATTTGACAAGGATGATGAAGATACATTAGACTTTGTCGCTGCAAGCGCAAATCTGAGGAGTTTGATCTTTGGGATTGATTCAAAATCAAAGTTTGATATCAAGCGTATGTACTGCTTTGCATCCCCCCCCTTCCATATTTGTTTTGGACAAGAAGGGGATAAACATGGGATAGCACCTGCTAATGGGCAACAGAGATGGCGGGAAACATAATTCCAGCCATCGCGACAACCAACGCCATAACTGCTGGCCTGTGCGTACTACAGGCGTTTAAGGTACTTCGGGAGGACTATAAAACAGCAAGGATGGTATTTCTCTCCCGCTCCGCCGACCGTGCATTCAGCAGCGAAAAGCTTTCCCCTCCAAACCCAAATTGTGAAGTCTGTAGCGTTGCCAGGATTACCATTGAAGCAGACGTTTCCCGTGCCACAATCGGTGATCTTGTCAATAAGGTTCTCCGTGAACAGCTTGGCTACGGCGAGGAACTATCTGTACTAACTAAGGAGCTTCTGTACGATGCCGATTATGATGATAACAAAGATACACCTTTGTCGGAGATTGGCTTCGGAGAGGAAACGTTCGTCACTATTGTTGACGACGATGAGGAGGAGCCAAGGATTAACCTAGTTCTTGTTGTGACCAACACCACCCTTCCAGATAACGATGAACCCATCCTGGTCCCAGAAAAATTCGAAATTCCGAGAAAGCCAAAAGCTATGCTGGTAGGAAATGGGGATGGGATGAATTGTCTTGCCAATGGGGTCAAACGGAGCCATGAGGACCTTGTTCTTGCTGCTGGTGAAGTGGCAAATGGGAACGTGAATGAGCCCGAACAAAAGAAGAGAAAGGTAGATGTCATCGTAGAGAACAGGGACGTCATTGTGAAGCGTGCTAAGGTTTTTGAGGAGAAAAAGGATGATGACATTATCATCTTAGATGATGACGGATTCATCACTATTGAATAGAACTGATTAGACCCGATATCTTCCCTTTGAATTGTATCGTTTCTTTCGTTGGAAGGTTTCGCTGGAATATACTTACTGAAGTAAGTTTTTCATTTTCACTTTCACACATTTTTTCACACTCCCTTAGCTTTTATGAGGTGCTGTTAGGGGAAGATGGTGTGCGGGTTACTTTTTTTTTTTATATATATATTTACTTACTGGAGTAACATCGGGACCCTTGGTTATGCAATGTATTTTGTTTTCCTATCTTTGTCAAGTTTATTTCTCGATCAACTGGAATAATCTTAAAGGTTTTTTTCTTTTTCTCCTTTGATTTTAGCAACGGCTAGGAATGAATACGCCGGGGAAATCCACATCAACTGTGGCTTTGGATTTTTGGGAGCTGGAGAAGTGGAACGGCTTTATCTATAAAAGTGTACAATAATCGTCCGGCTTTTATTAAAAACTTATTGAGGGATGCAGCCTAACATCCTTCGGGAATTGTGGATGAAACATTGTGCAAAGAGTTGCAAATGTCTATCATCCCTAACTACATGTACCCCGGGGCCCTTAAAGTGGTGCAACAATTGAGTTTAACGCTCTAATGTCGCTACCACCATCAAAGCTAGACCTAGTCAACCTTTTCATTTTTGTTTTCGTGTACATACTATTTATTATATATTGCAGGGAACACCAATTAGTGCCTTCCGGTATAGCAGATTAGGAATAGTTCAGCCCCCTTGAGTACATGTATACATGTAGTCCTACTTTGATACTACGTACACTACTAGTCCCGTCCTTAACCACTCTAACTCTGTCCTTCCGGAAGACATACTACATACCCTATTGGTAGTATATATCACCTGCGAACGTTTTGGCATCATCATCATTATCATCATCATCACCATCATCATCATGCATGATTATTCCCCGGCCTGGTGAAAGGTATAGATTCCGGGACCTGTTTTCAAGGCGCGCGACCTATACTGTAAAAGTACGGCCTATTCCATGAAAAGAAGTAGTGGGGCGAACTATTGATGGCTATACTAAGAAAAGGAAGTGGGGGGAGGTGGAGGTATACTGCAACCGGTCACTCCATCATTGACTCTTCTTAGAAAAGAGTCGGAAACAACAATGATTGTACGTAACATCTTGTAATGAATAGATAAGATATAATAGATGATTTAGAAGAGTCTGTAACAGTTGAAAGAAAAAAAAAATTGAAGAAAGACACTTGCGGTTCCCCCCTAGCCCCCCCCTCTAGGATTAATAACTACACTTTACTATGCCACTCTTTAAAGCAACCCCGTGATTTACAAAGAGGTAAATTACATGCATTACACCAATTGCTTGTCTGCGAAACCTCTGTATCATACATCTTTATTTTGACCAGGTTTAGAGATTGGGATTGCTTCTTCAACCGGCAATAATAACACCTCTTTCTGGACCGTTGTACTGCATTATGAGGTTTAACAGTAGGGTCCCTTAGTGAAAAGGGAGGTATAATGGTGGATTTTGTAACATAGGATTCGGGTTTTGGCAGGGTTGGAAGTGAAGTTGGGTGGAGCTCTTCATAACCGGATTCTACTAGAGAATTTGCCAGCTGTATATGGAATTTTTTCTGATCTTTATGAAAGATATCGGAAAAATGTTTGTTAATAATGTAGGAATTGACAACAGTCATATCCAGTAACCAAAACCAAAGAGCTAACCAGTTTCTTCAACATCTTCAGTGGGTAGTGTAGTTTGCCTTTAGTTGATCTGCAATATCAACACCACCCATATTGTCTTTATAATCTACTGCTACTCGAGGAATTCGAAGCAGTTTTTGATATTCGTTGGTACCGTAAGCTTGACGTGCTGTTTTTGCGTTTGTGCTAGAGGCTCCTGGCTTTTTGCGAAGGGTAATAACCATTTCTCGAACGTCATGAATAGTGGTAAAAAAATATACTATGTTGTTGTCCTGCCACAAAACTATACATACACCATCCTGTACATAACCACTGCAATGATTCCATGACAGTAATGATTTTGCATAGTTTTTAACTATATCCATTTCTTCAGGAAATTCACTTAGGTTCAGTCTGGTAATTCCAACAGTTCCAATACCATTTGATCTTAAATGACAGAATAATGGTATATTAGTGAAGTAGTTATCTATATATATATTAAATTTATAGTCTTTATACGACAGAAAGAATACCAGGCTGCAAACTGCTTGTTGCGTTAGTGGGAAACGCATTTTGGATGTTTTTTTAATGTTTGCTAAACTCAGCTTGTCTGGGACCTAGCGGAAACAAGCAGATGTTTGATTATTATCAGGTTTCAAGTATTTTTCCGTTGCTTGTGTAACATCGCTGACTTCATTTCCCTTACAACCACAATAAAATAAAAAAGAATATGTGTATCTATGTTCACATAATGCATTTACTTTATATCCTTCACCAATTGATTTATTCAGCATTTTGATAATATGCATACTTTTTCCTTGAAAACATATTATTATCTGATCAAATGCGACATTGGAGGCTGGAAGATAATAATATTGATATCTTTTCCGAAGTTGTGATGCTAGTGGCTCTAACTTAGTCCACCATATATCTGAGCCAATTCCGACCTTGATATTTGGAGCTGATATATGAAGAAACCTCTTTAATTGCTGGAATCGTACCAATGATATTTTATTGAAAATAAAATGCTTAACCCCATCCTTCCAATATTCTTCAATGGCCGGAAACCTGTAAATTCCTATGCGAATTTGTAGGTCAATAAATATCTTCAGTTCCGATGAACATGTAGGCTTTTAAGCTCGCAAATGTTTTCTCAAGTCTCCTCTATCATCGTTTTCAATAGCTTGTTGTAGGAAATGTTTTTGTTCAGCTCGCTATCACGGCGTGGAGCGTGCGTGGTGATGTTGCGAGAAGAAGGATTAATCAGGGTTTTCTATAGTGTTCTATGAGTTTTTGTTGCAGGGATTCTATAAGTCAACAGCGTGCATGTATTTCTAATGGAGAGATTTCCTTGGGGTTCTACGGGTTTTTATGGGATGAATCAGCGAGAGAACTCTGGGGCTCTATATAGGGAGTTCTCTCCGTCGCTTGTAGGATTTCTCTTTTTTTTTTTTCTTCTTCATGCAACCTTCGTGTCCTTTTCCGCCTGAACAAACAACAGGAAGCGCGTAAACCTCCCTCGTTTTCAGCCGCTAAAGAAACCTTCACCTCGTGTATCTCATCACAAAAGCTCGGGAAAAGAAAAACTCTCCCAGTCGCGTCCCCTCCCGCTAGGAGGTCCGGCACCCCAGTAATGACTTCCCAAGCTTCTCTCTCCTCAATGTGGGCTGTTTCCTCTACCAACACCCCCGCACCCCCTTGCTTCGACCTTACTCAAAACACAGAAAACAACTAAAACAACCAAAATAGCCAGGCCCAACCCCAAGATGATGAGAGTCAAGGAGATGTATTCATTACTGACGAACCTGTCAACCAACCCTTCTTGGAGTTCGCTGACGAAAGGCACTACCACCTACCATATGCTCTGGCAAAAGACTATATTAATCTCAGCATTATCCCAGAGGATACCCATCATGGGATAGACCTCAACTATATCTCTTGGCTGATTAAATCTGCCACAGACCAGGCTACCCGCCCACTAGCAATGCAACTGGACATCCTCACAGAGGAAATTACTAAAAACAATACCCTCGTCCAGGACCTGCAGGGAATAATCCACAACCTGGGAGTAGAAGTATCAGATCTGAAAGCACAAAACACTCTTCTCCAGCTGATGTTTGCCTCTGTCTAACGGGACGGAGTCGGAGTCAGGTACAAGGTCAGGGGAGGCGGAGGCGGAGACAGGACAGGGTCGGCTCGTGATACTTCGGAGTCGAAGCAGGTTCAGGTTCAGGTTCATAGATGTGACGAGGACAGGAGGGCCGAAGTCTAAAGTCTATATTAATAGCAGAAAGAAGACGTTGCCTAGAGAGGCAGAAACATAGGAGAAAACAGACTCTATATATATACAACTTATTCCTTTACACTGATGACTCACACCATAGAATCTCATAGAAACCCCCTCACTTCCGTACCACCCACAATATTCCCGATACCTCTACTTCTATCCCATTACTACCCAATTCTTCCTAGCACTTACATTCTATCACCCTAGCTCCTTCCTAACCCATTATTCTACTTTCGACATCGACCGATACTATCTAACATCCCTGTTCCAAAGGCGCTTTGGCGGAAGACTAGGTGCCGGAGGCTGAGCCGTGATAGTTTCTCTCTCTTTAGGTTCAAGCTCCGCGAGAACTCCATCAGGTCTCGGCTTGATGGGGTATGTGGTATGGACACGAGACAAAAGACGGGGAACATTGGTAAGATTCTCAGCATATTCCCAAGTTGGGGCGTCATAATCTTTCCATTTAACCAAATACTGCAGGCGCGAGTAGCGGAGGCGGAAATCTAGGAGCTCATCTACTTCCTCTTCTTTATCTCCATCGACAATTACCAGAGGTACTGGGGGAAAAACATGCCCTAGTAGGGGATTGGTGGCGCAAGGTTCCAACTTCGAGACGTGAAAGACAGGATGTATCTTCATTGTGGGAGGGAGGTCAAGCTCGTAGGCATAGGGACTAATAACAGTTTCATGGATGTATCAGGGTTGGAGAAATGGAAGGATTGGCAGGGCTGGGATTATTGTGCGCTCGGAGGTGTGGGTGAGTCAGATTAAGTTCTATGGGTTTCTGTTACGCGAGGGTATGAGTCATGAGTGGAGTTACGCGGAGTTATGAGTCGGACTTGGCGACGAAGTGCGGGGTATATAATGGAGGCAACGGAGCCTACTTCTGTATTTTCTTTCTCTCTTCTTTCCTTACGCAACGTCTTCTGTATCTATTTATCAATCTACTTTATAGTCTCTATTCCTAGTGACTATCGCTGTTCTACTTGCATACCTCCCCTTACGGAGAAGTATCGCTGCCACCCACTCTAGACTCTTTGTGGACTCTCTGCCCCACCCTACTACTACTATAATTTCGCACCTTGCGGAACGAAGCCGACACCCACACCCCCCCTTGAGAAACAGACTTAATCTTAAATCTGCCCAGACGTTTCCAGTCAAGCTTCCGTGAGAGCCTAGTGGTCTGGATATTCCTAGCGTTCAACCATACTTTGTCACCCACATGATAAATTGTGGCGGGAACTCGGTGAGCATTGGCGTTGGTTTCTTGTCGGTCTTGAGTATAACGAATCTCAGCCTGCAGTTGATCATGGATCTCGGCCATTTTTTTAACAAGGGCACTAGTATCCTGGAGGCGATCGGCAAGTGGCGGCAGTGCTAGGTTCTCCGTAAAGCGAGGGTCAAAACCGTAGTTAGCCATAAAAGAGGAGACCTAAGTTGTTTCCGAAGGGTAATTATTAGAGGCAAATTCGGCAAGCGGTAACCAATCTACACAGTCATCCTATTGATAGGAAACATAACTCCTCAGGTACTGTTCTATTACTACATTAATTCATTCCATCTGACCGTCAGTTTCACGGTAGAAGGCAGAGGACATGGCAACATTAATCTTAAGTGTCTTGCAGAGGGATTTCCAGAACCCGTACGTAAACTGGGTATCACGATCAGATACTATGCTGGCAGGAAGACCATGAAGTTTCCAAACATAGTCGATGAACAAACGAGCAAGGTCCTCAAATCCGGTACTGGTATTGCAGGCGATGTAGTGTCTCAACTTCGACAGACGGTGTACTACCACTAAAATGACATCTTTTCCCTGGCTCTCCGGTAGTCCTGTGACGAAGTCCATAGAGATGTGTGTCTAAGGTCTCTGAGGAATCGGTAGGGGGCAAAGAACTGCATAGGGGGCATAGCGGGAGGTCTTGCTTCAACTGCAGATATGACAATTTCTGACATAGCGATCAACTGTGCTGCACATTCCGGGCCAATAGGACGAGCGAGCGAGGAGCCAAAAGGTCTTTGTTTTCTCAGGGTGGCCTGCGGATGGAGCGTCATGGTGTTGTTGAAGCAGGTGTAGATGCAAAGTCGTATCGTCTGGAACAAAGAGCTTTCCGCGGTAGGTTAGGAGGCCTTTTCTGCTTGAGCATTCTGCCAAAATAATTTCTCAAGAGTGTCTAACGCCGTCTCTAAGAAGTCCTAAGATCTTGTTCGAGAATGGATTAGTGACATAAGCCTGTTCAAAAAGTTTTTCTAGGGGTGACTGTCCTCAAACAGCCGAAATAGCTGCCAACAAACCCAAATTTTGGGACCTCAATACAGTCTGACTTTGCTGCGTCAGGCGTTCATCTCCCTCTTTAGACAGATCTCCTGATCTCCTAGTCAATGCATCTGGTTTTCTTCTTTGTTTCCCAGGTCGATACTTAATCACATAGTTGAAGTGAGAAAGAAATTCTGACCAGCGTGCCTGTCGACAGTTAAGGTCCCTCTTGGTCATAAAATATTCCAGGTTCCGATGATCACTCAAGACTTCAATGAGTTCAGTAACACCCATCAGTTTGGCCCTCCATTCCTCGAAGCATTTAATGATAGTCAGTTATTCCTTATCATAGATCTCATAATTCCATTCAGCCTGAGAGTGTGTGCCAGAGAAGAAGGCGACAGGATGGAGAATATTTTCATCTGACGTATCTGTTTCCACAATGGCCTTACGATCAAAATCGAAGTGGTGGAAAATCGGGGCGGTAGTAAAGGCGGTTTTCAATCCCTCGAACGCGACTTCGCAAGTCGGAGACCATATAAACAGCACGCTTTCTTTGGTAAGCATAGTAAGGGGACGGACAATCCCTAAGTAGTTCTTGATAAAACGCCAATAGAAGTTTGCCCAGCCGTTAAATACCTGTATGTCTCTAACGTTTAGGAGACGGGCCCACTTAACAATGGTCTCAATCTTTTTGGGATTGAGCTTAAAACCCTTGTTGGTGACAATCATGCCCAAGTACTTAACTTCCTTCACCTGGAACTCACATTTCTCGGGGGAGCAATAGAGATCGGCATCAGTAAGAGCTTCTAGGACTTGGTTGATATGGTTGTAGTGTGAGTCCAGATCTTCACTATAGATAAGGATGTCATCGAGGTATGCCGTGCAGAAGCGATCAAGAAAGGGACGCAGGATATCATTGATAAAGTGTTGGAAGACAGCGGGGGCATTGGTCAGCCTGAAAGGCATTACTTTATATTGAAAGTGGCCGACACGGGTGCGGAACACGGTTTTCCATTCGTCTCCAGTGGCAACTCGAACCAGGTTGTAAGCGTTCTTTAAGTCCAACTTGGTATACCATCTGGCTTTGCAGAGTTGATTGAACGTTTCTTTAGGCAACGGCAGCGAATAGCGGTTTTTAACGGTAATAGTATTTAGCCTTCAATAATCCACGTAGAATCGGAGATCACCACCAGGTTTCTTCACCAACAGAACGGGAGATGCGGCGGGAGAGGAATTAGATTCGATAAAACTCTTCTTCAGCATATCGTCTATGTATTAGATCAGTGCGGCTAGTTCATCCCGGGACATGCTGTATAGGGGACCAAAGGGTGGCTCCTTTCCTTTATGGAGATTAATCCAGATATCATAGGGACGGTGAGGGGGCAACTTTTGGGAGCCTTCCTTTCCAAACCGTTGCCAGAAGTGGTGATGTTCAGGGGGAACCAAGGTAGCAATTTCCGGAGGGATCGATTCTGTAGAGCCACCGAGGAACAGGTCGTAAACAGTAAGTCCCTAAGTAGTTTCGGCAAAGGCGGTGGCACTAACGATTTCGAAGTCGTGATGGGCGGGGAGCGGAAATGAAATTCCCTTGATATAGACGGGGACTTGATTATTATTGCAGCGGCGGAAACAGTGAATGGACCTGAAGGTCAACGAATTATCAGCGAAATTGATAGTAACATTATGTCAGCAAAGCAAGGGGATACCTAGCACCAACGGGTAATGTCTTAAGCAAGTGACATAGGCAGCAACTTTTTCGGTGTGGCCTTGCATGTGGAGGAAAAAATGAGCAATGTGAGTAATGCTACCAGAGGAGATTTCTCTTCCATCGATAACATGGAGGGCGCGGAGGTTAGGGAGAAGAGTAGTGGGAACTTTCTTGTGGCATACAAATAACTCATCAATGAATGCAAACCAAAAAGCCCCGATGTCAGCAAGTGAGTAGGTTTTAATAGTTTTCTTCTCATCAGATACGATACATGACACAACAAGATGATCGTTATCCGAAACCATCTCACCTATCACGGCTCCGCTTCCTGCACCTCGCCTCCCGCCAAGGCGTCTCCGGAACAGGGTTGTTGGATAGGATAGGTCGATGTCGGAAGTAGAATGATGGTTTAGGAAGGAGCTGAGGTAATGGAATGTAAGCGCTAGGAAGAATGGGGTAGTAACGGGATAGAATTGGGGTTATTGGGAATAGTATGGGCGGCACAGGAGTGTAGGAGTGTCTATGGGATTCTACAGTATGAGTCATCGGTGTGGGGGAATAGTTGTATATATAGGGCTCGATCTTTCTTATGTTTTTGCCTCTCTAGGCAACGTCTTCTTTCTGTTAGCAATACAATACTTTGGCTTCGGCCCTTCTGTCCCCGCCTCGTCCCTGAACCTGAACCTGAACCTGAACCTGCCTCGCCTCGGGTATCTCCTGAGCCGACCCTGTCCTGTATCTGTGCCCTGACCCGACCTCGCCCCTTTAGATCATCAGAGACATCAGAAGCAGCAGAAGCAGACAAAGAAGGAGGAGGGACCTGGCCTAAGCCACCTAAGACAGGTCCTCGTGAAAACCCGACTGATCGTGGGCACTAGCAGATATCAAACCAAGAGAGCCCAGACCCGAAGAACCAGAAGGAGAAAAAGAAGAAGCACCAAAAAGAAACCCAAAAGCATAACCCGGGGAAATAGAAGGACAAGAAGCATTGTTAACAACGGGAGGCACGCCGGCCCCAAACATAACCGGAGGTACGCCGACCTCATAAGCAGCAGCAACACAAGCAGGACAAGCAATATGGCGAGCAGGACATTTAGCGGCAAAATGCCCAAGTCCTCTACAATACATGCAGAGTCCTTGAGCAGCGCGGCGGACATGTTCGGCGGAGGTAACGGGGCTATGACGTTGAAGGCGACGGGCACCAGGGAGATCCATGGGTACCGCACCACCTGAAGAGTAAGAGGAGTGAGGGGCGGAGGCAGCAGAAGAGGGGGCCGGAGCACGAGCAGGAGTAAAGGGAGCAAAAGGTTGACGGACGACGAAGGAGGAGGAGCGGTCTCTGGCACAAGCATCCCGGAGTTTGTTGTCCAACTTCTGAAGTAGAAAGACATATTCGGACGTAGCGGCTGGGACATTATGGTAAATCATGGCGGAGCAGAGTTCCTGGGACAGACCTTGAGTAAGTGCATGCTTCTTGGCTTCATCGTTCCATCTAACCTCAGCAGCCAAGCATTGGAACTCGGCAAAGTAGGTGGAGAAGTCACGACCGCCCTGAGTAAAACGTTCGAGTTCCCGTTCGGTGGTGGCAATGCGGTCTGAGTTCCCGAAAGCGGTTTCCAGAATAGTAATATGGTCTTCAATGTTTTTTAGGTCGATGCGTCCTCTGGCAACGAGGGGCATAATCTGGGCAAAGGCGCAACTAAAGAGAAGGTTAATGGCGTAGGCAAGGCAAGCTTGGGTAGCAGGGAATCGATCATGGTTGGCAAGCATTTTAAGGCGAAGTTGAGTAACAAAGGGGCAGAGCTCCTCCCTTTTGCCATCAAACTTTGGTGGATCGGAGACCTTCCCAGAACGCGGAGTCGAGGGTGTAGCAGTAGCAATAATAGCAGGAGGAGCGGCAGGCTGGGCAGAAAGTAGTAAATTCAGTTGGCGGACCTCTGAGAGCTAATTCTCTAGGCTCGCAATTTGTTGTTCAAGGTCGGGAATGGTGGAGGCAGTGTTTAAGGCCGTGTCTCTTTCAAAATGGGCCAGGTCTCTCTCGTGTCGAAAACGAGAGACATTATATCCCAAGAGGTCATAGAATAGTGCCTTATCATAGTCATATTGCTCGAAAAAGGCCTGGAGTGTAGTGAAGGCTGCCCACGTCACAGGAACTACATTGCTGTTAGCGATGCGCTCGTTAATAACAGGTTCAGGGGAAATAATGTTGGAAAACCGGGAGGACGCCATATTAGTGTATCGGGAGCTAAAGGCAAGGCAACGTAGTCTAACGGGATGGGGTCGGAGTCAGGTACAAGGTCAAGGAAGGCGAGGATGGGACAGGGTCAGCTCGGAATACACCGGAATCGAGGCAGGTTCAGGTTTAGGTTCAAAGATGCGACGAGGACAGGAGGGCCGAAGTCTAAAGTATATATTACTAGCAGAAAGAAGATGTTGCCTAGAGAGGCGGAAACATAGGAGAGAACAGACTCTATATATATAACTTATTCCTTTACACCGATGACCCACAACATAGAATCTCATAGAAACCCTCTCACTTCCGTACCACCCACAATATTCCCGATACCTCTACTTCTATCCCATTACTACCCAATTCTTCCTAGTGTTTACATTCTATCACTCTAGCTCCTTCCTAACCTATCATTCTACTTTCGACATCGATCGATACTATCTAACATCTCTGCATTTGGCCCCTTGGTGAAGCCGCCAGCATATCACGGAGCTTAAACTGCTATAACGACTAAACTAGCTGGGCGTGACACAACCGGCGAGGCGACGATCCACAAGCGCTATATGGGCGAGACAGAACAGCTCACAAGTTAACTTTCTATCACTACAGCATCACTTGGTCTTTCACGGAAGAGGAGTGATATGCGAACGGCTGGTTGCGACAAGCTTTTCTCTTTGAGTTTCGATGGGTTTCATACGACGCGGGATGAAATGATCGTATTACAAGTGACAGAGCAGATATATACGTTGTTACGAACTTCTTTTGTTCTTTCTTTTCTTCCTTTCTTACGGTTTCTTCCTGTCATTAACCCTACTTTAGTTTTCGGCTTGCCTCGCAAGGTTTTTAGTCCCTAATATATTACGCCATAACCATAGTTTTTCGCCAAGACCCTTCTCGCCTTCCATAAGATCTCGCCTCGCCCTCGCCCATACTTTTTATCCATAGCTTCTGTTCTCGCTGCCTCGCCTCGCTTCGCCCCTCCCTCATACGCCTACGCATCAGAAGACGATCGCCTACAAGATCTTCGCTTCCACGCCTTGTCATGCAGGTTTCCATCCTGACTCTTCTGCCCAACAACTCGCTTCCTTGCTAGACTCTCGCTGCCGACTTTCGCCCTCGCCCTCGCTCCTCGCTTTATGATTTCGGCTCGCTTTGTCCGGTTGCCTCCGCTTGTTCAGAACACTCAAGAACACGTCCCCTCCGCCGACCTACACAACGCCCCCTGCTCTCGCCTCATAACGACTAACCTTAGGATGTTCCCTACGTGACCTCTCCCACTCGCCTTTTTTTCTCCCTGGCCCTCTCGAAATGCTTTCTTCCCGAACTGAAGTGATCGCCACCTCGCCCTGGCCCCAAGTTTTTTGGTTCGACTCAGAGGTCGCTTTGCTCGACCTCGCTCACCTCCTCCGCCAAGACGCTCACCCACGCCTCAAGCTGACGCCCACGCCAAGCGCCACCTTCACCGAACCGCTCAAGTTTCCATGCGAAAGACCCACCACCGACGACTCCTGCCCACGCCCACGACGCCGGCTTTCATCATCCGCGGGCCTCAGAGACCCTGCCTCGCTAACTACACCATCGGCCGCCTTATGGACTCGCCGCTTACCTTGCCGAGAGACTCGCTGCTTTTGAAACCTTCGCCCTGCCGAGCGAAGATCAGACGGTAGCCATTGAAGTTTCATATCCTTATTGCCGTTTGGCCGCCTCGACCGCTACCACCGATGCCCCGCCCCCACTTCGGTGAACCCGCCACAGATTACGCACGATGAGTTATCGGTAACCTCACGAACTCGACGCTGCCGAAAAGGCCGACGATCTCTAAGAACGCACGCTAAGGCGGCCAACGGTTCTCCGCCGAGGCCATAAACAGCCTCAAGGAAGAAGTTACCTCCCTCGCAGCTGAAAAGGAGGAGTTCCGCATATCGCTTGGGCCAGACCAGAAGTTTCATGAGCCGACGGTTATCACGACCTTCGCCGCTCTTCCTCACACCCCTAACGCTATCAGGACTCCAAGCGTCCCCGCCCAGATCCCGGCCTCGTATCTTGCCCTCGCTTCCCAGGATTTCAAGATTCTAACCCACAGAAGACACCAGCTTGAACAATAATCTGCCGGCAGAAATGCCAAATTTGTAGAGAATTGAGACACCAGCGCTTAGTCCCGCCACCTACTTTTGTTCTCTGTCATTGCTTCAAGAAGACAGGATGTCCGGAAGAATCACTCGCTGTCGCTTCGCCGTCAGATTCCGCCGCTTCCATCGCTACCCACGCCTCGATAGATACGCGTGCTTACGCTATTGACTACGATTCGTTTCTGCACACGCCCTGCCTCGCCCCGAAGAAGTCACGCTTTGCTCGAGGTAATCGACGGCAGACTGGTGGAATCAGCGAAAATCACGATATGGTCAAGCTTTTCGCCAGACATTAACGGCCACCAGTGAACTCGCCTGCCAATGTTTTATGCGACACTACCCAATAGTAATTCAGATTCTTTGATGAGGCAACATGATTTGGCTATCCTAATCAAGATCTTTAATACAAGATCATTTTCGATTCGGATTTCTGTGCCCAGAACTGTTCTCGCTTCATGTCGCCAACCGCCATGATTTTGCTTGCTCCTGTGACGCTTCCCGCTATTCAGATTATGCTATCGCCGCCTTTCAGAGACTTGTTCGACGCCGCAGAATAAACTCTTCAAGGCTTCGATTCAAGGCTTATCGATGAGTTGCAGGAAAACAGACTTTGACCCTTGTTCGCAGGTTCCCCTGACCTTCGCGAGCTTTACGTTGTTGTTCCAGAACTGAGGCCGCTGGTCATTTCAAGCACCGCTTCCACGACTTGAAAATAGTTTTACAGGATGGGAAGACTGCTCGCCCCCTATGGCATGTCTCGACTAACTTCAGGCCCTCAGAGATTACATTACGGAGAACTTGTCGAAGTGCTCATCCGATACTCAGCTTCACGGGCGGCTTCCAAATATATTTGTCGCTAAGTCCGACTTTTTCGCTTATGCTACGATTATCGAAAGTTTTAATGAAATTACGGTTAAGAATCGCCACCGCCACTGATTCCAGAAACTCTGTCGCGCTTTTCGCCAAGATTATACTAAGCTGGATCTTCGCCGTGATATCACCAGATCAGTGATTCAGGAGGACGAAGGAAAACCGCTAGAACCCGCATGGACATTTTTGAAGATAATGTGATGCTTTTGCTAACTAATGCCCCTCAAGGTTGCTCCAACATTGGATCAACGATCTTCGCGCCCTTTCGATAATTTTACACGGCTTATCTCGACGACAGACATTTACTCCGAGACTCGATAACATAAGAAAGACGTCCCAGATTCTGAAAGTCTTCCAGTTTCACGGAAAGACATCTCAAACCAGAAAAGCGCGAAGTTCTACGCACAGCAGCATCAAGTATCTACTTATTGTTACCCCGGCATCCAGATGACCTCCAAAGAAGATATCGACGGTAAAGGATTGAGACGCCCACCGTTCGGAGTTCAAGAATTCCTAGGTTTCGCTTAATTTTATCGACGTTATATACGCCTACTCGCTATAAGGCACTGACGGCTTACCAAGTTAAGAATCGAAAGTCGAATTACCCAAGCATGCCAAGAGTGCTGAAATTAAAGATGATTTACCTCAAATTTTATTCTGCCCACTTTGACTTTGAAAAAGAAGTTATTAGGAAACCGATGCCTCCGACATGATCCGCCAGATATGCCTCAAGATGCGACGATGGGTTGTTGATCCCGTAGCCTTTTTTCTCAAAGTTAAACACTCCCCAAGAGAACGCAACTACGCAGATTCTACGATAGCGAACTGTTGGCAGTTGTTGTGAGCTTGGTGAATGGCGCATGAATTTGGAGGATCTCTGCTTTCCCATCACGCCAAGACCATAGAAACTTCAATATTTTACGCCCACTCGTTGTTAATCGTCAGCCAGCAATAATTTCTGTCTCGATTCGATTTTGTTATTCAGTTTCGACCAGGGAAACAAGGGGGAAAACCGGATGCGCTCACCAGGAGATCAAGGGACTGGCTAAAGGGATGAACGGCTGACACATCACCGCAGGTGGTATTGAAGTTATGAGAATGGATCAAGATTGTTTGAAAGTTAGCGATGGCTTTTTTCATAAACGAACCCGCTGAAGGAATGTTTACTGCGAAAGAGTTGTTAACCTGCTTACCAAGAAGATAGTTTCGAAGAAGTCCTCGACGACGTTCAGAATTCAAGACCAAGATCTAAAAAGATCTCCTCGGCTTAACGACGGAGATCAAGACGGCTTTTTACTATATCGGAATGCGATCTATGTTCCCGAATCCAATGATTTGCAGTTACGCCTTTTACAAGAACATCACGATAAACCTCCACGGACACCTGCCGCCAAGTAAGACTCTCGAGCCTCACCGAATTATTATTGGCCCAACACGGTGAAGACGCTTGACCGCCATGCCTTTTGAATTGCATCGCTTCCCCGGGTTAGCGCTTCGAATGCTTACAGGTTCCTTCGACCCTCACATACCCAGCGACCACGGACCGACGATCACGGATTTCGTTACAGGCGCTTCCCGAAAGCAATGGTTTTAATGCGATCTGGTTGTCGATCGTTTAACTAAGATGCGCCCACTTTATACCCTCGCACCGAAGAAAATGCGGCGGACGCGCCACCATGTATCTTTGATTCAGTCTGAACTCCATGACTCCTGAACTTGCTCCTCATCATGCACACACGCTTTACGGCCGAATTTTAAAACTCTACGTTCGCCTTTGAGATTGCTCGCTATAAGCACCGCCTTCCACCCACAAACATTTCGGACAGACTCGAAAGCGATTAACGCCATTACGAACAATACCTTCGAAATTTTACGTTTGCATCAACAGCGACGACGTGGAGCCAGATCTTTCTACTACAGAGTTTATGGCGACTAATAACCACGCTCGGACCACCAGAACGTCCCCTGCTTGCAGGCTAATTACGAAGGAGCCGCGACGTTGCTACCGCCACAAAGATTTTAAAACTACTAACGGCGATCGCCCAATAGTACTACAGACTACTAGAGATTTACTTTCTTCGCGCGAAATTCAAGACGCTACAGAGAAGATCCACGAGGACGCTAACCTGAATACGACTCCGCCCCAGAGGTATGCTATTGGAGATGAAGTTTTTCTTCAACTAGAATATTGAGACTGTCTACCGAAGCTAAACTTCGATTAAACGATTTCCCTACGCGATGTTTGGATTTAGCCCCTACGCTTATGAACTCGATCTTCCATGAAAATTCATCCCGCTCTTCATGTTTCGCTATGTCTCGCAAGACCAAGAACCCCGTCCCGTCACCAGTCCCCGCCCCTAATAGAAATCGGGCGAATGCGAGCGAGTGAACAAGTTTTAGATTCTCGCAAATACATTGAAGATCGGAAAGATCTTATTTCAGATTTAAGATGACGAACCATCCCCAAGAAACCCCAAGATTTAGAACACGCCTGGCTATGACTTTCACGATAGATATCCACGCAGTTCTCAGCCACCGTAGAAGTTAGGCCTGGAGACCTAATCTATCACGGCGCATCACGTCTTCACGAAGAGGATGGATATGGGAATTCGGCTGGACATGCTTTTTTTATTTCGAGTTTCGATGGTTTCAAGCATAACGATGTGATGAGTCATGACTGTACAGGACAGGAGTGATATATACGTT
Source organism: Morchella sp. 2018-W45 (assembly GCA_024713785.1). NCBI lineage: Eukaryota > Fungi > Ascomycota > Pezizomycetes > Pezizales > Morchellaceae > Morchella > Morchella sp. 2018-W45. Next base: position 1,296,062 of record JAMGYZ010000005.1, read on the forward strand.
GCCATTTAACTTTCTTTTGTTTCTTTTCTTTCTTCCTTTCCTTACGCGTTTTTCCTGTTGTCAACCCTACGGTTTAGTTTCGCTTGCCTCGCATTTTTAGTCCTCAATATATTACGCCATAACCATAGTTTTTCGCCAAGACCCTCTCGCCTTCCATAAGATCTCGCCTCGCCCTCGGCCCATAGTTTTATCCATAGTTCTGTTCGCTGCCTTCGCCTCGCCTCGCTTCGCCCCTCCTCATACCCATGCATCAGACGATCGCCTACCCAGATCTTCGCCTTCCACGCCTTTGCTGCAGGTTCCATCCTGACTCTCTGCCCAACAACTCGCTTCCTGCTAGACCTCTGCCGACTTTTCGCCCTCGCCTCGCTCCTGCTGCTATGCCTCGCTTGTCCGTTGTCTCCGCTGTTCAGAACACTTTCTCGACGAACACGTAATGGCATTTATGCGAGAGACGATTCTACACGCGACTAGAAACTAGACGAGGCGAGACTAAAAGGTCCTAAAGTATGTATTGACTAATAGGACAAGAAGGTTGCGTGAAGAAGAAAGAAAGGAAAAAGAAATCCTACAAGCGAGGAAGAGAGCTCCCTATATATAGCCCCAGAATTTCCTTGCTGACTCATCTCATAGAAACCCGTAGAACCCCAAGAAAGATCCTCTATTAGAAATACATGCATACCGTTGACTAATGGAAAACTCTGCAACAAAAGCTCATAGAACCCCATAGAAAACCCTGACTAATCTTTCTTCCCGCAACATCGCCAAGCACTTTCCACGCCGTGATAGTGCAGGAGGCTGAGCCGTGATACTCCACCCCTAATTAAGATTGAAGGAGAATAGGAGTGGGAAGTTGATGCTATTTTGGACTCTCGAAAACGACGCGGAAGGCTTGAATATCTTGTGCGGTACACCGGTTACGACGAGCCATCATGGCAACCCTACGGATACTTAGATAACTCTCATGAGTTGATTAAAGAGTTTCACGAACGATACCTATGTAAGCCTAAGAGGACTTAGGCCTCAGAGGGGAACCTAATATTTATCATGGTATGGAGCGTACTTAGCGATGTTGCAGGAAGGAGGATTAGTCAGGGTTTTCTATGGTGTTCTATGAGTTTCTATAACAGGGTTTCTATGAGTCAATGATATGCATTGCTTTATCAAGAATTTTTCAGTTTCATGGCTTTCTATTTGAAATAGCGGATTTTAAGGTTATATATAGGGAGCTCTCCCCCTCACTTGTAGGATAATTTCTCTTTCTTTCCTTACTTCTTCACGCAACCTTTGTGTCCTTTTAGTCAATAGAAACTTTAGGACTCTCAAGTTATCGCCACAACGTTCCCACTACCCCTAGAGGCTCAAGGAACCTTCATAGTCCCTACTTCATCCCTGGCTCCCTCACCCTGTTTCCCTTGCCCCTTGCCCTACCCAGTCTTACTCATCTCACCTCACCTCGTCCTGCCTCGGTTGTGTACCTTGGCCTGCCCCGTTCCTAGTCTTCGCCAAATTCCGTAATATTAATTAACAAAAAGAGAAAAGGGATGCAACTATATTTGACTACCTTACGCTCGATGACCTTCCCCAAGACAAGACCTCATGACCTACTTAAGACCCTCGAACATCACAAATACCTCCACCTCCTAAACGAACCCGATGCCTCCAAACTTCCCCCCCACCGACCTAAATACAACCTATCTATTGATATTCAAGATGGAAAGGCTGTACCATTCGGACCTATGTATGGAATAACCTGGTTGGAACTACAAGCACTCTAAGACTACCTAGCAGAATATCTTGCCAATGGACGCATCCGCCACAGCATATCTCCAGCAGGCTTCCCTATGCTGTTCGTCAAAAGGTCTGATGGCTCTCTTTGGCTTTGTGTGGACTATAAGAAGTTAAACGCGGTAACAATTAAGAACCAACACCCCCTACCACTAACACCAGAGACTTTTATGGGCATTTTCTCCGCTAAGTACTTTACCAAGTTGGACCTTTGCAATGGTTATCATCAGTTGAGAATTAGGGAAGGAGATAAGTGGAAAACAGCATTCAGGACCCGTTATGGACACTACGAATATACAGTTATGCCCTTTGGTTTAACAAACGCGCTAGCGGCTTTTCAACATTAGGTCAATGATATGTTTCGCCCTCACCTCGACCACTTCGCCACCCCCTACCTAAATGATATCCTAATAAATTCCGCCACACTTGAAGAGCATAAAACCCATGTCGATAAGGTCTTCCAGATACTCGATGAGAATCAGGTGCACCTTAAACCCGCGAATGGCATATGGAAGAGACAATATATCTCGGCTTTGTTCTTACGCCAGAAGGAATTAAGATGGACGAATCAAAGGTTGCTACTATTAGGAATTGGGATACCCCAATCTGTCTGAAGGATGTGCAGGAATTTCTAGGATTTGTGAATTTCTATCGACGCTTTATCTATGTATACTCCAGAGTAGTATCCCCCCTAACTGCCCTAACAAAAACAGAAGTAGTCTTTAAATGGACAGACAAGACCGAGAAAGCTTTCCAAGACCTCAAGATTGCATTTACCTCCGCTCCGATACTTCGGCACTTTGCCCATGATTGAGAAATTATTGTGGAAACGGACGCCTCTGACTACGTCTCTGCTGTCATTATGTCCTAAAGAGATAACAAAGGGATACTACATCCTGTTGCATTTTTCTCAAAGAAACACACACCAGCCGAATGCAACTACGAAATACATGATAAAGAGCTGCTGGCAATTATTCGAGGATTCAAAGAATGACAGTACTTTTTGGAGACTGCCTTGTACCCAATCAAGGTCCTAACAGATTATAAGAATTTGGAATACTTCATGTCGACCAAGTTACTAAATCACCGCCAGACTTGATGGTTAGAATTTTTATCTCGCTTTGATTTTATTATACAATTTCGTCCAGGGAAACAATGGGGAAAACCGGATGCACTCACTAGACGATAAGGGGATCTCCCTTAAAAGGGAGATGAAAGCCTCGCGTACTAATATCAGACGGTGTTAAAGAGAAAAAATCTTAATACTAAGCTAAGTTTGTTAGCGGGTTCTTTGCCAAATGAACCCGTTGAAGGAACGCCCACTGTCCAAGAGTTAATTTTAAAGGTTTATCAAAAAGATAGTTTCCCAAGTAAGGTACTCGCGATACTGAAAGATAGCATGAAGTAATTAAAACAAATTTCTCTAGCCAAATGCATAGAAAACGAAGACGGATTTCTCCTATATCGACGCAGACTCTTTATACCGGAACATGAAGAGTTGCAACTCTGGCTTTTTCAAGAATATCATGACAAACCATCAGCAGGTCACGCAGGCAGAGCAAAGACCCTCGAATTATTAAGCCGCAAATATTACTGGCCGAACATGCGAAAATATACAGATCGCGCATACGCATGAATCGCTATATTTGTCAGCGAAAGAAAGTTTAACTGCACGCCTCGCGAGTTCTTCGCCTTCTCTCTAAAGACTACGATGATATATCAATCGACTTTGTCACAGGCCTACCGCTTAGTAATGGATACGATGCAATACTCGTCATCGCCAATTGCCTCACTAAAATGAGACACTTTATTCCATGCACTGAAGAATCAAGATCTAGTGTTACATGTATGGAAAGATTTAAAACGGGCTTTTACAACAGAGAGGCCGAAGCGAGGGTCCATTGCGAGTCTCGACTTCAACGAAAGACGGAGACACCAATAGATAATTCGGATCACGGTAATGGACGAAATGAACGCGACAAGAGGCCAAGCGAACGAATTCAAGTAAGAGCTGAACACGGTGCAAGACAACCGACGCATTTATGATGCAAAGAAAGAATAACCAAGTATATTTTATATAGAGAACCAAGAAAGAAAACAGGCAGACAGAAACCTAAAGGGAAAGGTTGATAACAGGAGGTTGCGTAAGGAAAGAAGAAAGAAAAGGACGAAGAGAATCCCAGCTCGTATATATACAGCTCCATGCCCTTGATTACTAATCCGTACTACAGAACCCCGTAGAAACTCAAGGAAAGAAATACCAACACCTTTAACCGATCCGTATACTAAACCCCGATACATTCCTTCCGAAGAATCCCGACCTAATTATTAATCATTTTCCTTCGTTTCATTGCTCGGTGATACGCCATGACAGCTGTAGAGATGTTCAACGATTTGGAAAATGCTTAGAAACTATACGGTCTCCCCAGAAAAATAGTTTCGATCGCAATTCAATTCACTTCCGACTTTTTGGAAATCCTTCATGAACGCCGAGATTTCGCTATTCCAATCGCTTTCCATCCTCAAACCGACGGCTTAAACCGAGAGGATCAATACCATTACGAACAATACCGCTTACGTAGACTACCAATAAGATAATCCCGCCATTTAATAATCATGCTCCGGTACCCAACCAAGCTCTCCCTTCGTCAATCCATGACGCCACCCCGAACGAACTTTACTTTTTACGCACTCCAAGACTACCAATTAACGGCGATCGCCCAATACAACGGCAAGAGATATGTCAGAAGTGTTTGACTTCCTTCGCGCAGAGATGTTCAGAGCTCAACGAATTCAGGAGGAGTCAGCTAACGCCAGTCGCACTCCCGCACCGCGATATGCTATCGGAGACAAGGTATGGCTATCCACCCAGAATTTATTGACCAAACAGCCCTCAAAGAAGCTGGATTGGAAACAAGTTGGACCTTACCCAGGTGCACAGATTGTCAGCCCCTACGCCTACGAGCTTACGTTACCCCCATCAATGAAGGTGCACCCAGTGTTCCATGTTTCATCACTCTCACTCGCCACCAATAACCCAGTCCCTGAGCAAGTATCACCACCTCCGCCCCCAGTTGAGATTGAAAGAGAACAGGAGTGGGAAGTTGATGTCATTTTGGACTCTCGAAAACGACGCGGAAGACTTGAATATCTTGTTCGGTTATCACGGATCCGCCTCAAGACCTCGCCCCGCCACGCCGATTTCTAACAGGTTGTCGATAGTATTTGGCCGACGTCGGAAACAGCAGAACGGGTTAAAGGAGCTCGGTAATAGAACGTAAAGCACTAGGAAGGATTAGGTAGAACGGACAGAAGAGGTATCGAAATAGCACCAGACGAAGAAGTGAGTTTCTACGATTCTACAGATAGCCATGGCGAAGAGCAGATATATATATACCATGCTTCCTACGTTTCTGCCTTCTACGCAACGTCTTCTTTCACATTAATATATACTTTGGCTTCGCCCTCTGTCTCGCTAAATCTCGAACCTGAACCTGAACCCGCCTCGCCTCCAGATAGTCCGAGCCTAACTCCGCCTCGATCCTGCTCCCACCTGTTTTTTTTCCTCGTTATTCTTGAACCAGTTTCCGCCTGTTAGATGAGACACCTACACGGCTAGCATTACAGAAATTTCCCACGGAGACTTAGATAACCCTCCTAGCTTGATCAAAGAGTTTTATTAACGATATTCCACGCAGTTCCAAGAGAACTTGCGCTTTAGACCTAATATCTATCACTATCACGTGAGCGCCATGCGCGACGCCAAGTAAAAAAAGGATTAGTCAAGGTTTTCTATGGTGTTTTATGAGTCATTGCAGGCTTTCTATGAAATAATCCATACAGATGATTTCTAATAGAGGAATTTCTCGTGCTTCATATGCTTTCTATGAGATGAGTCAGCGAAAGAATTCTGGGACTATATATATGGAGCTCTCTCTCTTGCTTGTAGGATTTCTCTTTCTTTCTTTCTTCTTCACGCAACCTTCGTGTCCTTTTAGTCAATATATGCTTTAGGACTCTCAAATTCTCGCCACGATGTTCCTATTGTTGAAATAAAGGATTGGCATTGCAACATCAGATATGTGGAATAATAGTCATGTAATATGGGATGAGTCATAGTTGGAAGAAGGATGATTAGGTAATCAAGGATTTATATAGATTTAGAAATCATGTATATATAGAGCAAACAAAATCCACCATTGTCTCTGAAACTCCAGTGGCACAATTAGTAACTCTTTGCTATACTTTTACACTTCGCGCAACCTTTGCACTTAAGATCACGTGTTCAAACCACACTCTCGTCTTAATATTGCTTCAACCACAAATCAATATTTGTTTACCTATTATTCCCCTAGGGGCCAGAGGAACATTCATAGTCTCTGCTTCGTTCTTTAGATCCTTCGCCCTGTTCCTCTCATCTCTCGCCCTTTTTTATCCGCCTCGCCATTGGTTTGCTTTGCTATTACAGATTTTACCAACTTCGATCCTGATCTCCGCTTAGCTCTGTTATACTCGCTTCATATCTGTATAGAGATTAGTGTTATCGACAATTAACTGGAGGCCCCTGAAAGAAAAAACTTGAAAAAGGCCAGAGATGATCGGCCTCCACTTCTAACGCTTTTGGCGCTGCTAATACGCTATGAATAGGCTCTGAAAGAAATCAAATTGGCGAGGAGTTTTCAGGTTCTGAATTTTTGTTTTTTAATCATCAACGGTAGTAGGTTTACTCCTTCCATCTGCTTATTTGTTAATTTGATTAAACTAATATAGAATCCAGGGCTTATCTTTGAGAGGCGCAATCTCATTATTTTTCCCTTTGGACCCCTATTTGTAGCCTCGATGTTCTTCCCCAACATCGTTACACGCAACCTCAGACTTCAATTTAACTTCTTATCGCTATTCGTAAATTTGCGTTACAGTATGGGCAGGTCCACGTACTTGCTTTTTCAGAGGTTGCAACTGCTTCGATACTGATTACGCTTTTAGAGACATATTGAATGAAGAAAGATCAAAACCAGACAGACCACGAAGTTTATCCAACGCTGAAATTAACAATCGTTATACCACTTTCCATTCACAAGATAGCCATCAATAGTTCCACCACTTCTTTCATAGAATAGTTCGCTTCCACCATTAATCAGGCCAGATTTTTACAAAGATAGTGCCGCGCTAAAACAGCGCCCCGAATCTATACCTTTCACCGTACGAATAATCTAAATTAGAGATCGCTTAAAAGAGACGGCAGACATTCTCATATAAGACATTATCCCTAGGTCAAGAAATCTTATTTTTTGGAAGTATATCCTAAATCCAGGGCACCCATTATCAGGGGATGAATCCTGAAGGGTCTATTGATAAGTTAATGTTGCAGTTGAGACCCTTCAATCTTAGAAATGCGGAATTAGAGTTAGGGAATGAAAGGTTTAAGTATTTCTCTATACCTTGTAGTTCCACCAAAGTGCTGCTGTAATGAATAAAGTTCTGTATTTTTACCGTATTTACTCAAATGCGGTATTCTTAAAAATGATACATTCTTTATTACATAATATTTACACTAGCACTATAACAGTACCATAGTTGCTGTAGAGATCTGGTATTGTATTTCCTACCGCAGTGGTGCTATAGTGATCCCACCCCTTTTAAATTTTTTCGTTCTGTACCCCCTAACTTTGGGCATGGTGGCCAGCAGATGCAAAACTGTGGTTCCTTGTCACCATTGCATCACTTTAAAGACCACCAAGGTACAGACCCGTTCGAAAAGTCCTGGTACCCCCAGGTCAAAAGTACGAGGGTGTTTCTTCTATTTCCTAATTCCCCCATAACTGTGACTATAATAACAGAGAGTTACAATATCTTCATTACGGCCATACCTATCAATTTTTGAGTATGCGCAGGAGAAATGGTTGTTGGTGGGTTAGAATTCATAAACAGACACAATATAGTAGGGTGCCAGGACTTTTCGAACAGGCTGTACAGTACCAAAAGGGGGGATGTAATAGATACCATAGCAATGCTGTACCAATACCGCAGTGTCATGGTATTCTGGTAGATAAGGTACTGGATACACCCACTTTTTGATACTGTACTCAGGGTGTCGGAAAGTGATGCACATTTTCGACTAAACACCCAAATACTCTATCACAATACAACGCAGCCGTGCAGAACCTCTCTACCAGACATGTATCTAAGCACTAAGTATATACTTGACGAAGAGCATCCGCACCCATATTTACCTGAAATAGCCTTGTGTAAAAATTAATTTCCGTGTGGCTATGGAACCACCGAATGTGCATCACTTTCCGACACTCTGGGTACATGTAGGTACATGTACATACATATAGCGGCAGGTATTAAGTGATTGAACACAGCAATGCCTGCTTTGGTAAAACGTCACTAATATCTGGTATTTATACTCTTAGAGCGTTCTATCACCTATTACCTACTACTCTACTCTACATGTATTGGCATCACCACATCTCATGTCTAATAGAGTACCTTACCTTCGCCCCTCACCCTCACCCTCTCCCCCTCCTCGTTATTCATTTGAGGTTTGGGCGAGACTGGAGAGCCCCTGCTCCCGAGGGCCGGTCATCTAAGATACCATGTAGCAAATCAATACATATATCCAACGAGTGATTCTTCTGAGCAATCAGGATCTGTAAATTTAATTCGCTACTACATGTACTATAGGCCTAGGCTATATATCCTCATGACCACTGCAATTGGTACCCTAAGTATATGTAAGGACGCTACCCTGTCTGGCTACCGCATAGCCAAAGCAGCTGGGGCCAATCCTACGATTATGATCCCGGAGGAGCTGGCCCCAAATTCCTCTTCAGTGCGCCACGATATACGTGTGTCATCTGGAGAAGCGCTACTAAACAATCTTTGAGATACTCCAATTCATTATACTACTATTTCAGTAATTCTTTTACTAATACCTAGAAAGTTGAAAGCCCACCATCAACAACTACTTCACTGCCGTTTGAGTACTCATTTGTCAGTAGAAATAGTGCCGCATGTGCTATATCTTCTGGGGCCCCAAAATTCTTCATGGGTATCTGACTCCATGCTGCATTGGAGGCTTCTTTTGACATTCCTATTATTGTATTGTTAGCATATCACCAAACTAGCTGATGAGTAAGATGAGGGATTGGGGACCATCAGTCATGTCCGTCTTTATATACCCAGGAAGAATAGCATTTATGCGAATTTTGTGGGCTCCGTATTCATCTGCGAGGGCTTTTGTAAGGCCTTCATGAGCGAGTTTGTTAGTTTGTTAGTTTGTCGGATGCACATAAATGTGGGAAAGAAGTGTGGGCTTAGTACCAAGAATACCAGCTTTACTAGCAGCGTATACAGCTGAGCCCTTGCCACCTTTGTGGGAACCTAGGACTGAGGAGATATTGATTATTTTACCTATTGGGTATTAATAAGCCTTTCTATATCGGGGATTGTCGGGGAAAGAGGTTATTACCTCCTTTCCGGCGCATCATATTCTTCAACACAGCTCTGCAGCCGTATATGCTACCCAAAAGGTTTGTGTTAACCACCTCATCAATCGTGTCATACTTCATTGCGATCAGCAACGAATTATGTGTGATTCCAGCGGCGTTTACGAGGATATCTAGGTCTGTCTATACTAAATTACCTTTCAATACCATACTAGACATTTAGAGGTGAACCAACATAATTCTTCTTCACTTCATCCCAGAAGCTACGTTCCTTGACATCACCGGCCAGAAATCCATGTTTTCCCTGACCCCCCGGCACCCCAAGTTCGTGTTGGACTTTTGAGAGTGTATTGGAGTCACGGCCAACGAGAATGCAAGAGCAACCGGCACTAGCAAGTGCTTTTGCAATAGAAAGCCCGATACCGCGAGTGCCACCGGTTATTAGTGCACGTTGGTTGAGGAGCGGTAGCTCCGAATCTGCTACCTGATGGAGGTGAGTGCCATGGGAAAGCACCTGGTGAAACTGTGGGGTGCAGTGCAGGAGTCTCAAGCCCTGGGCTCTAAGAAGTAGCGCCGATGGCAATTGATACATCTTGGTTGGTTGCGGGACTAGTTGGCGGTCCAGGACAGAGCTGATAGTTACAGTATTGGTATACCTGGGTTAGGGTTGTTCGGGTTTAAGATACATGTATGCGTACTACGGGTGTAGGGGTAAGACACTGTTGCAACCACAATTAACCACTGTCCACAGAATTACCCCTAGTCTCGTTCCCAGCCCATACGGTGGTGGTGGTGGTTGTATAACTTAAGTTCATCATAGTAGGGTTTGGAGCAATAACTTTCTGGAAAAAAACCGGGTTTCTAAAGAATTTTTTTGGTAGAGAACCTGGAGTTTTTGGCAGCAACCGGGGATTTTGGACTTTTGGCATAGCAACCGAGCAAAAAAAAAAGGACTGGTACAAACCTTTTGGGCAAGCACACCAGACCCTTCCGGTATTGAACCATACAACCAAAAAAAATACCGCTGGGGTGAGACTACATGTAACCTACCCCTACACCCGTACTACATGTATTTACTCTAGCAAGAGTCCACCCCTACATAGAAATCGGCGAGTCTACTAGTATACATGTACAGTACTATGCGGGTTACCCTGCCTCCAGTCAATTCTGGCACAGCTGGAAATAATTCAATAATTCAACTGGAAGCAATTAAAGCTATCGTCCCCTGCCCCCCCCCCCCATGTATATGAGTATGGAAGAATTGTAGGGGAAGATGAACCTGGGGGAGGCGGGGGGGCCGAAGGCCCCAATATGAAAGGCAAGAATGAGAATTGGGGGGAGGGGGGCCTTCGGCCCCCATAACTACATGTATGTACCGTAGAGAGAGGATTACATGTAGTTACCGCATTCCCTAAAATTTACACAACTCTCGGTAACCCCTAGTCTACATGTACCATGTACATGTAGTTTATGTGTGTGCCTACGCACGATAATATATTAAAAAATAATAGGGCGTGTCACTACCCTTTGAAGATCCTCTCCCCGGAAGCAAGGGACCAGAGCGAGGAATGTAGACTCCGCGCAACTCAATGATACTAGAGCAGGATGCATTATTTGGTTGGATCACCATTGAGGTATTGAGCGAGTGATAATTCATGTTACACTTTAAAATTTAGAGAAAGACTATTGGCTTCTGCATATATTCCACGATGGGTGAACATCTGTGCTTAATTATAAGGTGAGTCAGTAGGTCGTGAGTGAGTCAAGTTACATGCGGTATGTCGGGTGCCATTGCTTCTAAGCAGGTAGATGCAGAGCAAGGCATTGCACAGAAGATTGAACTGATTTCGACTTACATCTTTCGAAGGAAGAACGTGAGTTCTTGGGATCTTATTATAATCATATCGTACTGTACTTCTTTGGTGTCTAGGGAGTGTGGGGTACATACATATGCGTAATTTTAGAGCCCCGGAGTGGGAAAAACGACCAAGCACTCTCTTACGAGACATCACAGAGCAGGGGTAAGCTCTGGCTACCCAATAAAATTTTCGGAATTCTGCCACCTACATTAATTGCACCCAATTTGGTTTCAATATGGCCTAAGGCTTCATTTGAAACCCCACAGATCGGTAAACAAATAGAGTTTTTCCTTCTCTCCTTACTGGGCGTCAATTTCATGCGCGATAGAATTGAATTGAATTGAGGGAGAAAGCAGTTATTCCGATGTCCGGGGAGGGGGTTGTAAATTGCATGGGCGCGTGGAAGAAAAGATGGGAGAGGGAGGTCCATATCGCTGTGTTGTCCCGCTGTTGTTGTCGCGGCTCCTACTCACCTTAAGCTTCTCCCAAGCGCTCACTTTAAGTAAACCCAGTCACGCCGATAATCTCAACCTAGCCGCATTTTGATTGTGGTACTATCTTAAGACTCACAATTTATCCTGTCACGAGCAACAGGTAAACACAGTACTGTGTACATGTAGGTACCTACATGTACTGTGCGGCTAGATAGAATGCAATCTACTTGCAGGCGTTCTACAGTGGATATTCTACTGTGCTTTCTACTCCTCTAATTTAATTACCAACTGTACCCAGCTTAGCAAGATTGCCAAAGTAACGTTAGAGGACTCTGTCCCGCCCATAGGAAAAATAGAGGTGAAGAGCTGCTATTTTCCCCATCCGTGACCTTTGTATTTCCACCGTCTCCCACCATCCGAGAGCCCCTCCGAAAGCCGTTATTATCAACTGCTCCGCTCCTCTAGTTACAGACGCTGAGCTAGATACTCTACCACCATTTGTCCACCATTCCCCCCCCCCCTCCCCCCACACACATACACACAACACATCACCATCATTCTCTCTCCCACTCGACACTCCCGACACAGGTCAGATATGGATACCCCATTAGAGCAGTTGCGAGAAATGTTCGCAGGGCGTGATGCTGAGAGCATAGTACGAGCCTTACTGCGGGCACAAGGAAACATCGAGGCAGCCACCGATATGATTCTAGCCGAAATTGAAGAAGAGGAATCAGTGCCATTACTTGAGCAACAGGAACTAGAACAACGACAACGACAACGGCATCAGCAACAACATAACCGGACACCAGCTCCTCTTGTTCTCAAGCCAGATTCAGTGGCGGCGAAACCCCCTATATTACGTCCGCAGCTCCTCTCGCCTTCCTCATCGGCTGATTCTTTCGGTGCACTGACAATATCAGATCATGATGATGCGGTAGACAACGATTGGAACGACGATGACGATATTGAAGATGTGCCTATGCTCATTGAGCAGCACCGCCGTCACCACCAGCCCCAACCTCAACCTCAGCTTCAACTGGATGAAGACCCTCTGCCACACAACCATCAAGTTGACGAGTATCTAGCTGGAGTCCTCACCATATTTCCTGACGCATGCCCGGAACACATAAACAAATTGTACAGAGAGAACATCACTTTACAGGGCCCGAGAATTACGGATTTTATAGCAAACAAGTTAGCCGAAGACGGATATCCGCGCGTTGAGCAGGAGCCAAAGCCAGGGCTAAAAAGAAAACGCCCAGTTGCAGAGGAGGATACCGGAAAAGACTACGAGGCTGAAGATAGAGAGAGGGAGGTAAACCCCGAGTACTTAGATTTTGTGTAAGCACTGCCGTTTCATCTGCCCATCTACCCCGCCTACTCACGTGACTACATTGGTAAGGCTGAAACTATGATTGTATTAACTTGAACTTCTCTGCAGTAGGCTATTGTTAAGGCAGGAGTTTCCCACGATGCCAGTGACATACATAAATAAGATTGTCGCGCAGAAACGTAATTTTTTAGCAGCGGCTTATGCGGCGTTGTTGGAAACCGACCGCACATACGATTCAACCAATCCAAAACCTTATAGGAAGTTGAACCAGCCCAGGAAGTTGGATAACTTGGATGGGCGGGAAAAGATGGGTAAGATATGGACAAAGGTCACGGATGAGTTGGAGTGGGCAAGGAACAAAGCTAGACAAGCAAAACGTATGTTTCTTCGTTTCACCTGCTCTTTTCTTGCACTTTCCCATAGTAATCATGGCGAAACTGATTGCCAATTAGTAAAGAAGCAAACGGAGAATGACGCGAAGATAGCTGCTGAGCTAAACGAGAAGGAATATGAAGAAAATAACATGCTGATGGAGTGTGCCTGTTGTTTTGGAGACTATCCTTTTGATAGAATGACGCACTGTAACGAATTGCACTTCTTCTGTTTGGACTGTGCCAGAAAAAACGCTGAGAACGAGATTGGCAATGGCCGATATAAGTTATCTTGTATGGACGGCTCCGGTTGTAAAACTGAGTTTTCGAGGACAGAAATACTGCGATTTCTCGACGAGAAGGCGCTAGAGGCGCTAGCCAAGATCGAGCAGGAAGATGCACTGAGGATTGCTGAGATTGATGGATTTGTTTCCTGTCCATTTTGTGATTGGGGTGCAATCTGTGCACCCGTTGAGGAAGATAGAGTGTTTACGTGCCAGAAAGAAGGATGTATGAGAATTGTTTCCCTTGTTTCTATCTAGATTCATGGCTAACTACGCAGAAAAGGTATGAAGAGCAGCTGCAGGTTATGCAAACAAATTTCCCATATACCGCAAACGTGTGAGGAGTTTGCCAAGGAAAATAAGCTTTCTGTTAGACATACTGTTGAGGAGGCTATGACTGAGGCGATGGTCAGGAAGTGCAAGTGGGTAATTCGAGAGCTGAAGAAGCGATCTTGGTACTAACAGAAACTAGAAAATGTTCATATCCGTACATAAAAGAGTATGGTTGCAACAAGATCCATTGTAACCGCTGTAACACTTTGCAATGGTATGTACATGCTTATTCCTAGATCTCTAGAACTCATTGCTAAGGCCTATCACTGTATTCAGCTACATTTGCCAAGAGATTATCAAAAACTATGACCATTTCAACGATCCAGCCCGAGGCGGAAAACTTGGCAATTGTCCCCTTTTCGATAACACCGATCAGCGTCACGAGCAAGAGATTCAGGCAGCCGCCAAAAAAGCGGTCGAAAAGCTCAAGGAAAAAGATCCTGATCTCAAAGAAGAAGATCTCCAGATACAAGTTTCAGATTCTGTAAAGAAGGCCGAACAGGCTCGGGTTGCCCAGTTCCAGGCCGCAAATCCGGGTATTAATGCATACCGACAACCTGCACAACCTGCACAACCTGCACGACCTGCACAAGCAGCCGGCCTCGCTCAGTATATTCCGGACGTGGTTCATCGCCGGGGAGCTCCACTAGCCCAAAGAATTCGAGAACACATGCGTAATGGACCTGGCGCAGCACATCAGGCCCAGCAAGCACTCCTGCTCCAGCAACAGGCAATACAGGCCCAGCATAACCAACTTCTCCAAGCTCAACAAAACCAGGCACTACAAGCCCAGCATCAACAATTAGCACTTCAACGAGTCCATGCAGCCCAGCTTGCTGCACGTGCTGCGGCCGGAGGTAATCCACAAGCGAATCAGAATCACTATGACCCTTATATGTATGAGCAAGTTCAGGCCCAGGCCCAGGCTCAGGCTCAGCCGCAGCCGCAGCCGCAGCCGCAATATCGCGGGTTCCCGAAGCCGGACTTTATTCTGCAACAGCAACTAGCACAGCAACAAGCACAGCTAGAAGCACAGCAATTACAACCACCAAACCAGGTGGTAGCGGCGCAACAAGCTCAGTATCGTGGAGTACTTCATCGACGACCCCAGGCCCCGAATCCTGCGGTGGCCCTGATAGGGATAGGTGGAAGGCTAGAACGGCCAGATCAGCATATACAGCAGGCGATTAATGCCCAACAAGCATTTAACGTGCGGGGTGCACGACAGCCTAGAAGATGACAAAATCACATACCATGGAATTTATATTACGAGACAACGAAAGCCCCTAGCAATACTACTCAAATTCCTTATCACTCCCCCTCGTATTAGTTTCATGGAATTTTTACTATCACTTTGCCGCTAATTTCTTGTTTAATATTTGTATCGGTTCTCTTTTGTTATCTTTCTGGAGCGTTCTGTTTTTTATTGGTTTTACGGGTTCGGGGAATGGTGTTTTTTGCCCAAGTATCATTTGGTAGTTTGTCCTGTTCTTTTCATGGGACGGTTTTCTTCTAGGGCGGATACGTTTGGACATCTTATGGAAGGCTGGAGTTTGGCTGGCGTAGATACGTTCAGACGCGTGACGTCATGTCAACCGCTTAAGGCCGCATACATATACTGGGCTAGTCTAAGCGAATAAATAGTCCCCTCATTCTTTGTGTCGCTTATCTTATCCCTGTTTACCCTGTCTACTCTACTGCTGAGAACAATAAACACAAATACTACAAAACACAAAACACAAAACACAAAACACAAAACACAAAACACAAAACACTCCATCAAGATGCCATCGCGAAGAGCAGGAAGGTCATCTTCGGGCACCCGCCAATCAGTTCTATCCTTTAGGACCCCTTCAAAGATTGTGAAAGGCACCAGTCTCCGCTCAGGGCCAAAAAAAGACCTGAAGAAGCTCGCAGTTACTACTCCCTCCTCTTCACCCCCCGTCGCCGATGAAGTCGTGCCTGCGCCTTCGAGCAAGTCCGATATCGTAGTCTCGAAAGAAGCCATCGCGGGGTACTACAAGACGCACATCCTTGGCACACGCTACACACAGCCTTTGCACCAGGAGGAGGTGAGCCTACAGGATAAGGTATTGAGGCACTGGGATATGTGTACACAATATGGGCCCTGTATTGGTGTTAGTAGGCTTGAGAGATGGTGGAGGGCTGAGAGGTTGGGGTTGGGGCCGCCGGAGCTTGTGAGGGTGGTTTGTGAGGGGTTAGAGGACGGTGGGAAGGCGTGGATGGATGAGGCGTTGAGTTTGAGGGGGCTGTGTAGGATGTGAGTTGTAAGGTCGCTGTTTGAGGATCTGGGGGAGTGATAAAGGTTGAGTGTTTCTTTTTTCTCCTTGAGTTCGTTCCTCCCTCTATGTATCTTGCAGGGATTCTTTTCCCCATTCGCTTTTAGGCCGTTTGAGGCTTCAGGCAGGTGATATCAATCGATAGTTAGGACTTGAGTGCATATAGTTGCAATGAATAGGGAACCTTTTCCCACCTATAAGGAACACTCTTTCTCACAAGTAGTACTTTTTCTTTTACTCTTTAGTATTTTTCCCCTTCTACTAGTGATGTATAGTGGTTCGCATGGCAGTTAACCAACCTCATTCGCCACATATATATTCCTAGACAAGTATATAAGAAATTCGGAGAGTCCTCTATGCTGATGTCGTTTAGTACAAAGGCAACCGAGAATGCGAGTGCGGCAGCGAAAACCAGAGAGAGTAGAGGGAGAAAAGAACAACCTGGAGTATCTGTTATGGGCCGGGGAGAAAGGGAAGGGGGACGGGAGATGCAGTATGGGTGGGGAGAATTGGAGAGGAGGAATAAAGGAAAGAATAGAATTGGAACGGCAAATTGTAAAGTGTGTGGGCTGTTTTCTTTTGTGTTTTTCTGTTTGTCGAGGAAGATTTACCCTGCCTCCGGTAAAGAGGGGGGAAAGGTTTTGTCATAGCCTACGGGCTGCATACATGTACGAAGTATCAATTAATTAATATCGTTTAGTATAATCATAATCATAATCCATCACTCGGTATATTACCAGGCTTCCTCAGGATTGCAATCCCGATCAGGACATGTATCCGCAACACTCTATAGAGTACATGCATTTGTATATGCACTTTTAGGCAAGACTACTGCATGTACTTTCTAGCTTCACCCCCAACCCCCTTCCACTTGTGGAAGTCATCTATCCTCTCTGCTACATCAATTATATCAAAGAGAGTAGATAGCTACGTAACTGACCCAACAGGCCTACATGTAGTTACATGTAGTTACGTAGGTACGAGAGATGCCCCAGGTGTTTTCACCCTCTCCGCTGGGTGTGTCAGCGGTTTACCCCCAGCACCGGCCTAGCGACCCATTCAAATCTTTTAGGTGGAGATAGGTCGGGTCGTCAACTCGGGCATGAAAGTGAGGATGGGCGAGAAGAAATTGCAAGGCCCCAGGGTTTTATCCAGTCGGCGCGGTGGCTTCGCTAATGAGCATACATTTACCTGCCCGCCGAGTTGGTTAAAGCCTGACAAGCTCAGTGAATATATACATGTATATTCGCTCTCCTTATTGGCTCTGGTATCTTTCCACTGATGGCTAGTTAGCTGCGTGTGTGCGCAGACAGTGGATTGGAAGTGAGTAACGCGTGGCTAGATACATGTAGTTGAGGGGTACGTCCACGAGGCACATTGATGTCAACGCCGTTGTCAATTGTTATATGTAACTCGATGCTGGTTAATCATGAGCGGTCACTCGTTGTCCTGAGACTTGGGGGGGGTGGGGGGGGAAATAACAAAAACGTACATACTAACCCATCTTGCTTAATATTGTAACTCTGCTGTTAATCTTAAGTTCCTACCACTATCTTATAAAACTTAAATAAAGAACCAACTATAGCCAACACCTTCCTAACTACATGTACTCCATCTACTGGGACTTCTTGGTGTTGTTCCAAAGCGCTGGGAGATGCGCGCAGTCCCCCACGCCGCATTTATCTAGCCTCCTCTCCTAAGCAGGACGAGCTAGGGCAGAATAATACCATACTGCTCCGTAAAACTTGAAAACCAGGCTGTCTCGCATCACATATTAGCTGGGTGACGCAATCTCTCTAAACCTAGGGCAGGCAGAACCCCAAGGCCTGCAGGGAGATGTACTTCCTGGCTGCAGGGCGATCTTTGACCTGATGCTCATTGGAATAGCTCCCCCCAGCTTTGTATGGTATTCTATACTAGCGCGAGTAATCAAAAATTCATGCAACACATTAATACCGGGATTCCGCTTGAGGTTGGCTGGCCGGCATACTCGCTTCATACCCGGCCTCCACGACCGGCCCGCGCCGCCGAGATACCGCGCCGCAACAAATGAATCCCTCTCTAAAGTTAAAAGGAAGTCCTTACACTACAGTAACCTAAACTCAACAGAGACAAACAGTCAAATGGTTTCCTCCCACGGATCTAGGAATTCCCAGCAATCTGCGCAGATGTTCTACAGATAGCGTTTTAGGGCTTCGACGCTTCGTATCGGCTCACACTAGGGCTAGCCGGAAAGCGACTAGTCAGGGCACGAAAAAATTTACCGAGTGTTTTACTTAAGCTTTTTACCATAGCCGAGTCAGGGCACTGACTTCCGAGACTCCCCAGCGAGGCTAGTTACATAGTGTTATTGGTTAGCTCAAGACGGCAAGTCAAGGCAGCCGGGTACCTAATAAGTACTTGAGAAACATCTTTTTTTTTATATACTCTACTTGATACTTTTGAGGGAGAAAAAAGAGTGTCCGCGTGGTCAACTCCCAACTTGACCAAGCACATACTTATATACCCTAGATAAAAAAATTTCTTTTGGTTGTGAGAGGAAATATCACACCTAGGCCTCGACAACGCATCTGATTTATATATTATGTCAATACCTTTTAGAATATTTAGAAGCAGTATAGAATCTCCAGACATTGACCATGAACTCACTGAGTAAATGCACCAACGCTTCTCCAAGATCTGTCAAAATCCCAAGCCAGGCCTGCATCGGCATCAAAAGTTTAAATTTGCTCACAAAATACATCTGGACCCGTGGTTTCCTTTCCGCAACTAGCAAGGTTCAGTCAACCCAGACAGGTACCATCGTGCAAAGTCAAGGTCAGCAGGTGTTGGACATAAAGTATGCGAGTTGAAAGTGCTCTTATCGTGAAAAGATTTTTTTTATCTCTCGGCCCCCATCTATCAATCCACACCCCTGTTTTAAGTAACCCGTTACCGGATTACCGAAGGAATGGAATCCTCCTGACCACTCAGAAATTCTTCCAGATGTGCCAAGAATATATAGTAGCACCCCCTGGAAAGAGGTGAGTGATCGGAGCGTAGTGCTCCGCAGCTGCTATCTTTTTCATGCAACTGCACTGTTGGGTTAGTGAGCTACTGGGATGCAGCAGATGTATGCTTTGGGGTCACATCAGGTTGGATTAGGTTATTTGGGCTGTCATATGAAAGAAGAAGCAAGCTTTCTCTTATCAAGAAGCCCTTTCTTAATATATAGAAAAGCCCCCGTGGAACTCGAAAAAGTATTAACTCCCCCCTCCAGCATTGATTGTAACGGCTCAAAGAACTCAATCCAACTATCGCCCACGAAGCTGAAAAGAAACCCGTACGACGAACCAGCAACAATTCTCAGCCAAAATGAGTTTATTTGGTGGCCGAGGCCCAGCGTTTCACATTGAACTCGAAAACATACCACCGGTCTACCACAAGCAGCCAGTCCGCCATGCAACAACCCCAGGATACGCCGAGACAGACCCAGATGAGTTGAGAAAGCTATGCAGTCCCAGTACGAGTGGGCACCAGACCCCAAAAACTGAGCCAACGACCCCAGGCGCTCTGGAAAGTAGTAGACCCCCGAGTCCACAGCAGGATGGGACGTCCACGGGTGAGGCGCAGGCTGTGGGCTTGATTCCTAGTATTAATAGGTGAGCCATGCTTATTATATAGCTTCAATGCTGCAATTGAACACCTCTAGTAAAAATTCCTGTGTGCGACGTAACATTGGGGGCCCCCACAATTATCTAAAACGGATGTAGCTAACCAATGCGCAACTGATTTTGCTTTTGGTTTTTGGGGAAACAGTCCATCGATAAACCGCTGGAGACTTCTCGCAGCCTGTATGCTCATCTTCACCAACGGGGTCAGCGATGCCGCCCCCGGAGCCTTGATTCCCTATATGGAGGAATACTACCACATCGGCTACGCAGTTGTATCTCTCATCTTCCTGGCAAATGCAGTTGGATTCGTCACGGCAGCCTTCATCTCGCAGGCAATTTACTCCAGGATCGGGAGGGCGCTGACTCTACTTGTTGGGGTGCTGCTGCTTGCCGTCGCTTTCTTGACTATCTCTTGCGCTCCGCCATGGGGTGTAGTGGTGGCTAGTTATTTTCTGATAGGTGCGGGCATGGCGTTTGTAAGAATACCCATCCGAATATAGGTGGAGGCCGAGATTGTGGGGTGGCTCAAGAAGCTAATCTCCGGTGATGACCGGTGGTCTTGATAGATGCTGGCACAATGCAATGTTTTCTGTTCGAGTCTTCAGAATAGTACGACGCTGTTTGGATATGTCCATGGTATGATGCCCCGCCTTTTGTATGCGTGCTTTAGTGGAAGGTATCAGGAAAACTAAATATGTATATAGGCTCATATGGCGTCGGTGGAACGATATCACCATTGATGGCCACTGCGATGGTGTCAAGGGGGATCAAGTGGTCACATTTTTACCTAATTCTTCTCGGTCTCTCGGTCGTGAATGCCGTTTTTGTCCCTTTAGTTTTCAAGGGGAGCGAGAAGGACAGCCCCGTCCCCGTGGCAGCCCAGATTGGGGGCGGAACAATGTCTAAGGGTGAAATTTTGAGAAAAAGTGTAAAGAATAAATGCGCATTGTTAGCGTCGCTATTTATCTTTGCGTATCAGGTAAGTGATGGATTGTATCCCTCTCTATATGGCTAGCTGGGCTGTCGGAGCTAATTGTAAATAATGAATGGATGGAAAGGGGGCTGAAGTTGCAATTGGTGGCTGGACCGTATCCTTCTTGATCGCATCAAGGGACGGAGATCCTGCTGAAGTTGGTTATGTCGTCTCCGGTTTCTGGGCAGGTACCTATACCCTCTGTCCATTTGGGATATATTATAAAAGAAGTTAACGCTTTTTTTTTTTTTAAAAAAAAAAAAAGGCATCACACTCGGTCGTTTCGCCCTCTCTCCCGTGTGCCACCGCTTTGGCGAAAAGCGGTCAGTCTACTGCCTAATTCTTGGCTCAGCACTCTTTCAGGTCCTTGTTTGGACAGTTCCAAGCATCATCTCCAATGCCGTGTTCGTCTCCATCGTTGGGATCCTCCTAGGGCCCATATATCCGTGCACAATGACGATTGTCACACGGTTGATCGATAGCCACTTGCTTGTCACGTCACTTTCGCTAATATCCGCCATTGGGTCGTCCGGCGGCGCAGTTGCGCCATTCACAACGGGATTGTTGGCGAGCCGCTTTGGGGCATGGGTGCTCCATCCTGTTAGTATTGGGTTATTTGTCTTCATGGAGGGTATTTGGTGGACATTGCCGACAGTAAGGAAAAGGTCGGAGTAGTAAGTTTCATTAGATTCCTCTATATTTACGAGCTTCTTGGAGAGGATAAGAGAGGAGATATGACCCACCAACGCGGGGAAATACTTCTTTTTGTTTTTCCGGTTTTTTGTTTGATCTTGTTTGGTTTATGATATAAAATGGGGTTATGGACATATATCCACAGGGAAAGGGTATAACCGCAATTGGAATGCACACGGTGGGTGTTATTTGGGAGTTTAAGACTTGGGGTTATATAATAAAATATTTTATCCAAATGCGGTTGTGCCAGGATGCGGAATTTATTGTTTTTTGAGCGAGTGATAACATGTGATTACATGTAACAACAGTGTCGGTGAAAAAAAGAAAGGTATGTACATAGGCATTCCGTTCCTGCTGTACTCGTGATAGGCAACAAGTACCTAAAATATGGCTGTGTTATATTAGTGTATTTTTTTCTCTTTTATTCTAACATATTCCAGGACTTACATATTCGGGTAATTCATACCTGCTAGTAACCCCAGTGAACTAAACTTTAGAGCCAGGTCGGATTGCAGCTAATCTCAGCCTTACGGCTTGTTTTATTGTCTTAATACCGGGAGCGGTGCTGTTCTCGTGTATGTAGCTTCCAGACTGACATGATGTCTATTAATGATTGGTCCAAAAGGAATTAAAACCGAATATCTCCCTGTAGTCTGTGATCAGCCTCATGTTGTAGTCCAGCCACACTTCTGAGGTTACGGTAGGTACGTACTTACATGTACCTACATACATGATGTGTGTCGACTGATGGTGCCTGCCCCCAAGAGTCAGGAACAAAGGTAGGAGGATAGTGTGAAGCTGAGGTATCCCATCGATACTGGCTGATCGGAACGGCCCGCTATGCGGCGGAGTCTCAGCTATGTAGTAGGCAATGGGGTTGGTGATGCTAAGAGGAGAAGGCTTGGTGACACGCAGCGCTTTAGATATGATGTATCTACATTTACCTCTTTATAGGACTACATGTACATGTATATAATCTTAAATGCTGTAGTAAAGTACGATTACGTACTTATATCAAGTACATACATACCCCTTTGAGCCCGGCTTAGGGACTGTAGATAACCGTCCTCTGTTTATAATTATCCCATGTATTGATCACGCGTAGGGGATTGCATGAATTTAGACTCTGTCTGGTCATTGGCTCAGATCAATAGTGTGCGTGACCTTAGACATATGTAGGTAGAGTACCCTACTCTATCGCAGTAGACTGAGAGGTATTTCTTCAGCTTATCCGGCCTGTAATTTTACCCCGACTATACCTAGTAGAAGAGGGCAGGTACAATACTTCTAAGACGATGTGTAGAGTAAGAACTACATGTGCTCTGTGCTCTTGATAGGCCGTGTCAGATCGGTAACCGATCCCGTGCCAAGGCACACACACCTCTTACTTGTGTTGTATTTGGGGGTGGTGGTAAGGGGGGCAAGACAGCTTTGGAACCGAACGCACTCGAGATCCAAGCGAATGATAAAACGATACCCGTCCCGGTTCGGTTAAAGCTTAGATTCAGGGTCGACTGGGGGATTTGCCCTACATGTAGTTATTAAAATGTAGAGTAAGAAAAATGTGTATTTATGAGTACTTACATGTATGTACAGTAAAGATCTATATATATACATGTAACTCTACACACTTTCAGCTACCACTTCTCTTGCATATTTGTGAGTGTTCTGTGTGCCTTATTTCCGATCGATTATCTTACTTTTGTGTGGAGTCATTGGCTCTCACTCGGACGGATTTTGCTAGCGGTTCCTCACCCCACCTACTTGTACCTACATGTAATCACTTCGCCGAGATGTTTACTTCCGGGAACCACGGCCTGGCTGAAATAAAATTTAAAATTTTAGACCTAATTTTTGGACAGCCATCAATGTAACAGAGGAAGGAGGCCCAGAGAGCTCTCGATCCAGGCTATCTGTTCCGGCTGGCTGGCTATAAGCCATTATGATTGCATGACGTGACTTCGGAGACCGGTACTTGTGTTTCTTTCAAACGCTTTCCCCAAACCCGCAGGACAAGGGAGGATTATATATATGTAACTACATGTACATGTACCTACCTGTAAAATACATCACATGATTATAACAGGGTCTTTATCAAGTATCTACTCACTCTGCCAAAATTAAAATGCCGCTTACTTAATATTCTACGAACACGTCAACGCACAGGAAGTTTTAATGGTTGGTTTAAAAAGGGCCCTTTGTGCAGCAGGAGCGGCTGCATAGAGGCACCTGTTACCCTGCTCTACAGCGGTGATTAAAACCACTGGGTGTTTTGAAACGCTTTACATCAAGCCTCGCAAAGCCACTCGGACAAAAGTATGAGATGTGTATCGGTCCCCGAGACCAGAAACACGGTGGCTGGCTAGCTGACTGGATGACCTGTGAAGTTTCCACTGTAGGTACAAAGTAACCTTCTGACAGTGTTGCTGTTGCGATTTCTGTTGGCCAGTCGGTAAGCGTTGTGTCTTGCATGTTCTTGGCGGCAGCAGCAGCAGCAGTCTCTCGCGTGGTCGAAAATAGTAGCAAGCACAAATCGGTATTCACAGTACCGGGTAGGTAGAGTCGGTACCTACCTGTATGTATGTACTTGTAGGTACACTGCTAGTACTAGTACATACTTGATACTAACCAACTACTAGCCCAGGCTCGCTCTAATCTCCGTGATCAGGACCAAAGAATTCGCACTAACACACATCCTCTATCCCTCATCTCGGCAGTTTGTAAAATTTTTCCTAGCTAGACGCAACCTAAGGCAAGTGTCAGGATCTGAGGAGAGGATGATGGCTCTTTCACTCGGAACGCTCTTGCAGATGGGAAGATCGGCCTGGTTGTTGCGGCTGTCGGTCGCCCGCCAGATTGGGAGCGGTTGACTCAAAGGAAGACTTAACTGGGTCAGCGGATTTTATTTGAGCTCGGACCCTGAAATAGCGTTCAGAGAACCCGTTGTGCGTGTTGTTGGGTGTGGGGGCCATGGGTTTTTACGACCTTGGCCCTTGGCAGGCATTGTTCAATCACACAGCAGACAACTTGGGAACTGGTAAGTATTATATACATGACGGGCCGCCGCCAGACGTCTACTAACAGTCACAAACTATAAAGATCAAT
Source organism: Morchella sp. 2018-W45 (assembly GCA_024713785.1). NCBI lineage: Eukaryota > Fungi > Ascomycota > Pezizomycetes > Pezizales > Morchellaceae > Morchella > Morchella sp. 2018-W45. Next base: position 1,320,645 of record JAMGYZ010000005.1, read on the forward strand.
TGAGACAGCCACCCTACCGCTCTCGCGCTGGAGATGCTTGTTTTACGGGATCGGAATCGGATGCAAGCTGCGATTATCACATAAGTACGTAGGAGAGGGAACATGTATTTCTTCACAGCGTGGAAAGGACCCAGCCGAATGGAGCCGCCACAACGGCCAGCCACAAGCGAGGAGCAAATATGCACGGCAGGACTTTTGACGAGGGGGGGCCGATGCAGTAACATGGCCTGCCTATCGATTCCAGGGATTGGACAATTTCAAGCAGGGAAGTTTACAGGAGATTTAGAGTAGGCAGCACATCATCGAGAGCCCAACCACAAGGCAAAGCAAGGCAGCGTTCGTTGTTCCAACATTATCCAAGGTTGGACGACAACCGACAACGACATTGGCGCTGGTGATGATTACGAGCAGATAGACAGTGCTACTTTCACCTACCTGGCCATGGTAGAGTACATAAGTACATGTACATACCGTACTCTCTCCATGCCTGCCACTTACTACATGTACCCTTCCCTTACTCCGTTCAGCGAGTCGCAGTTCAGGAATACTTCTTCTTCCCCCCCTGTCTGTTCCTCATGTGGGGGAGGGGGGAGAGAACGAATCTACAGTTCAGGCTGGGTAACCATCATCATCGCTGCAGTAGGTAAATAGAATTGATTCGATTCCGGAACTCACTCTCTATTTATTGTATTGGGCCCGTCAGCTGCAGATGTCAGAAAATGTTTCTAATTCTTACTTTTTTTTTCCTTTTTTTTTTTCTTTCCTGATACATAGTATATTTATGTATGCCATTGTAATAGTTGGTTAACCTTACTTTACTCTCAAGCCTTACTCCATTCTTATCCCCATTTTTTTTCTTCCCCCCTCCTATTTTCTCTCCAGCTTTTGCGTCGTCTCAGGCCTTGGTTTTCCCGTGTCTCTCCATTACACTACTGACCCAAGTGTATGAGATAATTCCGTTCCGCACTTCCTTCCTTTAAGTGAATGATCCCTCACCCCAGCAACTTCCTGTCCCAGCCACCAACCACATCAGGCACACCCCCCTCCCCCCTCCCCGCCTAGTCTTCCTCCCGAATCCCTCGTATTTTTTTGTGTGCAAGTCCCTGGAATATGTACCTACATGTACTTTATGTTCACATCTATCCCCCCCCCCAGTCCTGTAAACCCGTAGAACCGTAGACCACAGTCCGCCCACCCACAATTGGTTTATTCCCTCTCAGTCCTCTCCTCTTCCCTCAAACTCTCCCCCCCTTCTCCCCCCATTTCCGCTCCACTCCACCACACCCCTTGCAATTACCACTTAACCAATCATTCCTGCCTGCAATCGTATCAATTTATGACTTGTTGTCTCCACGACGACAGCTGTACCATCGCTCCTCGCTTCTCCTTCCATGCTCCCCGGTAACCATCCTCCTACCTATCGCTCTCCTACAACAGCAGCAGCAGCAGCAGCAGAACTATCATCACACTCGTACCTATTCAACCTGCCGACCTGAACCCACCTCTTACTTCAGCCTCGTCATCCCCCATCACCTTCCCCCACCCCCACCCCTCAGGGAAAAAAAAAAAAGATATTAACAATCACATTCATCAGCACCCTCTCAATCCCCCAAAATTTCGCGAGTAAACGGCCGCAAGCAGTGGTGGAGGCTCTGGTGTGGTAAAGATATGGCTCTCTGGCCATTCAGGAAGCGTCGAAAGACGAAGACGGCGGAGGGAAAGAACTCAGTCGCACAGCAACATCAGGAACCACCCACCGTCGAGCGCAAGCTCTCGTTAGTGAGGAAAGCCTCAGCTCGCCAAAATCCCCGCCGTTCAGTTAGTCGCCGTAGGGTCGTCGCCGCCGCCGTAGCTACGCCCGCAGATGCCCGGGAGCTGCAGTCATATGTCTCTGCGGCACCCCCCGTTCTTGACCATCCCTTGCTTCCTAATCGCAATTCTTCGGATCCCATGGACACCAACTTCCAGTTGGACCCTAACTTTCAGCCACAGAAACGGTCTCACGAGGGTGGGTTCTCGTCTTACTTTGTAGAGATCGATCGCCCTATGACTAGCTCATCGACGTCTTCGGCCCGTCCCCACAAACAGACCAGCATTGTCCGCAGATTTAGCAAGCGAGGCCGCGAGCCGAAACAAGCGCATACACAGCCACCTCCTTCCGCATACATCCAACAGTTGGCCCGAACCGCTTCCAAGCGTGACGGCAAGCGCATGAGAAGTTTCAGCAGTTTTGAATATGACCGACCTATGTCTCAATCTTCATTACCCCGACAATCTCTCAGTTCTTCACTCTCTTCAGTTTCTTCAATGAGGGCCTACAGGATCCGAAGTTTTGAGTTGTTTACACCTAGACCCCGCCTTCGTTACGAGAGCGGATTTGGGTCTTCAGCAGAAGGAAAGCAACGAGAGCACTCCCCGACAACAATACCTAGCCGATCAAACTCTCGATCAAACCACGAATATATAGACAGGGCCGGCATAGATGGTCGTGGTAATGTTAGGGCGAGGGTGGATGAATTGGCAGACGACATGGATGCAAAGGAGCTTAGGGAGGCTATGGATAGAGATAGGAGGCGGAGGGAAAGGAGGAGATTACAGGAGCAAGAGAGACTTCAGAAAAAACTTGAGAGGAAACAGAAGCAGAGGGAAATGGAACAAAGCAACAGTGGTATGGTTATGGATATGGATATGGACGTGGAACAAGAGATAGATAGGAGCTACCAATCCAACCTCGGATGGAATCAGGGGACATTTATGGCACAACCTGGAAGGCAGATGGGAGAGAGTTCTCGGGCTGCTGGAGCCTATGGAGGATTCAGTCCTGTGCACAACCCATATCCGTTTCCTGAGGCCGAAGTTGTTGCTCACCGACCGGAAGATTCCAGAACAACAGTGGGAGCTACCACCCCTGAATCTTGGCTGAATGACGCATCAGTTGAGGATGTCACAAAGGGCGCCCGTTTATCCGGAAGAACTGATATGATCACTCCAGTATCAATGGACTCTGCAGAGTACACATCTGAGTCCCCTACGTTTGACACTGCTAAGCAGATCAATGTTACGTCACATAGCCATGCACAGATTTCGCCGATCCCCTCACGGAACAACTCAAAGTCCGAGGGAAACCCCAAGATTCAGATTGATTCTCCAACAACACTGGAGCAGCAACTGGACGAGGAAGACGAAATACGTGGAAAGAAGTCGGCATGGACATCGTTCATCAAGAAGGCAACGGCTGCTAGGATACAGAAGGAACAGGGCACCCGAGTTGGTCAATCATCTATGGCAATTGATTCAGACGAGGAGGTAGAAGGACTAGGCAGAGTCTCTGAGCCTGTGAGGCGAGACTTTTACGAAGTGGAACAGCTTAGGCGCCGCGAAGGCCAGACGCCCGGGAGGCACATTCAGGATGAGATTGCCTTTGCAATGACTGCGTTGGAGACAGGACATGTCCGAGGAAAGGATGAGATAGATGATGAACGACGAGACCATTTCTCGCCCACAGCCCCCTCATACCCGAGCTATGGCCGCCCCTCCAGCTCCAAGAGCTCCCTTGTACCCCCCGCTCTTCGCTCCCCCGCAAATCCAAGGAACTCATACCACTCTTACACCCCAGAGCTACCCGAAGATTATACCACATTTCCACCCCAGGTCCCCCGCACATCATCCCAACAGTCCAATTTCCGATCGCCCTCCCAGCGGTGTTCCCGCTACTCTTCTGGTGCCGCATCTCCGGAGGGCGCCCCACGCTCGTACATGTCCACCTCCCTTGCCTCAATCGATTCTGAGGGGTCGTGGCTCTCCGGGAAGGTGACAAATCCACGCCAATCAGTAAACCAAGTCAGCCCACTGCGTACAAGTGCAACATCCCTCCGCCGTCGCTACAAGGAGTTTGATGATGGGGCTAGCTTTGAGGGCGACGACTACTTCAGCGGTGTGGAACCACGTCGGCCAAAAGGGCAAAAGGCGGAGGAGTATATCTACGCGCCGAGAATGGAGCTGAGCGATGATAGTGAGGACGACGATAACGCATCCATTAACAGTGAGGCAGAACAGAAGATGTGGAGGGAAGGCCCCGCGAAAAAGGTTGTTCCCCAGGAGGTCCCTGTGATGCCGCGCGTCGGTGCACTGAAGGGCGAAGGACGACCCAGCACAGTGAGAATGGTCAGCAGTACAAACAGTGATGAGGTATTTGAGACGCCGCTGGAGCACCCGTACGAGAGAACGGCCTTTTCGACACCCATGGAGCACCCGGCCGCTAGGAAGAGTACTGTGGCGGAGATTGTGAGTCCGGGAAAGCAGTAAAAGCGCCCCGCACTACATTATTACTTTTTTTCGGATGTTTTATGAAAATATCTGTCCATTCATTTAAAATTTTCTTTGTCTTTGTGAGAACCAGATTCGTCTCGAAGTTTGCTGCCTACGCACCCCCAATACCTTTCTTTTGTGGTAGAACTGTGTCTTTTTTCTTTTGTCAGGTCAGAGTGGATATCCGTCCCCAATGGGGACTGCTTTTTCAGACTTTTTAGTGTGTGTGTGTTTGTGTGTGTTTGTGTTTGTGTTCGATTTCTTTTTGTCTACTGTATGAATCCTTTTACTTCTTATGTATAGGTGGGTGACATCACCACTATTGATTGATAACGGTGATTATCTCCACCTGTTAGGGCGTGCGAGTGTGTGGGGTCAAATGGGACGGTTTGGGCGGGCTATCTGGGCACCGGTTTTTTTCTCTCTTCATTTCCATTTATTCCTTCTTCATATCTTTATAGCTGGGTCTTTTTTTCCTCTTTCTCTTTCTGTTTTATCGTGGTCAGCATCACTAAAAGGTTGAGGCGGGTGGGCGGGCGTGCGGGCTATGGAGCATTTCTCGTGAATTTTTTTTTTTTGGTGGTGGGGGGTTTGCTTTATTATTTGTTCCACTTCTGCTTATTACTTTACTCATTCTATTATTATTACTACTACTACTTACCTGTAGTACTACTGCTTATTACTATTCTGTTATTTATCTTGGGAAAAATCTTATTTCTTCTTCTTCGGCTGTTAGATATCAAACTTCCTCTTGTTCTTTCACTTTTTGCTACCATACCGTGTTTAATTTGGATTAAATTTTTCCCCGTGTCTTTTTTTCTCTATTTTACCTGTTACCTGTTATCTGGCGGACCTCTCGATTTTTCTTTCGGATCCATGCATGGGGCTGGCTAGATCTCTTCTGTTTTTTTACACCGGGTTTCAGACTAGGCTAGATCCTTAAAATAAAAATAAAATAAACAAAATAGGAAATAAGCCCACACGTCCCAATCTAATCTCCCAAGCACCCACCACCCTTTTTACATGCCCAAACATCACCACATATCACTCGCACCCTCCCCTTAACCAGCACCCACGCTCAACACACCAAGTATCCTCTACCCTTACACTCAGACCACCGGCTACTCTCGGCCGCCTTATCCCCCTAAGCACTCCCATTGGACCTAGTCAGAGTCTACGATCTTTACGAGCACAAGCCGTTTCACCAATGACCTTCCCCAAACGCTAGTTCTTTGCAAAGCGCCGATGATCGCAGATCAGTCCGTCTCAGACACCCACGCTGGTGGGGATTAGTGGAGCCAAGAAATTTGCTGGATTGTTTTCAGTTATCGTAAACACAGGTTTAGTGTGAGTTTTGGGCTTCTCTGGGCCAATTATATGGGGGGAGTAGAGGTGGTGGTGGATCCCTGCGATCTGTGATCAGTGGCTTGCGGGCCTCGCTGAATTTCTGGCTGGTCGGGGTAAGATCCCGGTGGCTTGGTTGGAGAGCTTGAAGAGGGGTAGGGTAGCCCCTCTGGGGCCGGCAGCGGTTGATCATGGATGGTGGGCCCTCGGGAAGTGCAGAAACAGACCAGGTGGCAGCGGTAACAAGGCATGATAGACGAGGAGGAGGATAGTTTTACAGTCAGAGAAAACAGTGGCTGAGAGGTGATGTTGATACATGCAGTAGTAATGGTAGTGGTGGTAGTGGTTGCAGTGATCTAGTGATCTAGTGATATATGTCGGTATTGACGTTTGATTCGATGGTGGGGAGGAGGGAGGAGGGGTTGTTGTCGTTGTTGTTGTTGTTGTAGGTACTAGGCCAAAATCCTTCAGAAGGTGTATATAGAGTCTCCCTATCAAGCCACCCATCTATAGTATTAAACATGTACGTACATACATGTACTTACTTAACGCATAATACGAAATTGACTTCGTGTCGATATTATACGTAATTTCACTTCCAACGGTGGGAAATTAGTCCCTCCCTAACATCCACCAATGAGAAGTTTTCACACGTGAAAGACGTATTCATCAGGGGATGACTTTTCCTTTCATATTGCCCAATTATTGCTCACTGTTTTATGAAACCTCCTTCACCTATGGCCCAGTTCCGTTCACACATCCCAAGCAAGGCAAGACAACTTGTAATCCAAGAAGGTAGAGAGAATCCCGGTTCCTTACAGCTGCCCGGCACCAAACCGGCGGGATTGGCCGGCTATCTATGCATGAGTGCTTCTTTCTTATCTACCAGCGCTAATGCATCAACGGGACAGCTGGAGACGTCGACTGCTTCAAGCATTCTTTTGGCCTTGTTCACCGACCAAACACAACCTCTGAGATGGAAAGACCACGAGGCTACGACACCACGGCCGGTACATGTGCGTTCCCAGGTACGTATCTCTAACTCTCTTTATCACCTGAAGTGAGACAGTGCTAACGATGGACACACAGTGTACCTGCAGTGACATTAGAGTAATAACAGCAAGACCTAATCAGATAATCTATTAGGGCTCGGAAGTTAGAGTCGTCATGATCTGTCAAAGACCGATGAAGATAAAGTAGTCAAACTGCCAAGTACCTGGCTTCCTTTGACATCCCATTGGTCCAAGTTCCCACTTACCATCCGGAGGTATTATCCGATTAATGTTTCTGAACAACTGTTTCATAAAGCTGATGCTGACACCTCAAGATATCATGAACACTATATGAACTACCAAGCGTTAACGAACATATATGCAGTGCCAGCACCTCCATAGAAATGATCCAACATATCTCAACGGACGTTAGTATATATTCAAGGCCCAATCAGAGGGTCTCAGCTTTGATTTATGGGGTTTCACTATCAAAAAGGAATACTGGGATTCTTGGCGTCTTCAGGGTCAGGGTTGTGGCGAGAGACCGAGTGATAGCACATGCCTGCATTTCTATAACCAACAGTTGGCACCAGTGCACCGGGTCTGGATGAAACGCCGTGGAGAGATTAACTTCATGACAACAGCATGCCGAGAATTAGGCGACAGGGAAGACCCTGCGAGGGGCCCGGGGTGTTCCTTCAAGAAACGAACCAAGGAGTTGTAATTGAACAGATGATCGAAAAAAGAGGGAGGACAAGCCCTTTCTCGCTTATATATAGGTATAGAGTGAGAAAAGTATTCTCTGAATCAAAAGCACATGACAGAGTTTGGAAGCGAAAGTTACACGACAAGGTAACTTTGATAACTAACCCAGTTTTAGGTGGTGGCCACACAGGTAATATGTACCCAGAACTCAGGCCATGGGACGCCCGACCAAAAATGGGCTGGCACGAACCCCCAGAGCCCATGCCGCCGGTAGGCTCGGGCAACTCAAGATGCCTTTCGGAGAGGGCCCAGCTAGCCTAGTTCGACCCCCGGCTGCGGCGTGGAGCGCTGGTTCTTGTGATTCCTTACCTTCATCCCAGCTAGCGATGCGGCAAGAGATAGTCCGGAAGAAAAGTTATACAAAGCAGTGTTTAACTAGATCTTTGCCGCACGGAAATCGTAATTCACTCCATTGACTTCAATGGCGGAGGTGATGTATTGACTCATGATATTATTACCTATAAATAGCTCTAGAATACACCCTTAACTTTCAGCGAAGCGCAGAAAGTTCTAGGAGATAAGCATTAGGGCTCAAGGGGCAGTTACTAGGGCACGACCTGGGGGCATTGGTCAAATGCAAGGGCCGTATTGGGGCGGTAGATGTAACTTGCTTCGTCTTGCCCCGAACATACAGCCACTATTCTGAGTGATCTTTTAGGTCAAGGACAGGGATAAGTGATACTGGATTAGATCGGATCAGGCTTTGGGCCGGTTTGAGCCCGGTCAAAGCAACGGGCCTGGGTCAAAGCAATGGGGCCCGCGGCCTGAACAAACGGACTATAGATCCCAATTATTTGGATCCATGTTTGTATGGCTTCTCGAGGTTTATGGAGTTTAGGCCAAGCGCAGTATCTTTATCAATATTCCATTCCTGCGCGGACCTACGACATAAATTCCAGGCATGATTCGGTCTTTTGCACTCGAGTTGGACCCGATTTCAGACGTGGGACGACCTTGGCTAGGTATTGACCCGGAACCTAGAGATATATGGGCCTGCAGGCTATACTATAACCCAGGTTTGAAATCTGGTTCACGAAAGATCACTCGAGTGGATGAGTGATAGTCCATGACAAATTTTATACGGGGTATCAAATATTATTTTTTAATAGCGTTAGTTATTAGAAAATGTGATTACGGAAACATAGCCGTCGAAGAATAGCACTCTTATACCAGGACTAATAGCCCGGCGGCGATTGAGGGAAGTATCAAATCTCTTCACAAAGTACCCGATAAGATAAATATTTTGTTAATATCTCTTGTAACGTACTCCGGATACTAGCCCAGTCTCGACAATAGCGAGCCTAGTATTCTCAAGATATCCCGGGTCGGATTATCCTATGCCTAGCTAGTCCCTATGCCTAGCTCTCCGGAACTAATTCTCACGCATGGTATTAGTACGTCTAAAAATGCCTTTTCGCATCTCGGTGTCCTCCTTACCTTTCCGCTTACTCCTCATCATCCGACCCCGGCGGCATCTTCCCTACCGTCGACTCCTCCTCGCTCTCCCCCTCCTCCTCCTCCTCACACCTCGCCTCCTTCGGAAACTCCTTCGGCCTACCTCCAAACATCTCATCAGCACCATACCCACACCCGTACCCGCACCCACACTTACACCCTACCTCTCTCCTGCACCCCTCCCGTAAAAGAACCCCCCCCCCCCCAAGAAAGAAGACCTACCAATACGCTTCCTTCCTCCACTCCCTCTCCTCACGGACGACATTCACAATCTCGCCGCCAATCTTATTCTCGCGGCCGCCAAACGCGCCCGTGTCGACGACCACATACCCGCCGCGGCGCAGCCAGACCTTTCCGCGGAACATTGTTGGCAGCTCGGCGAGGATCTCGGCTGTGGGCCCAGTGGGCGTGGCGAGGCGGTAGAGGTTGTTGCCGGCGGAGGCGAGGACGCGGCAGATCAGATGGGTCGGGGGGAGGGTGGGGGGTGGAATGGTGGTGAGGGCATCGATGGCGGTGAGGGCGCGGCGGGAGGCAGCGCGTGGCATGGTTGGGATGCTGGTTTGATGGGGTGGGGAAGGTGGGAGGAGGTTTCACGGAGAGATCTGGCGGTGCCAAGATAGTGAATTCTGATCATTGGTCATGGGGAGGTTTTTTCTTGGCAGGGACCTTAATTGACATTTTGGGTGGAGTAGGCTTTACGGCTTAAAATTGCAAGTTTGAAGGCTTTTTTTTTTAGGGAGTAGACGCCCTAGAATCTTATGCACATTTGACGTTAAATTTAAGCTTGAGACATCTCGTATCACCGTTACTGGTCAGACCCTTAATTTTCTCCATTCCCGAAATCTATGTCCGGCCACAGGGAGCTTCTAGGGATTATATGGCCCTTATAGTGTGAGGCTACTCTACATTACAGCTATAAAAACACAGTTATATCGATGCTTATCCACGGATACCCTCCCTTGGGCCGACTGTTAGAGCCAGGATAGTCTACCCACGAACCGCAAAAACCAGCTTCAAAAGTTACTCCTACGAAGCTAGCGAGCCCCTCTCAACCAAATTACTCCCGCCCACTACTTCGTCTTCCTTACCACCTCACTCTCGCTCTCGCTCCCACTTAGATCCTCCTCCAACCGCTCCACCGCCTCCTCCACCTCGCCCCTACTCCCCCACCAACTCCCCGCCACCATCAGTGCCAGTACACCCACCACTGCCGCCGAGCTCTGGTTCGTGCTCGGATACACATTCCACGCCCACTCCTGCGCCGCCCACAGCCCGCCGACCCACATCGGCCCTAGCCTGCTCCTCCATAGTAGATATGGGGTCCCCCATGCCAGCCAGCTGTAGAATTGGTAGTGGAGGGAGCGCGCACACAGCATGCCGATCGCGTTTGCGGTGAGCACCGAGGTGAGGATGAAGCGTGGGCTTACGCGCTGCGAGATCTGGTGGTCTTCGAGGCCAGTGGCGGGGTCGATTAGTAGGGATAGGAAAGATGTGAAGGAGCGCTGTGAAGGTCTTGGTGATGTTAGTTTTTCCTGTTTTAGAAGGTATGTGTTGGGTGTGTAGGGGGGTTACTTCTTCCAACGGGTGATGATGAAGCCAAATAGGAGTACTGCGTGGATCGCCAATAGGCCAAGGGAGAATTTCTTCGATAAGAATGTCTCCTCGCCGATGAAACGCCAATTCACGGTCCACTTGAACATGAATCGCCTCGAGAACTCAAAAGCCTTTGTAATGTAGCTCCTCGGCGCCGATCCCAAGAAGGGTGTTCCGAGGAGGAATTGGATCTGCGCCATTATCACAGCCTGTTTGATCGCCTTGTCTCTTCCACAGGCGAGCAGATATATGACTGCGACCGCAGGGAGCGCGAGGAGGGTATTCATCTTGACGCCGACGCTTGCAGAATATGCCGCCGACCCAATAGTCCATTGGCGCTTCTGCCAGCAGTATATCGCAACAAAGAGGAAGAAGATTGAGAATGGGTCGTTGAAGAGGCGGAGGATGTAGATGCTGTGCAGGCGCTTTGAGAGCACCAGTAGCGGGAGAATGTAAACGGGAGCCTGGGGGGTTTCACACGAATTTCTTTCTGGTTACTACTCTGTTTTATTGAGGCGGGTTTCTTAGGTACAGAAGAAGATGTCATTACTCTAGCTTCGCGGTACACCATAAACACCACCGCCAGCGTCGCGAGGTACAGGCCCATGAAAAGGTATTGCGCCGTCGCAATGTCCGTGCCCTGGCGTGTGAGGTCCGACAAGAACGAGTAGATGTAGACGTGACCCGCTGGGTAGACGAGGGGGCCGGTGCCACCCTTGATAAGCGCGTAGTCGCGCTCGCCGGCCTGGTACTGCGCGACCTGCTCCATGTAGGCCTTCCAGTCGATTTCGGTGTCTGGTTCTGTTAGTAGGGAGGTAAACTAGATTTCACTTGTTTCTGCCAGCGCTGGTTCTGCTTACAGGGAACCTTCATGATTATGAGGGTGCAGAGAAAGGCCTCGGCGAGGAGTAACGGGGGAAGGATCCATCTGGGTATTCGCGAGTGGGATGAGAAGACGAACGAGTATGCGGATCTTAGGGTATCCATTGTGGGTTATGAAAAGTGATTGAAGCTGAACGAGCTCTGTTAGAACCTAAGAGCTGTCGACACAACAGCGGTTTAACTATTATGAGGCCCCAGGAAAAGGGATATTAAGTAAGCACATATTTTTGATAATTGTAGTGCATCCCTGTCCATTTCCAGCCCAAAGCGGAGGCAGTTACATGAGTACATGTAATTACATACCTACTTCATGTAGATGTATGTAGGCACTGTAGGCACCCGGTACATGTAGTTATGACAAGCATTCGCATCGTGCTCTATGTGTTGACTATTGATACATATCTTGGATCTTGGAGTTGGGACGGGGGTGGGTGGCCTCCGAGAGCTGATTGATTGGGGCCGGTGTCTCTAGTTGTTGAAGGTTCTTCTTCTTCTGCCTTAGACACAGTCAGTCATCAATCATCAATCATGATCATCCATTGATCCTGGGGTCCATCTTGCTGGCATCTTGGCAGGGACCTGGGCGGGCCAGCCACGTCGACTCTGTATGTACAGTGTGTGCATGTAACTTACAAGTTATTTATCTGCACGCCGAGAATCGGCGCGATCTGGTGGTGGTGGTGGTGCTTCTTATTTGCAGAAGAGGGGGGGGGGGGGGGTTACTCTACTCCCTGTTACATTTACCATTGTAACAATTTTCTAGAGTATACACACTTGTATGTATGGAAATGAGAGAGTTTTATTAATCAAGACAATCATTTAGAATTAGAGCCGGTTGGTTGTCGGTAGAGTAGATTTATAGATCCACAGATAGAATAGATCGAGTGCTGTTTTTGGGTCCAGATTCGGTTTTTTTCTTTTTTCTTTTTTCTTTTTTCTTCTTCCTTCGACCCTTTGTTTCTGCAGACCAACAACAGCCAGCCAGCCAGTGGTAGGAGTGGTTTGATCTACATACCTTGCTCCGAAGAAGCCTCAGCGGCTATAACTGAGGAGAGAGAGAGAGAGAGAGAGAGAGGAGCTAATTGATAAATTGCTTCGTTTCCTCGAATTCCCGCACTTGATCCGTGCTTTGCTTTGCTTTTGCTTTTGCTTTTTGCTCTACTCTACTCTACTCTACTCTACTTACTAGTTCGAAAGAAAGAGAAAGAAAGAGTCTTCTAGAGAGAGCCTCATTCCAGATCCAGCCTTTCTACTACTGCCCGATCTCCACAAACACTTGACCTGACTTATTGAAGCCTGACTGACTGATTATCTGACCCCAAGTGGGTTCGTGATTTGAATTGCAGCAATCACCAAGCAGCAGCAGCGCTGTTGTACTCTATGTACCTTAGTGCTTTTTATGTAGCCGGTATCACAGCACTCCAAGCTAGTAGTAACATCAGTCATCCCAGAACACATCTTCTTCTTCTCCTCCTCCTCCTCCTCCTCCTCCTCCCCCTCCCCCTTCTTCTTCCTCTTCTGCTCACTCTCCCCCACTGTTGCTGTATCCTGGTCATCTTTCCTATTCGTCAACCTACACATCAGCCTCCTCCTCCTCCTCTCCTCTCCATCTCACACAATCATCATCATTCTCGCTGACTGATTGATTGTTGATTGACTATCCCCCCCCCCCTCCATCCCTCCATCTATACTTACTAGTAGCATCCACGACATCCACGACATCCACGACATCTACAACATACTTCCTTCCCCTCCTTCGCATCCACTTCCCCTACACACGTGCATTGCAGCATCACGGCTAGAGTAGGAACCCCAACTACATCACACGTGCTGCAAGAGCCCCTCCCACCCCCACCCCCACCCCCACCCCACAGATAGGCAACAGGCAGACACGATGTGGACCGCAATGTTCTCCCGGAAGAAGCCCGTTGCGGCTGCCCCCGTCGAGGTGCGTGCTATCGAGGTAACAGCGACAACGACGACGACCAATGACACCACCGCGGTAGACCGAGCGGCGCCCGAGAACGAGAAGTCGGCATCGAAATCAACTTCAAATACCGCGACCACAACCCCCACAGCCGCAACTACGCCGAAGGAGTCTATAGCTACCCCTACAATAACTACAACAGCTATCCCTACAGAAGCGACAGACAAGGACCCCAGGGTCCGCATCAAAAGTGAGCCCACTAGCCGCGCCAGCACCCCCGCCACTACAATCACACGCCCAAAGCGTCCCCGCACCTCCGATAGCCACCTCCCCGCCGCTTCTCCCCACCTCCGTAAACGCGTTCGCCACTCCCTCGGCCCCACCAGCACTCGCTCCCCACTTATCCGCGCACCTCGGGACGTCACTACAACAGCCGCCATCAAGACCGAGTCCCGGACACCGCCCAAGCAGCAGCTCCCCACGCCCGCGACATCAATCACCGAGTCCATAACCACGCTCACCCTACTCTCCCCCCAGCCCGCAAAGCCGAAGCGGCGCTCGCGCCTTTCCCTCCCCGCAGATGATGACTCCTCAGTCCTCAGCACGACAACCGAGCAGGATACGGATGAGCTCATGCGCGAGGGCTTCAGCGCCGATGAGGTGACGCTGTTCCAGCGCATCCGGCGGCGCGGACTCGAGCCACTGATGCCTGCGCACTGGCAGGTGGACTTCGCAACGATGCCCGATAATCTATTCCAGGACCCGGGCGAGCAGGCTGTCATTGAGGGTTTGACGCTGGGGGGCACATTTGCGGCAACGGCGGCGTTTCAGGCTATGGTGAATCTAGGGGCGGGAGTGAGGGGAAAGTTGGAAACGAGGCGGGAGGTCGAAAGCCGTATTTTGGGCGTGCTGAGGAGATATGTTTGCTGGGCGGTGGAGGATGCGGCGCTGGGTACGTTTATGAGGGGTTCTTTTTGTGTTTGCGGGGTGGGAGGCTAATGGGTGTTGTAGACAAGAGACATATACAGCCCATGATTGCAATTTCGTCGTCGCAGGAGCGGGGGGCGGAGCACTGCGAGCAGAGAATGGATAAGGTAGTTTGATTTCCCCTCCGGAAGCTGGTATATATCACGACCTGAGCCGCGCACTAAAACTACGGTGCACTAGAAACTCCATGACCTCGCCGCAGAATTCCGTGTCGAAGAAGCTCAACTAATCGCCGCCGGTCACGAAATCAAGCCTGAAAGCCCTTCAACTGTGTACGGTATGGCTGTCGCCGGGTGCGTAGTAGCACTCATCACTCTCGATGCCCGAAACCGCAAGGCGCCCACAAGGACACTGCTCGTGGTTGACTTTTCCGACGTCACGCTGGATTTCTGGAACGCCGTTGGGGTACGTATTTCCTGTCCTCGGGGAAAATGGAAGATTGCTGACTGGGGATGTTGTATAGATTGCGCTAGTAGTGATTGCGGCGCGCGATGATGAGCTATTAAGGCTGGACCGGTATGGAGAGTTAGGTTTGGAGAAGCCAGAGAGGAAAGATGGCGCCATGGCATGGATGGGCAGGGTCAAAATCAGAAAATTGAGTGATGAGGACGACGAGGATAAGTAGATCCGTTCTCTCGAGCCTTTCTTTTTTTTCCCCTTGTGTTTTATACCATTTGTTAGGTTCTTTTTTGTTAGGTTTTGACTACGGGTGGTCGTAGTGTTTTTGCGTCTATGTTTGTGTTTTCTTTTTAAGCACATGCGTATTCCCTCGTTCTAGTTTTCTTCTTGCTCTTTTTTCCCCTCTGCTTTCCTGTAGTAGTTGGTTTTTTGAGTTGTCTATATTGCATCTGGCATACGCCCTCCCTCCCCCACCCCCGCCTGGCTGGGGAGGATGTCTCCTTTGTCCACTTTTGTTCATTTTTGTTCCCCCTTCTTCTATTCACTTTATTCATTTTATATCATGGGTTCTTTTGGGAGTTTTACATTTATTTTCACTATTTTCGCTATTTTTGGTTTAGTGATTAGTTAGTTTGTGGTCATCTGGGGGGTTTGTGGGTGGTTAGTTGTTTGATATCTGTCTGACTGTGCAAGTTGGTTTGGTTTTGGTCTTTATTTTTATTTTTTTTGGCTTTCCCGATGGATATTAATCGTGCGAGGTACGCGTTATGTACTTACGATATCATGAATTGGATCGGGATCATTCATTCGGGGTGGGGGGTGGGTGGGTAGTTAGTTTAGTTTTTTTTTTATATCTTTGGTTATTGTGCCTCCGGGTGGGATGGTGTAGGGGGAGGGGGAGGGGAATACGCAGACCCAATACCCGGAAATAAGGCATAATTAAAGATATTGGAATGTATCCAGAGGGTTTAGTGCGCGAGTGATACACCGTGATGCTGTGTGTGCCGTTGCGGTGAGTGGAGATAATGTGGACATGTGCGCAGAGGGCTCGGGGGTCCTGGGCACTTCAGCGCGGTGCTGGTGCATCACTTGGGAGAGGACTAGCAGCGGTCCAGTACATGTATCTCTCTACAAGTTGTATTTGCAATAATTAAGGCTCTGGAAACAGATTTGGCCCCTTACCGTCAGACGGGTAACCGGCCAAGCGCTGATTGACTGCCGAAAGATACACACAGCCCGGCGGTATTTAGGTGGCATTAAGATAAGAGTCGAATCGAGTCTGAAGCGTATGTTTGGTCCTTTCTCCGGGTCAACTGTCATGAGATATCGGTATTTGGGTACCCTCCCCATATTGATCAGTCTTCACTGGGCCGAATGGAATGGGGGGCAGTCATGGTCGAGCTCGGTGCTTACATTTACTCCAGTGCTGGGCAGATCCGGAACTTGGGCACGCAAGCTCTTCTTGGGGTTTTCATATACATGTGGGTAAGGAATTGTCCTGTCAATTGATCCCAGAGGCACGAATTTCTTGCTTCTGAGACATGAAACCTGTTATCTGGCTTTACTTGACATAATAATCAATAGTGCATGGCAATATTCCCACAGATAGTGCCACCAAATAGTGGTTTAGACACAAAAAGAGAAAAACCTGCATCACACACGTACTAAGTACAGACCGAGAATAGTACCCTTTACAGGGCAAGGACCCTTACAAAGCGAGCCGCTATATGGGGAGAGTCTAACTGTATAGGTATAATCGCGAAATCCCGAAAGTGTACAGATGCAGCCTAAGTCATATCTACCAATTAAATGGAAGAAGAGGTAAAGAAATAAAAGGATAAAAAAAAAAACACAAACATCCCAAACACCCCGCCGCCCAAGAAACATCTACAAGAAATACTCCACAACAACCCCCTTGTCTTGCTGTTGTGCTACCGCGTCTCTATGCTCGCTATTCTCTGGCGCTGCCTCGAAAACATTGAAGAACCTCTCTCCCTTGTCATTGACCTCCAGAACACTGGCCATGTTCCCACACCGGTAACAGTAGTTAGGTGCGCTCCAAACAGTGGATAATCGGTCGTCGTATAGCACTTGGTATCCTTCTTGACATAGCTGGTGGGCTCGGAGGATGTGTGATTGCTTGTTGACTTCCAGGAACTTTTTGACAACCTGTGCGCCAAAAGTGTACCCGGCTCCACGTGGGGAGAGCGAGAACTCATCGCGTTCGGGGTCGGGGTCGGACCAGACGAGATCGGCCATGGGGCCCTCATGGGGAATCTCACGGAACCGGTCTATTACTTTGATTTGATCGATTGAATGGATGGATGGGGATAGTCCTGGTGGGGGGAGGGGAGTCAGTGGTAGAAGAGGATGTAATCATGGGGGGGTTTGAAAGGCGGACCTCCGTGGACGCAGAAGATGTCGTCGTTGATAACGACGCTTAGTGTCAGGAAGTCAAACATGTCTGTAAAGTGATGCCACACGCTAGCATTCCCGTACTTTCTTGAGCACTCAGTATAGAACCCGTAGCTCTGCGTGACACCTCGACTTTCGTGGTTCCCGCGAATAAGGTGCACCCGTGTTGGCCATCTCAGTTTGAGACACACTAACAGCGATATGGTCTCGACCGAGAATAGGCCACGGTCGACATAGTCACCCAGGAACAGGTAGTTTGTATCTGGACAGAAGCCGCCAATCTTGAATATCTCAAGCATGTCGAAGAACTGCCCGTGGATATCTCCCACAACGGTGACTGGAGCGAGGATGTGTACAACATTGGATTCGCGCATGAGCTGCTCTTTGAGTTTGTTGCATATCGCCTCTATTACAGATTCCGCGAGTAGCTCTTTTTTGTAGAGGCGCTCGATGCACTCATCGAGGTCGACTGAGACTAGTGTTGCTGTCAGTCGTGCTAAGCTTTGGGGCAAGTCGATCAGAGTGCATATGTACCGGGTAGTCCAGGCATCTGCTTGTGCGGCTGCAGCTATGGTGATGTGGTTTTTTATGGTGGTTTTGATCAAGGTTGCGAGCTTGTGTGATGGGAACAGGGGGAAGAGATGAGAAGCGGCAAAGGGTTCATGTTCATCTGGGTCAACGCATATGAAAAACCAAAGACGCGGAGGCGCACGTGTCTAATGCTGTAAAGGATGCAATTCGAGGGTTGTGATGATTTCTAAGCTCTGGGAATGTTTCCAATTACTGAGCATGAGGCTCGTGGTAATCGCACTCTCTTTTGCCCCTACGATGATGGACGTTAATAGTTGCCTTTTTGGGCGTTGGTTTGGCTGTGTTGAGAATCGGCCCCGCAATTTCATAGCTAAGGGAACCTCCTCCTCAACTTTCTCAACCTCAACCTTTCAACCAACATCAAACATTTGAAGTTCATTTCAACCAAACTTTATCACAGCATACAACCATGGGGAAGGCCTGATTGAGTTACTTCAACGCTACTGCTCAAGTCCTAAATTGTGATTTAGGCAATTAACAGTAACAGCAGCCATGACAGCTCAAGAGAGCTTTATGTTTTCCTCCTACCAACTAACAATCCCTGCTGTCAGGCTTCAAATCTCTTATTTCTTTTGTCATCATGGTTGTAAATTCAATCTCATCTCTTTAACTCTCTTGTTCCCGCTTGCCTCCTCTCCACTGTCATTTCATTGTCATCATCATCACTTAAGACAAACATCGCGGGGTTCAGATAGATGAGCACGGACAGACCCACTAAAAAACCACGCCTTTTGATAGTCTTTTCCCCATGAAACATGATACCTACTTCAGTGCACTGTTCTCTCTTAATAGATTTCTTTCTTTTTTCTAAACTGATCAAACCGCAAATGTTGCCCCTGTCAACGGTGCCCGTGAAAAAATCCGTCACTCTGCACCCCATTTGACATTGTTCATGATAATGTTTAAGGATTCGATTGTCTTGGCAGAACCTTAACCCGACCTCAATCTGACAGGAATAGTTCAATTCGGCAACCGAAAACCCACCCATCTCACCAGTTATCAATTTCCCAAGACTCTCACTCATCACCTCCTTCCTTCTCTGTGTACCTCCAAGTACTTTGCCTCCCTCGCCTCACCCAATAATCTCCTTACCACCTCGTTCTTTTTAGTAGCTTTCACTCACCATTCCCTCTCCTTGAACATGAACATTGCGCTTTTCTAGAGTCTTATCGAATTTCGCCGGTTTCCTCGTTCCCCCATACCCATAGCTTGGCCAAAGCTTATTGAAGGTGGTTGTGGAGCGGGCATTTTTTTTTGTTTTTTTTTACTCATCTCCCCTGGTCCAACCCGGTCCACGTTCTATTTCAATCGACAATCGTGTTCCTCGAGCCGCTACTTGGCCCTCATTCTAATCTACGCCTACGACTCCTGGTTCCCTTAAATCAACATCCTCTCTTGAAAGAACCAAACATTCGATCAAGACCCTCATAATGAACTCACAACCCCATCAAAGGCAGTTCGCACACCAATATCCAGGCCCAGCTTATCCTCAACAGCAACAACACCTACAGAATCCTCAGGCACCGCCTGCGCCAGAGCCTTGTTACAATTGCGGATCCCCTCAGCATGTGGCTCAGCACTGTCGCGAAGCTAGAAGGGCTGTTCCTGCGTTCGTACCTGCCCCAAACTGACCACCGTGGAGCTTTCTTTGCTGATCAAATTTTTTTTCCAGTGGGTCGCTTAATCAAGCCCCGCGTCCTCAACGAGGTGCTATTCAAAAAAGGAATAATAAACCTGTAGTTACGCGTTTTGCTCCTCCGCCAAATTATGCCAACGGTTACCCACAGCAACCTCCGTACCCGCAAACCGGACCTTATCAACCTCCAGCACAAATAGGCCCTTACCAACCACCGCATCAACAACAACAGCCAGTACAACAATGGCAACAACAAGCAGCTCCCCAAGGATACCCCCCTACGCAACCATGGCAGCAACAGCCCTACGGTGCTACCCCAGTTGTTCCACCACCACCACAGGTCCCTACTTATGGCCCACATCAGCCCGTTCCAAATTATGGCTACAACCAGCCAGTGCAACCAACGCAATCGGCCTATCCGCGACAGCATAACCAACCACCATATGGTGGTTATGCCCCGCAGACCAGCTATCCAGCTCAAGCGCAAGCACCGCAGCCATCACATCCCCAGTATAACCAACCACACCAAGCACATCCTCCGGGTCCCTATCCTCCTCATCAAAATTACCAACAATACCCGCAACAGCCGCCTGTTCAGCCACCATATACTCCCGCCACTGCACCCTTCCAGCAGACCCCCCATCATGGCCACGCACCGCAGAATCAGTTTCCTCAAACTCCTGTAGCAAACGGTGTTGCGCCCCCGCAGCAGCAACCCCCACCCCCGAAACCACCCCCTTGCTTCCCAAGTTTGGATAAAAACGCAGCCATATCTTCTAAAAGCGGTGTTATAAGTATGTCCCCATCATTCCCATTGTTTATCAGAATTGTAATTTTTTGACATTTTATGCAATTTAAGTTTGGAGACCTGCACAACCAACTGAAACACCTTTAGAAGCAACCTTCCAAGAAACTGAAGAGCAACGCAGTGGCAAAAAGACTAAAGAGAGCCCATTCAATAAACACTTTGATGCTAAGAATAGAAGAATCAATAGAGACTTTTATGGAGAGGACAGTGAGATTATGAAAGATCCAATCTGGGAGAGCGTTAAGTCTGGAGGAAGCATGCTTGCACAACCAATCGAATGGGAGCTACCAGACGAGCTAGAAGAGGAGGTTAAGGTGGAAACTGAGGCCGAGGAAATAAACGAGGACGAGAAGCCATTTGTGGTGAAATTGGAGGACACTGATGAGCCTGTCATGGAGGGTGGAGACGCCAGCGGTGCTACAACTGAGAAGGGAGCATCCATTGCTGGAGATTCCTCTGACACGAAGAAGCCTTGGACCCGGCAACCGATTACGGCGTCATTAGCGACTACAGGCCGTTATGAAGGGACGAACAATCTCAACAACGGACCTCGTGGTAGAACAAATGGCATGAACCAAGGAGGAAAACGCAAGAGCCGAAGTCCCCTAGACAACAGGTATGTTGTGTCTTGTCTTATAGTTGGACCCTCAGAGCTAGACTTGTTCTTCTAACCCCTATATAGTCGGCCCCAAAAACAGCGGGTTCGTGATACAACAGCTAAGCCTCTTCCACAACCTTCCCATCACCCATTGCCGCCCAAGCCTGTCGCTGCTCCGCCACCGGCGCAGCACTTCAATCAGAATCGTCCACAGAATACAATGGTCAATCGCCGTGGCGGGCACAAATCCCAACGTGCTCACCCATACGCGAGGAGAAGCGCCAGTCCAGTCAGGCATTTCTTAGTAGATACACAAAGCCAACAGAGGGGTGGCTATAGGGGCGGAGGGAACCGAAAACAGCAGGGGGTCCCGAATACTTAAACGGGCCAAACATTGGCGGATTATCTTCGGGAACAGCTGGACAATTGAGCGGTATGCGTCAGGACATACAGCCAAGTATGAAAATGACAGTTTCGGACTTAGTATTTCCGTTAATTGTTTATATTTCCTTGCTTTACTGGATGGTTTCGGTTCATGGTTAGATCGGTGAAAACGGTAGGTGTTGCTATTATTGCTTCTTCTTAACATTCCTATTAGTCCGGTACTAGTATTACTGTAATCATCTCTCCCTGCCTATCTTGCTTTTTTTGAGGTGTTACATTTATGCGGCAATCTTAATCTTTTTCTCTCTTACTGGTTCCGGTTATCTGTCTCATCTTTGTTTATATTCTTCTCTTCCTGCCATCCATTTTTCCACTGTTATCTAGGTTTTCATGTTTCATACTGTACTTTCCACCTCGTATTAAACACCTCTCATACTAAGCTCTCCCTCTATCTCTTGACATTTCGATTCCCACATACACACCCTATTTCAGCATCTGATATCCCGACCTACACCTCACATCACGCCGCTCGATATCTCAATGACATCTTAGGCACTACCTAACATATAGTCCCTTAATTGCCTTCGACATTTACTTCACCCTCCCCCTAACCCTAGTTTCCTCCGCCCGATTTGATGCTAAACTCCAGGAGAAAAAGCAAACGTTAGCGACAACTATCCAAGAATAAGTTGAGGTTGAAGTAGTTTCGCAAAGTTACAACGCCCTTGACATTGTCGGGCTAATAGGCGTAGACTCTAAAACGCACTACGTAATATGACTGCGCGTTACGGGTTGGCGCTCATGAGTTGAGCTGTAGTTAGCTGTCATTTTGACGCCTCCCCTGTGTGCTATTCTACATGACGCAGCTGGATATGTTTATAAGAGTGTTGAAGAGCTCGTGTACCATATTCAATAAAATAAATTAATGTAGTGCTGATATAAGAATTGTGACCTAAGAAAATTTGAAAGCTAATTTATTTAAAGATTTCTTTTATAGGCTTCACCGGCGATCACCCTGCAGTTTTCTGTGTCCGAGTGATAACTTGTGAACCAGAGCGGGTGCGTCACAGACCCGGGTTGTAGCGATATTTAGGCCAGTTTATATACAGCTACTTTTCAGCCGTTCAACTCAATTAAGGCAGTACTAGAAGGGAGACTATCAATAAACCCTTTAAACAGATAAACCCTCCCAAACCGCAACCCCATATACTATTCCTATATGGCCCTGATCTACTACTGCCCAACACGTGAGCGGGGCCACTTCGTGCTCCCTATCTTCTTGGGCTGTTGATGTCATCCCTATATAGTAGGTAATTCACTATTGATAGTGTCCTCCATGTAGATCTAGAGTAATGTGCGAACCTGACCTATTATACCTCATGAAATTAACTCCTCCGTCGGCAACTAATCCAACCACCCACCCACAACCACAAACAGCAGTATAGGAATGTCAGCCCTCCTTCTGCTCATGGTTGTGAAATACTTATTCAATTCCCGATGATCACTGCTCACGTCTCCCACATGCTATATAGCATCGAGTTCTGACATCGCCCCATCGCTCGCATCCACCTATACATAACTCCTAAGACACAAATTCATCCCGCTATCTATTCATCTCACCACTCATATACCTATACAATACAACATAACTCCATCGCTTTTCAGTGTTACGTTTATCAAGAGACTAAACCAGAGGCGCACCCACCATGTGTCCTGTCAACTCTAAAGCAGTAAAATCTTTACTTGTTTTTGTTCCAGTTGATATGATATCAGCCCCTTTTCGAGAAGTGTTTTGACCACTGCTTTCATACATATCCAGGCTCCGAGATATAGTGGTTTACTCAATACCCCACGGATAGATAAGCTTGCGCCGCGCTCAATTAGGCGTTGTGCTATACTGACATATCCGTTATATATCGCAATATATAATGCCGTAGATTTATATTCGCCTGTGACTGAAAGCTTCTCACGGTTGTCCATAATTAAAGAAGCAATTTTCAGGTGGCCATAGTTTAACGCGATGTACAATGCTACATTTGCGTTTGCGTCTGCATCTGCGATATTTATGTTTCTAGTGAGTAAAAATTCGACCGCGAGTGCTCTCCCGAACTTTACTGCCATATGTAACGGAGAAAACTTATCAACCGTCAAAGCTGAAAGATCAGCTCCTCGAAGACACAGTAACTTAACTACTTGTTTAAAGCCGCCTGCTGCTGCTAAATGCAATGGTGTTGCATTATAACAGTTCTTGGGCGAGACTTCTACCCCGGAATAGAGAAGCTTAGAGACAATTTCTCTATTCCCAAAGTGTGCTGCCAAGTGTAGTGCTGTCAAACCGTCTTTCGTTTTGGCTGAAAGGTTAATTTTTTTTTTAAGTAACATGTGGATTATCTCTTGATTCCCCTGGCATATCGCGATGTGCAACGCTGTACGTCCTTGTTCATCGGCAGCAGAAATTCCGGACCGGTTGAACCTCCCGAGAAGTAACCCGACCTCAGGTCTTTGGCCTCGAGATGTTGCTATATGTAGAGCCGTCATCCCATCTCCATTTGTCTCCTTGATGTCAAAGTCATTGTCCTCTAGCAGCTCTTTCATTGCAAGCAAGTTTCCTTGACTCGCCGCGTCGTGTAGTGCCTTAATCTTATGACTTTCACCCGGAGTCTCTGACCCGGACGTACCACCCACCTCAGTTAGTAGCGCTAATAAATTCGGGTACTCCACGGGTACTTTGTCAGGGTCTAGGAAGTCCCCACCGGGGTCTAGAGAGTCTTCTCTGTTCAGAAGGCGTATGAACTCGCCCCTATAGTACTGAATTTTTGTGATATACTCAAGGCTATTATCGGCGGAGTCTATAAAGCTATCACCAAGCTCGACCACCAAATGGCCACATTTTATGACTGTGGATCTAAGTATATATGGTCCCAGTGGTCCTGTATTGTCCTTCCCTATGTTTTGTAGTATCAATACCAGGCGCTTGAGCAACTCAAGCTCATTCAAGAGTAGTTCGATGACTTTAGGAACCCATGGCGCAGTGATAGTCCGCTTAATCCAACTGATTGCATCACCTATCACCTCAACCACAGCACCAGCCAGTATCTCCAGGGTCCAGGGCCCAGCCAGATCTGCTTCATAGATAACCCTACTCATAACAAAGACGGTAAGTCCGAAATAATCCAAGTACTTAGGATGCGCTGGCGGAGATTCGAGGAAAGTCCGAAGCAGAATCACTTATCCTCAAGGGTCAGGGCGGAGCTTTGACAACGGTGAAGGATGCTATGACGTTGATCTAAGCCCACTACCCGTTCTTAGTGTTTTTTTTTTTAGATCTTATTGACGTGGTGAGTTAAGCTTCCGACCACCTCATGAAACTATGGCGCGGTAAATGTGTCAAAAGCAATTCTTACCAAAACGGTAGTAAATTATTTTACCACCGGTGGTGAAAAAATACCAGAAATTATACCTTAAAATGGATAAAAGCACAAATCTTTCGGCCAAAAAGGGCTCTATAATGCCAATATATGAGTTTTGATGCCCACCGGTGGGGAATTTCACCACCAGTGGGAAACTTTCATAATGTTGGCATTAAATGATTCAACGGTTACTACTTGTATGTAATGAAGTATAGCGCAGTATAAAGACTCAGTACATGTATCTATACTGGCACAAGGACTGAAGCTCAGTACTTATACCACAATTCGCCACCGGTGGTGACTTAATTTACTATCATTAAAGACGTAAGCACATCCAATGAGTTAATTCCATAACACCTACATACATCAGCCGGTATCACCATTTTAAGTACCATCTTGGCCCAAGCACATTTCATGTATTTTCTTTCTTGCATATTCTACCCAGTTACTTCACCGCCTAATTGGCTACATGTACAGCGGTGGGTAATAAGTCATCGGACGAAACGCCGCCAGAATGCTCGTTTGCAGGCAAAATTGTGGCTAGGGCATCCGATGACTTATTACCCACCGCTGTACTGTATGTATACATGTATCGATAGCTCTATTACACATATAACTTACATGTGGGGTAGCAACATAAAAACAATCCCAGGCATAGATGCAACTTGACCAACTTGGTTCTCATCAATATAATATGGAGACCGGTCTTCGTAACAAATATTCGCGGCCCGATCAGTCGAGGGCTACAAAAATGTGGTATGTACATGTAGATACATGTACTTATGCACTTACATGTAGGTATAGGCGCATTTTAGCCCATGTAGTCACTATTGATCACCCATTGTCATGCATGTAGTTCACTAGGCCTGGGAATGATGTATCACCCAAATCCCCCAGTGAGCATTCATATACTATATCATGGTTCTCACGAAGGGGCATCCGGGCTCTACTCTAGATCTAGAGTGCAGCTGGTGGCATTTTCATCCCAAGATACCCCCTCGCTTAGGCCCGAGGATTTTTCCCGCTCTTTAGGTGCTCCAAGCCCATTTATAATCTAAGGCACATGTATGCACCGGTAATCAGAAATCCTCAGAATTGCCGGCCTTGGCAGCTGGGATAGCTAGCGTGAGTACCTGGTTATAAAATTCTTCCCGGAGATAGATTTACTGGCCCGGGGCCGGAGACCCGATTCCGCAGTGTTGAAATCCCAAGTGGTCAATATACTAACAAGTTAAAGACCCGTTTATATAGGAGCCAGCGCTTGTAGAAAACACCGCTTTGGTTGACCTCGACCGATAGCCAGGGGAAAGCGGATTTTTTCAAAACTGAGTGTAAAAGTGGGGCACTATTTGGGAGAACTGGTGTTATTTTAAGACTCTGTTTTCATGGAGTTAATGCCGATTTCTGGAACCCCAAAATGGCTGCCAAACGCAACTAATTTTCCCAGAACGGAGTTTTAACTCTAACGGGCCCTAAAGCTTTCATACATCACGGACCTTCAGGACTATCATACTACGCCAGGGCATTTGTTCACTTAAGGGGTATATGGTTACGTTTAGTTGCCATATGGGTAGGTTAAGTTGCACATCCAGGACGGCCAGCTCGACCTTGGCAGGCCATACAGTATTCATGAGACAACTGGCATCATATCATCAAA
Source organism: Morchella sp. 2018-W45 (assembly GCA_024713785.1). Lineage (NCBI taxonomy): Eukaryota > Fungi > Ascomycota > Pezizomycetes > Pezizales > Morchellaceae > Morchella > Morchella sp. 2018-W45. Next base: position 1,346,796 of record JAMGYZ010000005.1, read on the forward strand.
GGAAAGCGAGTTCCCCGCTCCCCCGGTTCATGAATTCAGCTGAACACCCCGCCTGCTCCATTGGTTGATGTTATCCTGGAAAGGTTCCATCAGGATACTATATGTGGTCGTGAAAACAGCGATTCTTCGATTTCCAATCTGTGGTACTCTGACACCTTGGCCTATCAGCCTGCATCGGTCTTTGAAATCTTCGCATGGATTATTAAACTACACTACACCCGCAGCATGAAGATTATAATTGTTTTTCATTAATTGGCATTGGCATTTGCACATACCCTTGTAACGAGGCAAGAAGTGGTACGTAATCCGGGACTCGGCAATGTCTCGTGAGTTTTAACAATTGCGGAATTTAGAGTAGTTATGCAGGTACTGGCGGAATTATTGGGGCCAAGCTCTACAAGCCCCCCTTGGCTCTACTGCCTGTACTAGTAGGGAAATCTAGGTGGGTTGCAAGATTCCCGAAATCTATCAACCAAAGAATTTCGTGCAGCTATCACATTAGCGCTCTGTGCATAAACAACTCTATCCCTAAGCCCCTTATCTTCTTTTAAATACACGAAGCTCTCCTCTCCCTCACATATCCATCGTATACCTCATCAGTTAGTGCCTGGCCATTATCATGTAAGCTCTCCCATCAATTATCCGCTAATAGCACCCTACCCAATTTGGCGGGATGGCTAATGACCAGTTAGTAGTTCTTTACAGAAGACGTCTTACATAGCCATATACCCAGCTTGATCACTCAAAATGAAAAACGCGATTAATTATTCTCAAACTACAACCTGCGGTAATAATACAGATTCTTCCATCGACAAACCCAGAAGCAACGCACCCACATCTACCACTGAGGCACTAACAATTCCTCACATAAAGGTTAAAAATATCTGTTGTATCGGTGCTGGATACGTCGGTATGTAACTAAATACTCCCTGTCCCCCACATCTAAGCCGTATCAACTCTCCGGGGATTTGTACTCATTCAATTAATATACTAGGAGGCCCTACATGTACAATAATCGCAGCAAAGAATCCGGATATCATTGTTACAATTGTCGATGTCAATCAAACCCGTATTGATGCGTGGAATTCCGATAACCTACCTATATCCGAGCCAGGACTAGATGAGGTTGTTAGAAGTTGTCGTGGACGAAACCTGTTTTTCAGCACCGATGTCGACAAAGGAATTGACGATGCAGACTTGATCTTCGTATCAGTGAATACACCAACCAAGTCCAAGGGAATGGGAGCTGGATATGCCGCCGACCTTGGCTACGTAGAGAGTGCGACAAGACGTATTGCCCAGATCGCACGCAAAGACAAGATCGTTGTTGAAAAGAGCACCGTGCCTTGCCGAACAGCTCAAAACATGCGTTATATCCTGGAGGCGAACTCCAAACCCGGGATCCGATTCGATATTCTTTCCAACCCTGAGTTTCTCGCTGAAGGGACTGCTGTCTCGGATCTGATAAACCCTGACAGAGTGCTCATAGGCTCATTGAATACAGAAGCCGGACGTGCGGCAGCAGCTTCCTTGGCAGATGTCTATGCATCTTGGATCGCACGCGACCAGATCATCACGATGAACCTGTGGTCCTCCGAACTTTCAAAATTAGCGGCTAATGCTCTACTAGCGCAGCGAATTTCGTCAATCAATGCGCTCTCGGCGATCTGCGAAGCTACTGGGGCAGATATTGAAGAAGTCAGTTACGCGTGCGGACTAGATACCAGAATTGGCCCAAAATTCCTTAAAGCTAGTGTCGGGTTCGGAGGAAGTTGTTTTCAGAAGGATATCCTTAACTTAGTGTATTTGAGTGAGAGCCTGCATCTTCCTGAGGTTGCTGCTTACTGGAAACAGGTATGCCTATTCATCCCTGCTACCACCGAGACATGGATTATATTGACATGACACGTTAACTAACCGGGATTATGATAGGTCGTTGAAATGAACGAGTACCAGAAACGGCGGTTCTCAAACCGAGTGATATCTAGTTTCTTTAATACTATCTACGGGAAAAAGATAGCGATTCTGGGGTTTGCATTTAAGAAAGATACTAGCGATACTCGCGAGTCTCCCGCAATCACGCTAGTAAATCACTTCTATACTGAGGGTGCACAAATCGCCATTTACGACCCCAAAGTTCAAGAATCGCAGATATGGATTGACCTCACGGAGCCAGGTGTCGTGGACCACCTCGAAGAAGTACAGAAGCAGGTCTCAATTGCGAAGGACGCTTATGCTGCCTGTAATGATGCTGATGCTGTCATTATTTGCACAGAATGGGATGAGTTCAGAGATACTGTGCTGGATTATAAGTTGATCTACGATCACATGAAGAAACCTGCGTTTGTGTTTGATGGGAGGATAATTCTAAATAAGGCAAATCTTGAGGATATGGGATTTCAGGTAGGAACTATTGGAAGGGCTACGAGTGGCTTCACGGTTCCTAAAGACTGGGAGTAAGAGAAATCCCTTCATCTTTAGTAGAGTATTTTAGCTGGACAGAAAGTCGAGCACTTCGACAAAAGATCCTTGGTTGAACAGCTGCAAGTCTTCCAAACCAGCGGCGCAAAGTTATCAATGCCTGTCACGGCCGAAAAATATTTTCGCGGTGCTAGATCATACTCTTTGTCGCTATGGGCCTATTGTGTTATAACCGTCGGGGCCATGGGATGTTTTGGGTTTTGTTTTGTCTCGTTTGTTTCTTCTTTAATTCCATAGTAACTCCGAGGGTTTAATTTTATTATAGGATGGGTTTAGGACAGGTGGAGATTTCTTATTATCTTGTGATCTCGTGATGGGGTTTAAATAAGTCCGTCCGCGTTTATCAGCCCTTGGAATACTTAGATATGCTATAGAACACAGCAGTTCTTTGCCAGTTACGGATAGGGAAGATCAAAGAGAGTTTGCAAAACTACCTCCAAAACTCCTCCAGGTGATAATCATTTTAGCTGGAGATTAAGTACAGTACATGACAAAGATCTTGGTATTGAACACCAAGCCCTAAACCAGCCCTCATGCGTTGCGCAGCTGTAGTTATGCATAGTTTGTCACAAGTGCTCTAATAAATTTGTTTTCGACTGCAAGACTCAGTAATACGCCTACAAAAATGGGCAATAACAGTTGAGTCCAGAAACGCTATGAAACTAATAGAAGATAAGAAGATCTGCCATGGTAAATGTCATAATTTTCTCATACAAATTCTAAGTCAACGAGTTGAAAGTTTTACACCTTCTATCGCAGCCGTGTTTATTCAGCCTGATTAAGACATATGAATCTCTCATGCATAAGTATCATGTGATCTCGATTTTGGGTGAGGGTAACAGTCCGCCGCGTTTATCAGCCCTTGGAATACTTAGATATGCTATAGAATACGCACATTGCTGCTCTACTTTAGTTAATTCCTGGATAGGGCACGCTAATGCATGAGAGAGATTCTCCAAGTGTCTTAATCCTCCAGGTGATAATCATGTTATCATAAGTGTAGATTAAGTACAGTACATGTAGCGAAAGACTCAAGACTTAGCCTATTGATACCATACCACCAGCCACCGGGAAGACAGCCCCTCATGCGTTGGTCCCTTGGCATGCATAGTTTTACAAGTGCTCTAATAAATTTGTTTTGATTCGTGAGTACAGCGGTGGGGAAAATTATTGTAGAAACAGGGGCCTAAGAACAGGGTTTAGGTGGCTGCCCCAGCCAATAGGATTCGTACCATATTTCTACAATAATTTTCCCCATCATATATATTCTAATATCAACGAGTTGAAAACTTACACCAATTCTTACTTGCAGCACCTAGATACATTCAGCTCTGATCTGAAGATCATATGACCTAGCTGAACCAGATCTTCCCAGAGTTCTTTTGAGTGATAGGTCTCTACGACAGTTACCACCTCTAGTAGGCTGGCCATGTATATTGATATCGATGAATGATAATTGGGTGAAGGTTTATGGCAGCACAGGTGATTCAATCAGATTTTTTAAATAGTTACGTAGAGGTTTAAGGAAGCTACATGTTGTCCACAATGCTGGGCAGGATCTAATGTTCCCTACTGAATTGAAGGGGTATTTCTGAGTCGCTGTGATACATGTGAGGTTTGTTCAGCAAGTGACATCATACCATTGACAGAAGTTACATACACCTTGAGACCCCAAAGAAACCATCAACCATACCAAATTCCAAAACTAAGTAGCTTTCCTGAAGATAACCCAAGGGTTCTCTCTTCAGTCGTTGGTGGACAATTTCAGGTCCACGACGATACTAGAATGCCCCCAACATTGACCAATAAATTTTAAAGACTATGTGCACTTTAATCTGCAATTTACCCCCGGTGATGTTCACAAGACAGTGCAGCTTTCTTGCGACTAATAATATCAAGTAGACCACGCCATTCTTCAACTGCCAGCGAAGATTGAAACTACCTCAGGTCTTGAATTTACCTGGGAGGAGGATTCTAAGCTTCTTCCTCTGTGCTAGGCTCGCCTGGCCCACGAGGCTACAGACAATCGAGTTTATATTTAGTTATAATGCCGCCTTTTACCTCTAGCTCTGAGGCCATGAATTGGGCTCTCCGGTTTATCTTGGACGAGTGGAGTTGTCTTCTTCGAGACTTTGCCCCGGGACACTTGAGTGAAACCCTCTTTGCCTTGCTCGTGAATAGGATACATGCCAAAAACTATCTTCTCGACAAGCACCGGGGCTTCCTCAGTTGCATCTTAAGACAAGCCTATCCACCAGTCTAGTGGCAAAAGGAGGATTATACGAAGAGCCAATACCCCACCGTCTACAATCATCAGGCTGTAAAATCTTCTGATGGCTCTATATTCCTGTCATGTCACGAATGTGTTAGGCGGCTTTGGACTTCAAGACGACTTATCAGCTGTTTTGGAATATCAGTGAGAGTTGCAATACCGGCTGTTATACTCACAAAATTCACACTTGTTTGTATAGGTCAGGGACTAGTAGCTTTTTCAATTGTGATTACACGAATGTTTAAGTAAAAAATATACGTAACCACTAAGTTTTCTAGGTTCTCGGGGGGTATTGAGCTATAAGTTTCCGAAAAGGTACCAGGTTGGCGGGAAAGGAATGACTGTTGGTAAACTAATGATTGCCATTACTAGTGCCTATTGAATAAGACGACTTGTGCCGGAATAAGTTGGTTAAAGAAGTTTTTAACCTTGTGACAAAGAAACCATGTCATAACTGACTTTGCACCGTTAATATAATACAAACGCCTTACAAGTTTTAAAGAAGGACCGCCCTGACGGTTGGTGCCCTCTGCTTAAAGATTAAACCATTGATGGACGCATCTATCAATTCTCCTCCATCTCATCATCTTCGACCACAATATCCTCTATGTCAACCGTTGATCCGATTTCACTTCTTGCCCTCCGTATCGCCTCCTTTCACCTTCTTAGATTGTTATAGTGATCATTGAGACGTTTAATTGACTCCTTATGAATGATGCCGTACACGATTAGTGCTCTCTTGACATGCACCCTGTCGACGTTAGTTACAGTTCTTAGCTGATTCCCGGCTATCCTGCGCCCTTCACCGAACTGAACTATCGCAATCCTGACTATGAAATGTGATTGAGGGGTCGCTTCAGCCTATGTATATTAAACCTAGAGTCTTGGGTATCTATAGGACGTCGAAGAGGATGTGCGGGTTGTAACGAACCATGGTATGAGCTGATAGGTTATTTAGGTGCGGGATCTACGAATAGGTTCTGCAACCCTGAATGCCTCACTAAGCGAGTGATATTTGAGAATAGCTGGTATTACTAATAACTGCATAACCACGATAATGTTAGGTTGGCAAAACACATGGAAGCTACCAAAAAAAAGGAAAGGGGAAGGAACTATTAAGTATTACTTCCACAAAGTAGTATATACTTACAGATACCGATGTAAAATATCGAGGTATCCCGCCCCCTTAGTAAACCCACTTTATCTTTTATGGCAAAACGCAACAACGATACCAAACCTCTAGTTAGATAATTGATGTCGCTCAAACAGATTTAGAAATACCCAAAGGTGTTTAAGTACTCAACTGCCTCTTATTGGCAGTAGATGTTCTGGAGCCATATCTTAGCCAAGATTGTTATTTGACAGTCACGGATTATGACTGAGACGTTTAATTGACGCACATTAGCGTTGGTTAACAGAAGAGAACCGAGAGTAGTTACAGTTCTGTCATTTGCCTGTTACCCACGGCCCCCACCGAGAGCCATGGTAATTTCTTCGGTAGAGATACCTGCTTTGAGCTGTAATTCGGGGCATCCTCCCAGCCCTCACCCTCGTCCTCACTAGATCTGACTCCAGGCGATCATCAGTTCTTAAATTGTGTGGGTTGATGTTCTTGAGGCCCGAAGGACCAAGTACGGATCTAAAGAGAATTACAAAAGATATGGTTAGTGGCAATCCCCAAGATAGTCAAGACTACACTTGGAGAGTCTAATATTTTGTTTCGCTTTGGATCTCGTCATTAGATCACCACGATCAGATGCAGAAAGCCTAGGATCCTGTAGGCGGTACAGTAGTGACAACGCGATGACACTAAATTTCCAATATTAGTGCCTGTTTATCCGCTAAGAGATATGGGTGAAAAGTTTTACTTTTGTCGAATCTCTTCGTATCCTGTCCAAAACGCCCTCCAACCACATGCCAACCCGAGATAATCTACGACGTCCATCTCTATTCAGGACCCAAGACGAGCGAAGTCAAGCTCTTCCTGTTTACAGTCAGCACCTTCAGAGTCGAGCCAAGATTGGATTGACAGTTCACGGAAGAAACCTGATGAAGTGCCTGTAACGCTCTGCAACGGCAGAAGAGAAAGCTCCCAGAAAGGGAGATGCTCACTAGCCTTTTCGACAACCTCTGCAGCCAACCCACCAACCTCTAGCGCAGAGTTGTCCGGAATGTCTGGCCTTAGCAATCTGTCAATAATGACCAGAGTCACCTCCAAACCGCTCTTGCCATCCGCATCATGCCATTGAACGAGCTGGTTCACATCATGTTTAACGATGCTTCCCAGCGCCTCGCATCCGCTCTGCAGGACGTCGCTTTCCTCACACTGAATTAGTATCCTTTGAAGCCGCGGTACTACAGTTGCAACGAAACCATTTGGCAGAGGCTCAGAGCCGTTTTGCGCGAGCACAGCCAAAACACTAGCTGCAAGATCCACCAAAGCATGATTCTTTCCATCTGGTCCTACATCTAATGCTACTTTCGGGGCATCAGATCACTCCAACCATATCTCGAAAGCTCTCGGCATCCTTGGCGGTACAGTCACTCAACGCAAGGATCGATTGCAATAATATTAGGCCTACCGCAAGAGATATTAAAATTAAGGCAATCTCTTCGCTCCGAGCTACTGATTCTCCAACCATGCTCCGAGTACTACCTGCAATGTCGATCTCAATTATTCATCAGCCAGATCTACATTCTACTTCCATTAGTGCAGGACAAATAAAAGGGATATGTCTCAACCACTTACTTCTGAAGGACCTTTATGCATGAGATTTTTACGATATCCGATGGGTGGTACTGTGATGCCAAAGTCTGCAATGTTCCAGCAAGATAGTAACCACGAGCTCTGAGAAACTGCTCCTCTTCAAGGTTGCTGCCAATAGCAGATACTACATATTCCAACAAATTTGAGGCGATGCTAGGGTTAATCTTTCGGTTGATTTCAGCAAATTCACTGAGTAGCTCGTCCCAAATGAACAGGGCTGCCTCCGTTGCTTGAACAGCTGGTTCCGTTGCAACTGTTTAAGGCAATGCTTACGCCTTTCCCCAGACTTGAATATCTGCTGTGTATACTCCCATAATGCAGTCTCTGTCTGTTGCTGGAATGATTCCCCAAGCTTCAGTATCAAATCACCTGAAGCGCTCCTAGGAGTATAATTCGCGAGAGAAAAATTGAAGTCACCAACAGAAACATTCCCTCGTCCCACATTCTCGTCCTCACGCAAACAACGATCAGTAGCATTCACCATTTGGACCAATGGGGAATCCGCACCGCCACCAGCACTCACACGTGCAAGCTCATCCCTCACAGCCTTGTTTTTCAAGCAAGTTTGAATGAAATCTAGCTGTTCCAAAACCAGGAGATCCAGACTATAGGGCAAGCTGTCCAAATCAACAAGCTTCCCCTCAGTCTCATTGATCACAAAGTCACGGACATAACGGTCCTTAACAATGTTGAGTTCCTGCCAAGTAACCGCAAAGATTTGGCCCAAGAATGGGGCAAGAAGTGAGCCAAACACTTTGCGGATCTGCATGATTGTTCGAATAATCTGAATGCGGAGGGTCACAACACCATCAAAGGTGACATCGTCAGTTTCTGGGAAAGAGCCAGAAAGAGTACTAGCAAAGAACGGGACCCAGAGGTCGAGAATCCCAAGGTCGAGAATCTCCTTTCCAAGCAAATTTAGGCATGCGGAATCACGATCTCAGCATTCACTGATGCTCGCAAATGAACAGGTGCCTTGCACGAGGTGTTAAACGTCCGAAACGACTGATAATGAAGCATCAAAACTGTTCGTCCAAGATATCTACATGAGTTGTATAAGCATCAAAAAGGCTCGCTGTGTAGAGATTCCCCAGAGATCAGTATCACACCTGAAGGCTCCCAGAGATTCGCAGGAAAATCATTCCTCACAGGAAAACTTCAAATCAACCTCCCACATTCCCCCGCCTCACGAACCTTGACTCCAACGAACTAGCTTACCTTTGACTAATGCACCGCAACCAGACTCATCCTGCAAGCTCATCCCCTCAAGCCTGCCAATTTGAATGAAATCAGCTTCCAACAGGATCCGCTGGCAAGCTTCAGAATCAACAAGCTCTGCTCAGATCACAAATCAGGCAAGGTCAATGTTGGAGCTGCTCAACGCAAGACCAAGAATGGGGCAAGAAGATGAGGCCAAACATCGTTGGCGTACAGAGAGTTCAATTGCGTCAGGAAACACCATCGGCGTGACTGGAGTTCTAAAGACCAGAAGATCGAAAGAACGGGCCCAGAGGTCAGAATCTCCTTCACATTAACGGCTTTTATCTCTTTCACTATCTCCTCTTTCGATCAAGCTGGTCGGATGCAGAATAAGTACTCGCGGCAGGTATAAAAAAGGAAGAAGAGGACGCAGGTCAGACAGATGTCAAGTGTGATAAGGTGTACGATGTATGCATCTACTCTCACATGTGTAGAAAGCAATGAGAAGAAGGTACTGTGTGTCTGCCCCCGAGAGTGAGGCTGCGGGTCGGACCCTCCGCCAAGACCTGCCCAAAATGTTGGATGTAACGCGTCTCTGCGTTGCTACCTCGAGCTTCCTCGCTCCCTCCCTCACAACAGATAACAATATGAGCTCCCAGGCAATGACATGTAGAGAAAGGAATGACATGCCGTCGTGCTCGTCGTCCTGCCGGAAATAGTCGGCTTCCTCACAACGCTTTTAAGTGTTTCACAGGCTGGACATATTGCGAATTAACAGATCCTCAGATTAACAGTGCTCAGCCTGCTGTGCAGTCATTGGTGGTATTAATAGGTAAGGTACACAAAAAGAAGTAAGGTAAAAATATTGCACTGCTGCAGGATATGAGTATATAGGTGGGCAGGCTGGTGCTGATCGTCAAAACAAAATGATATTATCCTGCAGCACCACAAAATATCATGCACTATTATCCTGCATATTTGTTACTATTTTTCTACCCACACTCTCTCTCTCCACTCATCACTCATAAACACACATTATGGAAGACAAATCACGCAGTCACAGATCATCTTTGATCACACGCCGTCACGATCCTCAGTCAGCATACACTCTACTTCATTTTCGCCGTGCCAGAAATAATTACGTTCGCTGTACCCCATTCCCTCAATATTCTCATTCGTCCCCTCCGCCGCCTGCCCAAGCTGGATTTGTATCGCTGTCCGTGACAGCCTGAGCTTCCTCCTATTCGGCCCCAACTGGATCACATTGACCGTCCCACACACACACCACATTAGCGGAAGAAAACAAAAAAAAAAAACAACCTGCACTGCGCTTCGGCGGCCGGATTGAAGCGCGGCGGATTGAAGGCGGCGGTCTCGGCGTCCTCGGCGTTCTCACGCTCGACACTGAGGATGGCGAGGTCCGCGGCACTGATTGCCGCCAGGTCCGGCGCCAGATTGGGTCCGGTGTTGTGGTTGCGGTGCGTCGGGTCGAGGAGATGGACATGGAGGTGTAAGAGCGGAATGTCAGTGCTCGCTTTTGGAGTGGGAGGGGGTGGGGGGTAGCGAAGGGGAGGAGGGGTATGAGGAGGAGGAGGGGGGCGTGGGGGGCGTGCATAGTGGCGGATTGGAGAAGTTAAATTATAGATATAAAAATACTCAGAGTGTAAAAGGGAATTTCTTTCCAAAAAAAAAAGGTTGTAAGGACCGGCCGGCGGTGTAGAGAAAGCAGGTGAGTACTGAGAGTGAATAGTGGATATGACGGTAAGCTCCCCACGCCTCTTTTATAAACACCCAACATCCACCAGGCCCTTAGATTCCTCGGTATTGCGCCCTTTGCTCCACACCCGCGCCCTGACACACGAGACGTCTCGATCCCGCCCCGGACCCCCCCGAAATCCGAAACCCAAACCGCTCGGCTACCCGACCGACCCACGGGTAAAACGTAAAAAAAACAAAGAGGGGGCCGAAGGAAACAATAATATATGTACTCTACTCTATTAAACACACACCCAGATGCCCACTGAGCTCTGTCCTGACCTGCCCTGTATTGGACCTGTTGCGTCGACGTTGCCCGATAACGAACCCCCCCACCCCACCCCGATAAGAAACACCCCGGTCTGGTCTGTCCCTGGAAAAAAAGATGCATTTCGATCATTACCCCCGTCAGTCACCTCGCTCATGACCGTGCACATACACCGTACCTGTTGGTTGAGTTTTGCTTGATACGTGAAGGGAGGGGGGGATGGCAAGGAGAGATGTTAGAGTCATTATTATTGCCCTTTATTGGTGGTGGACCTGGGTGGCTGCGGTGCTTGCAGGGGGAGATGGCAAGGAGAGATGTAGAGTCATTATTATTGCCCTATATATAAAAATAAAAATAAAAATAAAATAAAAATAAGGAAATCCTCTAGTGGAAATGATGAAATAAATATATAAAAAATAAAAAATAAAAATAAAAATAAAAATAAGGAAGACGCTACGAGAGAAAGAGAGAGAGAGGAAACAAACGACGCCGCCCACCAAAAATCCAAACCGAAACCTAAAGCCCCTAACCCCCCTGCCCACCTCCGCCTCCCTCACCGCCACCGCCCTCCCCCCCGCCCCCCTCTACCGCTGCCCAGTCGTCAGCAGCCAGTGTATCTGCATCCTTATGCCGTTGATCGCGGCCCTCATCCCCGCCATCTCCTCCTTCGTGCGCAGCGTCTCGTTCATCAACAGCATACCCTGCTTGATCTCCATCTCGCGTCTGCTCGCTCGCCGCTCGAATCGCCCCTGCCCTGCTGCTGCCCTGGATGCTCGCTCTGCCCCTGCCCCCCTCTGCCCTGGCCCTGGTATCTCCCGTGCGCCTCTTCTTGCGGCGTAGCTCGGTTGGTAGCTGCTGAAGGCGCAGGCGCGCGTTGTGGCGAAGATGGGTCGCAGCGCCAGAGTGCAGGGGGGAGGCGCGGGCCGTTCCAGGGACAGCCGATGGCGGAGGCATCGCAGGGGGTGGGGGCAGACGGGCAGACGCTGATGTGAGCGGTGATGGTGGCGCGGGAGAGCTCGGTGGTGCAGTGGGGACATGTGGCGAGGATCTGGGGGCACTCGGATTCGTGTGTCTATTGTATATTAGTTAGCTTTTTTGTTTCTTGTTCCGCTATGGACGCGGGGATACGGTGGGCAGTGGGGGGGGGGGGGGTGGGATCCCGGAGGTAAAGACCAACCTCCATATCAAGTCTCCGATAGCTCTCAAAGCAGTACTCGCACTCCACAACCTGGTGCATACACTCCTCGCCCGCATCCTTCCTCCAGACGGCCTCCTCACACCCCGCGCACCTGACCTCCACAAAGCCACAATCATCACGGAGGTGACCCTTGAGCAGGTACCTTGCGCATGTCGTTGGGCATCCCAGCTCCGCGTTCGGGCAGAGCACCAGCAGGTCATTGACGAGGCTGGCGACCATGATTGGTGCGGGGGCAACGCCGTCGGGGGTCAATGGCTTTCGGTCGACGGGGCATGACGGCGAGTGTTCGAGCGATGATGCGATGCAGGGAGCGCAGAAGGTGTGGCGGCAGGCGGTCGTCACGGGGTCTAGAAGGGGGGAATGGCAGATTGGGCAGGAAAGGTTCTCGTCTGTGGGAGTGAGATATGTGAGATTGCGGAGGTCGAGAGTTGTAAATGTTGTGAAGGTCATTGGGCAGATTATTGGGGGGGGGGGTAAATAATTGTAGTGGTGATGTGAAGTTCTGGGGAGGTTGTGAGATGTGAGGTGAAGTTGAGTTTGAGGTGCGGTGCGGTGCGGTGGTGGTGAAGGTGTGAGGGTTTGTGAACTTGTGAGGTGTCGACGACGTTACGAGTCTCCACGTTTCCCACGGAAGTTCAAAAAGTCAAGCTTTCATCTCATTCGCTGTTTTTTCTTTTCTTTTCTCTCTTTCTCTCTGCCCGCATAGCATAAGAAGCACCTCATACTCCGCACATATGCATGCAGAAGCAATGCACGCCAGATAACGCATATTCCATACAATCAATTGACTCTAATTTCCCTGGGAGACGATAACTTGTTGTAGATTGAGTTGAGTTTGGAAAAGAAAAGAAACAAACCAACAAACCACCAAAAACAGGGACTCGGGACGATCAGAAAGTCCCCCTCCCCCTCTAGAGTATATTCCCCCGCAAAACGGATAGATTCTTATAATAATGATATTAATAACTAATAATTCGATTCTGTGGACAGGAGGATCATATGATCCCACGTGCATAAACACCAGTCCAGGAATAAGAATAAAAGATCGCCGTAGAGTATGTATGTAGGAGTCGACAGCGTGCCAAGCAGAGCAGCAGAAGGAGAAAGAGAGAGTGAGTGAGTGAGTGAGAGACATTGGTTCTGAAAATTCACTCATCGTGAACCCGATTTCATATACATATACAAATATCAGGTACGTACATGTCAAATTCCAATCTCAACTACACATCTCCGCAGAATAATCAATGTGCCGCGGGCCATAATAAATAAATATGATAATCTACGACCCCAGATTCACAACCCAATCGCTCAACGTTTCATACATAGACTCCACATAATATATCTATCTACTCTACATACATATGCAACCCTCAACCACCAGACCCGCGGGGCCACCGGTGCATAGAATACGGTACAAGTGTTCGGCCCCTAATTCTCATCTCCGTGAAACTCCCCCGGGCCAATAGTCAGATTACATGAAGTTGCATCTGCTTGGTCCCTCCGCGCGCGTGCGGGTCATCAAATGTCATTCATGTCAGCGCTGCAGATCAATACATGAATGTACATGTAGCTACAGACCCTCTACTCTACTATAACTATTATATATTATATACATTTAATTACTTGATTAGCAGCCATGGTAATATAAATAATCTTGAACACGATCAGAGTGCTACTCCTGTATTACTTTATGCATCATGTATCCCCAATTAGAAAATGACGATTTGATTGGAGCTTCTGAAAGACAAATTTGAAAATAGCGGGCCCCAAATAAAGCTTTCTTCACTTTATCTCATCTGCCTCACCTCATTCGAACCCGCCCCCAGCTCTATTCATCTATCCATCTACCCATCTATTCTTATTATTACATGTATTACTATTAATCTATTCTCTAATTCCACCCACGCCCGGCCACCAGACCCCAGAAACGAGTACGACAACGACAACGTCGACAGACAGACCGGCAACCAACTCTCCACAACCACCAACACCACCCCATCAAAACATCCACCACCACCACCCCCTTCTTACATACAACCATTCCCAACCCATCATCATCAACACCCCGTATAAACTTCTTTCTTTTCTTTTCTTCCCCCCCCCCCCCCAAGATAGTTAGTAAAATAAAAATAAAAAAATAAAAAAAAATATATACAAACATGGCAAGCACCACCGCCGATCGCCTCGGCCTCCTGCAAGATCATATCCGTCAGTCGTTATTCGACCGCACGCGCACCCCCGAGTCCGACGCCGATCTTGCCCGCAGCCTTGCCACGCTCCATGCGGGCATAGAGCAGCTCGAGAAGGAGCAGAAGGAGCTCGAGGAGCGGGAGGAGACGTATATTCCACCCCCCCCCCCACTATAGAGCCTACGGACTACATGGCTATATACTAACATCCACCCCCAAATCTAGCTCCTCCCAAACCCTCCGTGACCGGGAAGACATCCTTATCCGCCTCCGCACGCAGCACGACGACCTACACACGCTCCTCACCACCCCCGTCTCCGTCCCCAACCCGCACCCCTCCGCCGCACCCCAGCCAGCGCACCCCGGTCGGCGCAGCCCCACCGCCGATGCCGCCGCGCGCGAAGCCCTCATGGGCAGCGTGGAGACGCCGCAGGCGCTGCGCAAGACGGTGCGCTTCAGCGAGGCCGACAACACGCAGATCCTACAGCTACACCGCCGGGTGATGGATGAGCAGGACGAGGACCTCGAGCGCCTGTCGGCCAGCATCCGCAATCAGCGCGAGCTCAGCATCCAGATTGGCGACGAGCTCGAGAGCCACGTGCAGTTACTCGACGGCGTGGACGACCTAGTCGACAGGCACACGGAGAGGCTCGAGGGCGCGAAGAAGAGGTTGGGGGGCGTGGCGAGGGGCGCGAAGGAGCATGGGAGCTTGGTGGTGATTGTGCTGCTGATTGTGGTGCTGGTGGTGCTGATTGCGGTGTTGAAGTGAGGTAGGTTTGTGTTTCTCTCTTCTGTGTGTGGTAGATGTGGAGGAGCGACTGATTAACTGACTGGTGGTGAGAATTCTGGATAATTTGCAGATTATTGCTCCCTTGTTTTTTTTTCCTTTTTTTTCCTTCTCTCCCGGAGTTTTGGGTACAGGGTCCTCTATCTTTTTTCCTTTTTTCTAGTCAATAAAAACTCACGGGTGCGGAATTTTATTTTAAATTTTATTTTAGCTATATTATATATATATTTTTTGCCGGACCGACATTTTTCCGTCACCAGCAGTCATTTCCGTTCTGCATATTTTGCTTTTTTCATATCTCGCTTTTATATTCGCCCGCTTCACATTACAAGTTTGAACAAAGCCCGCGGCCAGTGAGATACTTTAAATACCCACTACGAATTGAAATCCAAATTCCACACCATAAAACTACATGTAGCTCTACCTACAATAATACAACCGGGGTAAACCGAGCAAATTAATCAATGATCCTCTCCTCCTACCATACCAATACCATACTATCCCCATACAAACTAACCAGCCAGTAAACAATACAGCCACTACCATGGCCTTATGCAATAACACACAAACCCGCCCAGACAAAAAAACCAAAAGTGAGATATTCACAATCCACCCTCTCCTCCGGACCCTAACCCTGGGCTACTACACCACCCTACTCGTCGCGCTTGGTCTTCTTCGTGGTCTTCTTCTGCAGCTCCGAGATCTCCTCATGAATCGTTCCGCTGTGAATCTCGTTGCGCTGGGCCTTGACCTATTCACCCCAACCACACACACACACACCCACACGTTAGCCCCCCCGCCTCTCTCTCCCCGCCACGCCTCCATCAAATCAAGCAAGCAAAGGGGAGACCTACAAAAGCCTCAGCATCAGAGGCTAGCTCCTCGTGCCAGTGCGGGTCCTCAGTCGAGTTCTTGGAGTGCTTGCGCAGGATTGATTCCTTTCCCTTTTGGAGGACCTGTGCGGTGATGCGTGTTGTGCGTTAGCACGTATTTTTTTTATTTATATCATGATGATGATGATGATGTATGCTAGCTAGCTAGCTTGCTGGCTACATGGCGGTCGGTGGTGGTGATGATGATGATGACGGTGTTTTCCAATTAATGCAGATTGATGCAAACAAAGCAGACAGACAAGGCCAGAACAGAAAAACAGGTCAATCGTAGAGGAACAGAGGTTATGTAGGTAATATGTAATGTATGCAATGTAATGTAGGTGGAGCAAAGCAGAAGCAGGTACGGGGTTGACAGTGAAAGTGACATATATGGCGCACACGATAAGGAATGAATGGAGAGAGAGGGAGAGCGATAAAATCGTAAGGCGGGGTGATTTAGAATCGGGCCCGGTTGCGTTGGGTATCTCTCTCTCAGTCTCTCACTCTCTCTCTCTCTCTCTCTACAACGACGACGTCGATAGGGACAGCCACGGGGACATGTTGTTTGGGGGAGAGAGATTGCGTGAAGAGGGGAGGAGGAGGGGGAACTACATGTAGCTACATGGGGTTTTGATGTATGGACGGAATAGATGCTATGTGATAATGTATGTATGTAGTCTACTGACCTCTGGATCGTTGCCGTGGCGTGTGGATGTGCTGTGGTCACTCATGCGCCGGAGTGCAGCCACGGAGGTAGTGCGGTGCACGGCAGAGATTGAGCTTCTCCGGAGGCCCTGGAGAAGAATGAGTGATGAGGCTGACATTTTCTTTTTGTTTATTTGATGAGCTGTGTTGTTGTGTTGTTTGGTGAGTTGTTGTTTGATGGCGGGGGGGTGAGTGATATCGGGTGAGTGAGTGATGGGATCGGGGATTTGATTTGATCGAGCGGGGAAAAAAAGGAAAAAAAAAAAGGAGGAGATTTAGAATATAGATTTGACGATGTTTTTAATTTTAAAATGAGTTGAGAATGAGGAGAAGGGGAATTAAGAAGAATGGATCGTAGGAGGTTGATATTTGTGGGGGGGGATCGCAAGATGCATTACGTCACAGACCTGCTTTCTGCTCCGTCGTCATAGACGGCCGGTTTCCAGCCGTTTCAACGGCTTTGCGAGCATCAAGACAAGCGTTGTCAATCCCGAGTTCTTTTCTTTTCCTTTCTTTCATCTACAGACTTACATCCCTTACCTTACGTCCGAGGGACGGAATGGTACCGAGGTTACAACGGGGAGTGAGAGAGGAGAGAGAGTGTGTGTGTGTGTGTGTTCCTTTGTGTTCCTTTGTTCTGTGGGTAGGTACATGTACCTTTGATCATTCTTACCCAACATCTACATACTTGAGGTACTCAAAGCTTGGTTGTTGAAGCAAATCAACCTGGATGGGTGGATTGGCGGTAGCTTAGCCGCTTTGGGTCAATCTTGTTTTTGGACTTATGCAATAGTTCGAGTGGCAGACAGACTGGTTACTAAGTAGGAAAGGAAGGAAAAAGAAAAAAGCAGCACTTATGGCTGAGTTGAGTCGAACCGGACTTCCCTCACTCCGGAAGTCTCAGTTGAGGCTTGGTCTTTTAAACTCCCTTGCAGCCAACCTGCTTATGAGGAGTGCTGCGGCGTCCCCCCCCCCCCCAGAAAAAACATAAATGCAAAAAAAAAAAAAAAAAACAACAAAGAGAGAGAGAGAGGGGCTTGAATTCATTTCGATCCAAGCATCATCACTGGCCCTATCGGGGAATTAGGGAAGGGATCTGCAGGATTAGGTTAATATTCCACGTTATTAACCTTTGGTATGGTACGGGTACTTTTCCAACTCTGCGCCCCCTCATCTTCGCCGCCGCAGCGTGCGTCGGTACATTATGTACTCTATGTATGTACGGTATGTACGGCGTAAGCAGACAGAGAGATGTTACGGTAGATATACATGTAGATATACGTAGGTGGTGCATCTCCCTTAATTCTTCTTCTCTCTCCTTTCACTTTTTACTCAGCTTCCCCGCTACTGCTGCGGCCGGGGTAGGGTGGAGTGGGGAAGTGCTGTGCTCAGAGTTGTTGGGGAAAGCGATCGGAATGCGGAGAGTTTGAGCACAAGCAGTCTGTGTCCTGTCCTGTCAGTCAATCAGTCAGTCAGTCAGTCAGTGCGGTGGTGCGGGCGCCGGGACGAGCCATAACAATTAACGCCTCACTTCGCTTTATACACACACCCCCCCCTCCCCCCCGCAGATTTGCTCTGGGGCGGGTAAGGAGAAAAGGGAGGGACGCCAAAGAAAGAAGCTGTGTGGAATAGGGTGTGGAAGGAATTAATTCCGGGCTCGGCTGTAGATTTTTGTTTTTTTTCCCTTCGTTATTTAATTTGCACCTTGAACTTATTAAGACGTGCATGGAGGGAGGCTTTTAAAGTAGATGTTTCTTTTCTTTTCTTTTCTCTGCTCTCTTTGCCGCGCATACGTCTCTCTCACACATTCCCTTCCCTTAACTTAAGCTACAGTATCTCTATCTACTCAGCGTATGCGCACAAGCAGGCAGCCGATGCGTGGGGGAATGGTTTGAATGGAGCGAAAGGATGATGGACCAGGCAGAAAGAAAGGTGATGTTGCATCCGGGACTGGCTGGGGGGAGGACTGGAACTGGGACTGGGGCTGGGGCTGGCGCTTGTCTGCATCCATCTATTTTTTTTTTTTTTTTTTTTTTTTTTCCTTCTGTACGATGATGCTGGTGATAAATCCGCCCAGTGTAATGTAGAGTAATAATTAGTGGGTGTGTGCTATGCTATCGGTCGCTGGGGAAGATCGTGAACTGAACAAGAATAATTCCTCAAGACGGGTGAATGCCTCTCTCACCCCCCCCCCCTCCTCTTACACTGGGCTACTCTACCTGGAGTAACACGGAATGGGGGGTTGAAACGCTCGAGGAAACCAAACCCAGCAGTCTTCGAAACAACCGATATAGAAACAGTAATTATAACTACATCTCCGAAAAATAATAATTGTGGTGGGATGTACCGTTTCCCTATGTAGCACCCACCGTCGGTAGACTCCAGGTCCCGCCCACCTTCTTACCCAATTGTAGACTCTTTGAGAGAAAGGCGTACGGCGTACCCTTCCTTCCCACGAGGTTCAGTTCGGAATCGGTAACCATAGGTAAGGATAGCTACAGCAAAAAAAAAAAAAGTTCTCTGACCCTTGAGCGAGGGCCTTTTGCGCAAGGGTTACTTACATATACACGGCCGCGACCGACTCAGCTTGCGTGCGTGCGCGGTAATGATGATGGTTGTGATGGTGATCGGAAATCTGCAAATTCTCACGATGGTTTCTCCACCGTAACACAGTACCTAAGGGTACATGTAGGCAGAGAAGAAGGTATGTAGGTAAGTGAGTGGGCCGGACGCCCACGCCTTATTTTACTGCTTAGTTGATGATGATGGTGGATGCCCACCACCGGACCGAAAATAGAGAAGGGAAAAAAAAGAAAGAAAAAATATTTAACGAAGGTGCCAAACAAAAACATCCCCCCTCCCCCCCCCAACGGGAAAAACGCTTCTCCGCCCCTGCCCTATCGATGTCTGATAATAATATCTGCGGTGATATTTAGCATGGTCGGTGATAATCCAGCTTCTCGCTTGATAGCTATCTCGCTAGTAGGGTGTAGTCGGGACTCGATGTGGTGGTGGGGTGGTGGTGGTGGTGGGTTTGTTGGGTGTTTGTCTCTCTTGTCTCAACTCCACACATGAATGGTTTCAATACACAACATTATTATTATTATTACTGAACTCAACTGAACTGAGCTCTCAAGCCCTTCCAAGCTAAAATATCCAACCCTACAAATATATTTCGTTTGGTAAGAGAGAGAGAGGGATAGGATAGAACAGGTGATCTCTTCCTCGCCGTGTAACCGCAGGAACAGGAACAACACAAAAAGATCCACTGAGCGCTCAGTCCTTACTCTCAGTCCCCTCCTCTTGTGCTCGAGGATCAAGCATCTATGCGAGCGAGCCGATGGACGGATGATGGATGGACGGATGGGCAGCTGTCGTCCGTGCACAAAGGATACAGTAAGTACTGTAGAGGGTAACAGAGTACCACAAGATCATCGTGAAGACCGACTTACAGACCGATTGACCGACCAAACGTAACGAAGGCATGTAATAATAAGACCAACTGAGAGCTTCTTGGTAAACCAATCCAACTCGACTCGAACTCAGGTCAGTTCCACTATGTAATTAATCCAGCCAACAGACCCCTCTGGAAAGTTCCCCCCCCCCCTAACTACCGTTTGAGAAATGAGTTGAGCTACAGTATGTATCCCCCCCCCCCAACCTAGCTACCCATAGGTCACTCACCGTAGACCCCATCAAATTCATCATCACCATTTCGAAAACCAATCGGTCGGGAAAGCTGAAAAATATCCCAGAGACAAACTACGGTAACTTAACTTTGGAAAGGAAATGACCGTCTGTCTGTCTACCTGTCGGTCGTGACGATATTAGCCATTTCCCCACTTGCGCCCGTGGCGCTTTTCAAATACCGGTAATCACCCCTCGACTGAGACCTTGCTTCCATTTCTTCCCGAGCCAGCTCTCCCAACAATTTACAAAAATTACTACACCCCAAATGTCAAGCAAAGCTATAAGGTAGGAATGGTTCAAGTGGAATGTAGTATTTTTTACACTCAAGAATCAGTACATATCCATTCAATGAGCTAATACACAAGATATCATGGTGTATGGAAAAGAAAAGTAGAACTAATAAAAACAGTAAGGAAAGAAGAAACTAGTTAGTAGTAGTAGTAGAAAAACCAACCCAAAATGATTTTTTCAAAAGATCTTTAAACAAGAAAAGAATCTGAAGAAAATTGACAAGTGAAAAAATAAAGAAATGGAGAAGAAGAAGATGCAAAGAACCTAAAAACACAAAGCACCCGCCCTACCAAGTAGTTCAACAAAGATATACACCGCTTATTGCAGCAAAGCCAAGCACAAGCCCAAACTTTGACACCGTAACAAAAATAACAAAAAAAACCTGACAAGCACCCCCGGAAAGAGCCCCATATCGTTAAACAACCCAAAAATCCCCGCACCGGTGACCGCCCAAGTCCACCAACCGTTAGACAAAAGAACTCCCAAGACTTAAGAGATATGCGAACATAGACCCCCAAGAAAAAAAAAACAGAAAGCCGCACACAAAAACTATGTATAGGTGAGATATTTATAAGGCCGTCCAATATTTTCACTTTTTTTTTCCCCTTTCTCCTTTAATGATCCTTAAGCTGGAAACCCGAATAAAAACACAACCCACCGCACCGTTAATATAAAACCCACAGAAAAAAGAAACTCACACAATAACACCATCCCAGAGTTATTTTGACACACCCAAAAAGTACAATGTTAAACACCAACATTCTATAGACATAGCGAGAATGTGATCGCTAATAAAAGAGGCGAATAGAGGAGGAGATTTGAGATTTGCGTATTGAGGATGCTGAGATGATTGACTTATTGTATATTATTCGCTCGACGTAGGTTTTTATTACGGTGGTGGGGCTAAGGATCAAGGATGGTAGGGGTTTACCATACCCTCCTTGCCAAATTAGAGGTAGGATGGGGCATCCTGCTAGGTGATGCAAGAGGGGGAGATGCGACGCGCAGGCCAGTGTTGGGGTTGACAATTGGGATAGCGTTACGCTGTCTTGGAGGCAGCGCGGCGGGAGCTTGGTATTTCATGTGCATATTGGGGTTAAACATATTCGCATATGTGGCAGCGTGAGGATAAGCCGTCGAGGGCTGTACTTGATGCTGTAGCGGAGATGACTGGGGTGATCCACTCGAGTTTGATGAACGATCTGAACCTGAGAAGTCCATCATTTGACGCTGCAAGTAAATTAAAATAAGCATGTGTAAAACTAGAGCTCTAGACAAAGATCTCATACTTCTTCTTCAGTACACAGCTCCGGGATGAATGCGAAGTCGTCCTCCATTTCAAAGGACCTCCCTGCCTCGAACTTCTCGATGAAAGTTGGGACTGTGGGAATGTCTGTCAGCTCCTCCTTCGGCCTCATCATTTGAAAAGACTTGGTAGAAGAAGGACGATGGGGGTTCCTACGCGAGCGGTTGCCCGAGGAAGCTGTAGAAGGATGGTGTTGAAAGTGGTAACCGAAAGAAGACATTGTTAAGTATAAAAGGTTTTTGAAGGTTTATTATGGTTTGAGTATTTTGGAAGAAGAAGTAGTAGTAGGTAGTAGTAGTTAAGAGCTTATCGGAACAAGAGAAAAGCGGCTGAGCAGGACACTATGTAAACAAAGCGAGATAGTAGCAGTAGTACTGTGGTAACAGTAAATATGAGGATAATGTTATCTGAAGAGGCGGTACAGGAGGTGGTAGATGCAAGGCAACGAGTCAAAGAGATGGGAAAGTCGATTGTGGATGGGGTAGAAGATGAAGGAGGGTGGCGATGATTAGATTATAACAATAATGCTGTATCGCACGGATACTTGTGTATCGATTTAAATGCCTGGTGGATAGATAGCTCGTGTGCTTAAAGAAGAGGGGTGCGCGGGAGGAGGAAGAAATAAGAACAGTAGAAGGGGAGGGAGGGTTGTGGCGGGTGGATGGTTGTTGTGTGGGAGGGGGGAAGAGACGGGTGGGTAGAGACTACAGCACCGAAAGTAGTGAACAACGGAAGGGGGGCAAAGAAGAGACAGGACTGGGGAACGGCCAGGAGGTAAAAGGACCATGGAATAAAAAAAGGGGTGGCGACATGTATGCTGCGAGCAAAGCGAGTGGGTCACTCCCGTTCTGGGAATAGCCCGGCGAAGCGCTGGTCGTACTCTACCTCAACTTCTCTCACACCCAGCCTAAAAAAAGGAAAGATCCCCCATCATAAAGAAGAAATCGACTGCCCAGACCATGAATATTCAGCCAATCAAATTAATAATGGATGTCAAGGGGGGAAAAAGGAAGATCTAACCTCTGGAACATGGGTAATTGGGGCTTGGTTGGTTTAACTGCGCCTGGAGGTATGGGGGGGTAAGCCCCACCAACGTTAACCCAGTCGATAACCCACCTGCCCCCCTTCAGTCAAATCCACCAATTATATATCATTCCCTAACACCCCCAGCCGTTTTTGTTTTCCTCCTCTGGTTGCTGGTTCGGGTCAGCAGGGGAATGTTGATCCACAGACCACTCAGAAGTTAGAACACAGGCAGTTAGAGGCGGGACGGTCTCGCCATCGACCTGCTGCAGGTGCCGTGTCGCATTCGCATGCATCATTTTAATTTCGGTCTTCGCGCTTGCTGTGCCTCGCGTGGTCGCACTGGTGGTTATCTGGTTACAGTTGTGGGTAAGATTATTGTAGAAGCATGAGAGAAGTCCTATTGGTCTGCCCGCGACTATAGACCCTGTTTTTAGACCCCTGTTTCTAGAATAATCTTACCCATAGCTGTAAATTTGTGGTCCATTAGCCTCGAATGGATTATTGCATGCACCGATCAGGCAATTTTGTTTGT
This sequence comes from Morchella sp. 2018-W45, assembly GCA_024713785.1. Taxonomy (NCBI): domain Eukaryota; kingdom Fungi; phylum Ascomycota; class Pezizomycetes; order Pezizales; family Morchellaceae; genus Morchella; species Morchella sp. 2018-W45. The sequence continues at coordinate 1,370,135 of JAMGYZ010000005.1, forward strand.
GATTCTCGAATTTATTATTGGCCAGGAGTTGCCTAGGCTGTCGTTTAGCCCTGTTTGACGTGCTGTTCGCTCATCACCCAGGAACAAAAAGAGAGAAAATAAACGTCACAGGGCCTAGGGCAGATGGGGGGTTGGTCCCGGACCACCCTGGGGTTCTTCTAGTCTTTAGAGATCTTCAAAGACAGTCCCCCACCCTCTCCTCTCCTCTCCCCCGATCGGAACATCTGTTGGAAAACGTCTAGAAAGAATGGAACCACCGCCGGCTTTGCACCACAATTGGAACATGTAAAATGTGGGGTTGATTTTCTACCGTCTGATATTGTCGATCAAGACAGACTACAACATTCCTCTTCCCTTAATCATACGAGTAAGCTGGTCTTTGCAGTTTTTCTCCGTTGCAGTAAACGACTCCCAGGCCTCATATAGAGATATGATCTCCTGGGTGCAATCTATAATGGCTTCCATGTCCACCTTCGATTCAGCATACCACTCTATTATTTTTCCGACGCGACTCTGCGGTCCCTGGCCACTCGCCCCCAGGCTACCATTGCCATTGCTCCCACTACCGTTACCAGAACTTGCCGCCACAACCGCAGCAGCGGCTGCAGATGTTGCAGCAGCATGTAGACTGGCTTGAGACAGTGATGGCTTCAGCACCACAGACAAGAATATTGCAGTTAGTGCAATGATGTGCGGGGGATATAACAGTGGCAGATCCGTCAGGCAGGAATCATTGATAACCTGCCAGGACATATTATTCTCCTCAGTCGTCAAAGTCAAGACAGGTGTAAGGTCCTGTAGCGTACGATACGGGTGATGGACTATAAGATACGAGTTCATTTCGGATATGAGATAGAACTCGCATTCGGCGAGCTTCGCTGTATCAGAGGGCATAACATCTATTTGTTCAGCGGTGTACAAGGATTTGGAAGAGGGGGTTTCTTGCCGATCAAAGCTCACGGGGAAGCGAGGGAGGGGATGAGTGAAGCTCACCTGGCCAACATGTTCGTGCTTCGCTGACAACGATTCTAATGTGTTGAGGACATTCTTCCATCTTCAAGGCGAGGTACAAGCATGTCGCCATAACCAGATATGGATTGGTATCCCTTATTGGTACCTTGGTGTAAAATCGACGGATATATAATTGGGCAGTCGCGAGCGCCTGCTGTCTCGTCTGCATGCGCCTTCCAAGGCGAACTATCTCTGTTTCGTACAAGCAACAGGATTAGGAAACGGGGTAAAAAAGTAAGATGAGCGAAACCGGAGGTCGCGTGAACATTCTACGTACGTGAATTGAAGTAAATACTCAGATGCTTCAAGTCGGGTAGGGGATACTGTTGAACGGCCTTTTCATCCTGAGCATCAAGCGCGCTGCGTATTTCGGTCAGTTTCGGGCGTGACATTTGCCAGTGCAGACGCTGTGATGAAGTCCAATAATTTGCAGCCATTGTTGCTATCGCTGACTCTCACGATGTGGCAAAGAAATAATATAATATCTGTCCCCTTTTCCTTCCTTTGAAATATATGTAATTGTAAAGGCGGGTTGTTCTCAATCGAGGATGAAATTAGCGGTAAGACGACAACGATGGATCGGTAGTGAATCTTTGAAGAGCTGTTGTGGACCAGCTGAGCCGAGGGTTGCCCGTGGTAAGGATAACAAGACCAGGGACTAGGTATCTATTGGATGAGGCTCAAGCAAGCTGAGTTAGGCAGATTAAATGACTGTAAGGCAGAAACAAAACAAAGAGGTGAAATTTGAAGTAGTGACAGCTTTAAAGCCGCTTTTCTGAGCTTTGCTGAGTTAAAACAATTGAAACATGGTTCTGGTTGCCGGAATCCCGAATGTCATCAAAGGCCGCTGCCAAGATGACCTGCCAAGAACTTTTTTTTTGCTTAGGCTTTGTCCTGTGTGACCCATCCGACCCATCCATGCAAATGTGACGTCTTTAGACATACCCCCCCCCCCCACTTGACCTATGGACTTTTCACTTAACACTTGACCCCCCTCCGTAGATATGAGACCCTGGACACAACTTTTATCCTGATTGCGATTTCAGATCTTGTATTCGCAACCTTTTCCCTAGTTACACACCTAATGTCATGATAGACAACGATATCATACCGAAAAAAAGACCCCTTTGACAACTTTTGAAGACAGTCAGATGGAAGAGCGGGAGAGCCAGAAGGCTCGCGACAAACGATTGCTGCTACTTTTCAAGAACTTGGATACACGCAACGAGGGACATCTAGATCTTGAGGGGCTGAGACGAGGACTGCAGAGAATTAATCACCGTATGTCGAGCATCCCCCCTGCGTTCCTCCCGGTTACTCCCAGGCCTATTGTTACAGCAGCAAAAGGTGAATCAATCGCGAATATTCTAAACCCATTTTCTCTGCAGCTCTGAAAGACGCCGACCATTTACTACACGATATTCTCACGGCGGTTGATACTTCTAAGGATGGCCTTATCCAATACTCGGAGTTCAAGCATTTCTTTGAAGGCGCGGATAGGGAATTATGGAGGATATTTCATTCAGTGGATCTAGACAAGAATGGAAATATAGACAAAGGAGAGCTAAAAGTCGCATTGACTCGGGCTGGAATCGCAGTCGATCCTAATCGACTGGAAGAATTTTTCGACTCAATGGATAGGAATAATGATGGCGTAATATCATTTGAAGAGTGGAGGTATGATCGCTGGCATCCCTAAACCTCTGCCCGGGGAAGGGAACCCCGATGTGCACTTTGGGTTTGCATCTTGGGATTGCACCTGAGGTGGTCGCTGACATATTAAAAGAGATTTCTTGATGTTTATGCCGAAAGAAGCCACACTACACACGATCTATTCGTATTATCTTTCAACTGTCAGCGTTAATCCGGAAGGTGATGTAAATCTGAGTGATGAGATTAATCTCAAAGGCTTAGGTAAATCGGTTTCATCATTAAATCCAAGCCCGCCGCTCCGCATGTTATCCCTGCGCGTCCCACATTCGTTACGAGTTATCGATAACTGTATTCTAACCTCAATTGATCAAATAGGTTACTTCCTTGCAGGAGGTGTCGCTGGGGTAATATCTAGAACCGCGACAGCGCCATTTGATCGTATAAGAGTATTTTTGATAGCCCAAACCGCTCCCAAAGTAAAGCATGCAGCAGTTGAAGCAGTGAAAGTCGGCGAACCATTACAGGCAGCAAAAAAGGTATCAGGACCACTCAGGGAATCTATCAGGACACTGTGGAGAGCCGGTGGTGTGAGAACATTCTTTGCAGGTTAGCGTCTGAAACGCCCCCCCCCCCGGGTATTCAAAATCCTAAGAATAGAAATAGGGAATGGATTAAATGTCGTAAAGGTGTTGCCTGAGTCTGCAATCAAGTTTGGCTCGTTCGAGGTGCGAACGACCACCAGCTGCTCCGGTTTATATTCAAATTCTGACAAGGAAAACAGGCAGCAAAAAGGACTCTTGCGAGATTAGAAGGTGCAGAGGATGCTAGTCAGATATCACCAATGGCCCGGTTTCTTGCTGGTGGTATTGGGGGAGTCGTTTCTCAGTGCGCTAGCATCACTCCACTTGAATTGGGAGCATCATATCTAATATATCCTGCAGATTTTCCATATACCCCATAGACACATTGAAATTGTCAGTCTAGCTCTCCCTTGCCTCAGACGTACATATGCGACGTACACTATGAAACTAACTTGGGTTCTGTAGTCGCATGCAATGTGAAACTGTTCAGAACGGCTCTATGGGCAACAAGCTAATAGCAGAAACCTTCCAAAAAACCTGGAAAGCTGGCGGATTCAATGCCTTCTACAGAGGCTTGACTCTAGCTTTAGTTGGGATTTTTCCATACTCAGCCATCGACCTCGGTACATTCGAGTACATGAAGCGTACCTACATTAAGCGCAAAGCAAAAAAGTTAAAATGCAATGAAAAGGACGTGGAGGTACCGAATTGGTTGGTTCTTGGAATCGGAGCCACAAGCGGGAGTGTGGGGGCGACGAGCGTATATCCAATCAATGTGTTGAGAACAAGACTGCAGGCACAGGGAACAGCGCAGCATCCCCAGACTTACACTGGTATGTGGGATGTTGGGATGAAAACATACAATGCTGAAGGCTTTCGGGGAATGTTCAGGGGCTTGACACCGAACCTTCTCAAGGTGATACCCGCAGTGTCGATTGTAAGTTACACATCTTCTCGTCGTCATATGATATGTTGCATAACAACACGTCTAACCTTGTACACACAGTCATACCTTGTATATGAAAACTCGAAAACGGCGCTAGGCTTGAGTTAAGGCGTTTAAGCATGTCCTCTTGTTCTTTGTTTGTGTTAAGCGTACACATTAGACCTTCATGAATACTGTTTTGTCTTTTCTTTTACTGATGGTATTGACGGAACGATTATAACTCGAGTTATGTACCGGGTATAGCTCTTACATGATTTTCTTTTTATTTCTTTTTCCTTTTTTTCACGAATATCGAGAAACCTTCATCTTCAAACTACTAATTTTGATTTCGCTTTGCTTTCTTCGATCCAGATATTGAAGTTAAAAGCGCCTTCTCTGATAGTCCGTATTCCTGTGATTTTCTCGCAATCGGGAGAGGGGGCTACAGGCTTTTTGGAGTTATTGGAGACTGGCTGTCTCTCACAGGGCATCCAAGTATCCACATACTTAATTTTGAGGGTCAGTAAATTAATATCTGGATGCATCAGAGACCGAGGATGGAATTTACATTATTTGGCGCCTGTTCATCGTCCAGCTCAATAGCCAGGCCGAAGGTTGAGTCCTCGGGAATGTTTCCGAGGCCTACGTTCGAGTATTTTAATTTAACTAGGCATGTCTGGAATTCTCTCTCAAGATTTGCAAGTTCTTGCCTAGAAGGGGGCACTTCGGCATTGGGTTGTAGCATAGGCGCATCGTGTTTACCATCGATATTGGGGGTCAAGGGAAACCTAGACATATCGAATATAAACCTTTCTAGTGATATGTCGTTCGGGGAAAGGATTACAAGTGCAACCCGTTTTACGCAGTTCTAAAGATTATGTCAGTTGATAAACATGGTAACATACCTAGGGGAAAGGGGGGGTTATGGTCCCGAGTAAAGTCACCAAAATAGTGGTTACCTTTAGTAGTTCTTCTGAAATTGCCATTATAGCATCGCGTATCCATTTGATGACTTGGGGATGCCTACAGGTATGGGTTCCTATATTATAATTGTTTGTAACATGGAAGAGCTCTTTTGGGTATATGCCACGATTGTAAATGATCTGGTGGATCGCGACCTCGAGGAAATGGCAAAGCGTATAGGTGAAGCTCCTAAAGGTTTCCAGTGACTCTTTTTCCCTGCGGGTGTAAGTAGATGGATCTCCATCTTCTCGTTCTGGTGACATCGTGGTGGTTGGTTTCTTTCTTTTTTTTGGTCTTGCGACAAGCCTTTCAGGAGTTCTAGAGCACCGTTGGAGTTCATGTCAGATGAGGAGGGGAAGACGCGACCTGCCTGCGCTTGTGCTCGCCAAGACACTAGAGCACGCGGAAGAGATACTCATTCCGTGGATCGGGAGCCCGGGTTTAACATAAGAAATTTAGGAGACGCCTGGATCTTGCAGGAGAAGAGAAACAGCAGTGCTCCCTGGTTAATTACCAATCTCCATGATTGGGTGTCGGGTATGGTTTGGGGGTTCCGTGGATTAATACATTTACAGGCATTACACAGCTACATGTTCTCTAGGTGAATTTTCAAGACTTTGATTACATGTATGCTATGATCCGTGTGCATATAAACCGGGGGTTCGGGTTCTTTGTGGACAGTTGTCTTTTAAACTTTTAAGTAACAAGACTTCTGGGACACCGAGTGATGTCTCATGATACATATTAGGCATCGGGTTTTAAATGCGTCTATAGTAGAAGACAACCTCCGGGATAAGATCATATCGGAAGCTGTTTCCGTGTAGCCTTGGTTACAGGCACTCAAGCAGTCTCACTCAATATATATATGCAGATAAGAGAATGGCTCTGCTTATAATATTATTTGTTGTTTGCGCGACTTACCCATATTAGTAATGAATATTCTAAACGCAAAATTTTTCGATCTGTTTCATATGTGATATCTTTAAAAACAATCGGCATGGAAAAATAGATGAGGTGTGTGAAGACTTTAGGATCCATCTTTTGGTCAAACTCGCGTTAGCCTCCTTAAGATCTAGATTGATAAGCCCCCCCCCCACTTGCTATCTTCACTATAGTGACCACTTTATATGATTCAAAGTATGAAGTATGGATTAATGGGACCGATACTCACCCCCTTACCGATCCTCGCTATAGATAGGACGGCTTTGTGGGCAAGAGCTTGCGAGTGATAATCCGTGAAGATATCGCGGTGACTTTAAAAAGGTTTCTTGTGGTACCTGCATGTAGTTTGAGGATGTTTATTTAAAACCTCCTCATTGGCCCATCTAAATGCACATATATATGAGGATTACTCAGGGACCCTTTGGAGCCTCAAGGACAAGACAACCCTGAGGACTCACAGGGTGATTCACAGGGTACCTAGGTGCCAATCAATACAGTGAGATTAGGAAAGTCATTTTAAACTTAAGCCTTGTATTCCAAACCAAAGCTGATTCTCCCAGGTAGTATCACGCGGTGGTAATGCAACCACTAGACAAGCTAGAGGCGGTGGGCCGTAATGGTAAAGGGCACCGTACATGTGCTTCAATCTGGTAGTACATTACTCGGGTTTCTTTCTCGGGTGGCGTAGTAATTTCCTTTTTTTTTATAGAGGGAGCTTAATTAGGCAGAAATATAATAGTTTCTAGTGAGTTGTTCATTGGGTAAGAGTTTTCGTATCCCCAGGCACCATCCTCCCCGACTCAAGTGCCCGGGAAACATATCCAGAATATTGGTCGGGCGGATAATAAGTGTATAATTATAACCTGCAGATGCATGCATGCACTTTTTTGATTGGTTGGTTGGAGGACTTTTGTTTCGCTTGAAAGACGGTGTTATGTTGGATATGGAGATGTATATGCATTGGTAGTGTATGCATATATGTCGTATAGTGTACTTTAAATATATACATGTAGTGATGCACTTTGCCTGCCAGGCAAATACAGTGCAAAAGGAGAGTGGGATCACTACAGCATTCCCGTCAATACGCTGTCATGCCGGTTTGATTCGGTATCCGATTTATTCGTCACTAGGTTCTGTAGTGATTTTTTTTTTAAATCATAATTTCATTCGTTTCTAGGTACAAAAATGTTGCATGCAGGGAAACCCTATGGCATAAACAAAACCTAAGGTTCTGTAGTGATTTCACCCCGTTTTTTCATACATGTAGAGAAGAAAGTAAGCTGTAAAGCGGCTTGCCTGAAGTGCGTGGCTAATAAAAGGGATGTCATCGGTTTTGCGGTTTTGTTGAGCGTTAGTAGTTGTAAAGCCATTCGGCGTGGCATAGAAAGGCATCAATAAAGTTGTAAATAAATACCTTTCTGTTGTTTTTCTTTTTGTAGTGCAACGGAGGACATCTGTGTTCCCCGATGAAGTTTTTATCAAACTACATGTATTGACATTACCAAGCGAAAGGTTTAGGTTTAATAGCGCATTTATCAACGATTTTGCGCTCTAGAGTTAAAAACAAAAACAACAACAATAACAACAATCGAACGTATGTACTGTATCTACGAGTGATGATGTATGATTCAACAAAGGCCCGCCTGTATTTTGTTATTAGACCAGTGGTACGGCAGCTATGATTAGGAGTATACCAGCATTCAATATACCTAAATTTAAGCGCATGTATACATTCACACAACAAGCCGGGGGGTGACACGGGTGGCCCAATGGTTCAGCAACTGGGATAGGTGGATGCTGCGGTTTGTCTCGCGCGCCGGGCCCGAACAATCTGAGTGCAAGATCAAACATTACACGTGGCTCCGTCAATCTCAAATATGTTAGATTTTCATGGTTTTGGGTTGAAAACGCATCCATCGGTTCAAAAGTATGGGCGTGTATTTGGTGATATATGGCATTGTTTGCTTCTAATAATTCTGAAAACAGACTGCAAGGGCGATCTTGGTCGGTTTCTCAATCAGCTTGGGAACTTTATATGTTTTTTTCGGGGAGGGTACTCACAGATATCGGGAACGAAGCTTAATTTATGAATATGCCTACATGTAATGTACTTACATGTACTTACTCTATGTTGCTATATATGCGGTAGCCTTAAGGGATGCTAAGTAGAGTATATTAACTCCTTGAGATTATATACCAGGCGTGTAGGTAGGTAGGATGTTCGAGTTCCTGATTTCCCCATAAAGGGAGCGAACAATTGCGGTAGTCCTCCGGTGGGGTTGGGCAAGCTCCGCAGCTTGGTAAAGTTTTGGGGAGCTTGATTCATGCTGGGTACATGTATTTACTGATCAGTAAATTGTAGCTTCAATGTTGCGATTTAAAACAGTGGCGGGTACCTCATACATTGGGATCATCACGTGATCCAACACATCACGTGATCCATACGTTCAAAGAATGAGTAAGCTGGCCATCTGAAGCTGGCATAATCAGCCACCTCCACCCTGCTCCAATCCCATAGAGGCCCCCCACCAGAAGTGCCGCAGCCTGTTGATACCCCTCCTTTACCGACCTCAACAGAATAATTTCACCCGTGATTTTGTCTACTCACCCTCGCGAGCTTCCAGTTTGTTAGTAAATCTATTCAGGGCGGGTCTCCTTTGGTGTTACTTTTCTTTGTTTCGTTGAGGCGGAACCTGACACGCGCTCAGCTGAGTGGGAACCTCGTCATAGCCTGAATCTTTGACAGGGGAACCTCTCACACCGCCCCGACAACAGATTACAGAGGCCGTTAAGTCAAGCTCGAATTTTGCTCGATTCGGTTTATCTTATCACAGCTATGGCGGATAAGCTTCTGCAGGATGTCTATCGTAAGATAGAGCGTGAGAAGGTCTTGATGAACGGTGCTCGGGCCATGCGTAGCTCTACCGATAATGCAGCCGTTCAACAGCGACTTGATAGTCAGATCCGTGAATCGCAAAGGAACCTGAGCTATCTAGAGGATCGTTATAATGAGCTGCAAAATCGGGTTATCCAGACAGGCATGGAAGGGATGAGTATGAACGACGGAGGTGCGCAACATTCTTTTTTGTTTTTTTCCCTACTACAAAGGGCAAATACTTATGGTTGAAAAGGGAACTATGGGGGGTACCAACAACCTCTGGCTCCTCCGAACCCACCCTTTGCTAACCAGCAACCGAGAACAAAAACAAATTACTCGAAACTTGGTATGGCCTTTATTAGAAGCTATGTACCTAGATTATCTTCTAATTGACGACAGATCTCATCAAATATGATACTCCGCATCTTGGGCCTCGCATTCAATTGATGTTATCGCAATTGGAATTTAAATTAAGCGTGGAAAAACAGTATAAAGAAGGAATCGAGAAAATGGTAAAACTTTATCAACTTGAGGGAGATCGTAAAAGCAGACAAGATGCAGAAAGCAAACGGATAGAAAGTGCGCAGAAAATTCAGTTGTTGAAACAGGCGTTGAAGCGATACGAAGATCTTCACGTTGATATGGATTTTGGAGATGAGGCAGATGGTATGTATCTATACCAATGTGTATCGAATCGATGGAATGCTGATTGGTGTAGATGACAGCATCAATGCTCCTAATATCCGTCGTCCCCTTACTGGCCGCCTGAGAATCCGTGTTCTCGCAGTGAAGGATGTCGACCATGCGACCACTTCACGGTTCGCCAGAGGGCCTGAAACATTTGTGATAATCAAGGTTGAGGATGTTGTCCGTGTTAGAACAAAGTCTACTAGGAACGATAAGTGGCTTGACGAGAACCATGATATTGATGTAGACAAAGCCAACGAGATCGAGATGACAATTTACGACAAGCCAGCAGATCATCCGATGCCGATTGGTCTGCTGTGGATCCGGATATCCGATATTGCCGAAGACTTGAGAAGAAAGAAAGTAGAGCAAGAAATCTCTGGCTCTGGATGGGTGAGCGCAGAAACGATGGAAAACAGCGGACCCAGGCCAAATGAGAGTCAATACGCGTTCAATGCTGGAGGGCTTCCAGGTCCTGCAGCTGCTGGAGCTGGAGGGGCCGGATTATATGCCAATACCACAGGGCGGCCTCAACCAACCCAGCAGCCTGGAGAGGTATCTATTGATGCTTGGTTTGCGTTGGAACCTGTTGGACAAGTCCATCTTTCATTAAGCTTTGGTAAAACACCCTAAAGCAGTTTATCGTTCTCCCTGCAGTCGCTAATTTTAACAGCCAAATACAACCAGAATAAGCGACCTGTGGATCTTGGACTTGGGAGAAAAGGTGCAGTTCGTGCGCGCAAAGAAGAGGTTCACGAAATGTACGGGCATAAATTTGTGCAACAGCAGTTCTATAACATTATGCGTTGTGCACTTTGCAGCGACTTTCTCAAGTATTCGGCAGGTATGCAATGTTCAGATTGCAAATACACTTGCCACAAGAAGTGTTATCCAAAGGTCGTCACCAAGTGTATATCAAAATCAAACACCGAGTCCGATCCAGAGGAAGAGAAACTCAATCACCGTATACCACACAGGTTCGAGCCTATGACTAACATGGGTGCCAATTGGTGCTGTCATTGTGGTTACATGCTACCTGTCGGCAAGAAGAATTCGCGCAAATGCTCAGGTAGTTTAATTTCTAGTTCCCCCAAGCTTATTAATGCTAACACCAAAAAGAGTGTGCTCTCACATGTCACGCTCAGTGTGCGCATCTGGTTCCAGATTTCTGTGGTATGTCTATGGAAGTCGCCAATCAAATTCTCTATGAGATGAAAAAGATGAGAAAGAAGTCAACATTGCTGGACAATACCAAGCCTCCATCGTCACCATTGTCCCAAAGGCCACAAAGCGACCCGTATGGTGCTGGGTTGGACTCGAGAAATTCAATCCAGAAGGAGCCACAGCGTCAGAGTCAACCTGCATATGGGGCCCCTTCATCACCATCAGCTGTATCAGCAGCAACTGCTGCATATGGCGCTTCCCAATCACCAACCCGTTTATCACAGCAACAGCAGCCTTACCAGCAGCAGCAGCAGCAGCAGCAGCAGCAGCAGCAGCAGCAACAACAACGTCCCCCGCAACAAAGAACAGATTCTGCAACCGCGGCAGCTGCAGCACTTGCTGCTCAGCGCCCATCTTCAGTTCCACCATCCCCTGGCGGATACGGAAGGCAATCCGCAGATTATTATAATCCTCAAGCAGCTCGTATCCCAGGAGCCCCATCGTCACCGGTTTCCCAAAAGCCACCTATGAGTGAATTGCAAGGCTCGTATGGACAAAGCTCAGACTATCCAAATCCTTACGCCCAACAGCCACAAGTGCCATTAAAATCGTCACCCCCTCCATCCCAATCTCAGTATGAGCACCAGGAGCCGTCCCCTATTCCGCATCAGCAATCTTACCCCGAGCCTGTACCACCTCAGCAGCAGCAGCAACAGCCGAAGCAGCAGCAACAACAGCAGCAGCAGCAGCAGCAACAGCAACAGCAGCACCAACAACACCAACAACACCAGCACCAACAGCACCAGCAGCACCAGCAACAAGCACAGCAATTGCAAGCGGCGCCACCACAAACACAGATCGCTACGTTCCCACCAAAAGGTGCGCCTCCTACTGCCGCATCACGGCCGCAGAAGATCGGACTGGATCATTTCAACTTTCTTGCTGTTCTTGGAAAAGGTAACTTTGGTAAAGTGATGTTGGCGGAAACCAAAGCGACAAAGAAACTGTATGCCATCAAGGTTCTGAAGAAGGAATTTATCATTGAAAACGACGAAGTTGAAAGTACGAGATCTGAAAAGCGGGTTTTCTTGGTGGCCAATAAGGAGCGCCATCCTTTTCTACTCAATTTACATGCCTGCTTCCAGACAGAAACACGAGTATACTTCGTCATGGAATATATCAGTGGAGGGGATTTGATGTTGCATATTCAGAGAGAGCAATTTGGAGCGAAGAGGGCACAGTAAGTGTGCTTTCCCTAGTACCCTGGTAGGGTCGCTGACAGCTTTACAGGTTCTACGCAGCCGAAGTTTGCTTGGCCTTGAAGTACTTCCATGAGAACGGGGTCATTTATCGTGATTTGAAGCTTGACAATATCCTTCTCACACTTGATGGGCACATCAAGATTGCAGATTATGGGCTGTGCAAAGAGAATATGTGGTACGGTTCTACCACAAGTACATTCTGTGGTACTCCCGAGTTTATGGCACCTGAGATTCTCATGGATAAACGCTACGGTCGTGCAGTTGATTGGTGGGCGTTTGGGGTTTTGATTTATCAAATGTTGCTCCAGCAATCACCATTCCGAGGTGATGACGAGGATGAGATATATGATGCCATTCTTGCTGATGAGCCATTATATCCTATTCACATGCCGCGCGACTCAGTATCAATCCTGCAGAAGCTCTTGACGAGGGAACCTGAGTTGCGCCTTGGTTCTGGCCCCACAGACGCGCAGGAAATTATGTCTCACGCATTCTTTAATACTGTAAACTGGGAGGATATTTACCATAAGAGAATACCCCCACCATTCAAACCTCAGATTACTTCTGCTACAGACACATCCAATTTCGACCAGGAGTTTACTAGTGTTACCCCTGTTTTGACACCTGTGCACTCTGGTAAGCCATTCAAATTCCGTGCAGAGTATTATGTTACTAACATATTCCTTTAGTTCTCACTCAAGCTATGCAAGAGGAGTTCCGCGGGTTTTCTTACGTGCATGATTTTGTTTAATATAGCAAGCGAGTAAAAAGCGTCAATAGCGATAGGACTGCCAAACCGATATTCTTAAAAAGCAAGGGGAGAGTTCATTTGCATGTGATTTTTTGATTCTTTTTCTTCGCATTTAAGGCGTTGTTTTGCTACGCGGGGCAAAAGCATTCTGCATAGGCCGCTAGTTCGGGCATTGCTGTATGGCTGTTGTTGGACGGTATAGGGGGAGGAGAGGGGAATGCAGATGAAAGTAACGGAGCATGATTAGTGGGGGGTAGGGTGATGTATGGGTGTGTGGGTGTGGGCAGGCACTTTTTTTTGTACCCCTTTTCTGTCCATTTGTTTGTTTCTGGTATAATTCACCATTTCGCACTTTGTTTCCTCCCCCTTTCGCCTATTATTTTATTTCCTTATCTTTTAGCAACCACTTCCTTAGTGTTGTCAAAGTCGAATCTGTCCCCACTAAAACCTAGTAGGCTATCCCCCCCCCTTCCCCCCGGTTATTCTGGTCGTAACTAAAGCGGTCTTATAATTCATTTTAAATATAAAGACACCATCTTCCAATATAAAAAATTTGTTCGTGGGGTTAGATGTGTAGCCGCCAGGATTGATATACATGGCGTGCAGCCATCCCGCGCGAAGATATACTGTACAGCACTTAATTAGCCCTTTCAGCATCCAGGGTTCATCCCTCAAGTATGGCTGTAAACTCATGAATGTCCCATCAAGCATCAAGTTCCCAGGGGCTTTAACATAGTATGCAACCGGTGCATAACCAGTGCATGTAGCTTATTTTTTTTTTTTTTTTTGTTTGCCCTTCCCTCCTCCTTTGTTAGCCAGGAGTGTGTGTGATTGATCGCCAGAAGGTATATATATGATTCAAAGCTCGGAGCTCGCTCCATAGATGAAGAAAGTGGGGGGGGAGGGGGGTATGTAATATGGAGGACTAGAGAGAGGGGGGGGCGCACGGAAATCCATTTGCGTCCCGGTTGTTGTATTGTTTTGTAGTATGTTGCTTGGTTTCGTGGGGCTTGCCCCACTCTGCTCTGGCTGGTTAGAGGGGGGATGAAGGGCGCTTTCCCACCACAACCACCAGTTTCCCCCGGAATATACACACCCCATCAAGTACATGCAGGTAGGTACATGTGCCCCCCCTCCTAAAAATAAAAAACCCACAGATGTAAACGAGTGACAACTCATGACGCACGCTAATCTAACTACATGTAGTAAATACCCCCCTACCCCCTACCCCACTGATACATACATCTCTTCCACGAAATACAGTATAGCCTACTTGCTATATATACTGCCGGGGTTGGTCCCGGGGCTGACATGTAGTTATTAGGCTTGGGTGTGATGTGCTGGCTCCATCCGGGGCGGGCGTCACAGGTTATCACTCGGGCTCCTGTCACACCCCCCCCCCAACATCACGCCGCCCACACACAGACCATGGGTTTCTTGGGGCAATGTTTAGGGGGGAGGAGGTATATATATATATATATATGTATAACTATGCTGTAAATAAATAACTATGAAATCTAGACCACCACAAAAGCCCATCTATACACATTACATAGCTAGCTAGGGGGATTAAGAAGGGAAAGGAAACAGAGAAAAAGAAAGAAAGAAAAACTGCGTGGAATTAGCTACATAGAGTGTCCTATTTACTTTACTTTACTTTACTTGGCCTGTGTTTGTGTTTGTGTTAGTAGGCTTGAGCCCTCGTTGCCCGAGTCCTCTTCTTCGTCCTCTTCTTCGTCCTCTTCTTCGTCTTCATCCTCCTCCTCGTCATCACTCTCCTCCTCTCCACTCTCCTCCTCGCTGTCCTCCTCACTCTCCTCCTCCTCCTCCTCACTCCTAAAAAAGTCCTCCAAGCTCTCCACCTTCTCCTTCTCCTTCACCTTGACCCCCTCAGGCCTCCACACAGGACTCCTATCGGGCGTCGCCACCGCCGGACTCCCACTCCCAGCGCCCAGCGCCCTCTTCCCCCCCACAACCTTCTTTTCTACCTCTCCCTCCACCACTATATCTCGTACACTCGGGCTCGGTGCCCTGCTCTCGCTCACCCAGTCCTCCAGCGGCTCATAGCCCATGACCTGCTCACCCTCGCCCACAACCATCGCCGCCGACCCAACCGTGTACCGCTCCCGCCCTGTTGACGGCGACGGCGCCTGCGGCGTCGGCTTCGGCGCGAGCAGCAGCAGCGTGGCGAGCGGCGTGGACGATGGCGTCGACAGGATGGACTTGTAGAGGCGGGCGCGGTCGCGGAGGTCGTAGCTGAGGTCGTAGCGCGCAAGAAGGGTGATGTATGCGAAGAGGAGTGCCACGGGGTGTTTCTCCTGGCCCTCCTCCTGCTGCTGCTGCCCCTCTGCAGCAGCAGTATTGCCCGACTGTGTGCGGTCCAGATGATGCGCATACACTTTTGCAGCCAGTAGCACAATCTGCAGTTTTGCCGCCTCACCCTCCAGCACAAACGTCTTCGCCAGCAGGCGGAGCGTGTCCGCCGCAATATTATCCCCGCGGTTGACACCCGCAAACTCGCCGACAAGCCAAATGATGCTCGCGCGGGCGTTCGGGTTGACTGCCGTGTCGAGTGCCTTTGCAAGACGGACGACGGTTGCGCCGTGCGCTGCCGGATTCTGCAGGATGATATGGCGTACGACGGTTAAGCTCTCTGCGACGAGCGTGCCCTCGCCGGTCTCGACTAGGCGTAGCAGGAGCCTGAGGCAGCGTGCGGCGTTACGTACTTCGCTCTGCGCACAGCGGCCGATGGCGCGGACGGCCTCGCGGACGAGCGGCGTGTCGTGGGTGTTTGCAAAGTACTCGAGTTCGCTGAGGATCAGGTTCTTGGTGCGCGTGGAGGTGTATGGGAAGATGAGAGTTAGGAGCTCGAGCTTGAGGCGCCAGATATGTGGTGGGTCGGAGGCGTGGACAAGGAAGTGGGTAGCGTAGGGGGTGAAGGGGTGCGGCGTTTTCAGCGCAATGGAGACGATGTTGAGCAGGGCGATGTGTTGAATGTCGGTGGGGGCGCGGAGGAGAGAGATGAGGGGGCCGGCGACGGTGGGGAGGGAGGAGGCGGGGGCGAGGTGCGTGTAGAGGCGGGCGACGGCGACAATGACCTAGGATTAGGTTGTTAGAGAGGCTTGTATATAATAGTGCTAGTAGTAGTAGAGGGGATAGGGTAATGATCGTTTGGTGGGTAATATTTTACGTACAGCGCTGTTCCGGCTCTGAAGCAGTGGGATGCAGCTTCGGAGGAGGAGCTCCAAGTCCGGGTCCATAGCTGTGCTTCTCTTCTTTCCCTTCTTCCCACTCCCCGCCTCATCCCCGCTCTCATCCGAGTAGAAGTCATCCCCAGCTTTAGCCCCCGTAGTAGCAGTAGCCCTCTTGGCCTTCTCCGCCCTGGCCGGAAAGTTTGCCCTCGCATACCCCGTCAGCACCCTCAGCACTGCCAGCTGCCCCCACTCATCCATATCAATCAGCATCCTCGCCAGCGCCCTATACCTTCCATGTAGGAGCTCCCACCTCCTCGGACAAACCCCTTCAAACGCCACGACCGCTGCGCCCACCACATAGAAGCTCGTATCCCCCAGCAGCGTATTCAGACATTCTACCAGCGCCGGCAGCGTCCCCGGGTCCAGGCGATAGCACTTTGGCACAGCGACGGCGGCGGCCTTGCGCACGTAGGCGGACATGTCTCCGGCGCAGCGCTTGATTCCCAGGGCGACGATCTGCGAGATTACGGGCACACGGATGCCGGACATGACGCGGATGGCCATGGCGCGCACGAGCTGCGACTGGTCCGTGAGCGCCTTTTGGATGGTGTTTATGGAGAGTAGTGCGAGGTCGGGCTCGGACTCGGCGTAGCGGAGGAGGTAGATGTAGACGAGCTTTTTGATCTCGAGGTTTGGGGAGGCGACGTTCTTGACGACATCGGCGAAGAAGGGACTGCTATCGGTGCCGCGGGACATCATCTGTTTAAGGGTTAGTGTTAGGTGAGAAGTGGGAGATAGGGATTGGAAGGGGGGGGGGGGTACAAACAGAGATGACTTTTCGGAGGCCATCGAGGACCTCACGCTCCATACGGGAATTGAGGAGCTTCTTGGTCTCTGTGGGACTGGGGGTAGTGTCGTGGGTACGGCCAGAGACGGCGGCAGATTGTGCAGCTTCGAGGGTGAGATCGCGGGCTGTCTCGAGGAGAGTGGAGATCCGGGAGAGGGACTCCATAGTTGCTGCTGTTTTTCGGGGGTGGTGGAGAGGTGGAGAGTGAGGGGTGAGGGGTGAGGGGTGAGGGGTGAGGGGTGAGGGGTGAGGGGTGATGATGATGATGATGATGTTGATAAGTCGTGAGAGTCGTGAGAATGAGGGATGGTGGGGCTAATGTGGCTGGAATAGTGGGTGTACCTACATGTACGGTATATCCATGTACTTGTATGTATGCAGTGTGGCTTGAGGGGGGAGAAGGGGAAGGGAATCGATTGATTGAGGAATCGAATCGATATAATTACAGGGTCTACGTCATTGGTGGGAACAACTGTGTGTCTGTGTGTCTCTCATGTGGCTTGGGTGCTATAGATAGCAGATACAAGTATTCACTACACACTACTGCTACTATCTCTCCTCTACTCCTACTGCGCTACCGACTCGGGATACCAACAGCATGCTCTGGCTCCTGATCCCCGTCTTCATAGTCCCACTCGTTCTCTTCCTCTGTGAGTCCCCTCTCCCCTCTCCCCCTCAAAAAAAAAAAACACGTACCCTATCCTCTAATATTCATTTAAAAAAAAAAGTCTATCTTGCTATCTCCTCCTGTCTCGGCGACCCCCTCCGACGACGGGGACGAGGACGAGGAGGGCTTCTAAGACCTTCATACGGCCGCACGTACCTCAACTCCATCTCCAGTGGCGCCTGGGAGAACGTCGAGATGAGCCGGATCGAGCGGGAGAGGGAGGGGGACGACTCTGACTTTGCGTCTGAGGGGGAGGAAGAGGGGGAGGGTGGTGGTGGTGGTGGTGGTGGTGGTGGTGATCGTGGGATCATGGATAGGTGGTAGCTACATACATGTAGTCTGTAGGCATAGCTTTTTTTTTCTTTCACTATTTTTACGGGGGACGGAGATATCACGGTTCAGAGTGTGCAGCAGTAATATGATGATGATGATGATGTAATGATACATGTAGTTATGACCACAAATGTGCAGTGTCGTGGTGGGGAAGGGAAGGAAACCCTAGCGCTAACCTTAAAAATTCAAACCTGCGGTTACTAAAAAAACCAAAAAATAGGAAGGTCGGAGAAAGATGCTTAGTGAGTTGCCTGATACACTATCAGACCCAAAGCTACGAACGAAGGAGATGAACTCGTGCAGTTTGGGTGTGAAGTGGAACAAGTAACCACTAGGCCACCGCCTTATGGCTGCTTTCATTCTTTCTACACTTTTATTCTGGCGTAGGATGCGGCCGTTGGCTAACTGGCTGGCTGCCCTAACCCATAGACTTTGCCAAGGTTAATTAAGGTTTTAAGCCGCAACCTCGTTTGGGATAAGCGTGGACCTGTTGGCCCAACGTCGCGTCTCCCGCAGAAACGAGGGAACAAAACACAGAAAAAGAGAACAAAAACCTCCTCCTCCTCCTCCTCCTCCTCTCTTTCTCTCTCTCCCTCCTCTCTCCCTCCTCTCTCTGTTTCAATTTCAAAACCTGCAGATTCATCAATCCCCTCCACAAATACAATGGCTGTACCAGGTCTCCAGCTAGCAGACCTCTCCATCGGCCAGTCCTTCCCCAACTTCTCCACGGGCCAGTCCATCGACCCACAATCCACAGATTCCCCCGCAGAAAAGATCCATGAGATAGGAAAATGCCGCGAATGGCGCTTCGAGGTCGCCTTCAACACCAACGTAGAAGTCAAGGTAAGAAGAGAAGAAGGAGAAAAGAAAAAAAAGAAAACCCAAGATTTCACCCCATCCCATGGGCTAACATTCACCAGCTCCTCAAAGGTACCGCCGAGATCTTTGGAACTGAGCTCCCCATCGGCCACAAGTTCACCTTCACCGGCTGCAAGTCTGCCATCTACACCTGGTCCGGCTGCACGCTCTCCGTAATGGGTACACCCACCGTCGAGTACACCTCCGAAGAGACGCCCATGACCTCCTACACCAACCTGCACTTTGCACTTGAGAAGCTCCGCGGCGCCGCCTCCGAATCCCCCACCAAGCAGGGACCCCGCGTCATGATCATCGGCCCCGAAGACGCCGGAAAGACCTCGCTCGTCAAGATCCTCACCGCATACGCTGTGCGCCAAGGCCGCATGCCCTGCGTCGTCAACCTCGACCCCAAGGAGGGCATGCTCTCCCTCCCAGGGACCCTCTCCGCAACCTCCTTCTCAACAATCATGGACGTCGAGGAGCACTTTGGCAGCTCACCAACCTCGGGCCCGTCACCGGTACCCGTAAAGCTGCCGCTTGTGTACTACTACGGTCTTTCATCGCCGGAGGCGAACGCACCGCTCTACCGCGCCCTCGTCTCCCGCATGGCGCTGGCCGTCTCGTCGCGCCTCAGCGAGGAGGACAGCAGCCGTGTGAGCGGTTGTATTATCGACTCGTCGGGCAGCGCGGGCTACGACGTCATCTCGCATGCCGTGTCGGAGTTTAGCATCGACACGCTCGTGGTAGTGGGCAGCGAGCGGCTATATAGTGACATGGCACGGCGGTTCGAGGGTCGCGAGACCGCGGGCACAGTCACGGTCGTGAAGCTGGCAAAGTCGGGGGGGTGCGTGGACCGCGAGGAGGCATTCCTGAAGCAGGCCAGGGAGACGGCGATTCGCGAGTATTTCTTTGGGGAGCCAAAGAGGACGCTGAGCCCCTATACGCTTACGGTGGGGCTCAACGAGGTGAATCTATGGCGTGTTGGCGAGGGTCTGTTTTTTCTTTCTTTCTTCCCCCTTCTATCCGTTATTCCGGAGGAGAGCTAACGGAGAGGGTTAACGTACAGCGTCGACACTGATAGCGGGTGTGCTCCCGATCGGGATGGAGGACACGCAGCCGTTGCTGGTCAAGACGACGCCGACGTCGCTGCTTCAGCATAGTGTGGCGGCGGTGCTGCATGCCGAGGTGGGCGATACGGTCGAGGTGCTCGCAGAGAGCAGTGTTATGGGATTTGTATACATGTAAGTCCCCCCCCCCTTCTCTTCCTCTCTACATCTCTAGGTGTTGGTGGCGTGAGGGCTGACAGAGAGCGGTGCAGAGCAAGCGTGGACGAGCAGAAACACTACATGAAGGTGCTCGCGCCGGTGCCTGGGCGGCTGCCGCCGAAGCCGCTGGTGGTGAGCAGCTTCCCGGAGCCGACGGCGAGTCTGGTTGGGTAGGGTGGGTGGTGATGACGGGTTAATGTGGAGGTGAAGTTGGGGAGTTGTCTAGAGAAGGACAAATGTATGTTATGATGGTATGAAGCGATCTTTCTTTCCCCCTGTTTTTCTTTTTTGCCTAGTGATGTATGCGGGTGTAGTGTTATCTCTGCACTTCAAGAGGGGATGGGATGTGGTGGGTAGAGTGTAGAGTGTAGAGAAGATGGTGAGTGGGCGAGTAATAGCCTATGCAGCTGTATCCCCTATAGCACCTCTAATAGTGGGAGCTTGAAACGCCCATATATTACTTCTTACATATTATATTATATATTACAGCCATGCCCAAGCAACCCGCAGTGATCTGTCGAAGCCCCCGCCCCAGAGGGGGCGTAAGTGAAAGTAGAGACAAGAACAGCGGCGGTCTGGACTACATGCATAGTATGTGAGTGCTTAGATTAGATTAGATGGCGGGCATCATGGGATATCACTCGCATGGATGATGGCTGCGCCGCGGGAGATTTCTGGTCGGTGGGTGCGGGGAGGAGGAAGGGGGGGGGGGGTGAGAGCGGAGGTATTGGTTGGTGGAGGCGCTGTGTGGATTTAACTGTCTCCTTGCTTGCCCTAATACATGTATATATATATACACATGTATCTATACACCCGATTCCCAGTCTCAAGCAGTCTCGAGCGGTATACACATACACATAACCACACCCGCATAGCCCGCCGCACTTCCCCCGCCGCCATCGCCATAGGGCGCCTTTGATAACTTACAACCTCAAAGGCGCCATCGAGCCCTTCTATCCGGGGGAGGGGGGGGGGTGGGTGAGGAGAGAGCCCTTCGTCGGTTCTTCTATGGCTACATGTATGTATGCATTAATAACTAACCCGACCCCCAGCTATAGGCGACGCAGTATAAGCAGAAGTACATACAACACCAAGATAAATAAATGGCAATTAACGGATTGATATCGGCATAGCGGCACAATCACACACCATCACTCGGCCGGCCACGAACGGAGTTCACCAATAACCTCACTCGGGGCAGACATGGCCGGGTTGTTTTTTTCTTTTTCTACCACTAGATACATTCTACCCACGCACATTTTTTTTTCCCCCCCGGGTAGGCTTAGTTGCGTGTTAAGGACCTGTATATGTGGGTGGGCGGGCTCGATCCATGACAGTTTTTGTACATGCCCAAGAAGTTGGGGTTGTTGTGCGGGCCTGGCGGGTGCGTACAGTATCATACATAGAGTGGTCTATTCCATGTGTTGTCATGCTACGGATCTAGGGGGTGGTGTCTACTATGCCAAGGTAGACTGGTATCAGGTCCCTCCTCTCTATGATGGTTATTCAAGTTGAGCTAATTGTAAACCAGATAAGTTAGTTAAATCGGTTAAAAGTCGAGGTCTTCCGTAAATGTTTCTTTTCTTTACACATCCCACAGAAAACGCACGCGTCGCAACGAGTCATAATTCGTGACGCAGGCGCTCCCCAAGAGGAAAGGAATTCTAGGCCCTCTAACCCGCATCCATCCTGCTGTAGCCACCTCAGGGCCATATACTAACGGGAAAATATGAAAGAACAAAAAAGTGTAATTGAAAGAGTGGCCTATATAGGTACTTATACAAAACCACCGGATCTATTACTTAATTCCAGCTCGTCAGCGTTGAACTCAAAGACAATTACTCCAACAAGAACCCAAACAAAGTTTCATGGTATGGTCAGTTAAGCGCTTCAAACAAACCGCGCTGGTACATGCCGTCATCCATTTCATTGGCATGTGTTTTCCCTCTGCCAAAAAAAGATGAGAAGAAAAAGAAGAAAAAGGGGAACGGGAGCGAGAACTACGGCGAGTCCAAAAAATGAAAAGAAAAAAAAGAAAAGAAAAAAAAGAAAGAAACTTTTCTCGGTCGTCCCTCCAACTACCCAAGCAATTCGACATCCAACCCAATAGCTCTCATGAACAAATTTACATTCGCGTTCTTCTGCGCCCCAATTTCCGCCGGGAGTGATTTTGACGCCAAGACATTTTCCATTACACGTTCCCTGACCAACAGTCATTAATCGGCCTTTCGACATTTGGATAACTAAGGAGGGACAAAAACGTACCTAACCGCGCCCACAAGCATCTGCTGCTGCGACATACTGGCACCCACTGCTATACTTGCCAAAAACTGCCAAACATATACATCATCGACGGCCATTCCATTCGGCGGGAAACACTCCATCCAGTGCCCCTGTAAGGTTTCAAATAGGCGATCATACATTCCTTGCCACTGAGCAAGTTCGTTATCATTTGCACCCCCAGATTGCTTGACGATCTCAGCTCTGGAGGAAAACATGGTTAGGAAGGCGAGCCCGATTTTTGTCTTTGAGACCAAAACTACATCAACTCGCTCCAAAAGAATCCCAAGAAGGCCAATAACGATCCTGAGTGGCGCCTCATACACATAGGATATGAGGGAAGGCAATACTGTCGAGGCAAAGAGATCGATTTCCTCGCGTGTTGCAGATGGAAGTGTTGTTTCATGAGGCTGATACACACCATTCTTGACAACATCAAGGATGTCGAGATGGACTACAATCATTGTGAGGACTGTGACCCGTTGTTCTTCGTCAAGGTGTCTGAATATGCGTTGAATTGCACGCTTCATCTTTGTATAGCTTAGAATTGCTATGAAGGGGTGTGTTTGATTGCTACTTGGATCGATAGGAGTCATAATCTTGAGTTCCTCCCATAGTTTGCTTACAAGGGCTTGTCGTTTAGCTTCCCATTCAATGTGAATGCTTGTCTCTGGGAGTGGAGGGAGCTTTCCCCGATCGCGTTCGTGGCATTCTAGATTGAGAAGGGCGTTATAGACATTTTCAATGGTAAGGAGAAGTGTCTTTTTGCCTGCACCAGAGATGGTAGAGCGCTGGGTCTAGATGTATTTATTAGCATACATTATCACTCGATGGGGCAAGGGGGTGCGTACCTTTCGGGTTTGTTCGCCGGCTCCGGTTTCGCTCTTCTTGATATTAAGCATTGGGCGTGGCGTCTTGACATTACTAAAGCTGATTTTCCCCAAGCTTCCTTCCAATACCAGCTGCGATGCCTTTGGCCTGGCTTTTGCTGCTGCAACAGCGCGTTGAACCTGTTGTTCCATACGATGGAGGTGATTATCTTGTCGCCGGTTTCCCCTTCCTTGTCGATATAAATAAGTTTGCGCAAACTGATTTAGTGGCTGGGTAGGGTTAGCTCTAGCACGGATCGCACTATGCACGATATAATAAAAGTCCTCGTTTGCAGCGTCATCAGCATTGTTGATGGATACAAGTTGCTGCAGTTGAATCCTTGTAATGAAATTCTTATCATTTGGCGTCATGAGTCCGTTGTAGCGGGCCAACTGCGCAATCTTATGGTTGCGTTTTAGGCGTTTGCCTTCTTCATCTAGAAACCTTGCCCTTTCGATTTCAGACATATTTTGTAATTGTGAGGCAGGGGCATGAGGTGCCATTCCGTACACATTCCTTTGTTCCTGAAGTTGTTCATGCGGTGGCAATCTTGCCCCACCCATCGGGCCTACAGGTGGCGGCGGGACTCCACGTAAATGCTCAGGGTGCTGTTGCTGTTGCTGATGAATCATTTGAGGGACCTGCATATGTTGCTGTTGTTGTTGCTGTTGTTGTTGCTGACTCCCTCGTAGCATATTTTGCATCTGCATGCTGAACGCTCCATGTTGTGGGATCTGCTGATGGAAGTCGGGCTGTGAGATATACTGGTGCACCTGCTGAGGCGGAGGACCCTGAAATACTGGCTGCGGCGGCGCCATGGCGGGTTTCTGGGCGTTCATGAGAATCTCTGCCTCGACTTCATCAAGGGACATATATTTCCTGGTATTTGGTGGTGGTGCACGAGCGGAGGGGGTTTGCTCGTGGTGGGTCTCTGCCGGAGGAGGAGGGGGGGTTGAAGAGATGGTAGTGCCACCCCATAAGGACATATCGGGGCGGAGTACTGGAACATGAGCAGGTGGGAGAATTTGTCGAGAGGGTTGCTGCTGTTGCTGCTGGGTGGAAGCAGAGTGGATTACCGACGGCTTCCGGGCAGAACGATTGAATACTTCGTGCTCTTCGTCCATTGCATCTGCGACCTTCGCGGTTTGACCGTGAAAATCGAAATCTTTGCCTGAATACATTGATAATGATTAACATATGGCTAAAACCCAGGAATAGGCTGCTTAGAAAGTACCAATTTTGTCATCTGCGCCGCCGAAGGTTTCATCGTTAAAGGCATCATCCTTCTCATCCAGCGCATCGCCGAGGCCGTCGTAGGTATCTTCAAAATCAATTCTAAGAGTATATAATGTTAACATTATGCGACTTGATTGCCTTTTTACAGGATAAACACACCCATCGTCATCGTCATCGTCATCCGGCCTCGATGCGAAATGATCTGGGATCTGAGAAAAGCCTGGGGCTGTTGCGGGGTGTTGCCCACGGTCCCGTGGAGGCCCAGCATCAAATCCAAAAAATGACATTCCGAGGGAAGGCCGATTAATATAAGATGTTGTAGAGCACAGTAGAGAGCGTATGGCGTGTATCAAAAAAAAAGTGGAAGGGTAAGATGATGATGATGAGAATGTTAGTTGATACGTAGGCGGGGGACCAAAGGTGGGGTGGGGTTGGTTGATTCGAGTTGTGGGCCTGAGATGGAAAAGGTGGAACGGCGCCACCTGCACCAACAACGGTTGGACAAATGAGGTTGGCAAATTGAGAGCCGCGATGCTTGATCCGGGCATGTAAATATACCCTCTTGTGGCATCTTCAGCTCCCGCCTCTATATGACCTCCATGTAGTAAAGTGAAGGGTAGACCCCATTGGATAGATAATTTGGCCAAACAATGACTTCGTCCACCAACCCACCCGTTCTTACTATCCCAATCACTTAAGAACAGGGAGTATTACAGGTCCTTAGACCATTACCAGTTGTGGTGTTTCAATTTCGCCGCTGTCTCCAAACGACCCAAACGCCCCCCTAGACTCGTCGTGGAAGATCCTTGTAGCTCTATTCGCACCTGCCTCGTAACCACTGTCACCCTTGCTTCTCCCATAAAGCCAGCTCTCCTCCATCTTCTTTCCTCTGCTCAATCGCGATACCTACCATCATAGCTTAATACACTCTCCTCTCTGTTTAGGTATTACAGCTCTTTGATAGCAGGTCTTACCCTTAGCCGGCCACAAGATGGCAGCCTCCAACACACGGACCTTGCGGTTTATTCTGCTGGCATTTTTTGTAAGTCCTATCATGTTACATTAAGGAGATTTCCGATCTAATCCCCCTCGCTTAACCACCTAGACAATAGCTGTGCTCTTCAAAGTATACTCGTCAACCCACATCACTACCACCAAAACCTCTATTATTCCCGTGGAGCAAATCATCGAACAGCAAAACGGTTCTCCTAGCTCCGATGGCTCAACCACTCCAGGCTCAGTTTCCTCGGATCAAACACCCAACACAATTGCCTCCCTCCCTCCAGCCGCCCACTCTGGCGAACGCGCAAACGCAACGTTCATTACTCTCGCGCGGAATAGCGATATCTGGGAGATTGCCAAGTCTATCCGGCAGATCGAGGACCGTTTCAATCGAAAGTTCAACTATGATTGGGTTTTCCTGAACGACAAACCCTTCGATGCTCAATTCAAAAAGATTACTACTGCTCTTGTATCCGGCAAGACGAAATATGGATTAATTCCCAAGGAGCATTGGAGCTTTCCCGATTGGATTGATCAGGAGAGGGCAAGGAAAGTTAGAGAGGACATGGTATGTTATCATTCCTATGTACGAGCCGAGTGGTAGAATGTTGACGATGCCTGAACGGGTAGGCACAACGTAAAATCATCTATGGTGATAGTATTAGTTACCGCCACATGTGCCGTTTTGAATCTGGTTTCTTTTTTCATCACCCCCTTCTCCTTGACTACGAATATTACTGGCGCGTTGAGCCGTCGATCGAGCTCTACTGTGACGTTGACTATGACGTATTCCGATTTATGCGCGACAACAAAAAAAAGTATGGTTTCGTGCTGTCTTTGTACGAGTATGTCGAGACTATTCCCACGCTCTGGGATAGTGTTAAGGCCTTTATGAAGGAGTATCCTCAACACATACATAAAGACAATGCGATGGCCTTCTTGTCGGACGATGATGGCAACTCATACAACCATTGTCATTACTGGTCGAACTTTGAAGTCGGATCTCTGGATTTTTGGAGAGGACAAGCGTATACAGATTTCTTTAACAAATTGGACCATGACGGAGGATTCTTCTACGAGAGATGGGGGGATGCCCCGGTACATAGTATCGCGGCAGGGCTGTTGATGGCAAAGGATGAGATTCACTTTTTCAACGATATTGCGTATGTCTCAGTCCCAAGCAACGGTTCAATGAAGAACAAACTAACAACTGTATAGTTATTATCACGTTCCCTTTACTCATTGCCCTACCACAGAAAGTGACAGACTCAAGCTTAAATGCACTTGCAACCCGAAGGATAACTTTGACTGGAAAGGTAGCACATCTTACTTGTTCCTTCTGCCAATAACACACTGACTTATGAAATAGGATACTCCTGCACATCCCGTCACTTTGATGTCATGGGATTGGAGAAGCCGGATGGTTATCAGAACCAAATGGATTAAATACTTCATGTGCCCATGGAAAAAGGCAGCTATTATTGGGTTTTATAACGAATTTCCGGGTTTTCTTTATTTATTTCTTTCTCAGGGCAAAAAGAATCTTGTTTGGGCAGGCGGGACCGCCAAGGTGGGACAGTTGTCAAGACATGAAACATGAAAAAGAAGGGAGTTTAGGTTTATCTGGTTATGCTAACTGAAGATGGGTGTTTGGGAATGTAAACTAGTAGGATGAAATCTATCACCTTTCTAAATTAGCGTCAAAACAGGTAATTATATAACTTTGCCCTTAGATTCTAAATTCCTCCACGCCGGTATTATCCGCAACTAGTTGAGGATAACTTACGAAGGAGGAGTGAGACTTCGGTTGGGTATGAATTACGTCCATGATTGGAATGCCTCGAAAAGAACAGCTGCCGGCTTAATAGTAGTGTCACTTGCCTTCTCACTGGAAAAAAATACTGTACATGCCCATCCCGGAGGTTTATCTATTTTATACACGAAATTATACCTACACCGCACCCGACTTGGGCTTCTTTGTACCGTACTTTGATCTTGATGTTGTACGATTCCCTACACCTCCCTATTGCCATAGTTAACATCTCACTCGCCAGATACATATGAAGATTGCAATAACCCACCAGATCAAGTGCCCCACGTATCAAGTGGTACTTCACACCTGGACAATCCTGGGATCTCCCACCACGGACTAGAACCACCGAATGCTGCTGCACATTATGACCTACTCTCTCTCAGCATTACCACTCTTACTCCTTCATGGTAAACTGCGAAAGAAACCCACCTTCACCTGGTATATACGCCGTAACTACTTTATCATTGCTCAACCTCACCCTTGCGACTTTCCGATCTGCTGAATTGGGCTTTTTCGGATTCATAACAGTGACCTTAAGACATACACCCTTCATACATGGGTTCCCCGTTGTGGACATGGCGGGGGAGACCGGCTTGCGCGCGGGTTGGGGCTTGCGCGCCCCTCGAATTACTTGGTTGAATGTTGCAGCAGCGGGAGTAGTTGTGGAAAATGCACGGAGGGGCGCCGCTAAGGGGCGTGAGAGGAGAGAGCGGAGGGTGAACATCGAGGGCGTATGGAGTAGCTCGTGAGGATTGACTTTCAATATCGGAATTGAAGATCTCGGGCGGGCTGGATTGACTAATGGGTAGGGTAACATTTATATTTAAACCTAACCCTAATTCACGCCTTATCACTCGGGTAAAAGTAGGTAAGTACATCCTAGAAAAAATTACTAGGGTGTAACCATTGCCATAGGACTACGGAATTTAGTAAAGGGCACTGAACTAAACCAATATTATAGGAAGAATGCCGTACTACCGTACCCTTAGCGTATTGAGGGGAGGGAATACACTATCGAATCCACACCTCTTTTTGTACTGTAGTCTCGTACAGGGATTTATGTAATTCCGACAGCAACCCTAACAGATTCCTCAACTACGTTACTCTTAATATTAAATCGTGCCGGTTTGAATATAGAATTAAAGCGTAAGAATTCTCCCAGCGGGTAAACATCTATATTGAGCTTTGGAAACATAGGTCCCAAACCCGGGAGGACATGTATGCACAGTTGGCCGGATTTTAATATTCTGATTCGTCATGACCAAGGCTAGAAATTAAAATCTACACACATGTACCTGTAGCTCCTTATTAAGCACATATACATTGATGGATGAAATGAACGAAACGAAG
Source organism: Morchella sp. 2018-W45 (assembly GCA_024713785.1). Classification (NCBI taxonomy): domain Eukaryota; kingdom Fungi; phylum Ascomycota; class Pezizomycetes; order Pezizales; family Morchellaceae; genus Morchella; species Morchella sp. 2018-W45. The sequence goes on from JAMGYZ010000005.1 coordinate 1,398,667, forward strand.
AGTTTGAAACACTCAAGAAATCGTGTATTTACGCTAGAAGTATATGTTTCATCTTTCACCTTTTGCCATTTTTTTCTAGATTTTATACATTACAACATGCAAGACATCTAATCGATGTTCGATGTTTGGAAAATTACATGTACTTATTTGCCGGGGGAGGGTAAAGGTCATGGGAGGGGGCTCTACTCACAACTATCCTCCTTGAATCCATGTCATAACCCCCACATCTGCTTCTATCAACTACCACTCTTCATTGGAGTTTCTATCTCTCAAAAACAATCACCACACAAATTAATCAAAATGGGGACAGAGGTGATGCGGTTCCCAGAGGAATCACCATATGGCAAATACCTCGTCAAGGATTTGGGATTGTTTTATGGTATCTCAATGGCTGTTGGCGTTGCTAGAGTAATTATCAGATGTCACATCAATCGAAGCCTTCACCTTGAAGAGACGTTGATGCTGGCCTGTATGCTCTTCTACACAGCTTACATGGCATGTGTAGTCGTCTATTTGGAAAAGGGAACCAATCTCATGAATACAGCCGAAGACTTTATCATGTTAATTAACCATGATGAACAGCTTCGAGTGGTTGGGAGCAAGGCCAGTGTGGCATCGTGGTACCTATACTGCATCTCTATCTGGGGTTGCAAGTTTAGTTGGTGGATTGTACTGAGAAAATTCGCTGTCACTCATGGTAAAAGAAGCCGAGCTGTTGCCACCGCTGGATGGTTTCTCCTTGCTACCTTTCTCGCCTCCGTGATCACACTATCTACCATTTGCACCCCGTTCACTGACTACTGGAAGATCAATCCGTTGCCTGCTAAACGTATGTCCCCGTTTCTTTTATCTAGCTTTTGTACTGAAATATTCTAATTTATAAAAAGGTGAATGCCATGATACGTATCGCACAATGTTGATTGTTGGCTCTTTGAACATTGCATCAGATATACCGTTGCTGTTGACCCCGATTCCGTTTGTAATGAAGCTACAGGCCCCGCTTCGTAAGAAAATAGGGCTGTACTTTCTTTTCGGACTCGGGCTTTGTGTGATAGCAGCAGCTTTTGGTCGTATGGCTGAGGTCACGTCATTGAGGTGTCTTGGGTCAAGCACTTTCTGGGCTCTTGTTGGTATGTATTAATAGAACGTGGGATGAGAAGTTAAGCAATGTTAAAGTTGGTCGTACAAACTCTAACGTAATATAGAAACGACTTGTGCTTTTCTTATCTCCAATATTCCTGGGGTAACTCCTCTTTTCCGCCAAGCTTTCCTCTATCTATTGCTAACATGAGCCCAGATTCAATCATTGTGGAGACATGCGGCGTGGAAGCGCCAGCTCAAAAAAGATGCTGAGCGGAGAAAGATGTTTGCTGCCAAGCGTGCTACTGAACCCTTTCAAGAGGGGCGTCAGCAGAGCCTCGAGTCTCCTTACCGTCGTCGTCCCAGGCTATCCGACCTCAGCCTTTTATATAGCGATAATGGCCAAGAAGGGGGAACTCCGAGTACAGCTACTGAAGCCAGTATAAGCAAGGATTTTTCGCTTTCACGTGTGACCATTATTCCCGAAATTGGAACCCCAAGTGGAAGTTCCCAGGATACTGACGACTTCAGTAACATCACCGACGAAGTATCCCAGGGCAGTTCAGTAACTCATACTATCGCCGATTACGGAAGTATTGATTACCCGGATTCTCTCGAGACCCGTCAACAAAGTGAAAGAACCCCCAGCTCCTCGAGGCGCGATATATCTGATGAGCTAGATTTGGGAACCGCCAGGACTTCTCTTGACCTGGAACAAGGCTATAATGCCGTCTAGAGACATAAGGGACGGGACGGATAAAAGAAAACCTATGATAAAATACCTTGAAGCTGAGGAGGAGTGAAAAAGTTGTTGATAGCCGGTATAATTATTTCTTTTGCATGTGTACAGGGCTGGGTGTTCGAGGCAGGTTGGATAAAAATTTCGGTTTCAAGTCATAGAAGTGATCTAGCAACTCATGCTCTAATGAACCATGCTTTTCTTTGTGTCTGAGTATAAGCTGTGCTTCTATACTTCTTGTAAAGGCGGTCTTTTGTCGTTGGTCACGGGATATCGCTCGCAAAGCTACCTACACACAGTCAAGATCGTACCCTCACTCAAAATTCCACCCCTCTTGTTGTAGCTACTTAGCCTTCCCTTTTTTTTTAAAAAAAAAGAGGGTGACATTCTTTACATCTGGGTATTCAAGTACTAATGCAACACCATATATACCTCGTCCTCTGTTAGCCAACTCTACTCATGGTGCCAGAATTAAAATGCCGCCGATCAACCCCCAATTAAGTATCAATTGGTGGTAGAATATAAAGTCAGCGGCATTTTAATCTTAGCAGAGTGAGTATACATATCCCAAAATATGGCTTGGCAGGCATATGGTATCACTCGGTCTACTCACCCTCCCCACTAGAGAGTGCATATTCCAGGCTTCAAGTGCATTTATCCAAATACCAGAGACAACCTTGCAAGCAGTCCGCCCACCAACGGTCTGGCCCGTAACACGACCATAAACTACATGCGCCCACATCACAACCACAACCCACAGCCTCTCAACGCATGATTGTGGACCTTCCCGCCCCTTTAAACCCAACCCGCGTAAATATTTAGGGAGAGTAAAAAAGGATTCAGTCTAGCCCCCGGGAATCCCAGACGATTAACCCTTATAAGTACAGGTACCCATACAGTTTCTTGGTACATGCTTACAGCAAAAAAACTCCTTTGAGAGCCAACAGGACTATTGGGTCACGCAAGACCCACTTTTTCAATATTCTACGAGACTCTGTAGGATGATGTGACATGGCCCCAAAGTACCACCACCCAGCGGCGAGCTACCATTGTAAGTAACCACTACACTACTGGTATGCCGTCCCGCACCCAGACCCACGTATACGAGCCCACCGCAGCCGTTATACCTGCGTGTAGTCTCACGCCCCATCTGTCTAAGGCCAATCCTAGGCTCACGTTTATCCTTCCCCCTGTGCAATAACTAGACTGCCATAGTTACATGTTTATGAAGCTTAATCTCGCTACACCAGGCCTGGTATAGGTCTGAATGTAGTATCAGAAAGTACATGTATCCATCTACGGTAGGTGAGCCCCCCGTGGGTTCGGTGAACTGCGTACGGGTCGTCGTCGCTCAGGATTTGACATACATGCAGTTGCACATGAGGGGACCCGTATAGAGTGTTGTATCATGATTGAGCTCCGTTTTAACCGGCTTGCGCGTAATACAGCAGTAGGTACATAAGTACATGTATTTGGGGAGGTAACGTGCTAACGTCGTGGAGTCAAGTACAGCAATCAAATGTACATACTTGTATCCATCATACATGTATCTTGTCCCCAGACTACTGTATACATTCTTTTCAACCCAACCTTGTCGCCACCTAATCTGGTTCTCGGATTACATCCTTTCTTTAACATCACCGCCAGATCTTGCACTATATATACTAAGTGACATAAGCTTTAGACCATCAAATGTCCAGTCCTAGTTTTCTTGTCTCGCACCTACAAAAATGGATCCTACCGGCAGGGTGAGAACCCCAAGCGGGGTCTTAATCTCACCCCCTTATGTGGTTGAAGGACAGGGGAGATCCAAATATCTTCTGCCTGCACACCATTCCAAGATAATCAAGCACCAGTTCCAACCAGCCGGCGCCCGAGATGGACGTCTATTCACGGCTCTTTCAGGGAGATATGTGAGGAGGGCAGGAGGCAGGGGAAAGAGGTCAGAATACAAAGCACGGACATGAATATATAATCGAAGCCTTTTTCAATTTAGATTTCGATTGCCTCCCAGAAAGGGATAAGGAGGGTACTCTTGTTGGAAATCTTTGGCGGAGGTAAACCAGATCGCCTCTCAAATACCAACAAATTCACCTTCCAGGCGGATTTTGTATTTCTTTGGACACTCCTCTACTGGGCGCGGTGGACGGGAGGGTCAGGGACTTTAATGAGAGTACCATAAGAGAATATTCTGCGAGACTGAAGGCGTGGATAATAGGCCAAGAATGTTTCACTTTGAAAACTTGTCTGGTTGATACCCTCACTGAACCTCACTATGACACTAGTTATCGAAATGGCTGGGCGGTGATGGCACCAATGGGGGGAATATAAGGGCGGTGATTTGTGCATCCGTGAAATCGGAAGAAGACTTGCCTACTAGCCTGGGAGAATCGCTCTAATAAAAGGTAACAAGTTGGAACACTGTACCGACACCTGGGAGGGTATTAGATTTTGTCTGGTCTCCACGTTCTATAACTGAGAAAGAATACCCGGGGGGCAAGGAGAACTGAATTTAGCTATTACTGTTAGTTAAAGAACCATAAGGCCCATTTTAATGCGGCTGCGGCCGGGTTTGCACCGTAATATTATTTCGCTTTTTGGGGGTGCTAACAACGAGTGATGGCATGTGATCCAAAGATCAAACACTACATGTAGTGTTACAATCGATTGACCTACATTGGTTTATTTATTCAGTACCCACAGATTGGTCCCTTTGACTACCACCTCTTATCCTAATATGATAACATGGCTGGTTGGATATGCATGCCATGATATGGGAAGCACTCAGGGTGACACTACATGTAGCTATCGTGTACGGGCATGAAGAGCTCTTAACCCTATCCCTCATATCACAACTTCCATATCTGGACAGGTTACAACATTGAGATAGCTGCGCAAAGCTTTACGTGACATGACTGGGGAACACCCTGAAGGTTCCCCGCCAAAGACACCGAGAAGCTATTGGATTTTCGGTATTAATTACCGGGAGTGTAGAGGATCAGCTGTATATCGGACAACTGTCCTTCTCATACACCACAGTCACGGCGGGGTATATGAGATCAACTTTTAACCACGGACTCCCCCCCCCCCCCACCACCTACAAAATCATCATCACCATGGTTGATTCCCCTCCTTCGTCTTCTTCTTCTTTTTCTTCTTCTTCTCTCCCCGATGCTATGCTATGTTTACAGTATAGTACCTTCGTATAATATACACGCCTAACTAGAGTGGGGTGTCAGCAGTACAAGAAAGACCAAAAAAAAAGAGAGTGAGAAAAGTTTTGTGATATACAGCCTTAACCCCCCTACCCCCCCCCCTCCCCCTTCCCCTCCGAATTCATCTAGGTCTCCCTTTTCCTTTTTCTTTTTTCCTCCGCCATGCAGAAAAAAAATAATCCAACCAGTCCATGCCGACAAAAAAACAAAACTCCCTCCCTCCCTCGGCGCTCCGGCCATATGTCTGTCCGTCCTTTCATAGACATGAAATGCAAAAAATCGAATGGTAGTATTGTAAAAAAAACAAAAAAAAACAAGACTAGATAATAAAAACAAATGATACATTTTGAAACGAAAAAAAAAAGAGAAAAAAAAAGAGGGAAAAAAATCTATCTATTCAGCAGGAGCGAGACGATAGCTGCCATAAATGCCCCGAAAGCCGTGCTGTCGAGAATCCTGCCCGTGAAATCGATCTGCCTCAGCGAGATCACAAGGAACGCCCCAAACGCCGCGCTCTCGAGCAGCGCAGTGGTGAACTCCACCCTCTTCAGCGCGATGGATTGCTCGCTGAACAGCTCGCGCAGCTTCTCGTTCGAGTATTTCCATAGCTTCTTGACCTCGTCCGCAAAGTCTCTCTCCCAGAACTGCTTCGTCTCCTGCTGCTCATCTTGCAATGAGGCTGCAACCTCCTCGACTATTGCCTCGGCCTCCCCTGTGAGGGTGGTAGAGGCTGCAACATCGTGCACGATATCGTCCTCGAGCAGCACCGGCTCACCGTCCACAACGGCCGCCGTATCAGCCGCCATAGCCGTATCAGCTGCGCCGGCACCACCGCCCTCTCCAGCCATCTCCATGATCTGCTGAACAACCTCTTCAGGCTCAACATGCAAGTTCATCAGTGCATTCCTGAGCCCCTCCTCTTGAATCACCTCCCTAACCTTATCCTCAAAGCTCCCAACCAACCGCTTTCTCTTCCAGGGCTCCAGCCACAGCTGGACAACCACAAACAACAGCACGTTGAGACCCATCAAGCCCCATGTAACCCAGGTGCTTGCCCGGCGGATCTTGTCGCTCCAAATTTGCTCTTCGTGGTACCGCGAGAGTATGCTTCTGCTTAGCTTCGCCTGCACGTCCTCCACCACGCTCTCGGCCACGGCAAGCTGCTCCTGCGCTGCCACCTCGGCCTGTTCGTTCGCGTGGTCGGAGCGGTACAGCTCGGTGAAACGTTCGAGGTCCGAAGGCGACCAGGCGTGCTTGCGTTGGAGGAGCTCATTGACCTCACGTTGGCTGGCGGAACGGCGTGCAATTGCAGATTGGTATTCCTCCTTTGCAGTGCGCACTGCTTGACGGGATGTTTTGAGGGCTTCCTCTGTTTATGGGGAGAAAGGGGGAGAGGAGAGGAGGTCGGGTTTAGCGAAGGAACTGTTTTTTTTGTGTATGTGTGGGGTGTGTGGATGTAATGGGGTGTGTGGTCTTTTTTTTTTTTGCGTGCCTAAGGTGGGAAGAAGATGGGGGGAAGGGGAGAGATACCTAGGACTTCAATTGACTTTTTGAGTGCTTCGATCTCCGAGTAGCCGGTTAGGATATTGAGTTTTTGCCCGGCGGTGAAGAGGGCAATCTGGAGGTCCTCCATTGTCTTTGTAAACTTCTTTGCCATTTCCGAGCGACGAAGGTCCTGTTGAGAGGGCAGATTCTTAAATACCGGGCCCAGCAGTGATGAAATTGGGGGTATGTGAGGATCCTTAGAAGAAGAGGGAGAGGGGGAGGGGGAAGAAGAAGAAGAAGAAGGGGGGCGATCATTGGCCCCACCTTCACTTCCAGCTACTCCTCCTCCTCCTCCAGTAGTAGCACTCTTGTTGCTGCTGTCGCCGGGGGTATTTTTGTCGCCGGACGAGACCCATCTGATCTGCTGGCTCTTCAATTGTAGGCGCCGAGGCTGTAGTAATTGATTCAGCGCGCACGAATGTTTTGTGAAGAGGTTCGAACTGTTGGAGTGCAATTGCCGGATACCGCGGAGGTGACATGGTGTGGCAGATGGCCGGGCGAGTAGGATTGATCTCAGGAGCGGCCTCATATCACCGAGGAGGGGGGGTGAGGGTGAGGGTGAAGGTGAGGGTGAAGGTGAAGGTAAGGGGTGGATAAACTGACTGAGAAGATGAGACGGCGGTCTTCGGTGGTGGGGTGGGGGTGGGGTGGGTGGGGGGTGGGGGGTTTCCAATTTCAATTGTTGCCGTGGTTCCCCTGGGCCCCGGACCGGTGTGGTTGCGGGCCCCGTCCGTCGGATGAACAGCTTGGCACCCTAGCTGTTCCTGGGTGTTGGGAGTAGGGAAGAAAGTGAGCCCCTCCCCCTCCCTCCCTTCTGCCTATGACGCACTTGGAAGAAACAACTGCAGTAAATATAGACGTCTGGTTACTCTACATGATGGCAAGTAGAGACGGGTAAAGTATCTATTGGCGACTGTATCTCTCAAGCATCTGCTTGTAAGGAGGTAGAACTTGGATTATCCAGGAATACTCAGATCTACCTGACGTTATAGGTGAGAAAAACATCAGTTTTCGCTGATCCCCAACATCTTGGAATTTTCAAACAGCCAGTGCAGTAAGATGATCGACAGATGCGGATCTCTTCTCCCGTATTTATTCCGGGCTTGTTCTCTCCCCCCCTCACCCCTCTCTCTCTCTCTCTCCTCCCCCTCTCTCTTCCTAGTTAGCATCCTGAAATCATACGGTGTCTGTCCATTTTAGCCAGCAGCTATTTAAATAAAGCTGTTTCCATCATCATCACCATCATCATCACCATCATCACAGCACTTCATCTCAAGACTATTAACATCATAAATCTTTTCCTAGTTAAAAACACAAGTAGTATTCAAGATGGCACCTAAGAATAAGGCAATTGTCTTCACCGACTTTGACGGTAATCATCCATCTCATCAGTACACCTCGAACGATAGCTAGATAGCTAATCTTAATTACTGTGCATTAAGGAACCATCACTCTCAAAGACAGTATGTCCCACCTCTCCCACAATACTTCAATCCACCAACTAACATATCCCCCTCTCTCCCAGGCAATGACTACCTTGTAAGCCCCCCAATATCCATCTCCACAGCCCCCAGACTCACGCCCACAGACCGACAACGTCGGCTACGGCTACCAAAAGCGCCGGGACGGCAACATCGAGATCCTCGAGCACCGCGTAACCTTCCGCGACGCCTTCCGCGAGATGCTCGAGTCCGTCTCCGCCAACCAACCCGACTTCCAAACCTGCGTCGACCTCCTCCGCGCCAACATCAAGCTCGACCCGGGCTTCAGCACCTTCTACGCCTGGTGCCTATCGCAAGACATCCCCGTGATAGTACTCTCGAGCGGCATGGAGCCTATCATCCGCGCGCTGCTGACGGACCTCGTCGGCCCCACGGCCGACAAGATCCCAATCATCAGCAACCAGGTCAAGATCCACGAGGGCGGGAAGGGCTGGGAGATCGTCTACCACGACGACAGCGACTTTGGCCACGACAAGAGCCTTGCGATCAAGCCGTACAAGGACCTGCCGGAGGACGAGAGGCCAATATTGTTTTACTGTGGCGATGGCGTCAGCGATTTGAGTGCGGCGAGAGAGACGGATTTGCTGTTCGCAAAGGTTGGACATGGTGAGCCCCCCCCCCCCCTCTCCACCTTTTTTACCTTGCGCCCCCTCCTCAAGGACAGATCAATCCCAATCTCTTGGGTTGCGGTGGTTGTGGTGGCTGATTGGCGAGGGGGATAGATTTGATCACATACTGCGAGCGGGAGAAGGTCCCATTCACGGTGTTCCACGACTTCAAGGACATCCACGAGGTCGTCAAGGAGATCGTTGAGGGCAAGACCACAGCAAAGGAGGTGGCTGCGAGGCCGCAGAAGGAGAAGGACTTTGGAAAGGAGAAGGAGATCCCCAATTAGATGTGCGGTGTAGCGCAGAATCTTAGTTATAGACCTATAGCTAGACCTACTAGATTATCAGGGGGAAACTTGACCCCTAGAGGCTAGAGGCTAGAGAAGGGGCTTGTTGGAAAGTAAAAAATTTTAAAAATTGTGTTCCTAACTAGGCTGTAGCTTGTCTCGAAGGTATTGCAAAGGATAGTAGTATGCTAGTACTCAGTACTTGTATCGATAACTATAATAGTAGAAAAGCAAGCGCAAAACACGGCATCAATAAATCCATGACAACTATATAAATATCTACAATTACCCCCCCCCCCCCACTCCCTACCGGCGATCCGTCAACTCCACCAACCCCTCATCCCCCCTCTGCCTCTCCCCCGTCCTCTCCCCCGTCCTCTCCCCCGTCCTCTCCCCCGTCCTCTCCCCCACGCCCCTCTCCCCACCACTCCTCCTTCTCATCCGCAACCTCCTCCACACCAACAGGTTCCCCTCCACCCACGCCGCAGCCCTACACACCAGCGCCCACAGGCGCTCCTCGCGCACCGCCTCCCCGGCATCATCCTTCGGGTGCTCGCGGTTCTCCACGGCGAACTGGAAGCGCAGCACATCCTTCCTTGTCACGACGCCGCACAGCCGTCCCCGGTGCTCGACGAGCACAACCCGCGGCCCAACCTTCTTGAAGATCTCCATGACGGTCTCGAGCGGCAGGCGCGGGTGCACGCACAGCGGGGTCGGGTCGACGTACTGCGAGAGGTCGGTTCCGCCGCCGCCGGGCGTGAACGAGAGTTTTGCGGAGCTCGAGGCGCGGTCGAGGGCGAAGCGGAGCTCGGTGCGGTTGATGTAGCCCATGAGGAGGGGCTGCTGCTGTTGTTGTTGGGAGGGGTGGTGGTGGTGCTGGGGGGGTGGGGATTGGACGATGGGGAAGCCTTGGAAGGAGGTGGAGGCGAGGATGGAGGACACGGAGTGCGCGGTGATGCCCGTGGCGGGGAGGACAGTCAGGTCCGTGTTCATGACGTGAGAGACGGGCACGTTGAAGGTGTGCTCTTCTTTGTTATCGAGAAAGGGGAAGCCATTGAACCAGATCATGCGGTCGGCGATGCCGCCTTTTCCGCAGCGGTCACTGACGGCTTTGGTCACGCCAACGACAATCATGGTGGGCAGGATGTAGGTTAGTGCTCCGGTGAGCTCGAACATGATCACGACGACGGAGACGGTGATGTGCATGATGCCGCTGAGTGCGGCGGCGGCGCCGAGAAAGGCGTAGGTACCGGGGGTGATGCACTGAAGGAAAGTATAAGTTAGTAAGTTTAGAGGGAGATTGGAAGAGGGGGGGGGGGGGGCGTACGGGAATGTCGGGCTGACAGCTGGAGAAGAAGGCGGAGTTTGGGGCAGCCTCGTGAAGAGCTTGGACGAGGATACCGACAGTACGGCCAAAGCTGGCACCGATGGCCATGGACGGGACGAAGATACCAGCAGGAACTTTACAGCCATAGGAGATGATAACGAGGAAGACGCGAATGACAGTCGCGATCGTGAGTGAGGCTATCATGTGCCATCGCCGGCCGCTCCTTGATTGATATCAGTATAAAGAAAGAACCTGGGATAATATGCAGGTGTATAGGGGGTAAAGGGACGTACTCGCAGAGGCCGTTATAATCGTGCCCACCCTCGCACTCTCGGAACAAGATCTCCATGCTCTCCGTCATGTCAATGCGGAGAAACATGTTTGAGTAACAGATGACGGCCGTGATGCCCGCCAGGAACGTCACTTCTGCAATGGCATACTCCTTCAGGTACCGCTTCCGGAAAGACTGTGCGCGCAGGTTCCACTTGATTACGAACTCGCCATAGAGGCCTCCAAACACACCAATTATCACAAAAAACACAACCTCGAAAAAATGCCAATCGCGATCATACGACACCTGGAACATGACGAGTTGTCCCGTCCTAAACGGATTCATCGCTGCAAGAACCGCCGTAGCCACCAGTGCGCAGAAGTATGATCTCCACATTGTCTTTAGAGGGAAGTTTGACGACATTTCCTATCCACCACATGTCAATGATCGTTCTGCATGTTTTTCGGGATCTGGCGAAACAGACCTCTAGCGAGAATAAAACGCCACCAATTGGAGAACCAAATGCAACTGCGACACCGGCAGCTGCGCAGGCGGACAGAATCTCCCGTGTTTTGGCGGCATTGCGGCGGTACTTTTCAAAGAACCTGCTTATGACGTTGCCGGTACAGACGGCGTAGTGGACGCTTGGGCCCTCTTTCCCGACGCTGAGGCCGGAGGCGATTGCGAGTGGGAGACCGATAGATTTTATGAGTAGGGTCCAACCGCCGAGGAAGCCCTTCATGACGAAGCCAGCGAGAATGCATTTAATCTCTGAGATTCCAGAGCCGGCGGCGTAGGGCGCGAACGACTTGACGAGGATGGCACTGGTGTATGCGAATAGAATCTAGGCGGGTTAGTGGGTGTAGAATTTGACGGGAAAGAGGGGGGGCATTTACAGAGAAGAGAATGTAGAGGAGGTGGTTGAAGGGCCAGATGTTACTCCAAGGCTTCCATTCAGGGCATCCTACAGATCGCCGTCAGCTCTCCTTCCAGACTTAGAATACCTATGTATTTAGAGAACTGGCCAACCTTCGTCGCTTCCCCAGCAGCAAAAGTTCTCATTGAGATAGAAGGCCGTCGTGCAACGTCCCATGCGAATATCCGACAGCCATTCGGTAATGATGTTCAAGAAACTTGCGTTCAAGCCGATACAAGCACCTATCCCCCCACCACTCCTCGATCAGTACAACTCCTAAGTAAGCCCCCTCTCCCCCTCCCATATAAACACAGAGACACCACAACCCACCAATCAAAGAAATGACAATCCACGCCTGTCCAGCATCATAGCTCTGCAAAAGCTTCCTTCGCCAGCCCTCAGCGCTCCCCCTCACAAAGAAGCCACCGTCCTTACGCTGGTTATTCCGTCGGCGCTGAGCCCGCGCGGCATCCTGCACCCAGTCTACCACCAGCGCCCACCCACTGCTCGTTAGAACTGCGTATGTACCCACCGCCGCGATTAATGGGTAGCTACCATACCTATCGTTGTAAAATCCTACCGCACCGTCAGCTCTCCTCCACCAGTCAACACCGCGACCGCAACCACAACCACAAACCAACACCGCAGCGCTTGCCTACTCCACTCACCTCATAGCGCCGAATCTCATCAATCTCCTCGAAATGCTCCTGCTGCTGCTGCGGGTGTGCGCGCTCCTCATCTGCCGAACGGGTTGACAGTGCTAGCGAAAGGCGCGACGACAACGAGGGTCGTAACTGAGGGCGAAGGTGTTGTGAGCTCATGGTGGCATATGCGTGGTATATGCGTATCTTGTTGTTCTATGTACTTATGTACCTCTGTGTGGGTGCGGGTGCGATGATGCCAGGTGGGTTTGCTATTCTGGGGCCCCGGTTGAAACGATCAGGTTGAGGCTCTGTGGTTGAGATGGTTGGTTGCCAAGTATTCCGGTGGGGGGGGGGGGGCACACACGTGATAAGATGCGAAGTGAGAAGTGAGAATTGATTAGTTGACATTGCTAGTAATAAATGTGATGCGAGGCATAGAGCGTCACTCGGCCGTGGGGGTGAGTTTGGGGAGAAGGGGAGGGGGGGGTTCTTCGAGTTGGAATGATCGAGCTTGCTGGGGGGTGCAGACTCTAGCTGCTACTTGGGTCGGGACTAAGTCAACTCCAATTAGCCCAGAGACTCGGGACAGATTAATTGAAGTCTTCGCTGCAGTTAATCGTCAGTCCCACGATGGCTGAAAGTGTGTGTGGTCAGGACGAATTGTCACTCACGAACTCTCTGTCTGTACTCCTTCACCAAAGGAACATTTATCGTGTGATAATAGGCCTTCTGCGGAAAGCTACACCTCTGTCCTACTGCAGAGAATTTTTTTCTGTCTCTCCGTGTGTGGATCTGACCAATTGAAAGTCTCGTAGGAGTAATATTTCGGAGGTGTTGCTGTAACAAGCTGTCAGTTGCGCTGCTTCGGATTCGCGAGAAGGTTTCAATTGTCTTACTTTTAGTATCTGCACCTCAGCTATGATGCACATAGTTCTTTGCTAAGCATTGTTGGGGTCCTCTTCTTAGTTACGTACTGAATAATTGAATTGATTATTAGAAGAGCCCTCAGATTAGGGGATACCTCATTCCTACTGCACTCATAAACTGTCGTGATTGGTGGCTACCAATCACAGCAGTTGAATTCAGTTCCTGCCTCTCGTTATAATTTAGCCAAATCGAGTAGCGGCCGCACGGGCCACACTCTCTTTTTTGTAACCTTTTCGGTCTCCAAAACCTTTTTCCTTCCCCTGCACTAAAATTACCTGCAGGGCCCACCACTTGGGGTTGATTCACTTACTTGTATTTACTATACCTACCACCCAACAGAACTTCCCCCCCTCCCCTCCCCCCCGTTCACGTGGCTAACCCGCACATCCTCTTAATCTTTACCTCCTAGTTTTCTTCTCTCCTCCTCCTCCTTCTTCTTCCCCTTCCCCCTCTTCTTCTCTCATTACTCCTCTACTACTACTATTTACCATCTACCAAACACCCACAACCACCAGCAGCGGCAGCAGTAATGTCTACAACCACAACCGTCCCGGCCATCACAGCCGAAAACATCCTCCGTCTCTTCCCAGACATCAACACTAGCCTTGCCACCACCTCACGCGACCACTCTGAGCTCGCTGGGTACGACGAGGAGCAGGTACGCCTCATGGACGAGGTGTGCATCGTCCTCGACGAGAATGACATCCCCATCGGCAGCGCCTCCAAGAAAGTTTGTACGTGCTCTCCCCTTCACCCCCCCCCCCCACAATCACCACCACCACTTTACCTCATAGCTAATCCACCAACCACCCCCACAGGTCACCTGATGAAGAACATTGACCAAGGCCTCCTCCACCGCGCCTTCAGCGTCTTCCTCTTTGACGCCGACAACCGACTGCTTCTGCAGCAGCGCGCCGACGAGAAGATCACCTTCCCTGGTATGACCCCCCCCCCCCCACTATCCTAGCAGTTGGGATTGGGCCAAGTTAGAATTGGCTGAGCTGACTGGCGCGATAGGCATGTGGACCAATACCTGCTGCTCGCACCCGCTCGGCATTCCCGGAGAGACCGGCGCTGACCTCGCCGCGGCGACAATGGGTGTGCGGCGCGCGGCGCAGCGGAAGCTGGGGCACGAGCTGGGAATTCCCGGCGCGCAGGTGATGCCCGAGCAGTTCAAGTTCCTGACGAGAATCCACTACAAGGCGCCGAGTGATGGGTTGTGGGGCGAGCACGAGAGTGAGTTTTCCCACACTTTTGGGAGAGAGAAAGTGGCTAACCGCGAACAGTCGACTACATCCTCTTCATCCAAGCAAAAGTCGATCTCGACATCAACCCCAATGAAGTCCAGGCCTACAAATACGTGACGGCCGACGAGCTCAAGGCCATGTTCACGGACCCCGCGCTCGGGTTCACACCCTGGTTCAAGCTCATCTGTAACACGATGTTGTTTGAGTGGTGGGAGAACATGAGCAGTCTGGAGAAGTACGAGAACGAGACGCAGATCAGGAGGATGTGAGCCTAGCTAGATAGTGCGCTGCGGACCTCTTTTTTCATTTAGATACTAATAGGATTGGGCTTTGAATTGAGTTGCTTGTGCGCTGCGGACTTGGTGTGTATGTGTGTGTGCGCGGGTGACGGGTTAGGTGCGTGGTGTGTAGCAGTGTATCTGATCTTGGAACGGTATATATATACAATATACAGTGCAAGATACCCAAGCCCCCAGCGGGCGTTGTTGGAGTGGTTGAGAACCTGAGCAGCTAGACTCCCGAGAGACATACCCGCCTAGCCTATGAACGCCCCGAATCCTAACCGAAAAGTAACCGTAAAAAGTCCAACCCTCGAATCTTGCTAGCCAATTATCCCAATTTCTGATAGTGGTATGTACGGCTAGCCAGAGTATATGCACTTACAGGCAGGTATGGAGGCAAGAAACTTACCACTACCTACCACCAGTTCCTATAAAACAGTACAATACAATACAATGCAAGCCACATACGTACATAACCCCAGCGCCCATCTAGCAAAACAACCTCTGGCGGTGGGCATCGGCACGAGTGCAGTGCCAAGAACGAGTGATGGGCCGTGAAGCACCCGAGGTGTTTGTAGGGAGGACCACTACGGCTGTGTAGGTAGCACTGCGAGACGCCGGGGCGGTCATGACCAGCGACGAGTTCCTACCCCGGCATCCCCAGCACCCCATACTTTTTAGCAGACAGGGCCGTGTAGTTTGCTGGATAGTCGGGCGTGATAAGTACATGCAGGGCCCTAGGGCCCAATCCTCCACCGGCTTGGTGGTATACTAGGGGAGAATTATATTGAAGTCGGGACTAAGCCTCCCACCGCCCACCCGCAGCACCCAACCCGGCCACCCCTGCCCGGGGAGGTGGGCCACGGTATACATGTATGTAGATATACGTAAGAAGGAAGTCACTGTGCTCTCTAGTCTATGTGGGGGTATTAATCAAGCTCTGCTGTCTTGACCCTCCGTGATGGCTGGGTTGGGCCGCAATTGGGGGGGACGGATGGGGTGTGTTTATGGTGTTTGGGGGGTTTGTGGTCTCCTCTGGTGAGTAAACCTGCCGTACTTGGGGTTGGCTGGCTCGAGAGGATCTAGGCCAGTTTACTTTACTTATTTACCTGCCTGGGGGGTATTTCAGGGACGATAAGACGGGGCAATAGTTAAGGCAGGTAGGTGTTTGCACTTCTATCAATTGGGGGGGGGGGTTATGGTGAGCTTTCTGGCTTGATTCCTGGTCACAATGTCTATAGCCCCCAAAGACTGAAGTAGTTTTACATGTATTTACCACAACATACAATATACACGGTATTCTGCTAATTAACCAATGTAAACAACCAAGTGAAGACGTAGTAGTTACGGTGTGATAACTCCATTTCGCAAATGCTAGACCCTATTATACAGAACATCAAAGATATAAAAAAGAAAATTAAACCCGGAGGGGAAGGTGAGGTGGGGGGGAGGGATATAAACAGCTAAGACTGCGGGTGTGGGGGTAAGTGTGCGGGGGTGGGGGTGAGGTGGGGCGATCATATATAATGCCCCTCCTCCTCACCCCGAAAACACAAACCTGTCCAAGGTGCTGCCGCCTCCTCTTCCACTCCCACCTCTACTGCCGCCACCAATATCCCCCGCCTCCTCCATCTCCACCTCCCTATCCACAATTGCCTCAATCTCCGGCGTCACTTTCTTCGCCGGCGTCGCCCCCGCTGCGGCCGCCTTTCTCCTCCCATTTGGCGCGCCGCCCACCGGCAGCACCGTCTGCCCCTTCTCCTTCTCCGCGGTCTTTGCCGCCTTCTTCTCCCGTACCTGCTTGTAAGGCACCGTCTGCGGAATAGTGTCGGAGAGGAACTCGAGGTTGTTTGTGCGCGCCACTGCACTCGCTGTTATGGGGTGTTAGCTAAAGGTGGTGGGGGGATGAAGGGTGGGAATGGAAGGGTGGAGTGGCACATACCGAGGTCTTTATACTGCATCGTCTTTCGCTGCTTGCGGTCCCCGAGCGTCATCTTGAGACCCTGCTCGGCTAGGTACTGCACGAACATCTCCTATGCAGCCATCCATCCAGCGGTCAGCTCCTGCATTACCGGACGGCGCACACAGGCGAGGGGTGGGGGGGGGGGACATACAGCAGCGATGGTGACTAGGAACGCGGCGCTATTGGAGCACCCAGCAACATCGTCATCGAGACGGATAATCTTTTTGACGCGCGAGACTACGTAGTTGTAATGATTAGGTCGAGATTGCGGAATGCAGAATGGGGCCAGACTGATGATGATACATACCTGGGAGAGCTGGATGGCCTGTGATCTCCTCCGCGGGAGGAATTGCGGTGGTGTTGTAAGGCATTTTGGTATGGAATAGAGCTTTTTTCGCGGAAGGGGAGGGGGGGGTGAAAAGTGGGGGGGGAAGGGCGTCGTGAACTTTCAATTTTCTTTGGTGAAAGGGTATGTGCTACTAGTAGTAGTGTGTAGAGCAGGGCGTGCAGTGCAGTTATGTATGATCTAGTAGGTGGGCAGGCAGGTAATGTAATTATGTTCAATTGCACCCCCAGGAGCTCCGTTTCCAGATGATAGCAAGCGTGGAGGTCTATAAGTGGCTGCACCCTGTGGGCTTGAGTTGAGAGCTCCAACACGCGGCGTGTGTATGTGTGAATGGTGAACGGTGAATGGTGAACGGTGAACGGTGAATGGTGAATGGTGAATGGTGTGTATGTTGGTGGTGGGAAGAGGAAGCTTGCTGGCTGCTGCTGGCTGCTGTTGTTGGCTGTTGTTGTTGGGCGGGTAGGTTGAATTAATTATACTCCAACTGTACAGTCTCTCCGATTCAGATTAGGGACGCTCTCTCTACCTGGATACGGGTAAGGCTTTCTTTTCTTTTCTTTTCTTTTTCTGAAACAATATTCGCAGTAGGGCTAGGGTTGAGGTACCAGTGGAGGTGAGTGGGTGGATTACCCTGCCTGTATAGGCCGTGGGGTGAAACAATAAACCCCAGGTCTAGTGAGTGATGGTCGAGTCTTGATCATGGCTGACTGACTGACCTCTGGTAGAATACTTACATGTAGGCTGCCTGAATTCGAAGAGGGGTGTGTGATGGACCGGCCCGGGAGGTTAGTGCAATTACATGTAAGTAGGATGTGCCGCTGCTTGAAGCTAGTTAAATGAGAGCTATGTACCGGGTGTTGAGGGTAAGTGATCAGAACTGCTTCTGGTTGGCCTGGAGTGCCAAGTTGGCCCCACCCTGGACTTATATCAACCGTGTGCCCCAGGAAACTTCAGAGGCCGGAACTTGGTCCTCAATTTTACTGCTGCCTGCTGAAAGTTTTCTCTACACAGTCAAATTTGTACCCAAATAGCATATAGAGAAGGTGCTGATAGATACAATATTTTAAATATATTTTTGGATTTTTTGAATTTTTTTGATGAGGATCTTGGAAAAGTTCTGATGACTTTTTTCCCCCATTCAAGATAAGAATTCTTGGCAGGTCTTATTGGCCCCAGCCTGTCGCACCCACATATTCTCAACCAATTGTCGTAGAGTTCTGATCACTTTGGTTCACACCCTAGTACATACTCTACACAGTCCGGCGGTGTGTTTCTTCTGGGCTCACGCAGTATCACTCACTTCCTCTACTGATATCTCTATTAGGTTAATTTCGCCCCCCCCCTATCAAGTCGTTATGTTGACTTCGAGCCTGTGGGCGAGATTTTGCAATTGGCGAAATGCTTGGCATCGTTGGGTTTTAATGCATTCCAATCATTTCCACACCTAACCCTGGCAGCCCCCCAACCTCATTCCTGCCAAAAACAAAAAATAGGCGTATCAGTTATAGTAATATCACATGAAAAGGGCAGAATCACTATGACGGCAGTTACCGTCGCCCTGTCGGCACCCAACAATGACATCCATGGATCCAGACGTCCCCTACTAGAGTAACACACATCCTTGAATGCATGAGCGAGGGCTAGAATTGAGGCATCGATCAATTGCAAGAGTTGGATTGATATGCATACATGTAGCTATGCCAGGGCTCGAGGACAAACTGTTAGTATGTGTTTAGCTAATGGTTCTGGGTTGACGTAGGATGGCACAAACCCCTTTCTGTTATCATAAGAACATCTTAACGATGATCCAGCAATACAAAGTCCTGATACATATTTATGATAGCCAGTTTACCAGCCTACTTGTTACATCGAAGAATACCCCTAATGGGGGGGGAACAAATATGATATGGGGCTACATGTAGTTAAGGTCCTACGAACCAACGTCAAGGCGAAAATTCAATCATAATATATCACTCGGTACAAGTCTACCTTTTATTTAGCAGCCTCGTTAGGGCATAACACTGGGGATAGTAAGGAAGACCGAGATGGTGGTGGTTCTGCCTCCCGGCGAGCGGATGGAGAAACGATCGTTGTGATGAGATAGCTCATATTGTCGGGATTTGGGTCGTCCTATAGGTGCGATTGCGCCTTGATACAATCTCGTCGTTTAATTCCACGATATGGGCGCGTGTGTGTGAGGGAGCGGTGATATATTTGGTGCCCATAGCTGCATCCCCCGTGGGGAGGTGGGGTAACTGGCCAATCCATGAACCATGTCTAGGGCTCTAGAACGTGAGCTCTCATGTAGATACCGTAAATCTAACGCACGATAAGGCCATCATTGGGGGCTATGTAATTTCGTTTGTTCGACCCACGCCGAAGAGGGCCCGCAGGGAAGATCAAGGAATAGATGAGGGGGAAAGGAGGGGGGGTAAGAATAGAAATTCTGTGTGCGTAGCTACCATACGATAATGGACGTCGAGAGAAACTCGCCCCAGCCGTTTAACTGCACGCAAGGGATCTTCTCTTCCCTTTAATTTTTGATTCAGTGTCAATGACTGCATCTGACTTTTGTAAAAGTATTGATGCACCAATTTGCGTGTAAATATCGCTTTTTTTGGGGGGCAAATTCCATCGTAGAGAGAATCATTGTCTTAATCTTGATCTGAGGTTTGATTAGTTGCAAAGTTGTTGTGGGAGGTGAAAAAAAAAAAATTGTTTGTCACTTTATCCCTACCTGTTGACTTAGTGTTACCGCCAAGACCCTGGCTGGTTACTGCAACACGTCTTCCATCCATCACGAAAACATTAACGACACCAAACCACTCAGCTACAAGACATCAGAATATCGAGTCGCTCTATACTTCCATCAGGCCTTGAATTCCCTCTCACAAGAGGTCCCCTTTATCACTACATTTTCCTGACGCGTGAGTAAGCTCTAGAAAAGAATCGTCAGTAAGAAACAGTTCACTGACCACCTAAATTTCCAGGCCCCAAACAGTCGCTCGACTGACTCGTGAATTCCCCGGCCCACACAAAAGCAAGCCGACCCCACCTCCCCACCCCCCCTCCACAAAATGTCAGGCATCTTCGGCAGCGGTAGCGGTGCAGGTGCAGGCAGCGGTGCCAGTGGCACCAGTGGCACCAGCGGTTTCTCATTCGCAAATAATAATGCGGGAGCGGCAAACAACAACAGCCCCTTCGGTTCCCCAGCTACTCAAAAGCCTGCCACTGGTGGTGGTCTATTCGGATCTACACCAGCCAGCGGAACACAGAGCACCGGCTCAGGTCTGTTTGGTGCCCAGAATAACGCCTCGGGGACCACCACTACCCCAGCCAGTGGAGGACTATTTGGCGGTGGTGCGGCCGCGAGCAAGCCTATGTTTGGCGCACAGACCCCTGCCTCTGGTGGAGGGCTGTTTGGCGGGGCCTCTACTACACCTGCTGGTGCTCCACCGACGGCTGTAAAGACGGGCTTGTTTGGTGGTGCTGCCCCCGCAAGTGGAGGCGGTGGATTGTTTGGTGGTGCAGCGCAGTCTAACACTGCGGCACCCAGCAACTCAGGTGGGCTCTTTGGCGCTCAGCAAACGCAGGCCCAACAGCCTGCGAAGCCCGCTGGTGGACTATTTGGAAGCGCTGCCCCTGCAACATCCGCGCCTTCCGGAGGTCTCTTTGGTGGTGGTGGTGCTGCTGCTACCACTGCTCCTAGCACAGGCGGGCTCTTCGGCACTGCACAGGCATCTAATGTAAGCTCCACCCCTGCTGGGCCTCCCCCGTCAGCGGGTCTATTCGGTGCCAAACCCACAGACTCAAAGCCTACCGGTGGCCTCTTTGGGGGCGCAGCTGCCTCTACTACTCCAGCTACGAAACCCCCTGTCGGAGGTCTCTTTGGCAGCACTCCTGCCGCATCAACCACACCCGCCGCTCCAGCACCAACTGGACAAACCTCGTCCTTGTTCCCCGCAGCCAAGCCAGCGGGCACTCTTTTTGGAGCTCCTGCCAGCAAGCCCGCTGATACACCAGCTACTACCACTACTTCGGGTGGGTTATTTGGGGCTCCCCCTGCTAGCAGCGCAGCAACAGCCGGCTCTACACCTACAACCACATCTGCCCCAGCCACCGGCGGTCTTTTTGGTGGAGGAACCGCTTCTGCAAATGCTTCTGCCACTGGCGGTCTTTTCGGCGGGGCTGCCGCCAGCAAGCCCGCTGAGACGCCAGCAGCCTCTTCCGCCCCATCACTAGGCGGTCTTTTCGGCGCCAAACCAGCCACCCCCACCCCGGCATCCGCTACTTCCACTCCTACAGCCACTACTGCACCTTCAGGCGGCCTCTTCGGTGGCACCAACGCTGCCACGACCCAGGCCGCCACCCCAGCCCCAGCCGCCGGTACCACTGCCCAGGCCCCTGCTGCTACCCCCGCCGCATTCAACGCTTCCGTCGCGCCGCCCCCACAGTCCCGCCTCAAGAACAAGTCCATGGAGGAGATAATATCTCGCTGGACCGCGGACCTCGAGAAATACAAGGCCGAGTTCACCACGCAGGCCAACGAGGTCAAGAAGTGGGACGGCGTGCTCATCGAGAATGGCGACAAGATCATGACGCTATTCACCGAGACGCTCGAGGCAGAGAAGACCCAGGGCCGCATGGACACCGTTCTGCAGCAGCTAGAGAGCGACCAGGAGGAGCTGGGCACAGCGCTTGACTACTACGAGGCGCAGATTAAGGATCTGTTTGAGGCGCAGATGGGCGGCGTTGAGGGCATGCAGCCGGCTGACCAGGAGCGCGAGAAGGCATACCATCTCGCGGAGAAGCTGGATGATCAGTTGCAGGGAATGGGAGAGGAGTTGGCCGGAATGATTAAGGATATCAACAAGGCTAGCACAACGATTAATAAGACCACAAACGCGGATGATCCTGTGAGTTGCCCCCTCCCCAAACCTGGTTATGGTGTTACAAATAGAGCTAACAGGATGGGGTGAAATAGTTGTCGCAAATCGTTAAGATCCTCAATGACCATCTCAGCAGTCTGCAGTGGATCGACAGCCACACGACCACCATGGCGGAGAAGATCCAGGAGGCGCAGAAGAAGACAAGAGACGCCGCGGGTGGGAATATGGTTGGCGACGAGGACTTTTTCCTCAACGCCTCCTATAGAAGCATGAGGTAAAAGAAGGGGAAAAAAAAGGGGGTATAATGTCTTTTCGTTTTTTTTTTCCTTACCCCCCTTAGCATGGGGGAGGTTGTTAGGTTAGTGGGGACGAATTTATGAGGTTGCTGCTGCTAGTTCTTTTTTTTTTCAATCTCTTTTTTCGTAGTAGTTTTACGGTTGTTTCCTTTTTTGTGTTTTTTTTTTTTTTTTTTTTGAAGGTTTATAGCTGTAGTAGTACTGTGGAATTAGTTTGCCCAGAAGGTACCTACTTATTAAACAATGATTCGGGTAGAGGATTTTGGGGGTTGTTGAAGATGTGTTTCTTTGTTTAGATAAACTATAAAATGCCGGTTCAGCAATTGATACCCGTCTCCGGGAAACCTTTTCAAGGCTTGGCTCCTGTCGGATCATGAACAATCACTCATGCGTAGAATTACTAGTGGGGTGACTATTGATAATGGATGACCCCGTAGAAAATTTAGAACCTGGATTTTCTGGCAAGGCTCACGAACAACCAATCATATTTACTGCATTCCAGGTTTCTGAAGTTTAGAAATCTGTTCAGATTCAGATTCTGGAACCTAAATTTTCACGGGAAGTCATCCAATCTAACCTGTAAAGTAGAGATACATAGGCATTAGAGTTCTCTTTAAACCAATCACGTTGAACCAGTTTCACGAGCCGCAATCGTCTCCCTCTGTCTAGTCTTAAACCACCTCCACTGAACCACGTCCATGGACCCCATGTCTAACATCTCAGGCTTCTCAAATGTGACCTCTCGCATGCGGCTGTGATGCATGTAAGTATTGCGCCTAGAGTACAGTGCTCTAGATGCGCCAATCATTGGCCTTCGCAATAGCTCTATCAGAGACTACCATTCGCTCCCTCCACCTCGATCGCTTTATGGCCGTAGTCGATGGTTTCGATTCCACAGTAGAAGAAACTGACCGCGCAACTTAGACACCATAAGCTTTTTCCGCTGCACTCGAGTGCACCACTCCACGCTGCACCCTTCTAAAATAAAGACCCACCCTAAAACCAACCCCAACCAGCGCTCAAAACGCGTGCACCGATTTCGAAACTACAGAATTTACCCAACAAGATATGTACGTCCAGGATGTTCCCAATCAACTCAACAATCGTCTCGACAACATTGTTTCGAATTTTGGGGGGGAAATTCCCCTCCAAACACACAGCCAACGTCAAGGTTTGCAGGAGGACCGTACTCAAGCTCAAACGCCGCCTTAAACAGACTACTGGTACTAAGAAAACCTACAGGCTACAGCCCCTCTACACATAACACCTCACGTGACGAGTTTCCCACGTTGGACCCCACACAGCCTTGAGATTCCTCAAGTGCAACGTCCCAAGAATAGGCCCGGTACGTCACAGGTATATGTGCCCTTTTAAAATGATTTGTGACGTAGCCTGGGTTGTAGGAATATACTGAGTGTATATAGTATTTCTATACAGCCGCGAACTGCCAAGGGTCTTACTTCTAGACACGGAAGGAAGTCCTGCGATCGCGTATAGGCAATACATCGCTTGTCAATTGGTATGAAGTTGGGGGGCGGTAGATGCCCTGGTTTTCTGTTTTGTTTGGAGGAATTATTAATAAGCGAGGGTCCAGAGCTAGATGACAAGCTAGAATCTCGGTGCTAAAAATATCTCAGTTTCGCTCCAGTCGATACATAGACCGCGTTCTGGATGTCCTTGAGGTTAGGTGAACGGAAGAGCTCTTGTGTGTAGGAAGAGAGGTACTTATTTTTTTCGTACCTCGCGATATTGCTAAAATCAGTTCAAGAAACATGAGACCTTAACCACGGGTAACTTACGTTCTCTCGAGACTAGCAGTACCATAATAATACTGCCCCTGCACTCTGAACGAGTGACAGATCATGATTTACTTTTGTGTTTTGGGAGGAAGGGGGGGGGGATAGGGGCCTTTTTTTTTCTTTTTAGCGTTATGTTGTTTATTTGCTGTTGGTGAGTTGCAAATCGATAGACATTTAGTAATACTTCGTACGTACGACAATAGTTTGGAAAATAGAGCCTTATAATAAAATAGGATTTATTTTAACTCTTTACTGGTCGGAGGTGGTGGTTACAATGGACCGGGGTTGTGAGTCCCTGGCATTAGCCTCATAGAGTTGTAATCTACAATATCTATGTTCCCCTGTATGTACCAGAACAAGACATCGGTCCTGAGCGTCTATTATGCGCTCTACTAGCTGCTCTGTCCCGATTGATTCAGATTCTCGATTCTCGAATCGTTTTCGTCACGTCACAAGCAAAAGCAGCGATAGGATCACCAAGACGAGGAATTTAATCTGAAAAGGGTGTGCCAAGAAGCAACTCAGAGAGAGAGAGATTAGAAAAAAGCAAAATAGAATAACCGGTTGACATACAGGGGTGGGGGGGGGGGAGGTATTTGTGTTTGCGATAGACCCACCGCTTGACGCGTGCGGCGATTGCTTTCCGAATGTGATAAGAAAGATAGGTGCGGGTTGTTAGGGATGGTGGAGAGAGGAAGAGAGAGCCAGACAACCGAAACACCACTAACATGGTTGGACCAATTGTAAGGGAGATAAGGGAGATTTTCGCGTGGGACACGCAGGCTGAATATTTGGGTTTGGTGGTGGTGGTGGTGGTGGGCAGGATTAGCGACGATAGAGAAGAAGGTGGTGGTGGTGGTGAATTCAACAATGGGGATTTTCTGGTGTGGGTGGGGGGGGGGGGGGACCTTCCCCAGGCAGGCAGGCAAGCAAGTCGGCACTCGCCCAGGTCATGCACACACCACTGGGACTCTATTTAACAGGGCTTGAGGTACAACGAGCGCATAGGTACAAATACTCCATGTAGAAATACATGCACGAGCTTTATCTATTTTCCGAGTATAAAAACGGGTCGGGATTGTGTGTGTGTGTTCTAGATATATACAAAACCCCGTAAAGTGAATTGATCTGACATATATAACTACTCCTCGTCTCAGAAGCTTGATTATTATTTGAGTCAGCTCCCCAGCAGCAGCAACATTCTGATCTAGATCATGTCCCAATACTCCCAATACTCTAACTTGCACAGCTACAATCTGGAGATGACCGTTTGACCTAATCCTAGTCCCTTACAACTGGTACATTAGATACCACCATTCTTGTATTGCCCGCAGGCTGCGTTACGTCTCTGTGACTCTCAAACAGACACCCGGTATCATTTTGCTGTAATGTATGTATTTTTACCTACATGAAAGTATCTCCCGCAAAATGTATGTACATGTATCTTACCCTATCCCTTGGTCCACAGCCTTTTGTCTCTCTTAATTACTGTCCTCCTACCCTCCTTCCCCCTCTCTTCCTACAAAACTCCTACAACTACATCATACAAACTCCCTCCTCGAAATATCGCAATTAAATATTCCCGACTTTTTTATTGCAGTGCACCCCCACCGTCACCTCTCCCTGCGATAATAATAACCGGTGCCCCCCCCCCCCCCCCCAATATCCAAACCTAGTGGTACCATTCGACGGAAGAATAGGGAAATCCACCGTGGAAACCTCAGTTAACACAATCAACACATTTGGACCACAAGCCTTTACTTTACTGAGCTTCGGTAATTATCCAATTATCAGATTCTCACCACCATTAGCAGCTACAATGGCCGCTGTACTCATTCGACCCCCAAGAGACACTCCCACCCCTCCACCAATGCCTTCCACCACTACATCTTCTCAGCCTCTTTCAGTGTCCGGGGTGTCTTCAACAAACCCAATCCCAATCCCGAATAAACACATGCCGGCTACGGGACCGAACTACTCAAACCCTGTTACACCCCCAGCTTCTCCTCGTTCCGAGAACTCTGAGGAGGCGAGTGGCTGCATGAGCTCACTGTTATACCCTGCAGACGACTATCCATCTGTTAGTAGCTCTCCGCCGATTCGTGCTATCGATGCTGCTGGAGTTGCAGCCTCCCTTAACTTCATCTCAAGGCAGCCGTTGCCAAACATTAACGATATCTTTCCTTGGGCTCACGGACTTCATCAAGATAACAGCATACAATTAGCTTTCTTCTTTGCCCGGAAAAAATCAATGCGAAGGGCCCCTACATGCTATCGCGGTATTGTTATCGTAAAAGTTGGAGATCAGACATATTCAAGATTAAAGGGCTCAGTTGCACCAGAAGAGATAATTCACCAAAATTTTGGCTTTCTTAATGTCGACCCAAAGACTGGGTTCAGTGTCCGAAACTTTCATATTCAGGCCGCAAAGTTTGCCTGTTTAGAAATCCCAGCTATATCGTTCTAGAACGCAGGCAATAAAGGTTCTTGCGACTCGGTGCTCAGCTCACTATAGAGCGAGTTCAGGTCTAATTTCATTTCCCATAATGTTCCGATTTCAAACAGGTCCATATATCCATGTTGTTAGTGTCAGCCATCTCAATATATCTCCAGAGGATTTTATGTCAGGCTATCAAGTTGAGATGCCATTCAAAATGACATGGCTCTAAACGCGATGGAATGCAATATGCGCGAGATATGTGAAACATCGACAAAATATGCCTACAGTCTGGACGCCATTACTACTTGAATGATGCCAGGATGAAGATCATAATGATACATCTTCATGCCCTCGAATCCTTCTTCCGAGGATCATGATGACGGCACGGTTTGGGGCCCCCTCTTACTTACATGTATCACCATGCACACATAACATTTGCATATCATTTCTTTTTCCCTCGTTGTGACATCATGCAGACTCCTTTCAAAGGAATTGTCTGACAATGCTGAAGCGTCATCGTATTGTCTGAATATACAGCTGTATGGTCGAAGGATTTGCTGTACTCTATGATACCCTGCCATGCTAATAACCCCCAGATGCATCTTGCTCTGGAGATTGGTGAAGGGATCATGGTCTTGAAAGTAGAAAGAATACGTTTAAAAAGAAATACATATTATTTACAGGATAACGGATTGAGCCTGAAGATCAGTTTAGAAAGATTTTATTAGTGTTATGCTGTTTGGTCTTCAGAACTATGCTTCTTAGATAGTTGGCGTAGTTGGTGTCTGTTTTCAGAACGTGCTCAGTTGTGAAACCCTCCTCACGTTCTTGCAGAAGTGCACTAATTAAAATATTGTTATGTGAGGGTCCATGTTTCTATATGATAGTTCTTAAAGTGACATGCCTTTGGTATTTCCAGCTAACATAGTTCTACAAGACACAAGAGGAGGCGATGCTTCTCGGTGTGGTTGTCTGGCACCATACCAAGTTTTGATGAAAGGATACATATAAGACAAATGACTAAGCCGTGCTCAGAACGTGCCCTGTTACTTGAATCCAGGAGGTTATATGCATCTTTTTCTACTCCTTCTTCTTGTAATCCTTCGTTGTTTGATTCTATGATGACTTTTTTCGGGCTTTGGGGGTTTCTCCTTCTTTCCTTTCTGATCGGCTTGTCAACTGCATCATACGTCATCATTTCGTTTTTAGAATCTTCCTTGTAGCTTATTTTCTTTTCTGCCTCGTTCTTTTCCTTCTTCAATGTATTTGTTTGATGTTTCGGTTCTGATATACACATGTATTGGTCTTTTTTTTTCTTTTTTCCTTTTTCAGCCGGTTGATCGGTTTGATGCTTTGTCCGCTCGAGGCATCAAATTGTTCTCATTTGATATTTCGATATTTACAACCTCTAATCGTACCTACAAGGGTCTCTGGGTTGTTGGATTTCATATCGATATGGCCAAGACGTACCACATCATGTTTTTTCCCATACTTTTTTCATTTCCTTCTACCTTGTAACTACTTCGGATGATAATGATCACTTGTTTGGCTTTGAATTGATGGACCCTTGGTCTCGAAGTCTGCTCATTTCCTGTCTTCATTGTTTTAGAATTGCATAGGCTACATGCAAGACCTTCAGGATGTCGATATATATTTCGAGGAATGCTTTTTCGTGTGTCAATTGGGTTAGCGACTTTCAGAATGTTCTTTTTTGAGATATAAGTTTGTCATAGTTGACTCGGGAGGCTTCACTTATTTTTTATCCTGGAGAAGGTGTGACTAATTCAAGGCATATGATTTCTATTGAACCTATTACCTCTTCATGATGAATGTATATAGATATCTCCATATCGATGTTTCACGATCAAGTCCTTGCCGGCGGCAGTTGCTAATGGGGTCTTTAGAATTACAGTACTCACGTTGCTGCATGCGGCATAAAGATGTGAAGTGTAGTACGAGTCTAAAAGAGGAAGAGAAAGGTTCGACGATATCGGACGATTATCTCCGAAAATGCGATGCTGTACACAAGTTTGGGTACAGTGAAGGTTGTTGAAAGTGAAGAGTTGACTGGGCTAGTATCAAAGTAGCAATGGTGATGGAATGCTTTGGTCTTATCATGCGAATTGATTTCAACCCTGATCGTTGATAGTCTTGGTCCCATGTTGCGAGGATATTGTAGGTGTTCTGGAGGCTGGATTCATGAGTTGTTTATGGGGTAGTAATATCATGTTTGTTTTTCGATTGGCATTTTAAGTGGGTTTGTGGGGAGAGTACATAGTTTAGGCTTGGAAAAACCGAAGTTTGAGTTTGAATTCATGACCACAAAAGGAATCTGCTTGTTTTCTATGCCCTTAGAATCATATCACTCCAAGCTGTCCTATTTTATATTTCCGTGCTAACTACTGCTCTGTATATATCTCACAAGTCATTCTTTCATTTCAAAATTTCTAAGTTCCTCCCAAAAGTCTTTTTTCATCGTTACAAGATCCTTGATTACCCCCCATTTACAACCACCAACCCCACGCGACCGAAACCTATCCTCCGTCATCAACTGCTCGTAAACAACCAACAGAACCAAACTCCCTAAACCCAACCCTTTGACAAATACACAAAATGGATACCAAAATGGAAGATATGGCATACAGTAGCTTTGCCTTTTCTTCGTTTGGGCAGTTAGATGGATGGATCAGGCAGTGCAAAACCAAGGTGAGATCGATGTGCAAAAATTTGCGAAAATAAAATCAGACTCCTAAAATTGGTAGTACAAGCGGTGGGGACCTGTGGATGCACTGGAAATGCTTATATTGCTGGAGGCTCAGCTCGCTAACGTGATTAGGCTAAGATTTTGAGTCGAAGTTGGAAGTGGTAATTTTCTTTCTACTGTAGGAATTCTGATGTATGAGATACATCCCTGTAAGGTGTGGTGATATCCACGGCCAATTCCATGACTTGATGGAGTTATTCCGGATCGGCGGGCCCAACCCCGACACCAATTACCTTTTCATGGGTGATTTCTGATCGTGGTTTCAGTAAGTATGCACATGTAAAGATCGTCTAAAATTACCATCTGAAAACCACGAACCTAGAAATTCCAGGTGTATGGTTTCGAATATTCTCCAACGAAATGCAACGTCAAATTTCTCCCGAGTTTGTTTACTAAGCTTATTGAAACCAAGACTATTCACAGATCCATTTGACTCCCCCGGCCGCTTATCTTGACAATCTTTTCTGTCTTCAGTATCTCCAGCATTGATACCTCGACAACCATGTGCGCTGGACATAAAATTACCAAAAGGGATGTGGACTTACCTGGTCTGATAGCTATACCGCTGCGGTTGGGGAATATCCCCCAGAGGAGCTGGTTACACATTTGGGCAGGATATCTCCGAAGCATTTAATCATAATAACGGCCTCACTTTAGTAGCGAGGGCGCATCAGTTGGTGATGGAGGGTTATAATTGGTCCCAGGACCGTAACGTCGTTACAATCTTCTCCGGTAAGACTGTTTTACCATTAATCGAGGGTGATTTACTGACGGTATTGCACTTTCTAGCGCCCAACTATTGTTATAGGTGTGGTAACCAGGCGGCGATCATGGAAATCGACGAAAATCTTAAATATACCTTGTTGGTTTCTCCTTGACCAATTATCTTTGCAAGAAGGCTGCTGACGCTAGATACAGCCTACAGTTCGATCCCTGCCCAAGGGCTGGAGAACCAATGGTTTCAAGGCGTACGTTTCCAGACAGAACGGATGTGGTACCCAATTACAGGCACACCGGACTATTCCTTTGGAGCAGCCGACAGCCAAAAACAATGTACGAACGAGAATATCACCGCGGACACAAATCTGAAAATTAGCTCAGTATGCTTTCTACATACCTTCTAATTGCCATTCGACGAACGACAAACCAGCAACCCTTTCAGCATAGCCGTTTATGTCTTTTCTTGTGTTTTTTTTTGTTCATGCATCGGGAGTGCATCGTTTGAGGAATGGTAATTTTGGTGGCTTTGATCCTGACGCCCTTATTTTACCCTGATTTGTCTAGATATACGTTGTGAGAGAGTTGCTGTATTTTCCTAGCTTCTGCTTCTTATGTGTTATGAATCTTCATTGTATCCGATTCCCGTGATTGTAGACGTAGAGGGGAAAGGCTCTTCATTACTATGGCTGAATCTGGTGTTTTCCATAGAAGCTACAGAAGGCAGTCGTTTCGAATGACCGCTCAGGTTTTTTGGATGGCATAAGAAAAAGATTGGTGCTTTCTGGGAAAAACAGGACTATACTATGTTACCGCTAGCATAATCCGCTGCACCCCAACTCGAGCAACACAAACCGCACTGCTCCGGATTTACATATCCGTCCGTTTTCGTCCTCAACTCTCTGATCGCCTTCTATCCGGTGGTATCCGTGGAATTTATTTAACCGATGACGAGCTTGCCCTCCTCAGGGAAGCTAAAGGGGGAAAAGGAGATATCAGTTAGCTTTTAGTCCGGCATTTAGGTGGGGGTAAAGGAACATACTCATATTCTGGAATCTCAAGGTTGAGCGGCGCAGGGCCACGCCTTACACGGCCAGAGATATCGTAGTGGGAACCGTGGCAAGGGCAGAACCAACCACCAAAGTCACCGGCCTCACCAATGGGCACACAACCTATAACCGGTTTATCATTAACATAGCTCACAGAACAAAAACAAAAACCAAAAAAAAAAAAAAAGTAAAGAACTTGAGGGAAGACCGAGTGATAAGATGAGTAAACAAGACATACCCAAGTGGGTGCAGATTCCCAACATAACGAGCCACTCGGGCTGCTTAACACGGTCCGTATCAGACTGGGGGTCTCGCAGAGACTCGATCTTGACGGCGTTGGCCTCCTCGATTTCATCGGGTGTTCGGTGGCGGATGAAGACGGGCTTTCCTCGCCATTTGATGATAACCTGTAGCAATTTATTTTTTGTTAGCGCGAATTGAGTTATATATTAAGGTGCAAAATTAGGTAGACGTGCATTCTTGCCCTCGGGAATGGTAGTAAGGTCGACTTCGACCTTGGCCATAGCCAAAACGTCGGCCGAGGCAGCCATGTTCACTAAGAAGTCTACCAGCGGAGAGCAGCAATCAGTTATCAGACAATCACACCAATCAATCATTGACAGCATGGCATCTCCATCCTCCGGGCAAATTGGTCTCTCTCTCCATTCCTGAGTTTCCCTCCCCCATTGTTCTGCCCGGGGATATGGGAGGCTCCAATTTCCCACAATGGGTATAGAAAAATCAAAAGACCCAGTTTATCCCGCTTCAACCCCGGCAAGCTTACCTTGGATAATAACCTTCGCCCCCGCCGCCGACAACACGCCCATAGTACCCACCATGAAGTAGCCAAACATCATGTTTCCGCTCTGGCTGCCGCCCTTGTATTTCGAGAAGTCGGGGATGCGGGTGGTGTCCTTCCTGCCGCCGGCCGCGAAGGGGGACTTGTAGTCGCTGCTGTCGTATGTTGAGATGCTCCTCGCTGCTGCCGCTGTCGCGGTGCGGGGCACAATTGAGCGCGTGGCTGCTCGCTGGGCGACGATCTTGAGGCAGTTCATTGTGATTTAGATTTTGTTGGTAGAGCGGGGGGAGAGGAGGTGCGTTGGTTCGATACCCGTGGCCGGAGAGGGGAGATTTTGCTGGTGAGATCTGTGAGAAAATGTTTGGAGGGGGAGAAAGCCGGGTTGACGTTCGGGTCGGTTTCGAGGGGTCTTAGTAATCCCGGGTTGCGATTGGTTGCGCTCGGGTGCATCTTATCTTATCAGATGGAAATATGACCACTCGGACGAAAGCGTTGCCGATTTATTTATGGGTTGATTGTTTTAAATACAACTCTCTGAAATTTAATTTGTAGATATATTACTGTGATAACTGGAACGGTCGTTGAGAACCTACTGGCGATACACATGTCGTTCGATGTTGGCTGAGTGCAAGTGCAATTCTGTGTCATACATATGAAAATTATACTTCTGCTACTAAGTAAAGTACGAGCTAATTAATTATACATACCAAGAAATAAAAATTACATGACTTAATAAAAGATTACGGAAATAATCCACCCCCCAGACCTTTCCGCTTACAGTATACAGCTTTCTACAAGCTCAGAGTCTAGCTACTAGGCCCTTGGCTCATCCGACATCAAGGCTTGACATCTGTGGTTCCCTCCGATGTTTTTGACTCGACATCAGTCTCAGTCTCAGTCTCGGATTCTACTTTAGCCTTTCCAGGAACAAAAAATCGCTGATCCACCCTCATAACGAGGTAAAATATAACCACCGAAATTTCGAGTGCGGCGAGGGAAACATAAAACGCTTCGCGCTTGTTGTACCAGGCTGGGTCATTGAGTGGGGTTAAAGGTCCTAATAATGAAGCAGCGCGAACTCCGGTACTTAAAGCTATCGTGGGGTCAGTTCAAACATCCGATCGATCAAACGGAACGATAGGTACTGTCAAGGGGAGCTTACTCAGAATAGCCGAGACGATCATAACGATGATCGCTTTAGACTTCAAGCTTCCTGACTTCCCGAAATTTTGTGGTTCAGTGGTTGATGGCATGAAAATTGCAGTCAAAGTTATCGGGATTGGTGCAAAACAGAAAATAAGGAACCACATGAAACCGAACTTCCGGGCATCTACACAAACCATGTTAGCGGCCTAATATTAATATAAGGATCCTGATCTACGTACTTATATCTGCCCTCACAATTGAGGGGTTGATAGTATAAAATGTTTGCACCGTAGTTACAATCACTGCGTTGGTTAGTACCAACCATCAAATACATTATTCTTGGGGCAACAGCTTACCGACTATAAGGACCGAGATAAGCGATATATAATACGCAAGAAAAATATTCTTGTATAGTTTACTATTATATAAGCGTGGATGATATCCTCGTACCGTACGCTGGCAGAAGTTCATATTGATAACATATAGCAATAAAACACCCGCGGAGACGAGAACGTTGGCAGCGATTGCGATATCGGTGTCCGTTGGCTTCTTCGCCCATACTAAACGCCCGCAAAATATCAGCAAGAGTCAAGAAGGGAAAACGACGATCAATCTCATAACAGTCAGGGTGTTCTACCAATTCGCATTACAAAAGTAGTGATACGAGACATGCAGAAACCGAAACACACGGCATTGAAAATGAAGAAGTGGCCAGCTGATTTGTTCATTTTGAATAACCTCATGTGCAATATCCCGAGGATCCCGAATAAAGCTATAAAGACCGCCGAGACGGGTACATCGACTTTGGTATCTGGACGTCCTCCGAAAGTGGCCCTTGTTGGGGCATATGGCGGCCCGTTGCTCTAAAAATTGTCAGGAAAAGCGCACGATATATCCAGTAGGGTCTGGGATAAACCAACTAATGATTTATTACCAAAATTTTTTTTGTTAGCGCGATATATATATGTATACGTTTAGTTTAGGTTTGGTTGGTGTTTTAGGTTTTTACTCTTTCCTCGATGCTGTAGGCCCTCACTAAAAGGAAGAGGGCAGAGGGCAATGTATAATTATATATAGTAATAACCTGCTGATCGACAGAAAGCTTCAGGGCCCATCAACTATGGGGATAGTCACTCTAACATGTGCCAAGGGCATCTAGCGGATATCACGGAATGACGAGGCGTTTGGCTGTAGCGCTTTCAGGCCTATCCCATAAATTTAAAGTCTAACCCCGGCTAGTGGTGGAAAAGCTTCTTCCATGCAAAACGTGAATCATATTGAGATCTCCTGAGCTACATACATATCGACTAATCACTTTTTGCAGATATCCATGCAAGAATTCTTTTTTTGTGATCTTATACTTATCCTTGCTAAGCATTATATAGTCTAGAATCGGTACTGCCAGTTACTGCATAGCCATGTCTCGACGCCGTAGTCGAGCCAACCCCACTACTACTGCTGGCACTGGCAATGAAAGCCGTGAATTGACTGTAGATGAGTTCCTAAGGGCGGTAAAAACTCCCGAAACCATACCAAATGATAAGTACTAATGCAGCTCTATTACTCCTGGTTAGAGGCAGAGAGGCATGCGTTGCCAGGGCTTCCACGGCACAATACCCGTGGCATGTTGAGAGTAGGGGTACAGCCAATGCTGGTTGAGAGCTGGAGTCCCCGCCAAAACCCCCCCGATAGGGATTTTGTGTCAGGAGAAAGGTGAGCAGGGAGGCTACTGAGACGCTACCCGCTATCGAGGGGTGGAATATTCAGAAGGGTCCAATCTACTAAAAAGTACACAAACAAGCTTCTTCCATGCAAAACGTGAATCATAGTGAGATCTCCTGGATGCTGATGACACAGAGTGGAACACTCTAATTGGCAGCGCAGAGGCTACTAAAAAGAAACGGAGAAAGCATTATGTGGTCTACAATTCTCTACCTCTTTCCAGAGACACTGACCTTGATGGATTTCTATCTCCTAATTCATATGAGAAGGCTAGATAGCTATTATACCCCCCCTTGGAGTGACGTTATTGGCTGACATTACTTTGAGGCTGAATTATAGACACAGCCTTGCGGGCTGCACGACGACCCGATATTGAATACCCGAGAGGAAGATAACCATCGCGTACATGACAAGTGCATTTTGGGTGTTTGTGTACGTGCTAAACCTCTGGTACCAATAAGTACCCTCCGCGGCATGATAGGGGTGCCGAAGTTAGCGAAAAATACAAGCTCTGGCAGGACCTGACACAGAGTGGAACACTCTAATTGGCAGCACCCAGAGGCTACTAAAAGAAACGGAGAAAGCATATACTTGGTCTACAATTCTCTACCTCTTTAGGACCAGAACAGGTTGACAGCTCTAGAGGTGGGGTACTAGATATGGTATGTTTTGCTTATCCAATAATTTTAGTGTTTTTGTAGGCGTGATTACCTATTTGGATACAACCAGACTCTAACAATGCTGTTTTGTAGGCAGTGCCCTTGCCGTCCTTGCCGGATACTTTATATGATGAACGAAGCGTTCAGGTAAAGACTCTTAACAACCAACCTGCATCAGGTGTCATTCAATCAACACTTACTGCTGAAAATTACGCGGCCAATGGTCACATAGCCCACCAGGAGAAGCCTTTGACTACAAGGCCCGCGATTATTTATCAAGAACCAGAACTAGAAGTAACTGGTCCAGCACCGATTAGGCGCACGGCCGAACAAATTAACTCTACATCCTACCCATCTCCAATACTAGCGACACCCAAAGCAGACTATCAATCACAAGAGCCTCAGGGCCTCCGTGATTTGGGGGCCATTGATCATTTGATGAGAAATACACATATGCATGCCACACAGGGGTTTGATGGAGTGGGTGGATTTAATTCACGTCCTAACGAGCTAAGTTGGGTCTCACGCATGAGCCAGAGAGACCCTCCCATCGGAGTTCAGGAATCTTTCAGGAACTATAATAAGGAAAGAAAGGTTTTTGAGCGGGATAGTTCTACGGACTGGGGCCTTAGTTACATATATGTACCCAAAGAAAAGCTGGGTGGAGTAACAACTCTTTTGGGGATAAAGGGTCGCGGAATTGGGGATATGCCAGTGTGTATGACTGGGGCCCTTAGTTACATATATGTACTTAAAGAAAGCTGGGTGGAGTAACAACTCTTTTGGGGATAATACAGCGATGCAGTGTACTACCAATCACAAGAGCCTCAGGGCTCTTCTTTTCAGGGGCTATTGATCAACACTAGTTCTGAAAAATACACACCGTTTATCCTTGGAAGCACTGATACGAATTATGGGAATTTTCGGGGGTCTCCGATTTCAGAGCTACCTGCCAAGACACCACGGATGCTAGACTCTAGGCTCGGCCGAGTCGGCGCCGATATAGAGGGGCAATCAAAGAGGGAAAACTTCCCAAGTGGGAGGACTAATAAAGGGGAAGGAACAGAGGAAGAGGAGGAAGAGGAGGAAGAGGAGGAAGAGGAGGAGCCTACCCTCTCAGGTTCAACAATTCTCCCTTGCCTATAGACTTTTCAGGGCTAAAATAGATAAGCAGTTTCTCGACGTCTATTTACCAGAAAACCGAAGCGCAGTTACTTTTCGATGGCTCAACGGGTTCTAAATAATTGTAGTGGTGTCATAAACTATAATACGCTGGAGTATCCACAACAGCCTACGCGGGGTATTTCCCGATGTGGAGAAGGGTATTATAGCCCGAAAGATTAACCTTGCAGCTACATGTACCTATGCAGGACTATCAAGAACAAAAAGCATGGCTGCAACCCCAATGACACTCAAGGAGCTTCTCGATCGGTCTGGGAAACGGCGAACTTCAATCTCCGGAATATTCCACAGAAAGAAGTCTATTAAGCAAGCTGAAAAAGTCATCCAATATCCAAATAGCTCGAGCCATAAAAGGGATCCTTGTATTATCCCAAGATCAAGCCTGGCTTCACCGCCTATTGAATCTAAGTCTTTGAGTATGTACGCAAGCCGAAAAGCAAGTACCAAGGTCCTCCGCCCCTACGTGTCACCGCTAGGGAGACCTCTGGAGCATAAAGCGACAATAGTTCCTCGGCTTCCGGTACATAAATTAAAACGTGGGGTCACAATGACTGCTGGGGCTGAGAATGAAACACCAATGCGGAAAAAATTTAAACCACCGTTACTCAAGAGCAGGGCGAAGACGTTACTGCAAAGCGGGGAAGTCGGCGCATTACCTAAACGATCATGGACTAATGCATTGGAGGATAGTAGAAAACTCGGGTCCGCGGGTGAAGGCCATATTGATATACAGAGCATATCAAGCTTTCGTGCGGTCCAAGAGGCTTGGTGAATCCAGTGAGTTGAGAGATTCTTGATAGGATGATAATGTGGATGGTAATACATATGCTATGTGGTTTTATTAAACAATTGGCTATTTTCAACTCAACAATGAATAAAATAATCGAACATTTTGCTATTTTGTAGCTACCCACATGTTCGAATTTTACTCGCCGCTACCCCGAGTGAAACAGTATCCGCTTGGCTTTATCTGTACCAACATTGCCTTCATTGTCATGTATTTTTACTATTTAGCGCCCCCGCCCCCACCCCCAAATCCATATGCCCTACATCAATTTCTGTAAATCTCCTTCTCCTTGTCATTTCATCTTTATCCCTATTCATCTTAGCTACTGATACGTACGGAACGCATCGCACCAGTATTACGAGTGTATATGCTATACAATTTTGTCCATTGAAGCCTTGGCTGATAGCCTTATGAAGTGCACAAATATGATCCTTTATGGGCTGTTTATTCTGAGTCCCGGTTGCCCTTGGGTGTTTGAGGCTGGTAACCAAGAGGAGGATAGAAGCCTCCCCATGCCCAGTCATAAAATAGCCATAGACGTAGCCGTGAAATATGCAATCAGAGCAGAATTTTCTGCCACCTGAAAAAAAAACATGGACAGTGATGATTGTTAAATGTGCTGTTATGCACCAGCCAATCATTATAGCGGTAACGTAGAGAAACCCAGTTAAACTTTGCCCCCATATTACTGGCTGCTTCAATGTAGCACTATGCAGGCACCCAGTTGGGTGGTCCACAACATCATTGTACATACATGTATGCTAGGGGATCAAACATCTCGCACCTAGCGATTGGGGGAGCAACTAGTCGGCGAGTTTCCACCGCATATGCAAGTTAGAGATTAGCGGTTCCGAGTAAGAGTAGGTATTGAAATGATATTAGAGGTGGTACAGATGCGCAGATGCATCCTAAGTCAGGGATGTCGTAAGTGACGTGCGCCTTTCGCGTCCCGTCCCGCATCCTTTCGGCATCGGCCCCGGCATCGGCATCGATCGCCCACCTTCTACTCTTCAATGATCATGGGTGGCTGTGCTTCTTATGTCGCCCCCCCCCCCCCCCCCCCCCCTTTCCCCGGGGCGTGCTTTACTCATATATTGACCAACACACCTCACGCAGACCTGGCGAGTGATAGACCGTGATTGATTGACACTTCTACATATAGTACCCGTCGCGAGAGTCAGGAAATTTCAGCGTCCAGACTGTCGGATATATTTGGTGCCAAGGTACTAAAAGGGCGGAAAACCTGGCTGCTGGCTGGTCTAGTATCGATCCCATAGCTAGGGTGGTACATACATAGGGTTTGTAAATACGATCCGTCAACTACATTATAATCTAAAAGAAACGGTCAGAGTACTTCCGCTAGCGTTCTGTGGGTGGTAACCCCAAGATCAACGTACCCCCCCCCCCCCCATTATAAACTGCAGCTGGTAATAACCACTCCACGGAGGGGGGCAGGGGCGGCCAGTTCGTGAGTGGTAAAAAAACAATGGGACGGCATGTCGTTGTTGTTGTTGTTGCTGAGGTTGACAACCCCTTCTCGAGATTGCACGTACCACCATAAAAACAGCACTTGTCTACCACATCTTCATTCTGCAAGCACCTACACGGAGCCTTTGATATCACCACCACCTTTTATCGTAACTCTAGTCTTGGGCTACTATGCTTAAACAGTCGCCCAAAAATTAGGATGGCATTTTGGTATTTTTCTCATTAGAAATGCATCCTGGCCCTAAGGCCACACAGCATCTACAATTCTTCTGGTAACCCGGTACGTTGGTCACTTGTTCACTCATACACACCTAAAGGAAAAAAGAAGACGACCAATTTTCAGAAGTCGATAGCAATAATTTGATATTCCCTAACCTATAGTCCAGTCCCCAACCGTATATCCACTGCTAGCTAATCATTCAAACAAGAGGGCATTAGACATTTCCGTAAAAACAACAAACTACGACATAAGTAGCTTAACAGCCCACGCAATATTCAGCGTCCTCAAATCTTGGTAGTTCTGTCCGGTTCCTAGAAACACTACCGGTATCCCCGTGGCGAACACCATGCTAATAAGGGTTCCAATCTAGTTTCTTTGTTAGCACATGTGCCCACTAGTGAATTAATCGTGGATCAGAGCCTTACCATATCACCAACTGTGTCGCATTTACTAATAATAAATCCATCCAGTGTCCTAGAATTACCAAAAGCAGCGTTAAAATTTCTTGCCTGCTGTACTGAATCAGTCCCGACAAGCGCCTCTCCGACCATCAAAATCTTATCTGGCTCCGCAAACTTGGCAAACTTCTCCAAAGAGCTCATGAGTCTCTGGTCGTTGTGTCTCCTTCCGGCAGTGTCGATGAGAACCACATCATAGCCTTCAGCTTCACCAAACGTGACAGCATCTTTTGCGATATTTGCCGCATCTTTTCCATAGCCCTTCTCGTAGAGCTCTACAACACCACCCTCACGCTCAGACAGCTCCTTCAAATTTCGGGCATGGACGCGGAGTTGTTCAACTGCACCAGAACGGAAGGTATCACAAGCGGCAATAAGAACTTTGAACTTGTTCTGCAAGAGGAAGAAGCAAATCTTTGAGAGATTTGTGCTCTTTCCGACACCGTTGACCCCGACAATGGAGATGACGTACGGCCTTTTTGATGGCCCGCTGCGCTTTGTCTGAATCTCGCGAAGGAGATCGAGGGAGTTTGTGGGTGTGAGAATCTTGCGGAGGGAGGATTCGACGGCAGCCTTGACGGTTGCCTCAATCGACTGGAAAGATCCGGTCTTTTGGCCGATAAGAGACTTCTCGACCGACTCAGTAACCTGAACCGCAGCTTCTCGAGCAACGTTCTTCTTAGTGAGATGTTCTTGCATGGCATTCATAGCTTTCTCGAGATCAGCCTTTGTCAATGTTTTTCCGCCAACGATGTTACGGAAAAAGCCGAAAGCCCCATAACCAGAGCTTGTAGTGTTGTTTGCCCGATCTTTCTCCTCCGCCTCTTTGAGTATCTGATTTACCTCCATATCCAGATCTTTCAACACAAACTCTCCTTTTGAAGTCTTGGTTCCCCACTCCTTTTGCTCTATGTAATCCATTTTCCGCGACGCATGGTCGGTGTCCTCATCCGTGGATACGCCAGGGGCGGAGTAATCCAACACAGCGCCATCCTCTTCATCTGCATTCCCGTCTGCGTCCCATTTGCGCAGCTTCTTGCCCCCCTTTTTACCATTGCGTGCAGGTGATTTCTCCTCGCCACTTGAAGCATGGGCAGAGTTGCCCCCCCGGCGATCGCGGGCGCCGCGGGCGGGGCGCCTAGTCCCAGCAAGAAGATGACTGCCTGGTGCCGGCGATTTTGGACGAGATTCTGGGGTTGCCGGTCTCGCGAGAGCACTATTGACAATGGCTGGAGAACCCGGTCTTGGTGGCGCCTTGAGAATTCCTGGGATCGGGGGAGGTGGTGGGGCATCCCACTTTCCGTCGTCCCTAGCTTGCTCAACAACGGGGGCGGAAATGACAGGTCTTGGTCCTCCAGCCTTTCTCTCGAGTTCATTAATCCTTGAGTTGAAATAATCGTCAAAGTGGCACTCAA
Source organism: Morchella sp. 2018-W45 (assembly GCA_024713785.1). Classification (NCBI taxonomy): domain Eukaryota; kingdom Fungi; phylum Ascomycota; class Pezizomycetes; order Pezizales; family Morchellaceae; genus Morchella; species Morchella sp. 2018-W45. The sequence continues at coordinate 1,439,395 of JAMGYZ010000005.1, forward strand.
TAGTGGCTGTGTGTGGCTTCTTAAGCTGTTCGCCATAAAGAGTTGTAAACAACTTTTTAACAGTGTCCAAAAGCTCGTCGATCCAGGTGAGTTGCAAAAGTGATTGATAGACTGCCTAAAAAGCAAAAAAAAAAAAGCAAAAAAAAAACGGATGTCAGCATTGTTCGGGGATAAGTCACGAGGGGGCAGTGCTCACAATGAAGATTAAGCCGAAATCGTTTGCAGTAGTCCATTTGAGCGTGTACGAATCCTTCTTGTAGTATTTCCCATCAGTACCAGGCTGGACGCGCTCCTCGATCAAGACATCGCTGATGAAGCTGTTGACGACGCTTGAGTTGACTGGTGCATATTTCTTTGACCAAAGGAGAATACCGGAGGTAGTAATGATCTCGAACGAGTCCAAGGCAGATCTAGCAATATCTTCCATGACGCAGTAGTAGTGATAAACAAAGGACGGGGAATGACAGCGGAAGAGAGATGAGATGAGAGGAGAGGAATTAGGAATTCAGAGGAGGTGAATGATGGTGGGAGGACAACGGGGCGAAATTTCCAGAAATTCCTTCTATCGGGTTCGGAGCTTGTTCTTATCCCTGCTAAAAGCTTATGCCAAGAAATCGAAACAGAACCTCACACGTGTCACACAGCAGTAAAAAGGGGTGGAAATGATTTTTTTCTAGAACTTCCGTTTTGGTGATACTCTCCATCCACTCCACGAGTCTAGCTGCAATGTTATTATTATATTACTGTGGTGTCGTTTTATCGGCGGGGTAGAGACTAGTTGAGACATTGCCTCCTCTGTAAGTTGTTGGATGTTAATACATGTATGCAGGAGCGAATCTAGGTTCCTCCAACTCATGCACGGAGATACACACATTTGAAAACCGCCATTTTGACTTGATCAATTCACGATGGGCATCAGGCGCTTACCAGTTGTATCGTTGGTACTCCCCGCCTAACAAATCCCAATTCCACAACCCCCCACATCTTATTCACAAAACATCACTCGCCCCCCCTGTGCCACCAGCGCTAACTCCGGACCACAGGGGTCCCCAACACCACCCTTCGAGGCAATGACGAAACGTCTCAAACATTCTTCACGCACGCCCGGCCCCCGGTATCAAATGCGGAGGAGAAGGGGGAAGGGAGAGGGGGGGGGGGCCCTGGGCAGTAGCAGCAGAACTTAAATCCCTTTGTTGCTAGCTGCGGGAGCGAACTTACTCTGCCAAACCAACTCCTCTATATCAACGCTTGCTACATAGCCAGCTTCTGGGAACATCCTAACCACACCTATATATATAATACAACCACCATCACCAGTTTTCTGCCGTTTATTACCTGGGAACTCGAGAAAAGAAAAGAAGGAAGAGAAAAAAAAAAAGACCATGGGCAACCCCACTTTCACTCTCCCGCGCGCCCCCGATGCCCCAACATCACATTTCCGTTCGCTCCTCACGCACATCACGTACAGCACGCAGTCCCTCGGGACGCTGCACAAGCAGACGCAATCCGAGCTCGCGCTTCTTACCGCCTACTTTGCTGCCGCGAACAGCACTCTCAACGCCCTTAAGCCGCTCACATATCCCTCCAATACCGACCCCGTATCCCGTGCTGCGGCCGTGGAGGCAAGGAGAAAAAAATGGGTTGAGATGGAGGCCATGGAGGAGTGGCGCCAGAAGGTGGAGGCCATGGCCGAGAATGTTAGACGGAGGGAGGAGGTAGAGGGGAGACTGAGGGGGTTGTTGGGCGAGATTGGGGAGGTTCTGGGGGAGAGGGAGATGTTGGAGGGGGTAGGGGTGGGAGTGGATGTGGTGTTGTAGAAGGCCGGTGGTGTTGGGGAAGTATAAGCGTATCTTTTGTTAGTGTTAGTAGGTCTAGCTCAATAATGATAAGTGTTTCCTTGGAAGTGAGTAAATAGGAATAAAATATTTATTTCCGTAAACAGTGACTGTGCTGCAGTAATAATACAACCTTAGATTACATTCCCAAACTTCCGTACCAATGTGCGCCAAAAGTATATTTCTATGCGCCAACCTATGTGCTAGCTATCATCGCTCATTAAAACACCACAGTAAAAATAAAATCAATGAGAGGAAGAAAGAAAGCAACCGCAACCAAAGATCTTACAACGCAGCCCTTCCAAATCTAGCTGCTATTCCTCTGACGCACCTAAGACGTCTCATTCCCGATAAGCGGTCTCCTCTCGTCCTCATCCTGACCAGCTCCATTAGAGTCCTTCACGCCCCCCTTCTTATTCTTCATCTCCCAGACCACGCACATGACCAGCAAGCCTCCCTGGAGCATCCCAGTCAGCACAAATGTGGCCCAACTACTCCACTTTGTCCCCTCCCTCGTCGCCAGACTAATCGCCCAGATAAACGACCCGGGCGTCTGAATGCACATCATGGGAATACTCAGACTCCCCGCATGCTTCAACGTCCACGTAGTGTACAACTGCGGGATGTACTGCAGTCCCGCCAAGACCATGGCCTGAACCCCGAGGGAATTGGCCCATGAGACGAGCTGTGGGCTCGGCTGCGGGATGGTCTCGGGGGTGTGGGGGGTGTCCCCGGGCGTCAGGAGCGAGAAGTAGAAGGTGCACACAACGACAATGACGAAGTGGAGCACGGAGATGAGGGTGACTGTTAGTGCTGCACGCTCGGAGGGGCTGTTGGGAGAGGTGGCGGGCGAGGCGAGAGGCGAGGCGCGCGGGAAGTAGATCAAGAACAAGAGCAAGCTGTAGCACTCCCCATTAATTTCTTTAAGAAGGGCAGAGGGAGAAGGATTGGTAACTCACATAACCGCAAAACAGGCCCATTGCATCCCGACCTGTACTACACCCAAGCTGGCGGCAATGCAGTTAAACCCGCCAATACCCTTGTGGCAGCATCCCAACACTCCCTGCGACAGGATAAGGATATTCACGAACCCGCAGGTCCCACCGGTGGCCCCAAGGAGCACAAATAACGGGCTGATACCCTCGCTGGAACCGCGCTTTATTATCTTGTAGTGTTGCGGCAGATAGGAGCCGAGGATTCCCAGCAGGATGCACGACGAGAAGGCAAAGTTGACAAGTGAGGGATTGAGGAGTGACGTGCACTCCCGTGCAGCTTCACGGGCAGTAGTGAAGATTGAATCCATGTTAGAAATCTCACTGGTTTGTTTTTGTTGTTTATTTGGGTGGGTTTTGCTAGCTATGAGGGAGGGAGGGAGGGAGGTAGCTACAGCTGTTGTTGATAAAGGGTGCACCAATATAGTAGTAGCTAGCTTCCGGTACCAGATATCCTCGGAGGCTGGAATGCATTACCCGGCACACGGACCCCAGTGACGTGTTCTATGAGAAGGCAGGGTTCAGCGAGTCACACCCATATATTCTGTGGTTGCGTCTCTTGGCATAGTTACATTTGACCACCGGGCTGACATTTGTGCACTTTGGAGCCTTTGGTGTCAATGATAGGAGGACCAAGAAAACGTCCCGAGGTACGTACAGCTGGATTGATACTCTTCATTAATACTCTACACACTTACCCAAGATTCTTCACACAGAGGGGGAAGATATCCCGGCTTAGTCTAATACGTACTAAATATAGTAGTTACATGTATAAATATTTGCCCAGCTTCCGAGCAGGAACTCCCTGGTAAACAAAAGTAGCCTAAAGAGAGAACATTTAGTTCGTAATAAGTAAGTATCTAAAAGACTAAGCATATACATACCCAGAAGAGATAATATCCGGTCAAATGATGCCTCCTGGTGAATCATGCAGAAGGACAAGGCGTGTATCTGGTACATATTGAGGCCGCTCACTATATCTGAGTATGTATCTGTGGTAACCACCAACTCCGAACCCACCATGGTCCAATCACCACCCATCACTCGCACCATAGCCACCACCACCACACCCGCTCGTAACATCATAGCACCTAACTAGTATGTAAACGCACGCACCAAAGACTACATGTACCTACTCCAAGACACCGCCCTACCCCAGACCCAGGAGACCCCAACCCCGGTCTCGACCCGATCAGCTGACCCACTACCTCCGGCCCGAGCGGGCGAGCGCCTGTGCGCTGCGACGTACCCATAGGTACTTGACTGGTCTAGAATTTGCGGCGGTTTGCACATACATGTATGGTCCAGTGGCCACTAACGCCGGGAGTCGAGTGCTGTCGGTGGAGGCTAAGTAGATACTGGTGTCTTGAGATCAGACTACGAGGTGGTATCCTGAGGTCTAACTACATACAAATGCTGGCACTACTTAATTGATGATGCTACTTCTCAAAAAAAGGGTGGCTCGGAGCGGGAGGTAAGACCTTGATAGGCTTGACCAGGGTCGTAGTTATGGAAGGCGTTTTCAAGCAGGTTACGAGGGCTCTATTTATGTCAATTAGGGCTGCGCTCTGAAGGCGCGTTCTATGTTAATCTACAGGAAACTGCAGGAATTACAATTCTGGTTAGCCAGTTGAGTCACCACTAATCACTCGAACCCTTGCTATTAATGGTATCTATCTATATGCATCAACTACCATACAAAAAAGAGAAAAAGAAACCTCACCCTATCTTCCCCTTCCCCTCCCCTGCGCACCTCCTCTCCCACCCCTCCCCCTCCCACCTCCCCTCTTGCCCCCTCTCCCAGCCCCCGGCTTCCACTTCCACATCTCCTCACCGGCAAAACCCACATCCCCGAGCTTCAGATAGCTCGTCACGCCACTATCCACGATAGCCAGAATGACATTCCGCCACCCATCCTTCAGCCTGCTGAACTGCGCCTTCGCCTCGGTCCCGGCCACATCCTCCACCGGAACCGACTCGAATAGCGCCGCTAGCTCCGCTAGCGTCGGCAAACTCGTCTCTCGTGCCGACACGACCGCGACCCGGAAGTTGGGCGGCGGCGGATCGCTCTTCTTGAAGCCTGGCCGCGGCTTCCAGACATTGTAGGCCACGCGGAAGGGCGTCCTGGCGCCCGTAGTCGTCACAGGGTGGGTAGCGCTCCGGGGTGGGTGGTGCGACGGGATCAGCGAGAGCCGCGTATAAATCGTGTCGTAGGAGCGGTACGTTCCCGGGGCAATTATGGGGCCATGCGGCGGCGGCGCAGCCTGAAAAAACGCACATATGTCCGACGTCAGCCCGACCATTCCCGCTGTTGGCTTCCTCGGCTGCACTGTCCGCGGCAGCGGCGACTCCCCCGGGTCGCTCTCATCGTCGAACGTGGCCGCGCGTTGCACGATATACCCCGCGCGCTTGAGATAGGCGTAGACCTGGTACCTCTCGAGGCCGCCACATCCCTCAAGGCAGGATGCGTATACGCCCTGGAGACTCATGGGGATGCCCTCCTCCCACCAGCACTCGAGATTGCCGCGCTCAACGAGGTATATGGTTTCCTCTGGGAGGAGCCAGAGGACACCGTGCCTATCGGCACGGCCAACGGTCTTGAAGTGGGGCCCGCGGGCGACGTGGACTTGGGAGAGGGTTAGAGCGGGCCGCCAGGTGGCTTCGACGTGCGCTTTGTTGGAATGCTTTCGTTCGCCGAGGAGGGCCTCATGCATGGCGAGGCGTGACTCATGCAGGACTGTGTCTTGGAGGGTGGTACCATCAGGTTCAAAGTCTTTTTCGCCACGACGGGGGAGAGAAGCGGGGTCTGTTCTGGGGTGGTGGCGGGGATGGGGGTTAGTGAGGGGATTGGGGAGGGGATTGTGGGGGGGGGGGGGTATTACTTCTTGAAGAGGTTGAGGAAGCGAAAGTCCTGAGTTTCGTCAGAGAGGTCGACATCTTGTGGGTTTGTGTGCTGAATGCGGAGGTTATCCGCCTCGGGCTCTTCTGCCATTGTGAAGGGATGAGTACTTTTCTTCCTTCTTTTCTGTAATTAGTTGGAGAGCTGTGATGTATTGATGACTGTGATGTTTTATAGTATAGTTATAGTGAGTGAGCTTAGCTCTGGGGGTTGAGGTTAATGTGATGATGGGCTGCTGATGATATTGTTGATGTTACTGGTTGTTTACTTCTTCCTCCTGCTCCTTGGAAGATGACGATGTTTTTGCTTGTTTGGTGGGGAAATGATTATTGCGCTTAGGTGAGAAAATTAAAGTTTAACTCTAAAGGCAGGGAGCGACCCTGTGCAACCTAACCCTAACCCACAATCCCTCCCAATTCTGGGCACGTACATGTTATTTGTTCTATTTAATATAATATATATATACAGGCGTAATTATGATTTGCCATGAGCTGCAGATAGAGTAAGTCACGTATTATAATGTAGCATTTATACTGCTACTTTATGGTTTGGTCTGACTTGAATGTTAATAACCGACGGAACCCTTTACACCCGGGGAAAGAAAGTCAAGTTCCAACCAACCAACCAAACCAACCAACCCCTGACTTCATCCCATCGGCTAACTCCCCCTTTCCATCAGATTGGTCCGTGCATTACGAAATGGATGGATCATGGATGGATGGATGAATGGGTTATGGTTAAAGGATTGGATGGATGGATAGATTACATGATGGCGGGTCGTTCCTTGGTTCCTGCTAGACGACGGAGGTTGATTGTGTGAGAGGTCCTGCTCATTTCCCTAGTTTCCTTTCTATTGTTCTTCTTCTCTTCTTCTTCTACTCCTTCAACCTCCTTTCTCTCTCTCTCTTTTTTTCCTTCTAATCTACTATCCATCGAAACACTCTCGCTTTTCAATCACGCTCTTTGACTACCGCTATACCATCGTTCGTTTCAAAACACTACACGCAAACACTACGAATCTTAAATCCTAATCACGTAGCAGCTATGAAGTCTCTCGCTCTTGTAAGAAAACCCCCCCTGCATCTCCCTCTCCCTTCCTCCCTCTACTTCCATCCCCATTCAATTCAATTGTGATAAAAAAGAAAAGAAGTAAAAAAGAAATAAGAATACCTCATCTGACACAGATGATAGTCATCGGCTCTTGCAGCGGTTCTAGCCGCTCACATGGCTTCTGCTGCATCTCCGCTGATCGTTGACGGCAGCGACTTTGTCAATTCTGTTACTGGCGATCGTTTTGTCATGGTGGGATTGGCCTACCAGCCCGCTGGAGGTATGTTTAATTTTATTAATTTTACTATTATTATTCGCTGCTCTTTATTTTCTATCTATAAAATTCATTTACTTCTTATCAATCGTTACATGGGCTGACTTGTAGATGTGGGAAATAGCTAGTGGCTACGATCCTAATTCGGGTGTTGACCCTCTCAGTGATGCGGATGCTTGTCTTCGCGGTTTGTGTCTCCCTCCTTTTCTCATTCCTCTCCTTCCTCTCCTCCCACTCGTGCTCTGTATTACTAGTAGTACAGAGTACTAAATTTGGAGGGTACACGGAATACTGACTGACATTCCACAGATGCTGCCGTGATGCAGAAGCTTGGTGTCAACACAATCCGTGTCTACAATATCAATCCCGCTCTCAACCATGACGAGTGCGTCTCAATCTTCAACGCCGTAGGCATCTATCTCGCCCTCGACGTCAACTCTCCCCTCTCAGGTGAATCCCTCAATCGTGACGACCCAGTTAGCAGCTACCACAGCGGCTATCTCACTCGCATCTTCTCCGTCGTCGAGGCATTCAAAGACTACCCCAATCTCCTCGGTTTCTTCGCTGGCAACGAGGTCGTCAACAGCGTCAAGTCTGCCCAAACCGTCCCTCAGTACATCCGCGCCATCCAGCGTGACCTCAAGCAGTACATCGCCAATCACGCCAGCCGTACCATCCCCGTCGGCTACTCCGCCGCCGACGATGATACCCGCCGCCCTATGTGGGCGTACCTCACTTGTGGAGACGACGCTGACTCCCGCTCCGATTTCTATGGTCTCAACAGCTACCAGTGGTGCGGCGACTCCACCTGGGAGACTTCCGGCTACCAGGGCCTCGTAGACACCTTCAGCAACACCTCCGTTCCCCTTTTCTTCAGTGAGTTTGGCTGTAACACCGTCCGCCCCCGCCCGTTCAACGAGATTGCGGCCCTCTACGGTGACCGCATGATCGACTCGTGGTCCGGCGGTCTCGTCTACGAGTACACGCAGGAGCCCTCTGACTATGGCCTCGTCGAGGTCTCCTCGGACGGGGACGCAACGCTGCTCGAGGACTTTGACAACCTCCAGGGGCAGTACAACCAGATCGACATCACGCTCATCACCTCGCGCTCCTCATTGTCCGCCTCTTCGTCACCCCCAACTTGCTCCGATAAGTTCATCCTCCTCAACCATGCCGCAAAATTCAACACCAGCATGGACATCCCTGCCTGCCCCGACAGCGACCTCGTCGAGAACGGCATCCAGAACTCCAACAATGGGAAGATCGTTGAGCTCACATCATTTACCACCCCGCATAAGGTGTACACCACTGCTGGCACAGAGGTCGCAAACCTCACCATCACCCCATTGGCTGATGACCAGAGCAACACCCCGAGTGGTGAGACTACCTCTGGTGCTGGAAACAGCACCAGCAGCAATAACACCAGTAGCGAGGACCAGGAGGGTGCTGCCGTGAGCGCTAGGGGTGCTGGTGTTCTTGGTGCAGCGGCCGTAGCTGGGTTGGTGGCCGTTATGGCGGCGTTTATCTAGGCAGTGGGATAAACTTCCTCTCCTCTTCCTTCTTTTATAGTTTCTTTTCTTGATCCTTTTTTATTGCTGCTGTAATTGTGCTATGTGATTGTGATAATGGGGCATGCGCCATGAATGCGGTCTGGTGTTCTTTTTCTTTCTTTCTCCTTTTTTTTTTTTTTCAAGAGTGGCGTGGAGTTGAGGTTGTAGATTGCTGTAATCGTAATCTAGACATTGTGAAAAGAAATGGGATCTTTTTTTTCTAGCTGTCAATGCTGTGTGCGGTGGGGGGTTGAGTCGCCGAGTGATATTTCGTGATTCGTGGCATTCTGTAGTCTGTCCGGGAGATGATATGATTCATTGTACCATGCGTAGCCTAATCGTGATCATGCCCGCTGGGGGAAAATGATAGGCATTACACCGCTAGATATGTCATTGCACCTGGCGCCATTACCCTATCGCATCTACGTATAGTCAAGTCACACCCCCGAGTGCGGCAGCAAGCTTCTCTAGGCCCTGAGCTTGAGCTAAGATGGTGGGTATCTAGTCTCTACCAAACGGCGCGCTATAGCACACGTGGGTACGGTACCACCCAGACCCAGCAAGAGGTACCTACATGTATCCACCGGCGCCGGAGAGTAGGGCTGGTTTATAATTTACATGCGTGTCCGGAAGACCAGTCTTGGGTATGGACTTTTATCGCGGGGGCTTGTCCCTTGCGTGCTGGATTGGAGGGGGGGTGGGGGGTACAGTTGGGCTCGAGCTCCCAGCGGATAATAGCTACATGTACCTACATTGAGTGTGGTGGGGCTTGGTGGTCAAGGGTCGCTGGTTTCTCTATTATGTACCAAGTACCTACTCTATAGTGGCCTAGCGTTTGGTCATGGGTTTTCCGCGTTGGCCGAGCTTGGGGTAGCCTAGAGGACTAGACCATCTTTCGAGTGCGAGTGATGGATCATGATTACATTCGCCTTTTGCGGGAACTGTATCTACATGTAATAACCGACCGATACGTCCGTCTACTCTAAACAAAGCCCATCCACATTGGATGAGGAGGAAGGGGGCGGGGGTGGGAAAGATGTGAGCTATGTATAGTATTTTTCAATGGTAATGAGGAATTGACCATATATATCCCATCGTCCCAGTTGGGAATTCTCGCCATACATACTGACATTATGCGTGTATGTAGATGATTGATAAGTACCCCGCCCCCAAATCAGGTCGGACATGAAAAGAAGAGGAGAAGGGAATAAGAAAGAAAAAAAAGGGGGGGAGGGGAAGGCGTTTGAGGATATAAAAAATATGTTACAACCGACAATAGAATAGACATAAAGACTCCCGACATAAGAGAATAAAGGGGGAAGCAAGGAAAAGAGGCGAAAAAAGAAAAACCGACAACTAAACTAACCGCCTTAATTTTTGTTTCCGATCACACACGCTCACAAGATATCTATGCTAAAACTACACCTTCGGTAGAACAAAAGAGGGTTGAAACTCGAACGCCAACTTTAAAGTAGAGGAAGAGAGGAAGAGAGGGGGGGAGAGAGAGAGAGAGAGAGAGAGAGAATGTCCCGTGAAAACACCGCATAAAATAGGCTGACAAGAGGGAAAAGACAGAAAATCCGCGCCGCCACCTCTCGGAAATGGAAACCGAAGCGAAAGAAGGAGAGAAAGATAGAAGTAAACTCCACTGGAAGGAAAATGGAAATAACCAGTTTTAAAACAAACCCCGCCCGAAAGGAAAAGGAAGATAAACAGGAAAACAGTAATAAATAAAAAAAAAAGAAAAAAAGAGCAAGAAATGAGACCCTGTAGAGTTTACAGATATCTTTGATTGTCTAACCTGGACTACGCCTCTCATACTCAACCACAATGATTCGTTGTGGTTATGATGAGAATTGTGGGGGAAAGAGAGTCCCCGTTACTAGCTCTACAATCATCCTTTGCCTTAATAATGGCATGTCACTCTGGGTAAAGTTGCAAACCGCGCCCCTTGTAGCAACCTCCGCCGATTTTAGCGAAAACATTCCGCAGTCCGCCGCGTTCAGTTGTTGAGTAGTAGTCCAATGATTATAGTTCGTCCATCCCTCGAGTTGTGCCCCAGTTTCGGCTACGAGGTATGCTCTAACAAGCTGAGTATAAGTTAGCAACCTACCCGTGAAATAGGGGATAGTAATACATACCATAAATAACCTTTCTGCCACTGCCCTGGAGTACATCGAATCGTAGTTCTCGATTCTCTTCCGCTTGAAGTTAACTACGCACATACTCCAGTGAACATCCCCATGATTACAAGGGAAAATTAGGTAATCCAGCTCTAACATCAGTTTTCCACCAGCTTTTTTCCTCATGGCCCATCTAGAAACATTGGTGCCCTTCATTAAGCTATTCCAAAAGACATTATTGAAGTACAATACCCTCATGGGCTGACCTTCGATATTGGCTCGTCTTGCGATCATCGCGACGTAAAAGTTCATGGTCTCGTCGTTAAGCCAATTCCGGCTGGCTGTGCCGGTTTTCCAAAGAACCCTATGGAGGGCATTTTTGTTCGCTAAAAACCCGTCCAGGGTGTTATATTCTCTGGCGGCAGGGACCGCAGGGTTAACCAAGTCCGCGGCAATTCTGTTGAACACTACGAGCGACTCCTCGTCAAGAGGCGGGATTATCTCCTTGATAGAATATTAGCAGGTTCATTATATTTGGGTTGATATTCTAGCTGATACCTGTTTTGATGCCTCCCTCAATCTAGCTATTTCCGCATTACGCTCTCTGCGCCTCTGCTCGACCTGCTCCAAAGTTTGAAAACCTGTATATTTTTCTCTATTAAGCTGTTCGAGTATTACAGCTAGTTCAATATTACCCAATTGAGTAATGTTTCTATTATTCGCATACTGAGTAATTTATTAGTAACGGCCTTTTTTGGCTCTGTCCAATCCGGTTACCAACTTACCACTGTATTAATGTACTTCGCCACACGTCCACTAAACCTATTTGCTCCATCTCTGCGTGGTATTGGCGTTTTTTCTGGGAATTTCAGACTGGTCTTGAAGTGGTGGAGCTGACCAGGTGGTAGTCCTGGGGGTAGTCTTCTCAGTAGAGGATAGTAAGTCCCCACACCCCTCCTAAATTCCCCACCTAACCCTGGTATCGTAGGGGTAAAGCGCCGAGGGACTTGGGAATGCGGATACCTCCCTCGAGCTTCCGCGGACGGAGGATATGATGAGCCGAATGCTGCTCTGCGCGCGAGGACTCTCTGTAATACAGCTTCCGGGTTGCTCCTCTTCCGCAGAGGCCTGGTGAAAAATGGTGGGGCTAAGGGGTCGGCCATTGTTGATGGCAAAGAAGGGACAGGTATAGCCGTCTTTTTAAAGAGATTTTCTAGCTCATCTTCCGACGACGAAGCGAGAGGGGAGGGGAGTTGGGTTGGTGGTGTCTTCTTATCTGTAGTGACTAGTGCCTTGATTTTCAGACTAGAGCGGTTATTGTGTGTCGGGGGAGGCGGAGACTCTTTGTTTGAACTTTGCAATTGTATGGGTTGTGATGTCGAAGCAATTGGTTCTTTGTTTGGGTCAGCGTTCGGCGCTGCGTCTGGGGATACAATGTGAGCTAGCATCTAAGTTTGTAATAAGTGACAAATGAAACCTACCGTCGCTTTTGGATGGGCCATCAAGACGGGCACGTTTTGGTGATGTTGAAGCTTCACCTCCACCAGGCGGCGATGGGACTTGAGGTGTGGTGGATCCAACCCCGACCCAGCTTTTTAAAGATTGCCAGATGCTTGTGAACATCGTAATTGTAGGCATATGCCTTGGCCTAGGTACTGCCGAAGCACCGTCCTCTGAATTTGGGGGGGTAATCAAAAATGGGCTTGGTTCCGAGATATCCTCGTCGCGTTTTCTTTTTCGCGACTGTTCCGATGACGTCGATGGTGCCGGGGAAGAGGGCGCAGGTGACGGGTGGCTAGATACAGAACAAGTGCGACAGGGCGTGGCGGCGGCGGACGCCATACGAAAGTGGAAACCGGGCTGCCAATGCCGTCTAAACACTCTGTTCGCGACTATTGAGCACAGGGGAGGATTCCCGTGGGGTTGGTTTATTGGGTATTTTTGTCAAGCTTATTGCGATAGCTGGTGATGATGGCGATGATTAGAAGTTGTAGTACCCAGAAAGAAGGTACTTAGAGTAGGTATGTAGGTGGTGTTGAGGACCTGAGGATTTAGTCTCTAGCCCACAGGAAAGTTGGAGACAAAGGATGCTACGATGCACAGAACGCGAGTAGATGTGAGAACGGATCTTTACACGGTTGGAGTGAAGGTGAGGGAAGCACCGAAAGGGAAAAACGCGGCTGCTAGTTTGAAAAATAAAAATTACATAATCATTTAAGGGAGCTTCGAAGTGGCTTGGCGGGCTGGTATGTACTTGGCCAATTCTCCCCAATTGATTCACAAGTGCTTCTAGAAACCCCATTAAGCTTCCTTCAGCCCTTCGAGTTCCTGAAACTATAGATTTTTTCTCCACATATTCATGTCTCCATGTGGTGCGGAGATTATTAGAGTATGCTTACTTCGCACGCCAGCATAACTACCTCGGTACCCTGATATACTGCTATCAGCGGACAAGCAACACCTAAAGTTTAGCGCAGTGCCGCATAAAGGAACATGTTTCATCTTTATACTGATATCACGTACCAAGTATATACTCTATGAATCAACGGCATGCGTATACATACATGTATTTACAATAACCAAAGTGTCTTGTTCTAGCATTGAAGCAGCACAGAACCTTATGGTCTTCAATTGGTTCTATTGGTACTATGGGTGTAGTCTGGCGACAGTGGGCGCTGTTGCAACCACAGGCCGGGCCAGTGTCGCCAGACTTACCCCTACACCCGTAGTACATGTGTTTCGTAGTACTAATATGTAGAATGTTGTTCCAGTCCATTGATCATGGTATCGTCAACCAATATGATACATACGCAGTGCTGTATTTATCTTTCTCGAGTCCATTATTATTATCTATAGAATGGCTATAAATATTTACTCCTCTACTGCCCTTTTCGTAATTGATACTGTTGGCCAATACATACATGTACTTACATGTACTTACTGGATCGATCATGGCAGCAGATCTCGACATGACACTTCGGGGTAAAAGACTATCAACAGTGTGCTCCACCATTTTCCTTCAATACATGTACATGTAGTTATTAATTTTTCTTTATCACTTTTGACACCACACCAATGGAAAAGTCTATACATGTACGACTTGCAGGGCAAAGATACATGTAAGTACTTGTACCTTACATTTACATATGTTTTGTGCCATTTTATTTTTGCTGCTACTTGCTGTTCCTGTTGTTGACACCTGTCGTCGATGGTTCTCCTTCCCTAGCCTCAGGCACACATCTCGCTCCATGCATTGCGCCTGTTCACCGTTGCTAGTTTGGGGATCCTAAAATACCATACATAAACTCCGCCGCAAAGTGCCTCGCCACGCCCGATTGACCATAATTGTTTCGCGCCCGGTTCCCGAGAGACTGCAGAAAGAGCCGCTTGAGCAGCCTCTCCTCCACCACTACAACCACTACAACACCACCACCTCGACTTTCACCGCCAGAACCCCTTTCTAGCCCCACAAAGGCCAGCGAACAACCCCCCCCGCAGACGCAGCCGGGAAAAGAAAAAAAAAACGTGGTGTATCAAGGTTCTGCTACTGCAGTTCTGGACACTCTCAGCCCTGGCACTTAACAGCTGCTCATCGCATACAGACAACCCAAATCACCCAGTTACTTATCCTCCTCAGCTGCGGTCGCTGCCCCCTCCCCCACCACTTACACCCACTCACACTCTCTGACGCGCAAACCTCGGTGACGCTTTGCATCAAAAAAAGAAGCCCTGGATTCTCTCTTGGAAAAAGGAAAGGTCAAAGGGGGGAAGGCAACAAATAGTAATAACCTACAACATTCCGCTTCCACAAAATAAGACACCACACACAGTCTCCTTCGCTACAACCGTCGCCAGAACTACACTTTGTTGCTATCATAACAACTATCATAAACCAATACCATCGTTATCTAATACTATCACCACTACTATTACCCCAATCAAGAGGGCTCGTTGAGCCCCCTAGTCTACAACTGGCGAAAGTTGTCCTGGCTACTTTTTTGCGATAGCCGGGAGTGGGGTGGTTCCATTAGCTACTATCACCCGTCATGGAGATATTAGAGAAGATTCCGGCGTTTGTCCGTATAAGTGGGCCCCCAAACAGTAATTTCCTAGTGGGGTACCCGGGGATCTCAGCCACTATGGTAAAAAAAAACCCTCCCCCCCCTCACATCCCCTCTTCTGTTCTCTGATCCCTCCCCAGATAGCCCTCTTGTTCTCTCAGGTCTTCCCGGGCGAACGTAGGTTGAGATTGTAGTTGTAGGGGAGCTGACCAGAGTTTCTGCTGCTCTATTTCCAGCCTCGAATAGAAGGCAAAGTTGAGATACGCCCTGGCTCGGGATACACAGCACCAGTCGCCATATCGTTCGTCTCCATTGGTCTCTATCGAAAGGAAACTATACATCCGCACGCGGATGGAGTTATCAGTGGCCGCCTGGCTGCGCCACGGAAAGAATTACGGAAACTAGTCATGAAAGAACAAAGGCTATACCAATGTCCCGCTGGCATGCCCTACGAGATGGTTATGGCGATGGATTTACCGTTTATGTTGATGATACCAGTGTCTGGAGTCGGAGCGGAAGATATAGTAAATGTGCCGCCGGCAAGCTTAACTTTGCCTTCACGAGTTGCGGAGACATATTATGAGCTAGAGGTGAGCGTGAGACAGGGCCATACGGAATTGACGAGACATACTTTCCCAGTGCCTTTGACGAGATATGACACATTATCTTCGTTTGGGATGTATAATAGGCCAGAAACACAAGAACGTGTATCAGATCATCTTGTAACGTTGTGTATGGTTCTAGAGCGATGGTCTTTTGGGCCAAATGATCCTGTGGAGGTTTCGGTACGGTTAACGCCAAACCCGGATTGGATTGTCAAAGCAAGGAAGGTGTCGATATCAAAGATTGTGGTAGCGATTGAGGAGGCAATCACGTATAATCCGCAGGGAGACGAGCCGACGACAAAGGTTAAGCAACTCATCAGCAAGAAAGAGGTTGTAGGGCGGAAGTTACCAGAAGCCGGATACGAAACCAGGATTAACATGAAATTTCCGGTAAAGGACTTGAGGGATAGTGATGGGTATCTCCCACCGGGGAAGGCGGCATTTCCTATGTATGAAGTTAGCGGTTTCACTACATCGGCAACATTATACAAAATCGATTATTTCTTGACGGTCAAGGTACATTTATTAGTTCCACTTCCTTTGCACTATAGACTACTAACCTTGCCATTGTTATTGTTACAGGCTCATATGTCCAGCTGCAGGGATATTACATTGCGCCAAAAGATCGTGGTTTCTCCATTCGACTACAAATCCTGCCATGACGAACTACCAGCAATTCAAGAAGCGGCGCAAGTGGCATATCGTATAAACCAAGAAGGACCACGACTCCCTGCACCAGTCATCATATACCCTAGTGATACGGCGATGCTAAGACGCGTGAACATGACGAAGGTTGGGAATGAGCGTAAACTAATCATTCAGTGAAACTCATTTCCCTTTTGTTTACGACATTTTTTTCTACGGCCTCAAAGACAAGGGAAAGAGAGTTTCAAACCGATTTTCATCTAATTTCCTCTAAGGGGTCAATTGTTTTTCTTTCTTTTTTACTCTGGAGTTTATAATGTGGGGAATAATACCTTTCACTGGGTGTTTTTGTGTTTTTTTCTTCTTTTTCATAAGTTATGGCGAAGTGCTTTTTCTTGTGGATTTTCTTCAAATAAGGCTGCAATCGGAGCGAGGCGCTGCGGGATGAGCTAACTTTTTCTTTTCTTTTCTTTTCTTTTCTTTTTATTTTTTTTTGACCATATTGCAGGATTTATAAGCACTAGCAATATTGGCATTGGGAATGACTGGAATTGGACTCTTTTTTATGCATCTCCTTATATATCAGCCCTCCCCTCTCCCTCCTTTGGTTATATCAGATTGACCATTTTCCCTGTTTATATTTTAAGGCCTGGTCCTTTTATTCTTTTCTTTTCTTTTCCGTTTCCTTGGGCGTTTCGTTTCGTTTCGTTTGGGGGTGGTTGTGGGGTACGACACGATATCGTGGTTTTGGGAATTGGATCTAGTGTGTTCTAGGCCTTCGTGTGTCTTTTTATATCATGAGTATGTATGTTTCCTTTTTTTATTTTTTTATTTTTATTTTTATAGTTTATTGGTCTGGTCTGGTCTGGTCTGGTCGGCGGCGACGGTGGTGTCGAGTGGGTGCAGGAGGTGAAAATAAATATCGAATAGTACCCACCCATAAATCATAAGCTGCATGTGAGTCAATAAATGCGCATCTTATCGTTTATGGTTATGATTGGGTCCCGGATTGATTTAAACATAAAGATGAAAACCACATGAGCCAGGGGATAGTGGGGTTCCACCAAACACGTTTTTTTTTTTTGTCTTTGTGCTCCCCAACTAGGCTGAAAGGGTCCCGGTGAATGGGCTGAGGGTTGATAAGGATAAGCGTAACGTTGTTATCGATAGACCCTCCCACTTGGTAGAGAGCTAGGGCTGCCCCACCGCCACTTTAAGCCCTAAAGCACCGTTGAACGGCTGGGGCCAGTCAGCCCCTGTCCTGCTTTGTGTGTAACCCATTGCCGTAACCTACATGTATTCATTAGTCTAACCTCGATATCAATAAAAACAAACCCTCACAGCCAAAAGAACCAAACTACACGCCTGCCCTCACTTATACAACCAACCCAACCCCCCCTTCACAAAACAACCAAATGGCAGAAGATACAAACTCCGTTGTCCTCATCTCCAACGACGGTTTCCGCTTCATCGTCCGCAAGAGCGCCGCGATCGTCTCGCCAGCCATAAAGAGCATGCTAGATAAGCGAAGTATGTCTTTGAGTAGAGCAAGAGTGAGAGATGTGTATGTATGTGTATGTGAGAGCTGACGCCCAGGTGGTGGTGGTGGGGGATAGGTAACTTTGCGGAGGCGAGGGAGAACCGGATCGTTTTTCAGAATATGAGGTGAGTTGGAAGGGGGGAAGGGCTGGGTGTACTAGTGATGCTGATAGTGGGGGAAAACAGTGCGGTGATCCTCGAGAAAGTCTGCGAGTACTTTTACTATAACGAGAAGTACCGCGACGCGAAGGACGTGCCGGATATGGAGATTCCGCCGGAGCTGGCGCTGGAGCTGTTGATGGTTGCGGACTTTTTGCATACATAAGTACATGTAGCTATCGTGGGGGCGCGGGCTAGGCAAACGTATTGGGTTGGGGCTACTAGGAATTGATACTCTTTCGTTTCGAGGTTTTCAACTGCCCTTAGTAGAATATACAATTCCTACGACTACTACATGTAGCTTTGGTACACGAATAGGGAATCTAGGTGTTCCACAAAATGTGCAGAATTCCACTGATTTAAGCTCCACCTGGTAACTCAGAGCCTTATTTTATTTTTTATTTTATTTTTACAGCCCTACAGCCTTACGGATAGCCCTCGGGTAAAGATTCCAATATCCATGATGAGTACCCAAAGGCTCTGTCTGGAAGCTCGGAACTGAACTGGGCTACTCCCAGCCTCATCTGCGTACGTGTACCTATTGCGCAGCTACCAGCTAGTATGTACCTATTCGGTTAATTATGATAATTTGCTGAAGATGAGTATTCCTTCAGCTTTCTATGAATCCTAACTAGGGTGCCCCTTTTCTACCAAGGTTTCAGCCCTGGTCGACTCATCCATCCATGCTTAAACAGTAGAGTAGCTCGAGTCAGACCCTTAATTTTTATGTAGACCCTGGGAGATACGATGCTAACATTGATGTAGTACTTTAGTGTATCTGCAGATAAAAGGGCTCCGACCAACCAGCCCTGCATGGTCTAGAACCCTTTCCTTCGATTTACTCCCGTCAACTTGGGTCCATTTAGTAATTTCATCAAGTGCACGTATTTGTAGTAACGCACAGACCGTGATGGGGCCCCTGCACACTGTCCAGTTTGGTCTTGGCATGACGCATCTTGCTCCACAAACTCACCCCACATTGGCATTGCAGCCAGGTTGCCTTAAAGCTTTATAAAAACGGCCATCTCGTCATTCCCATCACAACCATCATCTATCCACGAACAGCTACCTATCACCACCGATAATTACTACTACTACAACAACTATAATTACTGCAAAGAACTAACTACTACATATACAACTACTACTACATACGTACAGCTACCATGGCTGCTCGCCCTTTTAGCCCCCCAATAGTCCTTCGTACCATCGATGCTTCCCTCCCACCGACCTCGCCACAGCTCAAAACGCCGCATGATGCCATCGCCATCTTCGTGCATGCCTGTATGCTCTCCGCCGGCTTCCGTCTCGTTGGCTTCAGCGAAGACGACCACCTCGGTCAGTCCCCCCCCCCCCAAACTAGAATTCCTCCCCCAAATCTCAATCCATTCCCCCCCACTAACACCCATCTACTCCCCTATAGACCCTGAGATCACCGCAGTAGACCCACAGCCTCTCCCAGAAAACTGGAATGCTACCCCAGGCACCTACGGCTTCCGCTATGCGCACGCAAACTCGCCCTTAACCTACCTCCTAAAGATCAGCCGCCTTGGCACTAAAACTGTCGTCATGGGTCTGCAGCTGCAAGCCGGCAATGACGAAGATAGTAAAACAGCCACTTTCGATATCCCTACGCGCGACTTCCTCAAGGACGACTTCTTCCCTTACAGCCTCTCACCCACAAACCCGCTCGAG
The DNA here is from genome assembly GCA_024713785.1 of Morchella sp. 2018-W45. NCBI lineage: Eukaryota > Fungi > Ascomycota > Pezizomycetes > Pezizales > Morchellaceae > Morchella > Morchella sp. 2018-W45. Next base: position 1,458,822 of record JAMGYZ010000005.1, read on the forward strand.
AATGCCTTCGTCAGCGCGGATAGCATCTCCAATCTTGCTGCCCTCGTCAAGATTCACATTGTCCAGACCCTTGTCGTCAAGCACAACCAAGAGGAATCTGAGGAGCCCTCACCTGCTGCTGCCCAGCGGCAACAGCAACCTAGAGAGCCATTCAACGACCCTCCCTACCGCGCTGACCCCCTCCGCTACCCTCCGCGCCCCGCGAACCCGCCCATTCCCGCCGGTGGTGAGCGGCCGCCAGGTTTCGATGACGACTACGAGATCCTGCAGCCCCCACGTGGCAGCTACCCTGCTAGTGGTGGGCGGCACCCGCTCTCCGTCGGCGCCGATGACTTGAACCCACCCGGTTTAGGGTCGAACCCGCCACTGCGTGGTCCTTTCTTTGGTGAAGGGCCCGGAGGAGGCATGAGCCCAATGGGCGGGATGCACCCGACGGGCGACCACCCGATGTTTGGGGGGCGGGGAGGAGGTGGAGGAGTGCCGGATCCGAGGTTCCCGCCCGGGGCGAGGTATGATCCAGTGGGGCCTGGAGATGCGCCGATGGGAGGGTTGAGGGGTCCGAGGGGCCCGGGAAGTGGTGGGCCGCCATTTGGAGGTGGGTTTGGTGGCTATGGAGGATTTGGAGGGGGCGATTTCATCTAGGGTTTTTTTTATTAGTTTGACTCTTCTTCCCTTTGTTTTTAAGTAGTAACGAATAGTGCTATGAGTACTGTCTCCTTCTTTTTCTTTTTTCTCTAGGCTTTTTTAGTTTTGTAGCAGGCTGAGCGGCCTGGTCGCTAGATAATTAGTGGCTTGAATATATCTGGGTCTTATTTATTCCCTTGTAATTGTGTCGAGTGATAGTTCGTGAAGACATCCGTATCGTCTAAAGTGCTCCTACGTGTCCATGGCCGGGCATTTAGACACTCAATAGGTCTGTGAAACCCCGTGTACATATAAAGTCACTCGCTCACGCTATCCGTATTCCCTACCCCTAGTAGCATAAGTATTTGAGTTGCGTCACGAGATATCACTCGCCCTTACTGTTACTTACACTTTAGCCTATACCGACCATGTGTACAACCAAGGCTCATATATCGGAGTGAAGTATCTAAAAAGGAAGGTCTTTGGGCTCGAAGGCTTACGCGGTTTCCGATAATATATCTCAAGTGCTTACAAACATGTAGTCAGGTGGTGGAGTAGCGAAGGATGTTGTTGCTTTGACTTAGGTAAGGGTTAAGCATGCTACCATGGCGGGGGGGTGAATGAAAGAAGAAGTTGATGGTTGACATGTGCTTAGTTAAGCTGGGGGCTAAACCTGAGTGGTTTTTTTGGACAACGATGGTTTTTGCTTCGGATGCTAGTTTCTATCTTAGCTATCGCAACATACATAGAAGGAGTATCTAGTTCGAAGGGCTATAAGCTTATAGAGACAAGTGCTGGGACGAAACCTAGGCCTCGAGATCTCGGTAAGCCCTACATGCAACATAAGCGTGTATATCCCCCCGTAGAGCGTACTTGTCGCTAAGGAGGGGCAGGGAGCCACTACTACCTGAGGTGCTGATGGAAGATTGTCAGTCCCACCCAGCCAGCAGGCTGTGCATATTAGGGAATTCATACCCCTGTGAATCTTTATTAGCATATGTACGTATGCAGCGCTCTGGAATTCAGTGAGGGGCATACATGTGGTTTACCGGTGAAAACTCTGATCTGAGGAGGTTGGGGAGCAATGCTAGATCCGAAAGTTCCGGGCCTCAGCAAGGGGTAGGTAGCTCAGGTGACTTCAAAGGGCTGAATCACGAAGTTTGGCGCGGCTTTGGGGTTTTTACTGCGCTATAGAGCGCCTAGGATACATGCATTTGACTGCTAGTAGTTCTGTGCATGGGCTGCTGACCAAAGTCTTGTGGGCTGGGCAGTTGCTGGAAATGCCAGCCCAGCCCGGGCCGTTGATGTGGAGGTTCTGAAGAGCTAGAAGGCTGGTAGAGGCTATAGCGCCTCACAATGATGATGGTGCTCACAGTTGATATTGATATCGGTAATCTCAAGCCCTGCCCTACATTCCCATGGGTGGTAAGTATGTACTTATGTAGTAAATATACTTACATCATGTAGGTTACATGTAGTACCGTACAACTGTATAGAGCCGTACATTTAAACTTTAAGGTTGGTGCTAGGGTAGCCGCTTAGCCAACGGCAGGCCGCGTCACTACGCCAGAATAAAAGTGTGGAAAGAATAAAAGCAGTCATAAGGCGGTGGCCTAGTGGTTACTTGTTCCACTTCACACCCAAACTGCACGAGTTCATCTCCTTCGTTCGTAGCTTTGGGTCTGATAGTGTATCAGGCAACTCACTAAGCATCTTTCTCCGACCTTCCTCATTTTTTGGTGTTTTTTAGGACCGCGGGTTTGAATTTTTAAGGTTGGCGCTAGGGTAGCCACTTAGCCAACGGCAAGCCGCGTCACTATGCCAGAATAAAAGTGTGGAAAAAATAAAAGCAGTCATAAGGCGGTGGCCTAGTGGTTACTTGTTCCACTTCACGCCCAAGCTGCACGAGTTCATCTCCTTCGTTCGTAGCTTTGGGTCTGATAGTGTATCAAGCAACTCACTAAGCATCTTTCTCCGACCTTCATTTTTTGGTGTTTTTTAGAACCGTAGGTTTGAATTTTTTTAAGGTTGACGCTAGGGCAGTCGCATGAGAGAGATCATCCAAACGTCTTATGCACCCAAGACATACCAGAAAAAAAAACCCCTGATGGGGTTATAAGTACCTGGTATTGAGAGCATCCTATACATAACAAGGGACGAAACATTCCAAGATATACACACAAGCAAGGTAGCCTGTTGACTCACGCGCAGCCCTGCCAACCGACCTCTGGCCCTCTTTCTGGTCGCAGACTGGAGGACTGCTCGCCTGGCTGTTGGCATTTGTCGCCTTCAGGTCCAGGCTTGCAGACATCCTACCTATCCACTCCAGAAATCGGCAGGTAGGTAGATGATTAGATAACTACATGTAGATACATAAGTAGGTGAGGGTGCACCTCCTAGGCTAGCAGGTGAGTGGCCGAGAGGATGGTTAGGTGGATGGCCAAGCACCTCTAAGGCCGGTGCGCGGGTGGGGCGACTAGTATTCTAGATGGATCCAAGCAGCGGGCTACGGCATACTCTGGAAGCTACTATGTTAAGTACTCGCGCGTCTTTGCCAAGGATTCTCCCGTTCTAAGAGGATTTTGTACATAGGTGAATCTTCGGGGAGTTGGTTAGGTGAAAATCCTTGGCAAAGACGCACGAGCACACTAGTAATGCGAGTGATATCTGGTGAGCCGGCCGCCGGAGATCCCATTCCCTGCGCAGTACCTAAAGCGTTTAAACTTCTAATGATAACTATAGATGTATCTATATGTTAAATATCTGATATATACCTCGCTGCTTTCCCCCCATGGCTAGGGGAGAGTAAATGTACTTGAACACATGCACGAATTGCTCTCTCCAGCTGGGTGCCGTGTCACTGGGATGCTTACCCATATGTACGCCTAGCTAGCTAGTCGAGTGTGAATTGAATGTGCCAAAACCGGGAGAATAAGGGCTCTCGATCTTGCCCGTTACCATCTTGCATCAGTGGTTTTCTGCAGCTTCTTCTATGCGAGTGATAAATGGTGACCGGTGTATTGCGCGTGGGCCTGCCCCCGTGTATCCCTCCCTATACAGCTACAGGTAGGGTACTAGATGGCCATAAGTGGTACTGAAGTTGAGTCTTAGAACTTCGGGATGAGGTTAGGTTCTGGTATCCTCGGGGGAAGAAAAAGAAAGGAGGTAAGGAAGGAATTGCTGCTCCAGCGCTGAACCCAACCGTTAACAGGAACACAAGTGACAATTCCCAGACACACCGCCTCTTCTCTGGCCGTATTATATGACCACTACTCTGCTACGTACTAACACTTGAAGAAAGAACGAAAAAAAAAACCCCGGAGTGGTTGGCTTGGATTATATTTATCACGCCCTTTGTGTGTTAAAAAAATCTTTTTCCAAAAATAAAACAAAAAACACCAAAAAATTGAAGGTCGGAGAAAGATGCTTAGAGAATTGCTTGTTCACCTCAGACCCAAAGCTACGAACGAAGGAGATGAACTCGTGCAGTTTGGGTGTGAAGTGGGACAAGTAACCACTAGGCCACCGCCTTATGACTGCTTTTATTCTTTCCACACTTTTATTGTGGCGTAGTGACGCGGCCTGCCGTTGGCTAAGTGGCTACCCTAGCGCCAACCTTAAAATGACCCCCTCCTGCCCCCCCCAAACCTAACCCAACCCACCAGCCGTTCAAACCTGCGGTTCCAAAAAAGCCTCTTTCGAGAATAAAAAAAAAAAAAAACGCAAAAAGGTCGGAGAGAGATGCTTAGAGAGTTGCTTGCTACGCCTCAGACCCAAGCTAATAACGAAGGAGATGAACCCATGTAGTTTGGGTGTGAAGCGAGATAGGCCACCGCCTGATGAAAGCGTTTCTTTTTTTTACATTTTCATCCCGGCGTGGTGCGGGACGCAGCCCGCCGTTGGCTAAGCATGAACCTACGAACTTGGAGCATTCTAAAGACTACTCTACGTACCCAAACGTCTTTACAGCCAAAATTTCCGCGCTAATATAATGCATGAGATTCCCCAAGTGTCTTATGGGCTTAAGACATAAGGCAGGGTACGCAAGTGGCCACTTTTTCCCTCCCTTGACATTATCTCTAGTAGCCTAATGAATGTGTGTTTTGTGTCTATTCTCTTACAAAATAAATTGGTAAGTGGATTAAATGGTGCATTTACATGCGACGTGCTTTGATGCAAACGTATCAACAGATGATTCGCCTACTTTTGCCAACATACATGTAATACGCTTTTTCCAGTGACTTTACAGCGAAAGCTTGCTATAACGGTACTTTCTATAAGGGTAATCTCCCTATAACGGTAGCACTTCTCGGTCCTTTTTGCCCGGCCTTCAGCACCAGCACCTCTTATCTAAGGGTAATCTCTCTATAACGGTACAAAATCCCGGTCCCGAGTGTACCATTATAACAAGCTTTCACTGTACCTGTAAAATTACCAGTAAAGTTACTAACTTATAAAAGGTGATATTTTTCTAAATATCTGTCTAGAGTCAATTAGATTGTATCAAAACAACAGTATAGTAGTTATAAATGATCCCTAGCTGTCAAATAACCTAGGCTTCTGATATAGAAATCTTTTAAAGAATATTTTCCCCACAAAATTAGGGGTTTTGGGCCTAGGAAATTAAACGTGTATGTAATGTTGTCCAATCTCCCCATCTACACATCTACTGGTCCACTTATACATGACTTTTCCCACTGAGGTTTACGCTTTTACATCCATACAAAGGGCTATTAGAATATCCTAAGCTTAATTATTTAAAGTTAGTAAATGACGTTGTATACATGTAGGTCACGTAGCAGCGAGCATTGCAGCTGTGAGCTACTGCCAAGCCTCATGAAAGGTCACTCGGCTATATTACGGCTATTTCCCCTAACCCTATCCTCCGGTGAATGCCCCCCCACTTTTAATTACATGATTATAAAGATGTTTTAATTTCCGTTAACTTCCCTTACGGACAACCCGCGGCCCAAAATACTGCTGATCAGGAAATTTGTCATTATCTTTGTTTATTTGCTAGCATCAGCAGTATCTAAACATTCGATGACCGGAAGCTTACGCGGGAGGAAACACTCTACACTTACAAGTATGATCCTACACTAAAATAATTGCTCAAGAAATCCCCACTTATCTCAGAAATAGAAGTGGCGCATTCCTTGGTTATATCTCACCACTAAATTGTCAGCAGCGTATCAAGTGTAGCAGGTCGGCTATATAGAGCTTATATATATATATATTTATGGCATTTGTTTACAAGTTAACATGAGACGATTGTGGCTGTGGAGATCATTACATGTAGGTTATATACAAATGCGGGACGGTGTTGGACCTCCCATGTTTGGAAATATACAATAGGGTTCTGCGATCGTATCGAAAAAATGTTTCACTCCTGCATGCATCGAAAACAACAGGTCCAGCAGGAAGGATGTCACTGAAAATCATCGCTACACCTTCATGGCATGATATCTAGTAGATCTGAAGCTTAACAAAATCACGTACCACCCTTGTAGTTTCAATGAGTCCTATTATCAAAAATACAAGAGGAAAAAAAAATTTCTCAATATCCCCTTATGATGATATAGTGCAAGGGAGGACCATTGATCGTGGATCCCTACTACAATCCTTTTGTTAGGAATCCTAGCTATCATCACGTGTCACCATTACTAACCCCCCTTCCTAGACTCTGCCCGCCATTAATTGCAACCCGGGGATATGATCGTTACCGAGTCACGCACGATATACCTAGCTCGCCATGTGCATGTATGATTCACACACTCACTCTATTTCCCAATCCTAATTTTAAAAAGTAGCTCACGGGGAGCGTAGGGAGTAGTGTCAACTGTAGTTTAGAACTAGCGAAACGGGGATCTCCGGGGTGCTGAGCACGGATGACCCCTGCTCTACCCGGTGGATAAGTAGGGTAGCGAGCTGCCCATCCATATAAAAACATTTGTAAACGACGGCTCGGCAATCAGTAACCGATCCACTAGCGAATCAAATCCCTTTTGAAATGCAGGGGCCCGGGACAATGTATTTGACTGTGACTGATATATTAGCAAAACGCAGTCAGTAACGGCATGCATCGTCACCCTTCTTTTGGGGATACAGATACATGTATATCAGATGAGGGCCTCGGTGACAGCCGGTAACTCCACCCCTGTAATGTCATAAGTAATGATATGCAATGGTATTGCAGTAACAGCAGAAAAGGGGCAGTAATTACTTTGACGCTTGTAGGCTGTGCTGGGCTGGATTGGGCTGGAATGGAATAGACCCGGTAGACTGCATATATTCACCAAATATGGAATTTATGCAATTCTTCGACCTAGGTATATGAACGCATATTTGACTATTCTAAAAGCGTCACGGTGCTACGATTATTCGAAACTGGATACAAATTCCGTACCGAAATTTAAATATATTGCTATATTCAACTAAAGGGGATGAATACCATATAGCCTAAATGTATTCTATTGATATATCATCATCAAATACACTAACAATTTGACCAGACTTGTTAGTGCCATATTACCAAGGTCTCGAAATCCAATTTTAAGCACAATACCTTGAACGAACGAGACCATGCAGTAAATAAATAATCATGGATCCACGGTCACGGCCGAAACAAACCGGGCCTCTTTTCGCCTTTATCTCCTTATTCCCTACTGCCAATTCTCAGAATATATGCGCATATGCATAAAAAGTAGTATAGCACTAGCTCATATACCTCAAAACGCTATGCAATATACGTCGTGACAGAAAAGCTTCACCGCGTGACTTCGACCTTGTTACAGGTCACATAACTAGATCTAGTTGCAAAAGGGGGAAAAAGGCCATGGAAAGCCATTTACACAAGGAATATACCTTAATCTGCCCTAGATAATACCCGGCAAGGCATCCCTTTTTAAATTAATACCACGTACCAGCGTGTTTAAACAACCATTATTCAAATACAGTGGGCAGACAGCTAGATAGTGAATACACACCGCCTAATTATGTAGGAACCTAACGAACTATCAATCAATCAATGTGCGAGCCTAGGCTCTTTCCCAGCCCTCCTACCGAGAATATCAAGCTGTCCGTATGGTACGAGACTAGCAGGATAACGTTCAAGAATTTTAAGGCGTTCGTCTAATTACGCCAAGCCACAAAGTGTAGGGCCTTAAGCCGACGAATCGATGACATGCATACATGTATATATATCAAAAAATTTGAGTTATGGTGGTAATTCGTGATCAATTAGCTGCCCTTGAAGCCTATGGAGCGGTAAATGTGCCAAAAGTAATTTTACCACCGGCGGTATAAGCACTGAATTTCAGTCCTTGTGCCAATACAAATGCTGAATTTCAATCTTTATGCTGCGCTATACTATATTAATTAGTGCAAATACTTATGAAGGTTTCCCCCCGGTGGTGGTAAAATGCTTGCCACACAATTGGACTCATAGATTGGCATTATATACCAAAGGTTCTGTGCTTTTATCCATTTTAAGGTATAAATATTGGTATTGTTCTCACCACCGGTGGTAAAATAATTTACCATCGTTGGTAATATTACTTTTGACACATTTACCGCACCATAGAAGCCAGGCTTTTCAATAGAATACTCAATTGTTTTACTTCCTTATATAGATAATTCATTGGCCCCCCCCCCCCCCCACACACACATCTGGCCGCCATGCGCCACCACCCAAACAGAGAAAACACTCTATTCATCCATATTTTGGCCCAGTTCATCTTCTCTCCGATCTTATATATGTGTTCTGTCCGGGCGGCGAAGCGCCCCACACCCCGTGAAGAGAGCGCCCCGGTCAGGTTGACCTGCCCGAGGAGTATATACAATACCCCACTCAGTCAACCTATTAATCATGAAGCTACTCTGTTCATGGGGTTCAAGAAAAGTGCACTACTAAAATATGCCTGGCAATACCTAAGAGTATCGTCATTTATTAATACAGTATTATTCCTCCAATGCCGGCTTACAAATTTAATTGGGTATTCGTCACGGAATTCCGTAGCCCTATGGTAATTTCACATTCTTCATACTGAAGCCACCTATACTCAATAGTTCTTATCCCCTAGGGTGTTGTGAGCCTTTTCCTGCCAACAGAAAGATCCGCCTGCCAGTGTATCAATAAAATATGACTTATGAAGAAGTTTAGTAGACATTGATACTTTAATATACCTTTTTGTGTTCCGTTTGTGTTTAGCGATACTTAACCCTAAACCCTTAACCTTTGTGAGCCATGTCCCCTCTCCCAGAGTCTGTACTCTTCACGAACCAGTCAACCTGCAGCAACCTGGCTGGGGCGCCCTCTTCACGGAATGGAAAACTTCGCCGCCCGGACAGAACATTTGCATACTTGTATGCACGCAGTGAGACCAGCATAGCGATGCGGGAGCGGGTACCAAAAGTGACTCAAGTGTCGAGGGTGAATAACCCTACATACGCGCAGTTGATCTTTCAGCTGAACTTTTTTCACAGTGCGCACGTGAAGGCACCGAGTGATTATGTATGATATCACCTGAAATGGCACTTTCATGCGCGCTTAGCGTGGTTGCCGCCTGACCTCCTGCACTGAGAGAAAAACAAGTTTTTCATAAACCCGGCCTTGCACTTTATGGGTTTTGCACTTCAACCAGCGCACATGCACGCTAGCGCTGGCGGGTAGAGATTTGTTGACCTATCTAATCCACCGTTTAAGCGCCTTCAGAACATGGGGACTCAAAATCATAGGTCGCTTAGGCAGCGTCAAAGCATGTAGAGTAAGTGAGACTCGTATGATCATAAAAGCTAGCAAGCACCACACCCTCAGCTCCAATATTACCAGCTGCAAGGGAAGGAGAGGCCCCCATCCAAAATAAAAAAGATTCTCCCATCAATTAGGATCTTCAACTGAGGGCTCGTGTATTGTTGCACATCGTTTCTGTTGTACTGGGATGTACATATGGGTTTCATGCAGGACTTCACACAGTAGGCATAGCCATGGACGATTGGAGGGGCTGCTTATCTGCGTCTCCCTCCCGCCTGAGCGTTTCTGGGACGTGCACGACGGTACCGTTGTTGGTAGTGGTGGTATAGTAAAGGACGGACCTTATGGAGGTGTTATGCCGGCCCTTCTACCCTTGCTAGTTAGCAAGCAAGGCATTTCGTCAAGGGTTAGTACAATATATCCCTCGATGAGGAGTAGAGGAGACAGAACATTAGCCTTTACCGAGGATCCTGGCCGATCGAAATTTCGTATAGGTGTTGTAATGGGAACCACACACGTATCCGACGATGCCAGAGAAAGGGGCAATAGAGGAGGGGAGAAACGGATTTTCGGGACCTGTCTAATCTAGATGGATAACTAGATCTGTAGGATTCGGACAAGTTGAGAGTCAAGGGTTCTTGTTTGCCTTGTAGTTATCCGGGCCGGGAAAAAGACGAAACTGCATGTAGTTAGCTATAGCATTACAACTTGAGATCATTAACTACTAGAGTACTTAGCTTTCCATCTCGGGCCGAAATTGTTTATAATATTCCGAACAAGAAAAAAAAGAAGACTCACCTACATAGCGGGGCCCCGCTAGTTGGCTAGAAAACACTGTCTCTAAGCACCTGTCCCAAGTGGCGATGTTCCACGACGAACCGTGTACTCTAGACTAAGCAAATCTTAGCTACCGGAACCTCCCCCTGCCATGTTCGTGAGGTCAATCTTTTAAATTCCATAATATAACAAAATCTCAAGCCACGTTGTGAGATTTTTAGCTCTTTGGACTGGTCCCTGGCAGTGCTTGTCGGCGTTAATAGGCTCACCCGACAGTGCAAAGTTCACTTTTTTCTTTAATTCTACTCTCCCATCATCCCAGTTGGGGGCCTAGCTGACCTTGCCCCCACGTATGGCCACTCTCGATAAACAACTCCCCATCTTTTTGCCCCTTTTGATCGGCCTTCGGCGACAGCCCCCACTTGCTCGCCCCCCGCCAGATAATCACGAACAGAAACCACCCCACAAGTTAAAGGACGGGTATCTTCCAAAAGCGTCATAAGTAGCTGCAATATCGTCGTACCTACATTATAGGCGCCAAGTCTCATTTAGTAAAATGCACCTTAAGCCGAACGCATAAACGAAAGTAAGAAAAAGAGGGGTATAAACCTCATCAATCATAACTAGGTATCCATCCACGATAGATATGGAGATGAATCAGATCATAGCCGAGGGAGCTATTCTGTCACATTATTTTCGGGAGGAGGAACGGGGGGAGGGGGGCGCACATGTCTGACTTGCCCGAAGAGAGAGAGAGAGAGAAATCCCGGGGCTCTGGGTGCTGCGATTGATCATCAAAAGAGGGAAACCAAGTTTGACTGAGTACATGTAAGTATGTAGCCAGATTGCGTACGAATCCCGCCAGCTATGCTTTAGCGCCTGGGAATCGAAGTGCCTATAACTCGGTACTGTACTTATCTTATATGTACCTGTATATACGTATAAAAAACTCCCACAGCAATTGCCTTACAAATGGGTGTCTCAGCCAGGCCCTTTTTCCAGATCTAATCCGCCCGGAGCCACTAGTGATTACGGCTGACCTTCTCTAAAAAAGAAATGTTTATAGTCTGGAGATACAAACAGTAAACTCATGGAGGTTTTCGTAATAATTTAGGTCAGCGACGTTGACAAGGTGACTCAACTATTGGTTTAAAATCCCTGACGGTCATCAGCAGGGAAACACCATCACCTCGTGAGCGAATGTACTGTTTGATGAGCGCGCTGATTAAGGTATGTAAGTAGACACCCTAACGGTTACATGTAGTTATCAGGGCTATAAAGTTTTCTAGTCCAGTCATTTCACTTCTATTACTTCCCCAGGGATGACATGGTTAACCCTGACTTCACATATGCGGTTCGATCCTCAGCCCCAAATACAAGCAAAGAGCACATCCAGCCTTCCCCTCCTCTAGGTACCCTACACAGGTCAGAGGAGGGACTCACCTCCTTCCCCCCAGCCAGTGGCACGAAATAAGAAACGCAGCTCGGTACCAAAATAACACAATGCATGATTCCAGAAGGACCTCATTCCAGCGAACCAAGAGAGCCCTCGATATTACTTTTTTGCCTTTTGCCTAGCTAGGTACACGTTCTGGGAAGGTGTCTCAACGGCTCCCCCGGTGAGAACTTTATTAGCAGCCCCAATAGTGCAGGGTGCATGATGCAGCCCTGCAGGAGGCTCTTTTACGAAGCGAGCGGGGGGAGGATGATCAAAAACGCTAGCTAGTGGGCTAGCGAAAAAGAAAAATGAAATGACGGTAGGTTTTTTTTTTTCCTTCCTTTTTTTTCCTTCCTTTTCGTGGTGATCGATGGATAGATAGGATTGTGGGGCGAAACTGATCTGTCCACGGAGTCCAGCGAGGTATGCGAGAAATTGATCTCGGGGCTAACTCGGCTTGATCGTGAGTTGGCCTCTTCCGCTTCATTTTTATATTTGATTTGGTGAGACAGGTCCGTTAGAATGGGTACATGTGTAATTGCATCTTACTCTACCTTGCCTGTCTTGTCCAGTATGAATGTAGGTGAGTACCTTACAGAATCTCTTACATCACCTGCTAGCAGCAAGTCATTAATTAGATCCAGATCGGGGTGAAAGGGGTGAAAAAAATCTTTTTTTCTCTCGCAATTTCAACACTCCAGAGACAGGATGAAGGCATGGCATGTGCTCTCCTACAACAAGCAGCTGCCTAGTACGGGTCGCCTAGAGTAAGCTTCCCAAAAGCCCTATGATACTCGAGGCCCTGCCGCCAATAAGATGATGTGTCTTTCTCGGTCTAGCTCGGCATGTATGTAAGACTACAACTCCCAGCCTAGACTACAGATCACAACTGGGGGGTAGCGGAAGCTGCCAACGCCGACGAACGGCAAGAAATAAAGGATGATGATGAATGAGGCTCTTCCTGCCTGTCATATGTGCCATACACATGTCTATCTGCAGAGCATTTATTGTCACGAGGCGGCACAGGTAGGCTATTGAAGATCTATCTGGTTCTGAATCTGACCCTGAACCTGATTCTGATTCACAGTGGGCAGCTTGTTGTCCCCTTAAGACCTCGAGTGCCCAGAGATCCCTGCTGCCCAACTACTTTAGAGTCCAAGAATTACTCTAGATCTATAGTTTCATGCATGAGTACATAGAGCACATGTACCTACCTGCTTGCTGGCTGGCTGGCCATCAGAGAAAGACAGAGAGTCATCCTTCCCTTCCCCCTTCCCCCTTCGTTCCCTCTAATTCCTTTAGCCCCCTCTAGGCCCCCCAAATAACTTCAACCGCGTTCTCGAACTACATACTTACATGTACCTACTACTCCCTCCACATGGCAACTCCAACGTCCAGGCACCCATCTATGTATGGTATGTAAGTATGTGTATGTAGGTATGTAGGGTAATGTACATGTATGTACTTGCTCTACCTAAACCCACCCAACCGGCCCATATGGCTGCCCTGTAATCTCGTTCCGATCCACGCAGTAAGTCGGTCGTAAAATGAACATACTCTAGCTACGGTAGTTCGTCCAAACCGAAGCTCCAACTAACCGCGGTAGTTTGCCCCCCTCCCTCCCTCCCTCTTTTCACAGGCGCCTCTCTCTCTTTCTACCCCCTATGTATGTAAGAGTGTATTTACGTTGCCCATCGGACAAAAAGTGATCTTTTTTTCTTCTTTGCTTTTCAGGGCGCTTGCCAGCCCGTACAACCGCGCCTAGAACGCCCGTATCTGCGCCTGAGACAGGCAGGATACGTGGAAACAAAATAAAAGAAAAACCTTAGAGCCCATAGGAGAACAAAATAACGTGGGCTGGATTTGCGCTAGAAGAAAGTCCAGGTGCCGCCAAGATTTGATCCACCCCATCATGAACCAGCGCGGTTGTGGCTGCGGCGAGCCCGCTTGGCCCCGACGGCGTTGTATCGTTTCGATCACGGGTGTGTTGGGTGTGTGCACGCTTCGCACACTTCGGGGAATATTCGGAAGCTATACGATAGTGTCGATGGGGGGGGGGGGGGGGGGAGATTAGAGATTAAACCAAAACAGGATCTTTCCCTTGTCTTCAGTATTAGTGAGAGAGATATCACTTTTCCTTTTTTTTTTTTTTTTTTATCGGAGAAGAAGCCGATGGTTTCTTTTTTGAGGATTATCTAGATAAGTGTTTTCCCCGTTTCCATCATGAAGCAGTGATAAATCTGCCCTCCTCCTACTCCTACTGCCCCCCCTCCAAAATGAGATCCAACGCCTACATAGTAAAAAAAAAAAAAAAGGAACAGAACGATAGACCCGCCGTAAGCGAAGTGACAAAAAACCGACCCATCCCGGCCCCCATAACCTGAATTTTTTTTTCTCCAAACTAAACAAAGGAAAGAAAAAGACAGATCTTGTAAGAAAGGTACATGTAGCTATAAACACACCAAATTTTTTTTTTGAAAAGAAGCACCCGCACCTGCTTGTCAAGCAAGCAGATTGGCAGGACAGAGGAAGTAAAATAGTAGTCGTAGAAACGAACGTAAAAACAATGATGCCGGCCATATAATATAAACAAAATCAGATCCCAAACCCAGTTAAAGGAAAACGCAAGAAAAATGCACCAGGCCCTCTATGATACGATACTCCCTGTAATCGCCCAGCAGAAAGAAAGACAAAATGACACCCAATGGTATATATAAAACAGAAAATAGACAAAAGAAATTAGACACTAAGAAAGGAAAAGGAAAAGGAGAGTTCATCACCACATGGTGGTGGCAGCTTTCTGGATAGGAACGATGTCAGAAAGCGGCGGGAGGTGTGAAGACATGCCGTTGTCGTAGTGGTTTGGTCGCATCTGCGAGTCGTAGCCCATGCCTGCTGAGAAAGCTTCTTCCCGCTGCTGCTGCTGCATTGTAGTGTAGAAGCTGAGTGCTTGCGAGTTCCATACGATTGGCTTGTTCTTGTTTGCTCTGGATGCGATGTCGACTCTCTTCGGGCAACCATCATCCTCGTGTCTAGTAGAAAGATGTTAGAAAATTGACTTCTATGAGCTATAGAGCTTCCACGCGTCCTTACCTTCTAAGAGTGTCCTTGCGGGCAAACATGTTGTTGCAGAGCTCACATCGGAATTTCTTCTCCTTTGCGTGGACCTAAGAAATCACTATTAGCTACTGTATCTCAACCCTCGAGTCTGGTAATAAAGGAACTTACACAAGCCTGGTGCCTAGTCAAGTCCGTCCTCCTTACGAATGCCTTCTTGCAGTCCTCAACTCTGCACACATGGGGTCTTGGCCTGTCCGGGTCGTGGGTCTCCAAGTGCGCGTTGTAGTTCCATATCCTTGAGAAATACTTTCCGCATTTGTTGCAATGGAAATTTGCCTCACTGGGGTCCGTTAAGCGTCTCTTCTTCCTGTCCCTCGGCGCGCCTGATGGGGCCGGAGAGCCCTCATAATGGCTGTGCATGTCTACCACTGATGAGATATCCGCACTTCTGGCCCTTTTAATGGCACGGATGCCTAAGCCATGGTCCTGAAATTCGTGGTCATCCATAAATCCGCTTCCCATTACCGGCATGTTATGGGGGTCCTCGGCGCGAAGAATGTCCTCCAAAAAGAGCGGTGGGGGAGATGCGGTGCCGGCATGGCCCTGGAGCATGTTGGTATCGTTTGACATCCAGATTCCAGGGAGACTAGGGTCCATTGGGAGCTTGTCCTGTGGGTCCTGTGGGTATTGGTGGTTCATGGGAGACATGAGTCCTTCTGAAGCTGGAGGTGACAGAGGGGAGTTTGAGCGGTGGTGATGGTGTTGATGATGGCTATGGTAGTTATCTGATTGCATATGGGTGAAGGAATGCTCCTGTTGGGGAGGAGATGGTAATGAGTGGTGAGGCCGGAGATGGTCGTGTAGTGACCGCTGGGGGAGAGATGGAGAAACTGAGTGTATGCTTCTGGGATGAGACTGGTCTCTTGTACTTCTTGACCAAGAATCCTGAGACATTGGAGGAGTGTGGTATCCCAGTGGTGATGATTGCTGAGTCGGTGTGTATGAATGGGGTGAAAGGTGGGAAGCCATATGTAATGTATGATATTTTATTCCTTTTTCTTTCCGTCTTATGCCTTTGAGGGGGTGGGAGGCTTGTTATGTAACTTTTAGTTGGTTCCTTGGCTTATAATGTTATATATTGCTTTTAGTAGCCAAAAAATAAGTGGATGTGGTAGGTTGAAACTAGTTGTTGCACAATTCACCGACTATTGAAGGGGAGGAATATGAGGAGGGTAAGCTATAGATATCGATGCTGAAGAAAGCTCTGAATATATCCCTATTGCAGGAAATAGCTATTGGAGTGGGAATCGTCGAGTTTTAAAGTTCGAGGCTCAACGGGATTATTGTGCGTGTGCTTCTTGTCACTTGCTCTGGGGCGAAAAAAAAAAAAGAATGCGGGGAGAGTTCCATGGAGTCATTTTGTAGTTGAGCACCTACATACATACTGCAGACCCGTAAGGCAGAGGGGGGGGGGGGAGACAAGGTGGGCTGGGTATCCTTAGTTCACCGGAACTCCCATGATGGGGTGGTATCGAGCCAGTCGGTAGTGAGTGGTCGTGCGGCGGGGTCCGCGAGCTACCTTTCCTTCCTTCCCAACCCTACCTACCTACTTACTTCCCTTCCCTACCCTACTACTACAACTACCCTACTAAAACCTACAACTTACAACCCCCTCCCCTGCTATTACCCGCAGTGTTCTTGCACCCTCACACACCCGCTAATTTTTACCATGAGAACATTAGAGCCAGTCCAGGTCAGGCACTGGGAGCCAGTGCTGCGACCTGGACCTGGTCCTCCCCCTCCTCTCCCAAAAATTGTTGGTAGCTACATGTAGTAAGTATTGTACTGTGAGTGTGAGTGGGTTTTGGACCAAACAGCGCGGCGAATGTTTCGCGCCGGGCGTCAATGCAACCCCCCAGGCGAGACCCACATGCACACATTAGACTAAAATGCGGACGATTCAAACCCGCATACCCCCCCATCCGCTAGAGTAGCGAAGTAGAATATCACTGCAACACTCTGAATTCAGGTTTTCACTCGCTCACTCAATCACTCAATCACTCAAACCCAGTTGTGTGTTATAAGTCATAATATGTATTTCTTGGTATCTCACTAACTACTGACAATCTTGATGTTTCTCGATAATTGCAACCCTCCCACACACACACACACCCACATAAACCACACATTACATACACACGCATCCACCCACACCCACCCACACACGCCCACATACACACACACATCACCCAAATCGTACCCAATGTACTTACATCCCTTTTGGAGCTAGAAACTCATCTAGCTTGCGGCTCATATCCTCAATCGCAGCTCGCAGTTGCCGAATCTCGTCGTCCCGACCACTGTAGTTCCCGTCGTGACGATTATGCGCATATGGTGCCCTAGACTCTCCTAAGGTCGATCCACCTTCGAATTGATCTTCAAGCCTAAGACTACTGGCAGAGCTTTTAAGCGCAGCCCCCGCTTGAAATCCAGCCCCGCCACCTAGTCCTAAACGTCCTCCTGCTAAGCGCCCAGACCACTCTGGGTATCGGTCTGGTCTCCGACTAAGCGGCCTCAGTCCATGACCAAATTGACTCTTTTTGCTCGAGCTAGGCCCCCACGCAGTGTGACGAGTCTCATTTTCTGGCCACAGACATTCATAAAGCATAATTGCCGCGACCTGCAAATCACTTGATTTGAGCAACTGATCCAAGGATTCCACAAAGGGCTAGAAGAATAGATGAACATGGGATAAGACATCACATACAAACGGGAAATGCGAAAATTTCAAAAGCGCAATTCTGACCCTCCGCAGACGGCCAGCAGAGACGAACAGACGCAACGGTCGTAAAAGGATTAGCGGGAGCAAATTCTAAAAATAAGGTTATTATTATTAGTCTTTTAGCCGAACGGAACAACCGTAACTACGCTACTACTGTCGGTAGACTTTTAGTACTTACTAGCGGCGGGTAATAAACAACCAAGCGGTTGCTAGTTGAAGCTTCCATAACCATGATAGAAAACCTAGGCGCCGCAACGTTAGCTGTTGTTGTGGGGCCAAATAGTAAGGGGCCGCGGCAACGTGGTTACTCCCTCTACATACATGAATAAGTATTCCTCCCTATCGAATAAAGTTAGCTTCAGCCCCAAAAGAGGAACAAGCGCGACACCTACCTGGCATTATTCATCATCTACGAAAAGAGAAACCCCCAATTCAAGTTCAAGTTAGCCTATAACCATAACCGAGGATTGATTAACCTGTATCTTACGTTCGTCAAACCATTTGATAATATACTAATCAGGGATGTGATCAGAAGTATATTCGTCAACGTAACGAAAATCAGCTTTTAACGTGAGTTAGCTCACAATCATATCATTGCCAGCTCAACAAGCAGCCCGAAGAATTTTTACTAGTACTCACCATAAGTGGTGGTCCCAAGACAGGTGAAATCTACCGCGGCCGCGTCTAATGTGAGTTGTGACTAATTCAATAAAGCAAACGCGGATCTATGCAACTGCACCTCTCTCATTGCATCCTAGAACGTGCGTGTCAGTAGCCCGATTATGTATCCCTGTACGACTAGTGGTGAGGCTGAATGCACTTACAAAGCCAACAGTATTCTACAAGGGTACCAGATATGATCAGCAACAACGCATTAATTTCGGATGCTGGCCCTGTCGGGGCAGCGCTTACCGAGCCAAAGAAGACTACCCAAAAACCAAACCGGTCAGCATAATATTCTATTTTTATTTCTATCCAGTCTTGCTTAGAGTCCCAGTGGGTCCAAACCTTTAATGAGCATCCATGACATTTGCGATAGGGTAAAAGTTTCGCGAGCAAGCAGCGAAAATGTTGTCAAAAATCCTAACCCCCCCCCCCCATATTTAGCGAGGCGATCACAGGTGGGCGAAGTCACTGCCCTGTAAATTATAACCTACCAAGATAAAGAATCACGATCTATGCCTATTAGCACGTGTAATTAAATTCGGGTGCCTTCCAAGGAATAGGGTTTCCCCCAAGTGACTGCAAGCACCCGATCTGATACTGGGAGGCGAAGTAAGAGCCGCAATAACTCACCAGGATTAGAAACTTCAAAAAGTCTTTTGTCATTTGTTTCAAACAAGGTATCAAGACCCCTGGAACACGGCCGTCAACGTCAGATGCAGTGTTCCCGCAGATGTTTCGTCGTTAGGACCCGTACCAAAATAAGGATTTAAAGATAGCAAAGAGCAGACACTAAGATTCAGCTGTTATTAGTATCCGTAGCTGGTCGAATAAATTCAAGGCGTTCTGATCTATCCTTACCGTGGTATCAATAATAACGCCTCGAGTGATAGTATATCAAAGGCGACATCAACAATTGCATCACTGTCCTTAACCAAGCCAACTATTCCTGCAGGGATTGGTGAGTGCAGGCTTAAGAACTCTTGGCCGATCATACATACTAACAACCAAGAACCCAACCGCTATCAAAATAATACACAGATCCCATATGCTCCAAAAATCGGCAGTATAGAAAGCTGTCCCTGCATCTCTGATAGAGGATATCTCGTCCACTGCAAATGCGATAAAGAATACTATCAATGCACCTTCCATGTACGTAAAATGAAATGGGTCTCTTTCAATCAAAACACCGTAATACAATGCAAGCAATGTTGCAAAGAAAAATGCTTCAAATGCCTTCTGATATTTTGGGACTCTCAGCCGGCAAAATGGGTCAGCTTTTCTAGAAAGCCATGCATGTAAGTCAGGATCCAGTGCGCCTTTCTAGAAAGCCGAAAAGAACTCCTTGCCTTTTGACGTAAAAGTGTGGTTTCTTAGACCCATCTACATCCAGTGATTTCCAAAAGGATATTCTCCCGTCCCATCTATAATCCTCCATTAGTATTTAAAGACCTCATAGATTTATCAAGGGCCTTGGCACGTACATAGCATTGATCATACGTTGTACCTGCATTGATTCCTGTCAGCTTTTCATCTTGGCCAATATAATGTATGTTTGTAAGACTTACTGGTCGATGCGATAGAAACTTCTTTGCATCAGCCAGGATTGCAATCTCTAGGGTGTTGAGGCCGGCAAACGTCCCTATACTAACACACTCCATCTCGTTTGAACAATTTCTCCTAGTTTGGGTTCCTCCTTCCAAAAGCCCTGTCAATTCCCCCGCCTCTGGTTCCCCCGACTCCTCATGGGGCTCCAATGGAGGTAGTTCATAGCATAGATACTCCAGTGCATCATTAGCAGAAAGATACGACATAAGATCCAATGCTACAAACTCAGCAGCTAGAGCTCTACTTGCTCCTAATCCGTGGCCATCATCCGCAAGTTCTTCGGCAGAGAAATGTGCTTTGCACCAACTATTTTCACGGCGCACGGCATCAGTCTCAATCTATCATTGATATCTCAGACAAAAATAATATATTGATGTCCAAAAGGGGAAAGAGTTTTATGTAATAGAATCAACTTACAGTAAAGCCGCGACCGTTGCTGGGTTATGGCCTGCATGAACAATAATCAAATAGGCATTTACCCGTAAGTATATAATCGGCGAAAAACAACTGGCAGGAAATTTAAAAGTGTAAGCTCGCTCTTACCCTTGTCCGTAAGTTCTCTGCAGAGCCGCGTCGTCACAGGGGAAATCTTGATGGTATTGAGGTTCTGTGGTGTGTCGATGTTTTCGATAACTGCAGTTGTGTAACACTCTCAGTCAGCGGTTGCACCGCACCTCCACCTAGTGAAATAACAACAAAGCAAAGAAAAAACGGCCTACAATAGTCCTTTAGATTGTCACAAAGCTCGGCAAAGTTCATATCGTCTTTCACGACTGTTGGTGACATCAGCCCCGGAGTAGCCTGTCCTTCTTCTCCCATATGTTCAAGCATGGAGAGAAATGAAAGCGGCCTTTTGGACGGCATGAGGTAACGCTGGACAGGAATACTTTCTGGGCGTGGAGGAATCTGCAAGGAAATTTTAGAGATGGTTGTTGCTTGATGGCGGTGATGCCTGCTGGAGGTACGTGAGGAGTTGGGACAAATCAGGATAACGGCGAGGGAGTTAGTCCATTTCTGGGAGTAAAGCCGTTTGTTGAGTGAGTTGTCGCACAGTGCAACTGCGCGTAGGTCTAGGGTGTTTGCCTGAGAGGGGTTTGCACGGGCATGTTATTGGCTTGATAATGAAGCTTTATCAGCGCGTCAACCCAAACAGGCGCATCAGTAAGCAATCATACATAATACGTCTAGGTTGAAACACACTTTACTCCCTAAGATCTTGAGATTACTGGTGTATTGAGGCTCTAGTGTAACCCATGTATGATCATCGGCAAATAATTCCCAGTGCCAGACCGTGGAGGAAAAGGTTCAAGTGAAGTTGCCCGGCACGAAAAATCCGAGCTTATTTCTGGGCCCTGAGGCTCAACCAATAAGGGCTCATGTGCATACCGCTAATGCGGTGCTAGGATCGGTTGGTAATTAGCCCACAGAAAGCCAAGCCCTCGATTTACAGTAAGCAAAGCACATCTACATGTAGAGTTTATCGGGTGAGATCGCATGACACCATATAGAAAAACCACTTACATACTACATGTATGTATACATTCGAAATTAAGTCTGATGAATCAGAAACAATGAATCAGATCCGCCGGGGAATTATTTTCCTGAAAAAGTCACGGGCTGGATTGAGTGTGCAAATTGCGGGGTCTAGAAACATAAAGTAGATCACTCAAGTTATATAACCAATTACAATACAGTGTATTTCATGAGGAATTACATCCACTCATAATGTAGGTAGAAGAGCGCGGCCAGCTGAACGGGTCACAGGCCAACCTTCAACTTGATCATCAGTAATGGCGGTATACGGTGTTAGAACGGGGGGATGGTAGCCATACACGTCGAGCTCATACATGTACGGACTCTAAAGTATATGTATGTATAGCTATAGGTACATACTCTGCTTCAAGGCGCCCGCAAATAAATGTACTCAAGTTACATGTATGTACATATAGTAACGTAACTATACGCTACATGTATGCAACTACATGCAACTTGTGCTAGACACAAGTACATGTAGGTTTTCTGGACCGACCATGAGATAAAGCAAACCAACTATTGAGAAAAGGCACACTATCTGTGACTGAGACTTGACCCCCCCCCCATTTTTTAAATTTACGGAAACTCCCATTGTCTACATCTGAAACGGGTGGCTCTGCCCCATTGAAAAGTGACATGAATAAAAATATCACGAGTGATCGGCTATGACCAGACCTCGCTTCAGTTAGTGCATGCCGATAGATCGTTAATTACATTACCCTATGCCCCCCGTTCAGCAATCACCAACCCCCACTGCCGAGCCCTTTCCTTTTACACTCCGCTCTACCTTCCCGCCAGGACCACATTTGGGCCAGAGCCAACTAACCCCTGTCCCGAGTGATTTTTCCGTTCGGCTATTTGGGGACAAGCTCTGAGCCTCACTCTGACTCAACGGCTGTGCTCTAGTTTGGGGGTCACATCACAGCTGCCTACCTAGGAAGCACTACGTCGGGAACTAGATGAAGAGTTGACCCACCTTCTATAGTAACCCCGACTCACCAGGAGTATAACTGTAAATAAACACTCTTCTTTCACCAGCACACGAACACGGGCGCTTAAGGGCGCATTTTTTCCATGCATTAGAAGACAAATTCCGTGCCCTGAGACTAAGGGTCCGCTACTTTAACGGGTAATGTTTCCAAAAACAATAATTAAATAAAAAGGCAGATTAGTACGTACTCACTCACGACCTTCCCCAATTAACACCTTGACTTGTTCAATTCCTTGTCTGACCTATGAAAGGTACTCTAAGACCTTATTTAATATTGCAGAAAAATAATACCCACCACACAATCAGATGCGAAAAAAAAATATAGACATATAGATACAGCCATATCAGTATGTAGGTACACTCCGCATACATGCACTCTAAGGACATGTTCAACGCTACTGCCCATTACGTAGCACAAGGCAAGAAGTTAAAAATGGTTCAATAATTATCCTCTTTACTTGTTTATCCGAAACACATCGACCATATCCGTCTGTCAATCGGTCACAGCCTTACGGTCTTTTCCGGCTCTGCCGTCCCCACCCAGGCTTATGATCAGGTCAGATACAAATTGGGTAGCCATCAAATCTCACGGTTGCATCCAAATTGGAATGATGAGCATTAGCATGAACCTCGTCAATCGGGGTGATGCGGCGAGTACGCATCGAATAAAACAGAAATCTTTCTAGAATGCTAGTTTGGAGGGCAGCAAGTGACAGTTTCGAGCTATTTGACAAAACACTTTAGGAATATCAAGTGACACATGAACCCAATACCGACCGGAGGGGAATCCTTAACCCTACCCAATGATCTTGCAGGTACCCACACAATCGGAATGTCGATGTGAAAATAGATAACACAAATACATATTTTAAATTGATATACTAAAAAGGGAGTATGTTGTAAGTCTTTCGTACTGACATTTCCATTAAGGGAAAAGATATAGGACGAATCAGGAATGTTCAATAATCAGATGCGGGGTAACTTTTTCTCGCTAAGTTTAGCGGACACCTATCATAGGCTCTAGATTCATGAGAGACCTTTGTTGGTGTCTCAAAAGGTCATTTTGTTAACTCCCGACTCCCCTTTAGGTAATGCATGAACGCCATAGTTCCCCATTGGGTTTTCTTCCTTAAAATTATTAGTATATCAATAATGACATATATGTATTCACTCTGGGCGTACAGGGAAGTTTCCTTCTTGATATTTTACACGGCTAACTACATTGTGCTAATTCGCCATGTGGGTGACTGATAAAAATCTACATTTGGTAGATAATTATATACATGTATAGTATTTAGGACGAACAGAGTGCTCGCGCGATGGGAGGTTTCAAGATCTAGGGGAAAAGATAAGAATAGCGATTTATTTTATCAAATTACCACCTAATTTTCCCCACAGCCTTGCGTTAGGTAGAATTAGTAAAGCTTTTTGTGAATAATAGGAAGGTCATATGGGTCTGGTGTTTCGAAATTGACGATATATCGATGCCTTCACCTACATTTGTTATCGTGGGGGGGGGGGGGTTTAGAGTGGTGTCATGGTACTGTGTAGAGCCAGCCACGCGGCTCTTTTGGATTTCTGTTTAAAGAACAGACGACATATTCATGTCGTGCATCATAATGTGAATAATGGGTTATAAGCGTGATACTGCATGTCGCATCTTAATTCCTCCATTCTCCCGAGTCCTGGTGTTACCCCTCCGATTGTTCCCCCTCATTAATTGACCGGTAGACGCACGACGATAATCCCTAATATGCTTAGCGATTAGACATGGTATGATCGGACGTTTTTTCCTCCTGAAACAGATATAGACCTTTTTTTTCTTTCTTTTTTTTCTCACGCACATGTGCTCGCAGCACAGTTTCATGCAAAAGAACCGGGGAATATTCGTTTTCTGGAAGAGCCTGAAGCCTAAAATAGTTGCACTTACCCCTTGTTTCAGATTGTGTGGGGGAGGCTGAGTGTCAAGAGTTCGGCAACCTCCAAATAGCACCCCTTGGCTCTTCTGGTACCTAACCCTAACTTAAGCATCAATGAGGCGCAATGATCTGTGTGTGGTGTGTGTGTGTGTGTGCTTTTCATAGCCTTGTGTGCTACTGTGTACATGACGTAAATTTCACATATGATGTAGTAAGAGGTAAAAATTAATTCTCGATTTTGTGACGGAGTGACGGACGGGTCGATTGAGCCCCACTTGTCCAAGCCCTTGTCTGAGAACTTTGGGCGTCCTGTGAACTAAATTAGTGAACTAGGGTACGGGGATGTGATCGATCGGCGTCCGGCAGATACACCTGCCTACATGGCCGAATCGGCCTGCCTTGTCAGACTTTAACCCATCGCATCGCAATTTCTTTCCCCAGCCTAACAATTAAACTATCTCCCGTATGCAGGCAAAAACCAAAGGAATGGACATGCTTTAGCTCTCCCGACCTGCAAAATACTACCCATCAGAGTATGTTTCAGGCCGGAATGTATACAAACTTGGATCAAGGATCAAGCAACTAAGATGAGACCAAAATCTCCATGCATGGGCATGTCACTATTCCATGTACTTATTAAATAGGTTCGCAATTCTTCACACATGGTCTGACACGCTGATCTAGTCTCACACAATAGATTCTGGATCTGGAATGATGATCGCCCACTCTTACTACTAGCTCCACCGATTCCCGAAAATGGAGACAAAGATGGGGCGTATTGCACATACCAAGAAGGCTTTAGCCTAGATGAGCGATTGTTGTTTACAAAATGGGCCAGCCTTGAGCGAAAAAAAAAAAAAAAAAACGCCGTTATGGCATAACGGCGGACTAGAATAGGATACGGTGTAAGCACAGAGGGTCATTTGATCAAAGTGCTGAATCTAAGGAGGAGTTAACTTCCGCTCTGGGGCTCTATGGCCCGTCGCGATCGCTTTTTTGCTGCGCATTTGTTCCAGCACTGCTAGTGGTTGTGTTGTTGCCTGGTGATCGACACCGAGTGATAACTTATGAAGGTTATCTTTTGCCACATGGGATTCTCACATATCGAACCCGCTGGAATAGTTGGAATTGGGCCCTGCGGTGAAGTTGTCCGATGTCTTGTCTGGGTCAGGGGTCGGGAAATGATTTGGGGCTCCGGCGCACGGGGTCAGAACAAATATCGCGTAAGAGGGGGGTGTACAGATTTTCAGTGAGCATCAGTCCCCTACGTCATTGTATGCGCATTTACACTTAGATTAAACTCCATACATTGTAGTTGGTAATGTACATGTACTTACATGTACAGAATACGAGCTGGGTAATGTACATGTGTACACCGTCGGCTCAGCAAAGATGGTAAGTCGACCTCAATGTTACTAAGTGGACCAATCTATGCTTTAACATACAGAATGGTTGCTACTCTAGGTACAGAAGCTAGGACAAAGCGCTTGCATGCGGGGCACAGATTAGCAATTGCACCTGGTTGATCTATTTTTCCCCAACTAAATTTAAACATGGACTATATTAGATTCTTCTACACGGCCTTCTTTTAAGCACCGAAGTTTAGATCTCTAGTATTTATGCATTATATGGCTATGTGACTTCCTGACCTGCCAAATGTGAGCGCACAGCTCTAATATCCGTCACAAACGCAAGCGCGGCTGGTCAAGTAGTAATATACATTAATTTAAAACCGAACCGGTCACGGACCTTCTTCAACTGGCGGATTCTAGGACCAGAAAGCACGCCGCGCAGGTCGCTCACTATCTGAGGATCACAAAGCTACATGTATCTCTCGAGCTCGGTCAGTGTTTAAAGCTTATAATTAAACTTCATAAGGCCCAGGACGAACATGGGCGGGCTGATTCCTTTGTACACCCAGACCTAGGCAATGGTAGGTCGATGAGGTATATGTAACTGATTTGCTTTGCAGTGATCGAATTGAATCTTGTTAGCCCAGCATACTGGGATTATGAAAGCCCCAGCCCTCGATAAACCGCGAACTCGGGAAGTGGTAAAGTGACCCCATGGACGGTGTGTCCAGTTATAGTAGCTAGCTGGCATTATCTTCAGCACCTACATATGAAACAAACCTAGGCAGTATATGCGGTACCGTGAATATCAATAACCAAGAGTACAACATCTAGTTGATATATTAGAAGCTAAACTCGAAAAAAATCCTCGAGCTCAATATCTAAAGCCACAATTAGTCAACCGGTCCGGCTCTCAGCAGGTTGAATAACGCTCTAGATCTCACCTGCATCAACAAGGCTCTGTAACACCTCTCGCCTTGAGAGGGTCCTTATACTTAGATTTTAATCTCGGGAAACATGTTCGGTGTTACAACATGCGTACACATGCGCCGGACCGTCCGGATGCTATCACATACCACATGTTATTTTACGGGCAGTAAGTATTGGGTAGGGTTTTCAACATCACTCGACATCATTACCATTACCGGTGGTACATATGATTCCCTGGACAACTCGAGAAATTAACGCATTCCGATATCGCGGTCTATAGATAAATTTCTCTGAGTGGCACCACCCAGACCCAAAATACTCGTCCCTTCTCCTTACGTTATACGGGATCTAGAACATACACTGGTTTGGCCGTCGTGCCCTTGGGCCCTCAATGGCTAAATGGAAATATAGTCATATTGAATAACATAGTAACTAGAAGTAAAGTGGGGTGAAGCCAGAGGGCCATGAGAGCTGAGCTCCCCCTGCATTACATCGCTTATGTCCTACCTTGCGGTCCGGTCCGCAAGAGTTTATTCGGTATGTGACTTATACTACCTTGAGAACAGTGCGGGTCTATACCCGCAAATATGAAAGATAGTTATATGAGATTCTATAGAGGGTGGGGCAGGAAGATTAGGTGAGTGACATTCCGTGAATCTTGGCAGACAATCATCGGCATTGGCTGCGATACAGTCAGCAAGGTTCAAGCGCCGGCCAGATAAAGTTCATTGGTATATAGAGACGCACACACCTCTTTGAAGCCGAACACGAGTAGGAGTCCGTTACATAATCTTATCAAGTCATAAAAGACTAGACCCTGTCGTTTACTAATACTCGGAGTCATACGCTGAGCTTCAGACCGGTGACTAAAGCCTTCATTCCGAGAACTCCAGAGGTATACATACAGCTGAGAGAACTTGTCGTGATCTAGGTTTATGTCAAGGGTCCGAGGCTCGGCTGGTTTCATGCTAGTCATTTGAGTTTCTGATGCGGTACACGTGAACAACTTGCCCCCTCAGTAAGCGGTAGACCATGGAGCTGGAAGTTATGCGTTAGTGGGGTCCCCAAATCCGCATAGAACCAGGAAATTCGGCTAGGGCTCCAATTTGAGTTGCTATACCCGCAACTAATTTGAAAGGTCAAGCAGCTGAGCTACCTTTTCGTAATCCGTAGACTAAACCTCACCCTCTAAACCAAACCCCGAACCCTATAGGTGAACATGTGAATATCCATGCGGAGACAAGGATATATGTGGTTCAATCGCAAGTTACCACTAAATTGCTATATCTCTTGTTAGATATGTCTCTTAGCGACGTATCAAAAGAAGAAAAACAATCAGGAAGATAGAGAAATCTATCGTGAAGGCCATAGGAGCAAGCAAAAACGGGGTTCAAAGAAATCATGCACAAAATCTTAAGCAGTGCGAGCCCTTGAACACTAGGCAACGAAACTGTTAGCTCCTCAATGACTACTATACTTGCCCTAATTAACGAACCTAGTTACCATTGCATACTTCCGACAATCTACAAAGAAACACCTCACACCGAGATCGAGAGTCTTCCTCTGATAGCCCGTCTTTAGAATTTCATTCCATGTGGAACGGGAAGGGTGGTAGTGACCCGTGGACCACATTGCCCGGAGTCGTTGATAAGTAAAACTCACTATAGCCTCATGAACTCGATTATAGCCCTGAGTACTTCCTCACCGTGGCCAAGAAGCGCTTCTACCAACTACTAGCTCTGGCTCGGAACGGGTACTTAGATTGAGTGAAGCACAACCCACTGAGTTTGGTGGGGAAGAGCTAGCATGGGAGTCACCAATTCAACAGACAGCGAAGTATCATATCCTGATATAGAGTGGGTTATTGGTCTAGTTGGTGATATTAGCGGTGGGTGTATGATGATGTTCCGCCTGATCAGTTGCAAGGGGGCCTTTTTCTCTGCGATATTTGACAGAGGTTGTTTTGTTGGCTTATCTGAGCTGCCCCAGAGGAACTTCCCCTAGAACTATAAGTAATCTTGGAGGTTTAAGACTTGAAAATTTAGGGCCTGGGGACAAGTCTACGGGACGTGGGAGACGTAGCTTAAGCTTCATACAATCGTCAGTCTTTCCCGCCTTTAGAGCTAGGTAAAAAGAAAGGAATAAAGATAGGCGAGAGAAGTGATAGTGGTTTGTACTAAGGGTAGACGGAATATTGGTATGTACCTTATGCTTAGCAATTAACACCGACTCCTGTGGTTAGGTCGATGGTGATTATCATGATGGTTCATGGAGGCTGGCGCAAGACTAGGATAAGTTTGATTGACGTCAAGTGCAAGATCGAGGGCGGAGAGCAAATGCGTGCTCTGCGGCATCAGAGGGAAGTTTCGTAGGTACACCAAGGTGCGGGAACGCTTCCTTGGCCCGGGTAATGAGCGAGCACACCTTTATACGCCTGTGAACATGTCAAGTACATCACTACATGTATGTCCCTGTAATTAGGGTCCCTTAACACAATCATGCGTGGTAAAGGCGACAGCCCTTGGTATTCGTGCTGGGGCTCACGCCTGAATTCATCGTACTCTGGAACGCAAGTCGACGTCTCTATTTATGTACACTATATAAAAGCGACGTTTGCGGACACACTCGCGCCCAAATCACAGCTCCTCACTCGGCTTGGCTTCTCCTTTGCTTTTTTTTCCCTCTTCCAACGTCTTGGCACAGCCACCAGGTCAAGCAAGCCCTAGAAATGGAGAATTGAACCACCTGCAACGTAAAAGCAGCTACATGTAGTTGTGGTTTGTCAAAGCTCGAGCCATGGCATGGGTTTGGGGTCTGGGGGGCCGGGGTAAATAACACCACAAGCTCCACGGGAAGAACAGTATGGAGAACCGGAAGTGAAGTTTTGCCTTCACCCCGTTTCCCCATGCCGATTTTCTTGTAGAAATTGTGGTGCAACAGTATTGGGCCTGCCACCGGGGTGGGGGGGGGGGGGCTGTGGGAAACTAGGTAGGTGACTAGAGTAGATATAGGTTCATAGGCTCTATCACTTTGGGGGTCTCCCCCCCCCCTCCCTCGCGAAAACTCTGCTCCTCGATGAGCTTTTGATTGCCGGGCGAGAGCGGCGGGATGGATATGGGGGATTGGTGAGGGGGGAGAAGCCTAGGTACATGTGAATCTAGAGGCAGTTACAATATACTCAATTCGGCTGCTTGAGGCCTCTGCCTACCAGCGGGCACCGAACTGGGCAATGGGGGTCGGCGGGCTGGTGGGCTAGGGCCAACCAAGCAAAGAACGTAGGGGCAGAAACTAATCACAGAGGGATGGAATACGTGTACATGCTAACTTTCTCGCCCTTCTCTGATTTCATTACATATTTCAGCCCCCCATATATCTGGCTCCCCAGCACACAAGACATGTACTGACTACTACGGCCATTCCAGATACACTATCCCCTCCGGGAACCGATATGTCCAGTTCACTTCAGGCGATTATAGACGTTGGCTCAAGTTAAACCCTAATCTAACGCATCTTCATTAAGTGGCGGGAACAGCATCGCCTTCCTCCCCGACGACCCCACACCATAGGTCCTATCCTTTCCAAAAGCCGCATACTCAAACCCTCTCTTATCTGCGGCTACACTAAGTTGATTCAGCAGCGCCGGCATCTTTGTGGGCATGAATGGCTGCAGGAGGATCCCTGAGACGCGGATGGCCTCGGAGGAAAGGTAGATTATCCTGTGGCGCCGGGCGGCGACTGAAGGGTCCCCGAGCCTCCAGGGGGCAGATTCTTGAACGTATTTGTTTGTCTTTTTGGTTAGTTTTTGTGTGTGTGGGAGAGAGAGGAAGCGGGGGTAAGCAAACTTTGGAAATGAGGGATACAATCTCCTTCAGTGCTCCGGGGATCTCAAAATTGGCCATTTTATTGGCTACTTTCTCACCGATGGTTTCAACGGCCTCCTGCAATTGCTGGTCGGCCACTTTCATCTTAAGATCTGCATTGTCTACCCCCAAGATAATGGCCGCCTCTAGATCAAATGCCTTGCTGCAGACTCTGTTTACTAGGTTACCCAAGCCGTTCTGCAGCACACTTTGGTATCGGGTTATGATCTCCCTATTACTATAGTCCCCATCATCTGTAATGCCCCCATCATGGGCCATATAGAAGCGCATTGTGTCGACGCCGTACCGCTTCATCGCATAAAAGGGGTCCACGACGTTACCTACACTCTTGCTCATTTTCCGCTGGTTCATGGTCCAGTGTGCGTGTGTCAGGATCTGCTTCGGTAGTGGCAAATTAAGGGCAAGAAGAAAGGCGGGCCAGTAGACGCAGTGGAAACGGACAATGTCTTTGCCGACCACATGTACGTCCGCCGGCCACCCACTAACTCCCTCTTTTCCAGGTGTCCACGGGTATCCGGTGACGGTAATATAGTTTACCAGTGCATCCAACCAGACATATATTGTCTGATCCTCGGTGCTCGGGACCGGGATACCCCATGTCAACCTAGACCTTGGACGGGATATACTCAGGTCTGATAGGCCTGAAGTGACCTCCTCAACGACGGCCTTGTAGCGTGCGGCAGGGACAATGAAGTCTGGGTTCTTGGCATAGAAGTCCAGGAGCTCCTCGCGCATGGCGGAGAGCTTGAAGTGGTAGTTTGTCTCCTCGGCCCGCTCGACCTCCTGACCCGTCTCTGTGGAGACCATGATCTTGCGACCTGTTGTTGGCGACTGGATTTGCTCGACGCTGGACTCGGGATAGAAGGTCTCATCTGAGACGGAGTACCAACCAGCGTGCTTTCCGGTGTATATGAGGCCTCGCTCAGAGAGAAGGTGCCAGACATGTTGGACGGCGTCATAGTGTCTTTGATCAGTCGTTCGGATAAAATGGTCGTATGAGATGTTGGCTTGTTGTGCTAGACTCTATGAAGTGGCACATATTGTGAGTGAGATCCTGTGAAGCAGATGGGTGAGTGGAAACCTTGAACAACTCGGCACCGCTGTCACAGAATTGCTTGGGTGGGGTGTTGGCGGCGAGCGCGGCTTGCTGAATCTTCATTCCGTGTTCGTCGGTGCCAGTGCAAAGAATTGCAGAGCGGCCTTTCAGCTGCTGCCACCGCTTGAGGACATCAGTGATGACCATTGAATAGAGATGTCCGACATGAGGAGCTGTGGGTAGATGTGAATTAACTATCTATCTATATATATATAGTTCTCCCCATGGGGGGAGTGAGTTGGGGGGGGGGGGGTTATTTGTATATATACGCACCGGAATTGACGTAGAATATCGGCGTTGTGACATAATACGGCTTTTCCACCCCCACCGCCGACGACAACGATGCTGAATTACTGTACCGCATCCGTTCAGTTCTCGAAGGATGTGACAAACAAGCCCAAGACCAATTGACTGGCGCCCCCCTCCTCCTTAAGCCACAGCGGCCCGCAGACGACAGTAATCTCGGATGCATCATCATCATCATCGTCGTCGTTGTCTTATCAAAAAGTCCTGACCGGTCGATAACGTTGCCGCACACAGAAAGAAAAAAAAAACCCCCCAATTTATAATTGGACCCGCCAAGAAAGCCGGTTCTGCGGCTCCGCTGCTGCAGCATCTGATAATGATTGATATCCGCCCCCCCCCCCACATCCCATCCCATCCCCATCTCCATCCACCCCCACCATAGATCTTTTTTTATCTCTGTGAATCTCCCATCAAACCAACCTTCCCCGCCACCCCTACCCATTCAGTACCCTTAAAACACACAATGCCATATTCACATATCACCCGCGCCCTCGTCGCTAGTCTACGGCGCACCACCGTCATCACAACTAACACCACCGCTACCCCAGTATTGCGATCGCTGCGACAAACGATAGCAGCGCAGAGAGCGTTCACGACGGCGCAGCAAAGATGGCACGGTCACATCACACCACCGAAGAAGGGTGAGGAGTACGTGGTTCACCTCACTCACTCACTCACTCTATCTCTCTTTAAAACCACCACGGGAATTTGAGGGAAATACGTGGATTGGGTTGGTGGACAAACGGGCTAATACCATGGGCGGAGAATTACAGGCTGCACGTAACATTCATAGACAAGGACGGCGGAGAGCACACATACGAGGTTGCTGCGGGCGACAACTTGCTCGACATTGCGCAGGACAACGATCTTGAGATGGAGGGTATGTTCATGCCCTTCTCGCTCCTACAAATGATGTTACTTTGCGATTGGGAAGTTGGGGGACTAACTAGAGGATGGCTACGATGAAAACAGGGGCCTGTGGAGGATCTGCGGCGTGCTCGACGTGCCATGTAATTGTCGAGGACGACGCCATGTACGAGAAGCTGCCGGAGCCCGAGGACGACGAGAACGATATGCTGGATCTTGCGTTTGGGCTGACGGAGACGTAGGGTCACCGCCTTGAATCTTCGGGAGTGTAGTGGGGTGCTAATTGGGCGTGTGTGGATAGGTCGAGATTAGGGTGCCAGGTGCATATGAGTAAGGAGATTGACGGTATCGTGGTGCGGTTACCATCAATGACGAGGAACCTTCAGAGTAGCGATTTCTCAAAGAAGTAAACGCCCGTTCGCCCCCCTTCCCTGCCGCAGCCATCTACAGCCTTTCCCCAAATATCAGATCTACGTAGTTGCACCCCCGGGACAAGAGGAACGGAAGTTTCATGCGCATCATGAAGTGTCACCCGGCCCGCGTAGAGAGGAATACAGGCGACTATTTATTAAAAAAGCTTTTTGTATTTTTCATTCCCTAGACTGTAAAAAGAAAAATTCCCAACTCCGCAATATCGATAAACTTTTTTTTGCAAGCCATTACTATAATATACTGCTATTTATGGACATAAGTTGTTGGCCTCTATTTCGTTTTCCCACCTGCTTGAATCAAGCTTAGGAAGCCCTGTTTTGACATCTCCGTAACTAAAAGGAAAATCTATCAGCTTGTACTCCAGGATAGATCAGTTGAAGCTCTTACCTTTCTCTTCCCTCTTTGTCATTCCTACTACTCCCTTCTGCCTCATCAACTTCTGCGCTTCCTCGGCCTTGACCTGCGCCGCTCTCACCGCATTGAATAGCTTAACCACACCTACCGCACACCTCTCTGTCAGTCTATCTCTCCTCCAATCCCTCAAGCAGAGTGCACAAATACCTCTCTGCGCCGTCTTTCTCAACTTCCTCTCATGCTCCAACGCCTTCCTGGCCGCCTCGTCGTCATCCTTCGGGATAACCTCCTTGATCCTCCCCTTCTCTAGCTCCTTCCTCTTCTCCTCCCGCAGCACCCTGCGCGCCTTGGCCTCCAGCTTCGACTCGTCAATGTTCTCCTGGAACTTCTTTGCGCGCACCAGCACAGGGTCCTTCCGCGCCGTCGTCGTCAGGTGCGACGACAGGATCTTTGACATTGTGTCTGCAAACACCGCCGGGTCGTTGCGTTTCCTCTTTTTCCCGGCGCCCGCATTCTGTGCTGCCAGGATATCGTCAATGTCGTCGTCATCTCCCTCCTCCTCCTCCTCCTCTTCCTCATCACCGGTGACCTCCTCGTCTTCCCCCCCGGAGGATTGGCCATCAGTTTCCTTCTTCTTGTTGTCGTCGTCGTCGTCGGAGGCGGCTTGGAACTCGTCGGCCGAGTCGGAGGCGGCGTCGAGGTCGAATTCGTCCTCGAGGGCTACGCCGGCGTCGTCGTCGTCAGAGTCTGAGGAGTTGGCATCGCGGTGCTCAATTGGGGGCGCTGGCTTGGTGGTTCGGGGCTTTTTGGAGCGTGGGGGGGCCATTGTTATTTTATTTTTTATTCTTTAATTTTTTATTTTAATTTCCTTTGCTGATTTGGATCTTTAATTTTTTTGAGATAGGAATTAACCCTAAGAAAAAAAAAGTTTAGTACTGGGAGGTGTTACCCGGCCGGTAAGCTGTGCAGAGCCGCAAAACTGTTGGTTGGCTACTAGCTGCAGTAGCCTGTCTGTCGAGTGCCTAGCCTTCATGCGATTGGTTGGGTTGGGTTGGTAGTTACTGTTCGGAGCCTTTGAATTTTGTTATGACGACTTACTCGTCATGGTATTCCTTTGTCTTAGCAATGCTTCCTGCATAGCTTTTCTCTAAGCGCGAGCTCGAGCTCTATCGGTTGTAATGGACGTCGACGTCAGCTTGCGAATCGAGCCCTGGATATGTATATACCAAAGCAACCCGGAGTGACATTAACAGGTTAGGCCCAGGAAAACAGTACTAGATCCCTCGAGTAATTCTAGGCGTTGATATATATAGAGAGTGTTGTGGTAGGAGTTTTGGTCACTTTAGGTAGCTAACTAGGGGCACCGCCTTAATAGAGGTGCTGCATGAATCCCCTCGAGTGATTTCCTGTGAAGCGAACACAGGGAAGATATAAAAACGGGTGGGGGGGACATTGTCGGTGAACTGGGATGCCATAGGCCGACTAGAGAGACAGGAGGTTATATTGGAAACATTTGGCCCACTGGTGTAGGCCTGCTAACAAAAAAATTCTGCTAGCATGTCTTCTTGTTCCTCTAGCCCCGACTTTGCATACGATACAATGGGGCCCGAAGATATGAGGGCCGGTACCCGGTAAATCTAGGTCCATTATTGATGGATAGGTATAGAATTGAATTGGCTATAAAGAGAGGAAGGAGGCCGTATCGAGGGTGGATTATTGAGGCCGAATGTTATCGAAGTGTGTTGCTAACATCTCCGGGGGTAAGAAGCACGATGTTCTTAGCTGAAAATCAATGCGTAGCCTTTAAAGCCTGTATCCGTCTTCTTTCTTTTTATTATTTTATTTAGAAGGATGCGCGCCATCGCTTGTACTGAAGCGACTGATGTCCACAGCTATAGAGCCATTGTTAAATTTATTCCTATTCTCGTCTTCAAATCCCAACTGGTGCCCTTCTACATAGTAACTAGAACGGTTCCACACCGGTTACATCAGGACTGATATAGGCTTTCATAACTTCATGTAGTAAAGCTTAAAATTTAACTCGGAATTCGGATTTTAGAATTCATCAACCCCCGGCTACTAGAATGTTGGACAAGGGTTGCTAAGTTTGTGGGGGAGACGCGATCCCATGCAAAACTTACCCGGCCTGCGCGTGCACTCGCCCCTTCCGTGTTGAGGGGCACGCCAATCTTCAACTTCACTGTATAATCTCAGCGTCGCCAACCACCAGCAAAACTCCACCTCGCGCCTCGCACCGCCCTATCTTGTCGCACTTGCCAGTGGTTTGTCCACATACGCGGATCGTTTTTCTTGTAACACCACCTCTAATCCCTAAACTCGCCTTACCGCCAACATGAGATTGACGACTGAGCTTCTCGCGAACGCCCCGAGCTATCTCAATCCATTGAATGACCGTGAGCTTGATCTACGAGGTGCGTAATCCAAAGAGCAGATACTACATTTTTGATCTATGAGCTATATTGAACAAATCCTTTCCCTTTTCGGTGGAATATACAAATCAGGCCATAAAATACCAGCGATTGAAAACTTGGGTGTCGCGGGAGTAAGCAAGCTCCCTTTCCTTCGGAATGTGTCTATAGAACTGGTGGTTGACCAAATGAAAACAGCCACAAGACGCAATTGATTTCACCGACAATGATATCCAGCAGCTCGGTAACTTTCCGCTCTCGGAGCGCCTCAAGACTCTCCTGCTTGCTAGGAATCGCATATCCACGATTCAGCCAACTTTGGCCAATTCTATACCCAACCTGCAAGTATTGGCTCTCGCGGTCAACAACATCTCAGAGTTGTCGGATCTAGACCCGTTGGCGAAGTTTCAACGCCTTACGCACTTATCGTTATTGGATAATCCTGTTACCAGGAAAGAGGTGCGTTAGACATCATGGCTGAGAGGAAGAAGGGGGAGCTCATGCGGTGCGGTTTAGAACTACCGGTATTGGGTTATCTGGCGTTGTCCCAGCGTTCGTTTCTTGGACTACCAGAAGGTCAAAGATGTTGAGCGGAAACGCGCGGTTGATCTTTTTGGAACTGAGCAAGAGCCATCCCCTCTTGCAGCTAAGGTATCTGTTTTCTCCCCACTCCAATACCTCCTACTACCTTCTAACTATCCCCAGATCATGGGAATTAAATCCAAGACATTCGACGTTGGCGAACCCCTCAACGGCGGCAAGAAGGAGACCGCCATTCGTCTAACGGCTGAAGAGAAGAGGAGCATCGAGGCTAGGATCAAGGCTGCCAAGAGTCTTGATGAGATTGCGAGGTTGGAAAGAGAGCTGAGAGAGGGCCCTGTGGGGGAGCATATGGAGCAGTAGCTATATGTAGCTATCGACCAGTCCCTTTCAGTATTTTTTTACCAAATTGCATACAAAGTGTATAAAAGCTCTGTTGTCTCTAAACCCCAAAAATAATTCCAATCTCTTTCCGTCAACTTTGCATATCTGTACCAAGGTTGTACAAAGAACCATCCCATCTAATTGTTGCGCGAGGGAACCGTGGGCAAAGCTAGAGTCTCTTTCTTTTAAAAGTTGAAGGTATGTACGCTAATTGCCACGGTGCCATGGTCACCAATATCAAAGCCCCATGCACACACAACCGAGTGTGATAGGCCAGGCAGACTTCAGCTTCGAGACCCCTATCGTGGTTGGCGCAATTTCAGGCCTTTGGGATATCATACTAAAGGTCCAGTCATTCACGAAGGAGTAATCTAGAGTTTTGAAATCATACGTGTATTGAAGCAGTGCGACTAGAAACTACATGCATATATCTACTCACATAATTGTAGGCTACCTAGAGCTGTGCAGCTCTTGACCTAATACACTTAGGCAAAAACTCGCCCCACCTCTTTACAGCAAGTACATGTACTCAGGGTGTAAAGTGATGCACATTTGATAATTTATCAACCACCAGAGGGTTACATACTACATGAGAGTTGAGATGCATATTGTGACCAAGAACCAAAAAAAGGAGTCTGTTATCAATTCTTTTCTGTGACCTTTACCACTCATTTTTACTACCTTGAAGTGACTTCTTCCCTATAAAGCAAAGATTTAGTGTCCAGACATCTCTAGATACATTCCAGGCAATAATAGAGGGAATATATACTCGAAACTCGACCTAGATCGAAAGTATTTTGAGTTGGTGTATTTGGGTGTATTTAGGTGTTAAGTCAAAATGTGCAGCCGTTGCACGTGTCCCATAATTTTCGTGCGTGCGCGCATGGCAACGAACGAACGAACTAACGAACTAGCGAACGAAGCAAGAAGAGACTATATAGAGCTAGGTGATAAATATCATGAAGTGTTACAATAGCTCTCCTCCTATCCTCACTCCTATAACTTTTGATTCTGGGATTTGTGGTCATCGTGGTTCGTGGTTCGTGGTTCGTTGTTGTAGCGCGACATCCGGGAAATTATGGGCACTTGATCATCAACTATCACTCACACTGCTACCACGATTATCAGTGCTCTGCCTATTATTTATTTATACTTCATACATAGTGCTCTGCCTAGCTATAGCCGCACCTACTCCTAACATCACAAAACTAACGTCATTTGATCTCGTAGAGGCCCGGTCCCTGTCATAACGAGGGCCAACTAACCAATGCCCGCCCCCGCTCTCGGCCATAGGATTTCTCGGCGTCATACGTTTTAAACTGCAATACATGCTTGTGAAGTAGTTTGGGCGATATTTCACAAAGCATATGGTGCTCTAGTAATCATAAGAACGACCAGACTCGCATTCGTGCGCCTGCCCATCCGTGTATTAATTTGGGAATTGACCGTCGTAGCCCGGGTAGCAGTAGCAGTAGCTCTGGATGGCTGTATAGTTGAGTACTTATATTAAATTATGCTTAACCCACCGGTTGGATACTAACCCCTGATCCCCTTGCGCAATTGCGGATGTGTTCCTGGTTGGGCGAGTGATATTATGTGATCAGTACTCTACGCGACTGCCAGTGTCTGTGGCAACCAACACTCCTAAAGCGTGCAGCACCAATACAGCGCTCTTTCATCAGAACTACGCGCTGCTTCCGTTCACATACACATATTTCTATCGGACCCTAGTGGGCGGGCGGACGCGTAGGGCAGGCAGGCTTAGATTTTGCCCACCACTTTCTCGGGCTCTTCAATTTAACTACTGGACATAACAAATGCCTACCGACGTCATAAATTTCCTAATCAGATGTAGGCTTGAGCCGCGATAACTCAAATGATGAATGCTGGTGTACTTGTTTTCTAGCTATCGAGCTTTTGTCCCGTTTTATTCCCCTTGTGTTTCCTTGCTTTAGATTTTTTCTTCGCCCCGCACGCCTGTTCCCTTTATCGGCTCGTTATTTCACAGAGTGAACGCGCTCGCCAAACCAACCAGTCTTTGATCTTGATCATGAAGGTTAATGATCGAAATGCAGAAGATGCAGTTGGAATTTTTGTTTGAAAAACTACCACACTTCCCCGAGGGCCTGCAACTGTCACATGGGAATAGATAGCTTGCCGGAAAGCTCAAGTAGAGAGCTGGCAGACTATTCTTTGAATATGGGGTTTTCTCCCCTCTTGGTGAGCTTGATGCCAACAAAGATTTCACTCGTTACCCCAGCCACAAGTGTCTAAGGTCCTAGTCTTGATGCGCATATCTAGATTCAGACATAATATAACCCCTAGTTAGAAAGAACACCTACCGGCCTGATTGGCACCCATAAAGCTTTAGAGATAGAGTTTGCAAAGGTGTATCTTATGGCTCTAGTCGGTCCTGGTGCCTAGAGATATACAAGGAACTAAAAGGCAAATTAATTGAGCGGTATCAGTTGACAAACATGGGATTAGAGTTGATATTAGGGTCCAGGTTAGCGGGGAGAATAACCTAGTCTAGGGTATATAGCTTTTATTTTAGGGGGCTTATCTATGTTCTATAACTTCTATCCTATAGTGCTATTATAAGCTATAGATGTGAGCGAGTGATCGTTCATGCTCGAAACATTGTTCTGTAAGAATATCCAAGCTTGGCTATCAATAGATTGATGCCAGCTTGGCCTGTTAAATGCTGGGAGAAAAAACAAGATGTCGAGCTCTATAGGTTTTGGTAGGCTAGGTATGCCGGAGAATATATACTAAGTCCAAGGACTGGAGCTTAGTAGTAAATTCCACTAGGCATAATGTGTCAAAGATATCAATGTGGTTTAGCGGAAAAGAGGATAAAGTGTTAACCTGTTAATTAGAAGTTGCGGTTCTGTTTGTCTCCGGGTTCTCTTGCTTTATTTGTTTTTTGTAATAAATGATATGCTTATGTATTGAATTAAATACAAATCAACTTGTTTAATTAGCAAGATCTTACACGTACAGTTACCGACTTAGTAACATAACAATAGGACTTAATTATACCGAGTGACCGCTCGTGATCAGCCAAGGCTTATTGATTATTAATCATATGTTTGTAGCATTTAGGTATTTACATGTAGGATGACGACCTGCGTGTAGATTAAACCTTCTAGCATTTGTTGTATATACGCAGGGTGCTTTTCAAATCTCGCTACCCAAAGTCACAGGAAGGTGCGGGTAACCGACTCATAGGCTCCATGAGGAGATTTGTGATTATTAAAGTGCAGAAAGGAGATTATGGCAATATAAACCCCCAACCTACGAACATCCCGAGGACTAAGCCAGGCAATATCACATTCACGCGCACTTTCCGTATCCACGACGCTTAGGGGAGCCAGGAAAGGGGACTGGGCAGTACCGGAACTATTTACACAAGATATTGCCTGTATACCACGTTGTGCCCCATGTACACGTGCTTAAGGCAGGGCATCCAGGGCCTAAATACATATAGCTTGGTGTGTGGTACTGGCGTGCCTTGCAGAATTCAGGGGAAGTACAGAGTTGCTAAAGATGCAGTTTACCATTTCCGAGATGTCCATCTCTGTACTGTGTTGACGGGGCTGGTATGTGCACAAACAAGAGTCTCGGCGGACGGTCGCATAGGCATACACTTCAATGAGTAGCTGATCATTGGTACCGGAGACCCCCAAAAACCACAGATGGGTGCGTGATCTCGATTTATTTACGCATTGACCATGCATGAGGGGATCTTCAGAAGGTATGCAATTGGACGAGCTTTCTAAATCCCTTTTGGTTTCATCCATTGGCAAAGTAAGGGTTTACGCTAACACCACAAGTCCTTAGCTGTAATTAAGACAATTAGGACTATAAGCCTTTTATTTGGATGATGGTTTCAAAATACATATCCTAACGCCGTTCCAACATTCTAAAATTACATTACAGGCTCATCTGAGCCAGCATTAGTCTCCACCATCCATTTCGGCCACAGGATTTGCGTGTATGGTGACACTCTGAATTTTGGTGACTTTTTTCGGCCTTCCCTTCTTGTCGACCTCCAAAGCTTCCAACTTATCCAGCGTATCTAGCCCATCAATGACCTACCCACATGTGAAACCCGGTCAGCCTTACTATTACTCGATTCAATCAGGGATTTTCTGCGAATGATTACCTTTCCGAAAACAGTGTTTAACCCATCCAGGTGTGCATGGCTCCCATATGTAATAAAAAACTGGCTCTGGTTCGTTCCCGGGCCCGAGTTTGCCATGCTCACAACGCCCCTCGCATTGTGTCTCAACGCCGGCCTAATCTCATCCTCAAACTTCTCCCCCCAGATGCTCTTACCGCCCTTCCCATTACCTAGCTCGCCGTCTCCGGTCTGTACCATGAAGGTCTTGATACTGCGATGGAAGGGACAGTCATTGTAGTAGCCGGACGCGCATAGTGCTAGGAAGTTCTCGGCTGTTTTTGGTACCGCCTCACAGAAGATCTCTATCTTAAGAGGGCCTAGATCCGTGTGAAGTGTCACAGACATGATTGTAGTATCTATCGGGCCAATACGGGAGTGGTTATTCGCGTGGTTGACTCTAGTAATGTTGGTGGACGTGTTGTTGTCGCGGTAGAGCCTCACTTTATCTTAGCGTGAAGACAACCAGTCAAATGCACAAACTATCACTCGGATGCCGGCGCTGTTATTATTAATGTTAATTCAATATAAATTTTGACGATCACGAGTATATACTCATTAGACTCTGATGAGTAATTTGGATTTTTGATCAGGTAGGTCGATAATTTTTATTCCCTAGTTAGATCAACGTATCTAGTGAATACCTTGTAGACTCGACTAGAGTTACCACATGGTGATGCACAAAAAGAGAAATAAAGACAAAATAAAGACCCCCGTACTTCCTATAGGAATTTCTAATGCCCAGTTTCACACGCACAAACCCAATGTAATTTACCCAAGCACCTCTCGCACAATCAAACCAGCCGACCCACATCCCAAACCGTCAAGACCCCAGACCATAACTATCCCAACCAAGCCCGCGTGATATTATGAGAGAAGGGTTTTAGAAGAGAAAAATAGAAAGAAAACATTTTGAACCAGGCACGGTAATGCGATGTGAACCGACGAAGGAATAGAGCGGTTAACCCCAGTCATCGTGCCCCCCTATGGGGTCAAATAAGGAATAAGAAAGAAGGTAATATGTTTCTGAGAAGGAGCGAAGAAAAAGAGATAACAGTCTTGTACGAAACGAGATATATAGCAGCGCATAGGACAAGGAAAGCAACAACTCAAGAATATCTTTGACCTGAGAAAAGTAGTTTACGGGGTATAAAACAAGTTACATGAAAGACGCAAGAAAAGTCGGCAAATAAGGTCCGAAAATGAGTGACACAGAATGAAAATCGCTCACTGAGGTTTCAAAAAAAAAAAAAAAAAAAAGACAACAAAAGGAAATAAAAAAAAAGAAAAAAGCCAGCCAAACTCCGTGCCCGGAATATTTAACAGAACAAATGAATAAGGAAAAAAAGTAAAAAAATACCGTCATTAAGATTTGGCAACTCAAATTATCCCAACTCACCAGCACAAACGAGTTAAGATATCCTTGAATTACGAGTGCGTTAAAAGGGGGCCGGCGATGATGTTTTTCCGGACCGAGGAACATTTAAATCTTCTCGGAATCGGCTGGAGCCCTTTTGGGTGATTTTCCGCTCAGGTGTACGCGGATCATCGTCATGTAAGCGGCCGCTCACTATTTCCTCAGGCTGATCACTTGAAAAACCTGCGAATTCAGACCCCTGCGGATCATTGTCGATAGTCTTTTGCCAGTGCTCCGGCAAACAAACGCACACAAGAGGGAAGGCTTTGATTTCGATTCCGGGTGGGGGAGAGGACGACCGACGTTGGCTGGCACGTGAGGTATGCGCTGATACACCACTATCACGAAGTTGACGGTGGCTTACGAAATCTTCTGCTCTTTCGTTCAAACGAATTCCCGTAGCCCACCCTACATAATGTTAGCAAATATAACTATAGCCCATAGAAAATTGTAGATAAGAATTACCATCATCCCAAATCCCCACAACTTTAAGCATATCGCCCCGGTCTAAGTCAAACTCATCAGCAGCCCGAGGTTGGTATGCCCACAACACAGCGACTTTGTCATTTGGATGAATGTCATCCTGTGAATAGTAATCCTAAACTGGAGTTAGCTCAGGAACACATTGTATATAACTCGGGAAAAAGATCAATACCTTGAAGTATGGTAGTTGTTCGGATTGTGGACTAGCAAATCCGGGAGAGATATCCCTGTCGCTTCTAGTCACAGGGGATGAATTATCCGAAATA
Organism: Morchella sp. 2018-W45; assembly: GCA_024713785.1. Lineage (NCBI taxonomy): Eukaryota > Fungi > Ascomycota > Pezizomycetes > Pezizales > Morchellaceae > Morchella > Morchella sp. 2018-W45. Next base: position 1,501,889 of record JAMGYZ010000005.1, read on the forward strand.
AGGATTGAAGTGCTGGATAAAGATGCATTTCGGTCACGTGGTGTAGGATGTAGGGGCCGGCCGGGCGTGTATCTCCGAGGTTGGTTGGTGTTTGGACTATCCTCTAAACCAAAGTCAGAGGACGAAGAATTCTCAATGACCCGATGGCCACGTCTGCCACCACTAATCACACCAGGAGATGAGAGGTCTATATCTGAAGCCCCACCTGTTCCTTCAAGCGCTGACATTCGCGCGATCCTCCCAGTAAGAGCCTCATATCCTTGGGCTTGCACACTTGTTGCAGCAACTGGGTTGAAAGTCATTGAAGGACTTCGGTGTTGTCGAGATTGTTGGTTGTAGGAAGGCGGCGAGTTTCCATATGGCCTTTGTCGACGTCGATATAATAAAATAAGCATAACTATGAAAGCTACACCGGCAACAGCCCCAATGGTGATGCCTGCGATTTGCCCCCCAGTAAGACCTGATCCACCCCTTGAACCAGATGCGCCAGACGATGTGTTGGTCGACGAGGAAACCACAGTTGTTGTAAATATTGGGGGTAAAGAAGTAGTTGTTGGCAAATCAACGTTCTCACACCGCGTCTCAGCATTAGAATTATAGCAACAGGTGTCAGTTGAGTTTGGCGAATTTGTTGCACAGTATAGACAAAGACCAGGTAGGTTATCACTGTCAATTATCAGCAATGCCACAAGTATCTCTCGATCGAGTAGAATTACTTATAACCACAATTTGTGGTTTCGTTTTCATCGGCAGGCACGCAGTTCGAATTTAGGGAGTCTGATGGTAAAGCGCATATAGTAAAATCAGACCGGATTAGACCAAGCGCATCTTGGTTAGTGGTTCCACATGTTTTTTCATTTGAAATTATTATTTGCTCGCTGATAGCAAATTGAGCCTATGTTCAATTAGTCAAAACCCGATTCCAAAAGAAGACATGATGACATACACAGGCATCTGCACAAATCGGTGCTGACTGCGCTGATGTAAGGGAGCATGCTGTCCGTGAATCTTGAATCATTCTAGAACAAAGAACACTACGGGTATAGCGTGCATATAATTCAGTTGTATTTGAGAGTGTTAGGTTTGAACAACCAAACAAATTTTGATATCTGATGAGTTAAACAAATTAAGTTAATATTTAGAAACAAAAATTATTACTGGGAAACGTACTTATTCTTGGCATAGTCTTGTTTGATATATTGTTCAAACTGGGTATCAAATTGCTCGGTATTAGAAACATAAGCAAGAAATGGGCTGTGATAACGCGTTAATTCATAAAATTTCAAGTAGAACATGTCGTGGAGACATACTACTCGCCAGTAAGAGAACTTGAGGTGGAAATAGAGGATTCGTTAAACGCTGAACAAGTACGTGATCCAGAAAGTGAGATACAATTGCCGGAGGAAGAAGTTTGAGCTGCTGCTAAAGGCAAAAATACAGTCGATAAGATTACCAGAGCTGCTCCACTCAAAGTTAACCGTCGTGTTGTATGCCGAGATGAAGGCATGTTATCAGTTGCTGGTGCTGGTACATCACCGTCCAGAAAGGAGGTACCACGATTGGCGAGGCGGCTACTGTTGTTATTGGAACAACGTCCTTCACCAGCGAAATTTGTGGCTGTCATTGACCCGATTTCAAGATTCACAAAGCGCCAGCTCTCTCGAGCGGGCTCTATTTTTTCCCAATTTCGTGGGGGAGTAGCGGGGATGGGCTTAGGCTGCGGTAGCAGCGGAGAAGTAGCAGCAATTGACTGCTAGGACGTGAAGGTGGGTAAGAAGAGAAGGAAAAGAAGAGCCCCGGAAAAAAACCTCTCAGCCGCCAGAACACCACAACAGACAAAAACGAGTGACTAGGAACCAGGGAGGGGTGTGACGGTTGGGGACAGGAAATGGTGGGAAGGAGCGTGAGCAGCACAACAGGCAGGAGCAGTACCTAGGTACAGTCTGTAGCAGCAGTAAGTGAACGATAGTTGGTTGGTGGGCTGTTCAGGGCCAGGTGGAGAAACGAAATGTACAGCACTGAACTGGCACTCAACCCCAAGCTAAGTGGCCATAAAAAGTACATGTACATGTATGAACTGAGGTCTGTTTCTGCTAGATTTTCTGGGATCGAGTCCAGGGGGGAAAGTAGCGAAACCTCCGAAAGAAAGAAAGGCTACATACACGAATTCGCTTCACTGCACAGAAGGCGTTGGTATGCTACAAGTGACCTAGCGTGGGCGTCGGGAAATGAGATGGTGCACGGACAGACGCGCCAGGAACCACGGCGGCACGTTTAATCGGCCACATCCCCCACCCAACCAGGGTGCTGTTGGATCCGCATATAAAAATCCCCCCCAAGGGTTGAGTTTACACATGCAGCATCTCATAATTCATCATCGTCACTACTACACTCAGCATCATAATGAGAATACTATATGTACTATAATATAATTGCGCAAAACCCATAAGATTGGAACCGCAAAAAATGCAGAATGAGTGCGTATCTTTAAACCTGGGGCAAGGGGTAGTTCATTGAGCATGGGCTACATGTAATCTATGAATCCTGCGTAGGGTGTACTTACTCTGCGTACAGTACATGTAGCTACATGTACATGTTGGTAGCACTTGAGTCAAAAGGTTGGCGCTCACTAAAATACATATAAGGATAGGGCGCAAAATCTCAGGGTATGTATTCCGGCCTTGATATGAGCTTTCACCAAAGTGTCTTCCGGTTTGGTTACATGTACATTATACCATACAAATACGCTAATATAATTAAGTCAAGTAGATAGCGTAGGAGAGAAAGGATCGATGTCACTGGTTATTCTAACAGTAGATAGCCTGGCGTTTAAATTACTTTTCTGGCACATGTACGTAGATCTCGCATGGGATCTCTTAGCCATTGCTGAGTAATCATCATACTTGTTTATGGTGATCAAATTGATACCGCGATGTCTTGAGACTAGATTTTTTTTGGACACCATCCCTAGCCCTGCGGCCGAGTAAAGGTCCGTAGAGTTTACAATCTGAGGACCATGAATTTGTGGGGGCGCGCCCAATACAAGAGATAAGGAGGTGTATTTTTCAAGCTTCGAAAATACATGTACTCCGGAAGTAGAGTATATCCAAGCTTTGCTTTTTCTTACTACATGGACGCAGCAGAGTGCTTTTTGTCTAGCAGTTATACTCCACCTGCAGTAAGTTATATTAGGTACATACATGTAAATTGACACTAAGCCCTAACAGACATGGAAAGGCTGCTTTACAAAGGTAAACTGTACCTACGTGTATGTACCCTTATGATCATAGATGACTCAGCTACAAGCTAGCTATAAGCGGTCTTTGATACCGGTAGCACGGGCCAAGCTGTTTCCGGAATCAGACAGCACCACGAATCTGTCAAACTTCACAACGCGTGTCGCCAGGGTTGGGCCTCAACCTCATCGGTATCTTCAAGCCTCAATTGTGTCTGTGCAAATAGTCCCTGGAACAAGTCCCCGGAAAATCGAAAAGTCCCACTCATAAGCGGACTGTCACCGAAAATGGGAGCTGCACAACCTGACATAGCTACAGAAGTTGAGAAAGGTCAGACAAAGGTTGATGCTGGATTACTTCCGCGAGATCATTGTAGGTGATTCTGGGACCATATCATAGACTTCACAGGCTAACTTTTGGCGCCTAGACAAGTACCGACTACCACGATGGCGGTACATGGCGCGACAGAAATTGTTGCCCCTGGTCAGATGGGAAACACCATACCTTGCGTACTTTCAGGTAGGTTATGATATAAGTAACATACTGATTAGTTTCAGTATTAATGCCTTCCACCCTATCGTAGGAACATTGCAGAACACCTTTTCTCGATTCGTACTTTGCGCTCACGGCCAATCTTGGCACTCATACTTTCTTCATGATAATGCTACCGGTGCTATTTTGGTTCGGATATACAACTCTCGGGCGAGGGTAAGTAACCTTTCACCTGGGTAGTTATAAGGGCGTTCTCTTAAATTTTATGTTTCCACCAGAATGGTGCATATATTAGCTTCAGGAGTGTTCTTCAGTGGTTTTTTGAAAGATTTATTATGGTAAGATTCGGTCATCTAACAAAGGCTTAGTCAGTAAAGTTATTAATATAGCTTCAAGCCTACCACGACCGTTATCTCCTCCCCTCCATAGGATTACAATGTCCGGCTCAGCAGCTCTTGAGTATGGGTTTCCAAGCACACATTCTACCAATGCCGTGTCAGTAGCGCTATATGGAATTCTATCCCTCCGGTCTAATCCAGATATATCAACCACCCTACGATTTTCTCTCGAAACGTTAGCATGGGTCTACGCGGTTTCCATTGTATTAGGTCGACTGTATTGCGGTATGCACGGATTTCTGGACGTCGTCGTTGGTATTTGGCTTGGTGCTGTTCTCGCAATTGTAGACTGGGTATCTCGAGATGCAGTTGATGCATTTGTCTTCAGTGGATCTTGGCAGGTCCCTGTAGTCTTTATTGCGGCAGGTTTGGTTCTGGTTAGGATACATCCTGAGCCTGCCGATTCTTGCCCATGCTTTGACGACGGAGTTGCATTCGCTGCTGTGGTGATGGGTTGTGATGTAGGACATTGGCACTATGCGCAGAGCTCCTGGAGCTGGAATGAGCCTGTTCCAGCCACAGTCCCATATTCTTATGAAGGGCTTGGTTTAACGAAAAGTATACTAAGGGTGGTTGCTGGTAAGTCTCAAGTACAGGCTTTCGCGGCTTTAGATATAGAAATGATTAGCTCAACTAATTATCGTTCAATAGGGGTTTGTGTTATATTTGCATGGAGAGAATTTATGAAACCTACTTTACATCATTTTCTGCCCCCTCTTTACAGAGTGATTGAAAGTATTGGCTTATCTCTACCACGAAAACATTTTACACCAGCTTCGTACGCGTTCCCCTCTGTTGTAAACTCTCTTAGTTATTAATATGCAAATAGTGAATATAAAAAGGTCCCACGTTTGCCTGATGACACTCTTTTTGGCCTGAGCGAACTTCCTGCGTTGATACATAGCTTTCGTCGACCCCGTTCCGATTCTGTTGGCCCCCAATCCGCTGCTGATGCATATGAAACGCTTGCCTATCGGGAAAGGAAGCGCCGGGAGAGTATCGGGACAAGCCAACCCCGCTCGTCCTCTATGACTAGGGATGTAGCAAAGTATGAGGGGGAGATGGGCAGCGGGGGTGTCGACATTAAAGCACTTGTTGACTCAGACGACGAGAGGGCAGAAGCAGAGGTCTTTAGGAAGATCGAGAAGCCTAGAGTCAGGTATGACGTTGAGGTTGTAACGAAACTCGTAGTATATGCTGGTGAGTTATGGTGCTTGCTATGCGTACCGTAGAAGCCATTTCACTAATACTAGTCTAGGTATCGCTTGGTTTGCGGTAGAGGGAATTCCGATATTTTTGGAAATAATAGGGCTTGGGATTGCTTCTCGTGGGTTTGAAGCAAGGTAATAGACGGAGCAGAGCGGTCAGCGAGTAAAAATATTATAATTGGTGGTGCTTGAAAAATAATAATAAGAGTAATGGATACATGCACGAGTTAGGATGGAGGGGTTTGCTTTTTTTTTTTTTTTTACCTGTTCTCTTGCAGGTTACCCCGGATTTATATCGACAAGTTGTGTAGTTACGGTTTCTAGATGATTTTCATTCTTTACTATTTGACATCCTCTGGTTTTCTTATCTTCAAGTCACTGTAATACTAAATAGGGTACGCGCCAATCGGGCTGAGACATGATTTCGGCATGTCATAAAGGTGACCCATGAGGCTCCATCGGGCCGAGGATGTGTATCACTCCCAAGCCACATATAAGCGCCACCGCCACTGAGATTATTTTTCGTGGTGGAGGGGTGAACTCAACTTCAGCAGGTGTCTTTGGCTGGGCTTCGTTTGTCCTGTGCCGTCTCTCCATTCGCAGCTGTATTCATCCGCTGCGATAGCGGATTCGCACACTCCCCATCTCATCACCCCATCACCAAGGAGGTCCATCTCTCCACCTGGTATCTAATACCAGCTCCCCATCTCCATCCAATCTGCAATAATCTCCCTCCGCTATCGCCGTTTCCGTCCGTTCCCTGGAATGTCATGGCCTCGAATTCTGGTCATGGCAATTCCTTGTCCACAGTTGACAATCCCAGAAGCAGTTCTGATTCTGAAACAAACACAAATGTCAGAGGGAGAAGAAGTAACGTTTTGACCAACGTCACAGTAAGTCTCGTTTCCAACTTGCCTCTCTGTGCACCGGATGTCATAGATCTGCCCTAACGATATTTTCTCTTTTTTCTTTTTTACCTGCAGGGACAAAACCTGACAGCACTCGGCCGCACAGTGACAGCGACCGCGGGAACTCTCTTTAACGACGGTGATCCGTTGCATCACTACACCTCCACAATGACAGACATTTCCAAACAGCTTGCGCATCGACCGTCGCTTCAAAAGCGTGTGTTTACGTTCAACCACCGCTCGCCATCTGAACTTGTTCGATCAAAGCTTTCAAGTGCCGAAATACAGTATCGAGCTCTGACCTCACTCCCAGATGAACTCCTCACAAATCTCCCAGAAAATGATAGTTCTTATTCTTTGTTTCAAGGCTTCCAAGCGACTCTGCCCGATGAACCTCGGGGAAGGACGATTACCAAAGGCTCCGGTCGGCAGAAGTTGCTTGAGGATGTCAATGGTGACGATTCCGGCCCGCTGACACTCGGTAAATTGAATCGAGAGAAGGAGACGTTAGCAAGGAAGCTAGAAATGCTTGGTATCAGAAAGAACATGTCTTCATCTGAGATTAGGGAAATTGACATGAAAATAATGAATCTAAATCAGATGCGGGACATTGTTCTAGACCGACTTGCAAGATTGGAGCAGGACGAAGCAGAAGTCGAGCATGAAAGTAAATATCCTTTGCCACCCATTTCAGCCCTTTCCAGGACGTTGAACATACTACTGCAAGGATATGACTGCGTCTTAATGGTGCTAATGCTAGGCGACAGTGTTGAATCTTGAAAACAAGATTGAGGACCTGCAGGAAGAACTCGAGCTCGCCTCAGAAACCCACGTTTCTGACGATTCAAATGCTGATGATGGGAAAAGCGAGGAATCCACATTCATGTCCGAATCAATCTATGGGAAACTTAATTCGCCAAAGCAATCACGAAAACGAAAATCTGCTCGCCGCATTTCTATGCCTATACTTCACGAACACCTTGAACCTGGTAAAAGGATCAAGGAAATACCTACCCACTCCGATAATATAACTGCCTTAGATTTTGATGTTCCCTTTGGCACAATGGTTACTGCAGCACTTGATGATACAGTACGAGTGTGGGACCTTAGCTCCGGACGCTGCTTGGGCTTATTAGAAGGCCACCAAGCTTCTGTTAGATGTCTTCAGGTGGAAGATAACATGGTCGCAACCGGTTCAGCGGATGCCACAATTCGTTTATGGGATCTGTCTCGCGCGGAAAGTTATAAATTCACTCCCCCATCTACAACTGGGTCAATTCACAAGAGGTCATCCGCCACGGCTTCTGTATCAGCCTCTGTAAATGAGGATGATGATGTTGATGTAGAAGACGATGGGGCGCATTCAACAATGGGGTATCATACCCCTTCAATGTCAGAGTGTCAGGTGTTCTGTCTTGATTCGCACGTAGGTGAAGTCACTGCATTATACTTTCAGGGAGATACTCTGGTCTCCGGAAGCGCCGACAAAACTCTGAGACAATGGGATCTTGTCAAGGGAAGATGTGTACAGACGTTAGATGTTCTTTGGGCAGCGGCACAAAACAATATGGATGAGGGTAAATGGAGAGTGGGTGGGCAAGGTGGCGGTCCTGATGGTGACTTTGTCGGTGCGCTGCAATGCTTTGATGCTGCTCTTGCCTGTGGAACAGCGGATGGAATGGTCAGGCTATGGGATTGTAAGTTTCAACTCTGTATAATTCGTGGCCGTAGGCCAGCCCGTTGATTTTAGGGGCGGCTTTAGTGAGGAGTGGTCAGGTTCATCGGTCTTTGGTGGGCCATACTGGACCCGTGACGTGTCTCCAATTCGATGACGTGCACCTCGTTACTGGATCTCTTGATAGAAGTATAAGAGTATGCTATATCCTCTCAGCGTTGAATAATTCTTCCTAACAAGGTTTTCTCTAGATTTGGGATCTGCGGACTGGATCGATATTCGATGCTTTTGGCTACGATAACCCCATAACCAGTATGCAGTTCGACAGCCGCCGCATTGTATCAGCCGCTGGAGAGCCTGTTGCCAAAATCTATGATAAAACTGACGGCCGACGCTGGGATTGCGGCGGCACAGACGGTAGCACGGAGATTGTGGAGAGGGTCAGGGTTAAGGACGGGTATCTCGTTGAGGGAAGAGTGAATGGAACTGTAGGCATATGGGCTTGTTGATGACGAACCGGTAAAATTAGAGTGGCAGTAACCACGCTGGACGGATTGTAAAACATCTTGGACTTTCTTTTTTTGTTCTCTTTATCTTCGGGAAGTCTCTGGTCTTCTCCGGATCTTACATTCGTTTCACCCTTTTCTTCTAATCTCTCCCTCAACTCTCTCCTCCTTAACGAATTTTTTTTTTCGTTTTTCTTTGTTGAGATTTTTTCTTTTGGCGTTTGGAAGGTTTGCGGTCAATGTGGCGGATCAATAAGCGGGGATACGATGTGAATGCCAATGACATGTGTGATGTGGTTGCTTCTAGCGTTGCTAGGGAGAAGCTTGGAGTTGTGTCTGGTGGATAGAGAGGGACGGGCTTGGAGAAAACTTGTCTTCCTTTTTTCAACACCTAGAGGGCTAGAGAGGGCAGGGAGGGGAATGGAGGCAGGGAGGGGAATGGAGGCAGGGAGGGGAAGGGGCAGGGAAGGACAAGAAGGAGCAAAAAAAAACTATCAAGGGGTTGGGGCGGATGGGGCAAAGAGGTTGGGTTGGGTTTGGTTGGTTCAAACCACCCGTGTATATCGACCTCCAGCGTAATAGGCACATGAAGACTGGTGTCTGGCGCGTTGTGAGGTCCTACTGTATTTCTCACAAAAAAAAATCATGTATACCTGTAGTTACCGATTATTTACGACGCAAATCTCTGTTCATGTAGGTACAGAAACTGTTCTAGATGAAAGTGACTGCGTGGGGTGGGTTATTGGGTAAATGGGTATTTGATAAATAACTTAGCTGAAAATGATTGATTCTGTGCCCGTTATTGGGTTTAGTAGTGGATGCTGCTGCCCTGTAGGTACATATACGTAGGTACCTCCATCATGCGATACTCTGTATGAATACCGGGTTTCAGGATATGTAGATGGATAATGCCCAACAACCGATTGCAATCTAGCATAGGATATTGTTTGGGGTGGCGTCCAATCCGCCCGGGGGGGAGGGGGGGGGAAGTGTCCTTGGAGGGGTGCCGAAACTCAAGACCCTAATATAACTGATGCTCTTTTAATATATATATTTACAGACTAGACATCATAGCTGTGAAGATTAGATAGAAAAAAAAGAGACTACCGTGAGGTTGTATTAGCACCGGGCTTTCGGAAGGATTGGTTGGTGGTTGGTGGGCGCCCGGCGCGGAAAGTGTGTTCTATTGTGAGTGAGTTATCTAGCTGAGCCAAGCTTGAGAAAAACAGAATGGTAGATGTAGATATCGAGAGCCCCCCCCCCCCCCTCCCCCTCTCTCTCTCCAGAAGCGTCGGGGATACTGTAGCGTAGGCCGGTTGGAGGAACGAGGATCCGGTTCACCGGACCACTTACGCCCAAGCATAAGCTATCACTCGCACCACCACCACCACCACCACCACCACCACCACCACCACCGGCACCCCAAGCCTAGGGATGCTATCTCGTACCGGCGGGCAATCCCCTTCCTGTGTTTTCAATTGGGATACTTAAGGCGCGGCATAACCTTCCTGGGTAGGAATACTCACATGTAGTAAGTACATAGAAGCCCTGCTAACCGTGGCTAGTGGATGGACTTCAGTATCGCTCGCAGTCGGATAGGGTTCTTCTCCAAAGACTACTGGATATTGGTTGAGGAGGCACAGCTAGGGCTAGGCGGGCTTGAGGGAGGTGGTGGGGAGGCCTTCAAAGCTCTGCGGGCTGGAAGGAACCCATGCTCTTAATTGCGGAGTAACTGGACTGTGTACTAAGTTCAGGGCATGGCACCCATTCCCGGGCAACAGCTAGTAGAATCTGGCATGGAGCACTGGCAGGGGAGAGAAGGAGATGGATGTGGTTTCAAAGGCTTGTAGCAGGCAGTCCTCAGCACCAGCACTGGTGCCAAGGACCGGCGGGGAATCTGTGTACTCTATTACTAAAATCTATGAGCGCCAGATACAGATTATACAGTGTGCATCATAACCTTACCTGCATGGTGGCGAGGTGTCAGGAATGCGGTGTTACGATATGCACCTGCACAAAACCCTACACTATAACTTGTGCGCCGCACCCCAACATCCGACCACCAGATATCACTCGGGCAGTAGGAATGCAACTGGCCGGTTGGCAACGTCGTGTTCATATACTAGCACGTGAGCCTGTAGGGCAATGATTAGACTTTAGAAAAGTTAGTGTATCCTTGAGCAAACACAAGCCTGAAGATTGGGACTGCGCCGTTACGAGCAGCCAGCTAGTGGTTTATTACTGCTAGCTTTCCGGCCCCTTCTTCAGATTAGTCTACGAGCACGGATCAAAGGATGGATAGACTTCATCCGCTGCAGCTAGATACCATACGAGCACCTTCCCAGAGATCTTCCCCCTCAGCTCGACCGATACCCGTCCCCCAGCCGTTATTCTGCCCGGCCTGCTACCGGATTTCCGGGGCGGTTGGCTACCTAGAACTGTAGGTACATGTATTTAGTGCGATCCAGACGAGCCGGGGTATTGGAATCGAGCTAGACTTGTATGGGGATGGCTCTTATATGAAGGAATGTTGATTTGTCGGATTCGTGAAGTTTATACCTGGGGGGTTGAGGTTGGGGAGGGATCCATTCATTGGTCGGAAGAGGGTAACTTGTACGGTACCGTGCGGGCAGGTGTGGAGTCTGTAACTAAGTACACCAATTATCACTCGATCACACCACGCTCTGCACTGCCACACTCTATGCGCCATGGATTCCATCCCACGAAACATTAACGTCCTGCAAGTTGATAGGCACATATATCAGTCAATGAGGCCACAGGCTACAGTAGATCAGCAATTCCGCGGAAAGGGCTCTATTGGACAGGGTGAGATCTGATCGCTCGGTGCATACAGACATACTCTACTCTCCAGTTCACGGCAGAGTTTTATTCATAACCTACATATCTGGGGAATAAAAATAAAAAAAAAAACTACCGGAGATCCGTGGGCCAGGCCACCCCCCACCCCCGAGCTGCAGTACATACTCTACCCTACTTCCTGCTTATAATTGTCGCAATATAGAATTGACATTCGCACCCCCCCTCTTCCTTCTTCACTGTCTCAAAAACCCACATCACCGCGTCGACAGTCGTTCTGGGGATGCCGCTGCGGTTCGGTTTACTACCTGTTGGAACTTGACTGTGGTTGTGGTTGCGCGAGCGAGGGGCTGACGTAAGGACACGGGCCTACATGTAGTAGCGGTCGGTTATAAGCACACACCGCGCGTGCGAGCGAGGGGGTCCCTTTGTGGTCTATGGAGGGGAGAGAGGTTCTAGCTGAGCCTGGAGGCTTCGAGACTTTGCGACTTTAGGTTCAAGACAATACAATATCGCCTGTTGCTATGAGACGCTACCTTTTGTATCCGCTGTCTCAGTCCTTGGAGTGTGTATCCAAGATTCCAAGATTCCAACCCCCCGCCTAACCTGCGAAACCGAGTGATAGCCACTGACTGGCCAACCCGACCCTCTAATCCAAACCCTAACCCACGCCGCTGCACCACGCGCCAGTCAAAGTGCCGGACTCGAGATGCACGCTCTTCGCCTCCTTCAGTTGCACACGCACCCCTCACTCACTGCACTGCGACCGGTTTTGACAGCGCACCGGTTGTCGAGCAGCGGGGGGGGGGGGGGGGATGCGGATAAAAAAAAAGGGTAAAAACAGTGGAATGTTTACACTCGGGGAGTTTTTTTCTTTCCCCTTTTAAAAAGCCCTGGCGGACAGGGAGGCGGTGAGGTGCTGGACGGTTCGACGGGTTATTGATCGCGACATGGGGGCTCTTAATCTACTATTGCGATACTTGCCATACATGCAGGGACATGTAGGGTACACTCAGCAGTAACGTATATAGTTACTCTATATAGTACTTTTATATATTAGAGATAGAAGGTGTGCCTGTGACGTGAGATCTATTCGCGTGATGGGGATCGGTCGGGTTCTGTCTGTGGGACTTTTTTCACTTGACGGCATCGCGGGAGGAAGAGAAGGGTATGTAGGTAATGGATGTAGGTACTATAGCGTACATACATTGTAACTCCACAAACGACAAAAACAGCCTGAGGTTCGATTCGATGTGGATTAGTAGCTCGAGAAAAAGGCGTGATTTATTCGGGCGCACACGGGAGGAAGTGGGGTGGGGGGGAGGAGAGGGGAGAGGGGAATGATGATGGATGATGCTGATGATGCTCGCTTTTGTCTGATCCCCAGTCGGGCAAGCAAGCACTCTGATCTGATCCCCTCTTCGCCTTGCCCCTTTGTTCAGTCGAGTAGATGCTGGTCAGTGGAAAGTGCTCTACTCTAGTAAGTACATACGGTGCTGTAGTGCTGTTTAGGTACATGTAGTAATAGCTTATCGCGGCTGCCGGGAATCTGTAGTGCTCTAGTGCCATATGTAGCGAAGCACTTTAGAGTTATGGGGGCGGAATACACACTTAGCTTGGGGGGTCCTGCTACTACTTAGAGAGGAGTACTTAGAGAACTCCTGTTCCTTCGCTTCTTTATCAACATCACGACACCACACACACACACACACACAAAACACAAAACACAAAAACAAAATATATCGCCATCACCACCATTGGGATAATGCTGTGAGAGAAAAGAAAAGGAGAAAGAGAGAGAGAAAGAGAAAGTGGGCGACTGACCTACTGACTGATTGACTGACTACCTGATCGACGACTGACTGCCAGTGGACCCCCACTCACACACCACACCATCCATACATACATCATCACCCACTACGAATATACTGGGAATAAACAAAAAGGTCACTGCGCATTTACCACCCACCATCACTACCATCACTTCTACCACTACCACAACCACCACAACCACCACAACCACAACCATCGCCTTACCACTACCGTCATAGAACATAGAGGATATAGTAGAAGTAATATAACCACATCAACCTATAGAAAGAGAATCATCTCTCCCGTGCAACATTGCAACTGCCGTTCCCGCCTTCTCAGAAAAAGGGACGAAACACCCCGCTCACCCCACGATACCTGCCGTATTTCTACTTCTCGTTTATCCCAACTCACATATCATTATCCCATAAACCTCAATATGGCATTCCGCGCTCCCCAAAATACCCGTCATCTCTCCTTGCACTCAATACCACCCATCCCCGAGTCCGACCAGCAACTCCTCTACTCCCCGCAGCTCTCCTCGCCGGGCCGCCCCCCCAGTGAGCAACAGCAGCAGCAGCAGCCTCTCCAGCCTCTCCAGCAACAGCAGCAACTAGAAACTGACGAATGGGTCGTCTTCTCTCCAAGCACGATCGGCACCGCAACCGTCACCACAACTTCTGATCTTGGAAGTGTCGTATCAGCACCTCGCATTCTGCGCCATGGCAACTACGACGAATCGGAAGACGAGGAGGAGGATGACACGGATGACGATTACATGGACGGCACGGAGACTGACTCGCTGCAGCCGTTTCGCGAACTGGCGAACGACGAGTTGCCGCTGTCACCCGTGCGCCTGCCAACGCACGACGGCCTGGGAATGTTTCCGCCATCGTCCTCAGCGACGGTTCTGCGCTCGCTGGAGGAGTCCTTGAGGATCGTGGCGATGACAGGAAGCACTTCGAGTGATAGTGACGCGAAGATTGAGCGCTGGCGTAGGCAGCACAGCCAGGCGTTGCTGGACGAGATTGAGCGGGTCACGAGGCGCAAGATGTCGGTTGCGAGTCTACGTGGGGCCGGCGGGGGGAGCACGAAGGATGTAAAGGTGTTGTTGGATGAAGAGGTGGGCTTCATGGCCGCTTCGACGGACGAAGAGCATGGGGATGTTTTTAGGGAAGAGAAGGCAGCAAGGGAGAGCCAGGAGATGGAGCAGGAGACGGATACAGATAACCCAGAGACAATCTGGCGCCGTATTACGAGGAGGTTTATCCGTGATATTATGGGTATCGACGATGAGCTCCTACAGGTTATCTTTGGAGAGGCCCTACCAGAGTCCTGCCTCCCCGACCCTAGCACTGTTCCACTGCACCCTACGCCGGCCCCCACTGCCGCAGAGGATCGCCTCCTTAACCGTCTCGCCCGCGAGCTCGGTGTCTTTGTAACACATTACACCACGCACCCCACCCACGACGGTGCCGCCTTCTCAACCATCCGCCGCTCCTCTGGGGACCTTGACGGCTGCGAGAACGATGACGGCGTACAGACGCCCCAGCCACGCCCTAGTACTACCACAACACACACACAGACACCCGCAACACCATCAGACACGGAGATTCCGCACTACAACTTTACGCCTACGCTGCATCACAGCGACGCGGCGCAGTGGGGCCTTGAGGATGACCATGAACGTGAGGAAGAGAAGGTCCGCCGTGAGTATTGGGAGCAGGAGCTGGGCGTGCGTGTCTTCTTCTCGTTCCTGAAGTCTCGGTTTTCGTCAACGACGCCCCCACCCCAACAACAACATCTCCATCAGCCAAGCCCAATATTCCAACAACATCCGCTGATAAGGTCACCGTCAGAGCTAAGGAGTGGCAGTTGGGGACCGGCAAAGACACTTAGTAGGAGCGGGAGCGGGAGGAGCGCGAGGGGCTTCTATTGGGATGTGGCGTCGAGTGTGGGGAGCGGGAAGGGGAGCTGTGTTGGGACAGGCGTGTGGGCGGCCATTTAATAGTGTGGAATCCTTTGGTTTTTTTTTTTTCCTTTTTTTTTTTTTATTATTATTGCAAGTGAAGCTTTTTATATATGGGGCATGAAGACAGGAGTTGTAATTTACGCATTCGTGGAGCTATTTTTTCTTTTTCTTTTTCTTTTTGACGTCTATATTGATTTTTGATCTAGGGTTGGAGTCTTTTCTCTTTCTTTCCTTTTTCCCCTTCTCTTTCCTCTTGCGTTTATTGGCGGCGGTGGCTACATCTTATTTTTTTCTCTCCCTATCTCATCTCATCTCATACTAGCTAGCTAGCGCACAACACACCTCCCTATTTGCTTTTTTTTTTCCTCCTTTTTTTTTTCTGCTTGGGGGGCGTATACATTTCATCTCGTTCTGTTTTGTGGTCGGTCGGTCGGTCGGTCGGTCCATGGCTAGCATCATGTAACTCTATGACATTACTACCTTATTACTACTACTACAGGATACAATACATACAATACAATGCATTAAATCGTATGTGGGGTGGGGGGAGGGTGCGAGTGATTGTGAGTGACGGGCTGGTCGTGCGAGACAGTGCTGCGTTCTTCCTAGCGCTGCAGACCATGAGCGGCTGGTAGGGTAGGGTAGGGCAGGGTAGGTACTATAGGGTGGTATGCCAGGCCCAGGCCCTTGGTTTGTTACTCTCTCTAGGGGGGGGGGGGGGCAGGGTATCTTCTACGAGTCGGATCCCGCGGCCGGCATAAGTGGTTGCTATGATTACATAGCAAACTATCTCAGCGGGTGAGAGGGACTACGTGTAGATACATGTACCTTGGGTCGCCCCCCTCCCCCGCATTTCGATCATTGACCCTGGTCTCGGCGGGGGGGTGGTGCGGTGTTGTGGCGGGTGGGTTGGGTGGTGGTGGGTTGGGTAAGGAAGGAGGGGGGGGGGAGGTGGCAAACTGGGCCTGGGGCTGCAGGAGGGCGCGAGTGATGGGTGGTGATTGGGGGGTGGTTTACTGGTAGGGAGGAGGCGCGGGGTGGGAGGTGGCATGCGTGTTGACAAACTGGGCCTGGGGCTGTAGGAGGTGGTGCGAGTGATGGGTGGTGATTGGAGGGGGGCGTGTGTGGTTCTGACGGTCTACTGGTAGGGAGGTGGGGCGGGTTGTTGGGGGGTATGTATGTGTAGTCGTGGCATTGGTCTTGGGAGGGTCAGTTAGTGTAGGGGTGCGGTTAAAGAGTGAGTGGCGGGTGGGTGGGTGGGTGTTTTGAGATTAATTGCCACTTGCTATTCGGTCGTGTCTACATGTAGGGGTGGGAGACGAACTACTTTACTCCCTCGGGCTGCTATGGGGGGTCAAGGTTCAGTGCGAGGGTGCGTTGGTAGGGCGTCGAGTGAGAATTCATGAATGTAGATTGTAGGTAGTAACGTTTGGGTGCTCAGAGTTGTAAGGCTGGTAGATAAGGGTGCTGTTTCCTTAAGCGCCCCCCCCCCCCCCACAATCCTCCTCTACGTGCATACCGATAGTTTACAAACTCAGAGTCAGGTATGTAGGAGTTAATACCTACTATATCGCCCATATATAGGGATAGACGAAATCTTTCGAGGCTAGCAAGTTATGGTGCATAGGCTATAGCTCTTATTGCTGAATTCTTTGTAGTTCCCATTCCAACAAGCATGGAGTGGGGTTTTTAGCAGTCATCTGCTAGGATATAAAGTGTATGCATTTCTTGCTCTTTTAACCCCGATGCTTAGGGAAAACCTTCCAATTGTATGCGATTGATGCGACTGATGAACCTGGTAGTATCTGCTACTATCCGCTGTTTGACTGGTTTTTTATCGATTGCTACATGTGTCCATTGATGCACAATCATCACGCTTTATGGGTATTGAGAACGGAGGCGAACGTGTTAGTGATAGTTCAAAAAAGATGTTGCATATAGCACCCCAACCCGAACGCCACTCCTGAGGACAGAAAGAATTGTATTCCTGTAGCCCCGAGAGGAAAAAAAAAAGAAGATCCAACCCATCAGATCGTGCGTGCCCTAATTTTTATATACCTTACAACAAGAACAAAAAAAAGACAGGGCAGATTTTTCCCAGTTGCCACAACCATCTCGCGCACAAACCCGTCAACAAAGACGGACCCGTTACGCTTAACGGTATCTCCAGTAGCTCTGGGTGTTGAGGCGCTTCCAGGTCTTTCTCCTTCCGGCAGTAGTCTTGTTGTATCTGTGGCCCTTGTTGAGACCACGGGACTTCTTGCCGGTGGAGGTGAGACCGCGCAATTCACGGTGCTTGTGGACGGGGTTAACGATCCAGTTGATGCGGGCATCACGGCGGATAGCCTTGTGCTGAGGGTCGACAAGGATGACCTCGAAGTACTTGTAGGTTGAGTCCTGGTTGATCCAGTAGGAGTCTAGGAGGTGTTAGTGACAAAAGTTCCGCGGAGAGGCGTCCTAACAGAACACTGTAGCCGTCTTCGAGCGAGGGGTTTACTAACTCAATACACGCAAGTTGGCACAGCGCTTTCCAACACGCTCCTCAGCGGTGGAACGCAGAGAGCGCTGGTACTTAAGCTGGTTAATACTAAATTATTTTAGTGAGGTTAGCTTCTTTCATAATCTTTAGTTGTTTTCGTTTATCGTTCTCCGATAAGAAAATCCGGACTCCAAATGTCTCTGAAGTTCCAAGTCTCCTTTATCAATGAAGATAGCAACGAGAAAAGGGAACTCAGGACTAACCCTTGGTTGGTAGGCTAAATTGGGAAAAAGACACCAAAGTCAGCAATTCAATTCCTCAAGCACCATTATTCAATAATTGATGGGGTCAATCAACCTTTCCGTAGGTGGCTCCCTTAGGTGCGGGCCTCTTGCGACCTCCACGGCGAACACGGACACGGTAGATGACGTATCCCTGCTTGGCCTTGTACCCGAGACGGCGGGCCTTGTCGGGGCGAGATGGGCGAGAAGCACGGTGAACAACGTTGAGGGAGCGAAGTTCCCAGCAGCGGACACGGAGAAGGAAGCGGAGAATGTCACTCTGCTTCTTCTTCTGGATTTCCTCGACGTACTTGAGAGCGCCCATTTTTGCTGCTGTTTTTTTGGTGAGGTGGTATTAGTTGTCGAGGGTTGTCGAGGGTTATCGAGATTAATTGGTGATGTTGCTGCTCACGGAGATAATTTTTGGTGGAGGGGGATCAAGGAATTGTGGATTGTGTGGAGTGTGGGGCTTTACCTATTTTGTCAAATAACAGTCCCATACCAAGACAAATATTACGTGATTATATTAAGCGCCTGTAATGGTTGCCAAGATCTTCTGGCGCTTGTGTCGGTCATTTAGCGCAATATTCACTTGTAGCCGCATAATTCGAATTTGGCATCAGCATCCTTGCAAACCGCGACACGTTCCCACCTACGGTCTCTCTCCGTTGTTGTCTGTTGAGTGTCTTCTCTTCAACTACAGGCGCCCAACTGCTTCCATCACCATTCTACTGCAACAAAACCCATCGTCACTTTACCCACCACGCGTCTTGAAGTCTTCTCGTCTCATGAACGGTTGCTAGAAGATTCAAAAGGCATAACCACAATGCATTTCATCCGGCCCCAGTGGCTAACTCACTCTGCTGGTATGTGCTACAGCCCTACCGATCAAACGCGTGCTTTCAAGCTCTGCACATGCTTTGATCCAATTATAAAGCTCTATTAACTTCTTCCCGCCTTGTTCCCTAGCCGACAAAAAGCCTATTGAAGTTTACTCTTGCCATGTCTCTCCCGACGGAGAAAGGCTAGCGACTGGGGGTCTGGGTATGTTCTGTATTATTTGGCCCTAGGCTTGTTATTAGGCTGACAAGATTGTTATAGACGGCAATGTCCGCATATGGTCCACCGCAGCAATCAAGGCATCTGTTGCCGGAGATGATAATGAAGCTCCTACTCGTCCCCGGCAGTTATGCTCTCTTTCTCACCATTCAGGCGCTGTTTTGACGGTTCGCTTCTCCGGTAACAACCGATATCTCGCTTCAGGTTCTGATGATAAGATTGTACTTGTCTATGAACGAGATGTCAACGCGGTTCCTCAATCCCGCCCACTATTTGGGTCTAACGAAGCCCCCCACGCCGAGACATGGAGGACTTCTAGAAGATTGGCAGGTCATGATAACGATGTCCAGGACGTTGGCTGGTCTGCGGATTCTTCAATCTTGGTGTCTGTGGGGTTAGACTCCAAGGTTATCATTTGGTCCGGGAGCACTTTCGAAAGGCTCAAGAAGCTTGATGTTCACCAATCTCATGTTAAGGGTCTCACATTCGATCCGGCAAACAAGTATTTTGCTACTGCCAGCGACGACAGAAGTATCAAAATTTTCCGGTTCACATCACCAGCACCCAATGCGACTGCCCATGACCAACAGACTAATTTCACGTGTGAGCAATCTATCACCGATCCTTTCAAAGATTCCCCTTTGACAACATACTTCCGCCGCTGTTCATGGTCTCCTGACGGCTCTCACATCGCGGCTGCAAATGCCGTGAATGGACCAGTCAGTTCCGTGGCTATTATTAACCGTGGTAACTGGGATAGTGAAATCAATTTGATTGGCCACGAAGGCCCAGTAGAGGTGTGTGCATTCGCCCCACGAATGTTCTCAAAAACGCCCCTTACACCGGGGACCCCACAAACTGCACCTGTTACTGTTATTGCATGTGCAGGCCAGGACAAGGCCCTATCAATCTGGAATACATCAAACCCGCGCCCATTGATTATTACACAGGATCTAGCAACGAAGGCTATCTCAGATTTAACATGGAGCCCTGATGGGATGACTCTATTTGTATCATCATTGGACGGAACCACAACATGCATTTGTTTTGAAGATGGAGATCTGGGTTATGTGCTGGGGATGGAGGAAAATGAAAGGATTCTGCAAAAATTCGGTGCCGGCAGGAGAGGGGCAACATTGCCAGAGGGTACGGAGAGTGTCAGGTTAGAGGAAATGGCTAGGGATGGCGAGAGGAGAGAGGTAGAAGGGAGAATGGGTCAATTGATGATGGATGGGAATACCAATACTAGTGGAGACACACAAATGGCCAATTCTGGAACGAACCCAGGTCCACAATGGCAAATGCAGCAACAACCACGGGCGCCTGAACCAGAAAGAGTTGCTACTCCTGCAGAGAAACTCCCAGAGAAGCCGTATAAGCAGAAAGTTACAATTACCAAAGATGGAAAGAAGAGAGTTGCGCCTCTATTGGTCTCAACGTTAGTAATCTCCTACCCTCCCTATTATATAAGTTATTGTGAGTTTTAGCTGACTGTCGGATATAGAGGTGGTGGGCATCGTTCAAATCTCCCCAATGCTCACCTCCTTCAGGCAGCTGCTAATAACAACTCTGGGACAAATAACGGTCCAAAAACTGAACTTGATCTTACACGACCATATGATGGATTGCCGAAGGGTGGAATGCCAGCCCTCCTTATTGGAAATAAGCGCAAGGTGCCTATACCTGATGAGGGAGAAGAAGAACAACCACATCACGCAAATAACGGGAAGCGAGTGGCTGTTTTAACAAATGGGAGTGCTGGTACTGTAGGAGCACTAGAAACACCAGAGTTTATCAGACCAGCCGTCGTGTCCCCCGCTCTAGCGCCTAGTCCAGTTCGATTGGCGGTTCCGAGGGTCAGGATCTGCGTCAATAGAGTCATTGATGCTACTGGGCAACCTTCCGCAAATGTCCCCAGCATTGGAGCGTCAGGTTCTACACCTGTTCAAGGATCCGGGTCGGAGGACACTGTCTTTGAAGCCAGGAATTCAAGGAATGTTGCAGATAGGGAGCCAACACGATTAACTATTACCAAGCATGGTCAAGTCGTATGGATGGATTTCGTCCCTAAAGCAGTGTTGTTAGTTACGGGAAATAGTAATTTCTGGTGTGCAGCCTGTGAGGATGGGAGTTTGCATATATTCTCTCCAGTGGGCAGAAGAATTCTCAACGGACTCATTATTGAAGCACAGCCATGTTTCCTGGACTGTAGAGGGTGGTGGCTAATGTGCATCAGCGCTGTTGGAGTTGCTCATGTTTGGTAGGTACCCTGTTCTACAACTGATCTCGCAGTAATTGACTGGTAGGATAGGAACATCAAAACAATGAAATCTCCACATCCGCCTGTATCTGTGGCACCGATATTGGATATTGCAAGCACTTTCCAGAAAGCGGATGGTCTTTCTAAAGCGGAAGCAATCACTGAAGCTGGGATAAACTCTGAAGGCACTTTGATCGTATCTTTGACCAATGGAGACGGATACTCATATGCAAAGGACATGTTCACATGGATGAAACTCACCGAAGCCTGGTGGGCTATTGGCTCTCAATATTGGGATACGGCAGGGAACTCGCGCGCATCGCAAGCTGCGCTAGAAAATCCCTCTGATCCAGGCAACCCCTCTGTCTCCGCTGGTATCATTCCTCATTTGGAACGCCGAACAACAAATGAGGTTCTTCTCCACGGTCGTGGCCGTTTTCTCCAACGCATCGTCAAGAATCTACTCAATAGGGAAGGGTTTGAAGGGTTTGAGACTGCAGTGTCTGTTGCGCATTTGGAGAATAGAATGGCCGCAGCAGTGGCTCTGGGCGCGAAGGATGAATTTAAGAACTACCTGTTTATGTACGTGAGACGAATTGCGGCTGAGGGGATGAAGGGGAAAGTGGAGGAATTGTTGAGGGATTTTATGGGTAGGGTGGATATTAGCGAAGATGACGAAGACGAGGAGGAACACGACGATGATATTGTGGGCTGGAATAAACGGGAACTGTTGAAGGGGATCCTGCTAGCTATTGGTATATTATTTCTTTTATCCTCGTTATCCCTCGGTTCCTATGATGAGCTAACCGTTCTATTTGTAGGCAAGCATCGCGATTTACAGAGGATCACAGTCCCATACGCAAGAATACTTGGAGTGATGGAAGACGAATAACACCTCCCCTTTTTAAAAAGAGCTAGTGATGATTTATCGTCAAGTTGCAATCCCGAAAGGCATAGAAAGACAGATGTTTTGCCTATTATCACTGTATGATTAATGTCTTTATATGTTTGTAGTTCTAGCATGTGGTTTTCTTTTCTTAGGGCATGGTGCGTTGAAGATATCCTGTGGCTGGGCATTTTGCATTGTTGGGCAATTTAGTATAATCATCGTCTTGTTTGGATCTATCAAGTCCTCTAGGGTGGCCGAACCCTTTGGGGAATTATGCTAAAATCAAGAAGCTAAATTACTGCTTAACTACTGGCATGTTGTGAAGTACTAGATGTAGTTATGATAGTTATACTTAGATACTGGAGATAGCATATGGAAAATATCAATCAAAAGATCGACTGATTCACAAAATATCACTCGATATAATTTAGCCCTAGGTCACATAATGAGATGTATCTCCTCTGGGTTTGGGATGACGTGGGCTACATATATGTACTTCTACATACATGCATGTAGTCTTAGAGGGGAGGGTTTATCCAGCCAATTCGTCTGGATAAGCTCCAGCTGGAAGATGTGCAGAGTACAGGCTGAGTGAGCTCCATGGACCACATTTCTAGCACACCCGACCCAGGCGGCCACGTCCCTAAAGTACACAAAGTCCCGTGGCAGGAATTGGCCATTTTCATAACCTATGGCAGTGACGTAATGCGGGTGGCTCTGCGGGATGGTGCGGTCGGTTGATCGGTGTATGTAAGGTGGATACGTCACATTCAGTTGGTTCGGGCGGAGGGTGAAGGAGGCATTTACTTCCATGTATCTATGAGCGCGGCGGTGTTTGACTTTTCTGTTTCTGTGTTTACCCTGACCCTGACCCTGGAGGAGCGGTTATTTATTTCTTCGCTTGTTTCCGGCACAGAGTTTGGTAGGAATTGGGGGAAAAAAAGTTAGTCCTCCAGGGGTGGGGATCAAACCCACCCCCATGCGCGGCTGGGAACCTCCCCTCCACGACCACCCCCCACAACCACTAACCCAGCCTCTCAACGCACGATGTAGTAACTTTTTTCTCTCTTAAACCTACATGTAATTTGCATATTTAGGACTATTGGGTCACCCACATTTGCATAATTCCACCCACCACACTCTGTACTCGTACAACAACATGTTAGGCCCATGGCCAACAGAATTTTAACGACAAGTGAGGAGAATAGTTTTGCGTCGCTCCTACACCGCCGCCCGCTGCCCCTAGCCAGAATCTGATCTTTGTATGGTGAGCCACAGATTGCTGCAAGTCCTGGAGGCGGACGTTGTAAGTATCCCTTGCCTGGCAACGTCCCGTAGATCTGGGCATGCGTGATAATCCATGACCCACCGGCCGTGAATGACATCACCACGACCTCACCCTTTCACCACTGGTAGGCAGTGGGTATCATGAGAGTCTGTACACATAAATAAGGGTGGAATTCCGTATGGATCAGTTTCAAAAAAAAAAAAAGCTAGTTCTCACCATCACTAGTATTAAAATTCCTACACAAATCAATTAAAACCATCCCTCCAAAGACATTACCAAAATGACCAAAGACTCGCAAGTGGGATCCGCCTCCATTTATGAGGACGGCGACCAGCGCAACTACTCGCGCGACGAGCAGCAGAAGCAGAAGGCCGATGCCCGCTTCGATGAGGGAAAGAAGAACGCGCATAGTAACCTCGACTCCAGTATGTTCTCCGCCAGAGAAAGAGCCTACTAGACTCTGTGCTCTACCTTAACTGTCCCACGCCTCCATACTAACCCTGAAACTTGAAACAGAGGACGAACGATCCATCAAGAACCGCCTGGCATCCACGAGTTCCGAAGGCTCCTCTTCGTCGCGCTCGGAGGGCAGTGGGAAGCCAAAAGACCCAAGACAGGCAGCACTCTCGCACGGGAACGAGCCGTCGAGGGGCGCAAAGATCGATGCGGAGCTGCAGGCAGAGGATGAGGCGATGATAGCGAAGAAGGATAGGCAGAAGAACGGCGCTGCGGGGCAGACTTCGTAGTTGGAGAGGACGTTGGGGGATTGTAATTTTTTTATTTTGTGGTTCTTTCTGTATGAGTACACATGTATGATTTGTGTTATGAGTGTGGTGGGCGTGAGTCATTACTGGGTTGGTTCTGTTGCTAAAATCTATTTTGGGTGGAATATACGCATGACCGTGAACAAAGAAGTTGACTGTATCTTGCATTCGTGGTGGTGGTGGTGGTAGTGGTGGTAGTTATACTTTATAACTACTAACCATATTTACAGGCTGGACGTAAAATCGTAAAGACCAAAAAGTAATTATTTAAGCCAAAAAAAACCCTCTGTAACCCTTAAGAATAGCCCGAGACTCCTCTCACACCAAAAAGAGAGAAAGAAGAAAAAAAATATGAATTGGATGAAATTCTTTTCTTTTACACGATCATAAGGGTCCAACCCAATTAACCCAACAGTTTTGTTTTGTTAAAAGAACTTCTGATATATAAAAACAAGGGGATGAAAAGATAAGGAAAAAGAACACCCACCCAGAGATGATAAAAAAAAAAAAAAAAAAAAAAGGACATAAAAGACCAGAGAAGAGAAAAAGAAAAGAAAAGAAAAAAGCTAACAATAGGGAAGTGAAATAAAAACTATGGAACAATAGCAAAAGAACACCCCATACCATATTTTTAGTACTCGCTCCCCCAATTTCCCTAGAACATGAGAAGGTTAAAGGAAAAGATCGAAGGAAACATTAAACAAAAACAAGATACGATGCCCTCCGTTTGTGACAAAGACTCCCACCAACACCCCCGAACCGCGTTAATCAGTCATCACAAGAAAAGAAGCATAGCCTATACAGTGGATCGGATAGATATGGTTATACTAGTAAATCCACAACTAAACCGACACAAAACGAGCAAATCACGCCCCTAACCAACTAGACAGACATTCTCTTCATTTGTTATTACTTTGCAGACCTAGGATGTTCCGTTGGTGGTTGGCTTGGGGACACCAGCGACTACAGAGAACTGCCCGCCAGCATCGGCAAAGACCATTGAGAAGTCCTTTGTAGCACTATTCTCAATCTTCTTTGGGAGGGGGACATCCACAGCTGGGGGACCGTGTCCAGTCTGGTAAGAGTCGCCGAAGCCCCAACTGTAAGCGACGCCATCTACGTCGATAGCAATGTTGTGGTGAGTTCCGCAACCAATCCACTTGAACTTGATGTCCGAAATGACGTGAGGAACGGCCAAGAAGCGGGGTTTGCCAGAGATGTCATGGATGATATCAGCTGGAGGTAGAGTTGAGAGGTCAATACCGAGTTGGTTCGCGTCAAGACGACCCCACATAAGGAGCTTGCCGTCGTCGGTGATGGCGGCGGAGTGATGTTCTCCGGCGGCAACGTGGACAATGTTGTACTGGTCGAGGGAGGAGATCTTGGTGGGAACCGGGACGACAGTCGCGTCTTCACCGGCCTTCTGTTCATCGTAGATCCCGCATTGACCGAACTGGTTAAGACCCCAGGCAAAGACTTTGCCGTCATTGGTAATAGCGAAGGAGTGGTAGGAGCCAGTAGCAACGTTCTTGACCTTCTTGCGGGGAAGGCCAAATTCACGAGGGATGAGACCATTCAAACGAGTGCGCTCAACGACGCGACGGCCCAATTGGAACTGTTGACCATTTCCCCATGCGTAAACAGAACCTGAACTGGAAACTGCGAGGACGTGATCGTTTCCGACGCTAATATCGGTGACGTTCTTGATCGAACCCATAAGGGCTGGACGGGGCTGCACGCGGATTTTGTTGGTATATCCCAATATTCCATCGGCACACTGAAAAAGACAAGTTAGTAAACTATGAGTTTAAGTATGTTTGAAAAAAATTACCCTGAAAGTCCCCCAAGAAAATACCTTGCCAGTATCGGTGACCGCGACAGAGATACTATCACCAGCACCAATGCGTGTAATGATAGTTCCCTTTGGAAAGGTGTCAATAAGCATAGGAGTGCTCTCCAAATGGTTCAACGGTTCCTCATCATCACTATCGCTCTCGTCCACATTCTTCTCACGGGCCTCGACCTTGGTCTCACGGCCAAGGGCGTACTGGTCGTTGACACCCCATGAATAAACTTGTCCGGTGTGTGTCAACGCCAAACCGTGCATTCCCCCAATAGCAACAGCAACAATGCCGACAGCGTCGGGGAGGAGGAACGGGTTCAAACGCGGTCTCTTTACGATCTTCGCATTCGGCTCTGGTCCAAGACCCAACTCGGAATTGTCGCCGGTGCCGAACGCGAAAACATGGAGTTTTTCCGCTGGGAGGTTGTTAATCAAGGGGAGAGAGGCAGGAGCAGTCTTTCCTCTCTTGCGAGGGTGCGCTTTCTCAAGTTCAGCGTCATCTTCTGGCTCGTTGAAGGATGATGAAGCGTTGAATGACTCTGCCAGTTGTTGTGACTGTGACTGAGACTGTGAAGTGGGAGGGGAAATTGGTGCTTTCTTCCCTTTCTTTTCAACAGGGGGCTTTCTTGTCTTTTCGGCAGGTGCGGCCTTTGTCTTTTCTGCTGCCTTCTCAGTCTTCTCGGTCGCCTGACTCGCGGGCTTTTCGGCCTTCTCAGCCGAGGTCTTCTTTCCGGCTTTGGAAGCAGTTTTTGGCTTCGCGGTCGCAATTTTTCGATCCTTTGCAGTGGTCCGTGGAGCGCTTGTGTTGGCAGCGGTTTGTTTTTCTTCGGCCTTTTTGGCTTCGACAGCCTCTGCTTTGCGCTTTGATGCGCGGACGGGAGCCATGTCGCTGGAGTGGATCAAAGAGATTTAGGGAGTATAGAAGAAGAAAAAGGGTGACTTCGGGTTAGGTTAATTCGTGGATGGTTATTTTTGTTTGGGCCAGGTGGTTGTTGGGGGTTCACCGCGCGTATGTGGCGTGAATCGCAAGGAATAACGGATAGTGGCGGAACTATGCCGTGGTAGTGAATAAAGAGGGAGAAATGAAAGGATGATGATGGACAATTAAGGGGGATTGTGGAAGAAATAAGAGAAGAGGAGAAAGAAGAGGAGAGGGAAGAGAGAAGAGGTAGGGGCGGGAGACTCGGGAGGAGTATGAATGGAAAAGGAATGGGTTGGTCCGGCGGGTTTAGGTTTTGGGGGGGGGGGTGAATACAAGAAAGTTGATTTTCAAGGGGATATTGTGTGTGCGTGGGATGAGCTAGTAACGACACACTGAAATATGCGTGACTTATTAAGCCCGAGATCACTGTGAGATAGCGAGGGATTGGTTCTTTCACGTTAAAACCTTTGTTTGATGGTAGATTGGTGTTTGTCCTTTAGTATTTTTTTTTTTTTTTTTTTTTTTTTTGAGTTTGTCACGTCTAAAATACTATGTGAAGTGAAGCGAAACAACACACCACGGCAATTGATATCCATTACCTACACCTACATCATATCATCCTACATTGCATCAACAGGGACGCAGTTGGATCAGTTGCCTACTCTCCTCTTTCTTAGCATGCGTCCTCTACAAACATAGTGTATGTGCCTATATGCATCTGGGTGAAAGAAGAAGCGAGGGGGAAAAAATAAAAAAATTACAAAAAAACAGAGGTGGCTGGTGGTGTGCTTTTATTTTTTTTATTTGCAAGAGCAGGATGTTATTGAATGTAAGATGCATTCGTGGTGCCACAACCCTGAATTGTCCGGTATGCTCCACGTGACAGAGCCTCTTCCTCGTATGTGTTAGCGCCCCCCACTACGATCCTATGATACAACTGCTCTTTCTGCTCTGCCTGAATCTATCAGCACCTCCGAATCTTCAACAATCCCGCTGTGGAACCCCTACATAGATGCTAATCTGTTTCAAATCCCATACTTCCTCTCCCCCGCTTTTCCGGTAGACTCCCAACGCCATGGGCCAGAATTATTCGGCCTTGCCAGACCGTAACGTCGGTAGTGCTGGAATAGAGATCACTGAGCTATCAGATATACACTACGAAAGATCTCTTGGTTCGGCGCGTTTTTTAAAAACTATTCGTGCAAACCATGATGACGGTCTGCTTGTTGTAAAAATATTCCTAAAGCCTTCGCCTGCCTTCTCACTGGAGGATTATCGTTCACAAATCAAACGTGCGTGTTCATGCATAGCTCATCCCCGCCTCTGGAGCTTCGTACCTTGCTGAAAGCTTCTTCTAGACGAACAAGAATCGCTGGCAAACATCCCTAATGCCATCTCCTATCAAAGGATCATCGAGACGGATAAGGCGGGGTATATGGTTCGCCAGTACCTCTACAGCAGCCTCTACGATCGGATTAGGTTCCTGACTATCCTTCCTCATATTTCCGAAACATAAACTAACGTCTAGCTAGCACACGTCCCTTTCTAGAAGAAATAGAGAAGCGCTGGGTTGCATTCCAGCTCCTTTGCGGCCTTCGTGACTGCCACGCCCGAGGTGTTCACCATGGGGACATCAAAGCTGAGAACGTCCTCGTCACCACTTGGAACTGGATCTACCTCTCCGACTTTGCCAGGTTTAAACCGACGCATCTACCAGAAGATAACCCCGCAGATTTTTCCTATTTTTTTGATACGTCGGGGAGGAGGATATGCTACGTGGCGCCAGAGCGCTTCCTTGGTGCTGGCGAGCGAAGCTCTGAGGCCAATCTCACCGACGAGATGGATATTTTCAGTCTTGGATGTGTTATCGCCGAGCTTTTCTTGGAAGGGACACCTCTATTTACTTTGTCACAGTTATTCAAATATCGCTCAGGAGAATATGACCCTGCGACTCATCTAGAAAAGATTGAGGATCCGGATATTAGGCACATGGTGCAGCACATGATAAATCTTGACCCCTCAAAAAGGCACTCTGCAGAACAATATCTTAATCTGTGGCGTCGCAAAGCTTTTCCAGAATACTTTTACAGTTTTCTCCACCAATACATTGGTTTCATCACAGACCCTACATCCGGGCAGGGATCACTTGCCGCTCTTGACGAACGGGATCTAGCCAACCAGGCGGACGATAGAATCGATAGGATCTACCATGACTTTGACAAGATTGCATTTTTTCTGGGCTTTGATCAGTCCCAAGATGTTAACGGCGGAGGGCAGGATAAGCGAATTCTTTCAAAAGACAATATCATACCCGTCCATCTGGACATACCAAACTATCAGCGACGTTCATCTGCTGTACGAAGGAGACCAATAAGCTCTGACGATGGGACGTTGATCTTTCTGAGCTTAATCTCTTCTAGTGTACGGAACACAAGCAGGGCTACTGCCAGAGTGAGGGCTTGCGATTTATTTCTAGCTTTTGCAGAAAGGTGTACAGATGAAGCAAAGATGGATAGATGTCTGCCACATCTCGTGCTGCTGTTGCAGGACAAATCCGTTATAGTTCGGGTGGCCGCTCTGAGAACCGTTACACAATTGGTCGGTTCTCTACTTCGTCTTGTTACTACCATATCAGATCGGTTTCTTTTTTGTCCTTGTTGCTATTACATTTTAATGAAGCGTTTTCTGATATTTCTCTTATCTCCGTGATCCAGATGGAACTCGTCGAAGTCGTCTCTCCTGTAAACGCCCATGTCTTTCCGGAGTATATTCACCCAAAGTTAGACAAGTTCGTCGATTCTGATCACATCATCATCCGTTCTACCTATGCTTCATGTCTTGCCTCACTAGCCGACTCGGCTTCCAGATTTTTGGATATGGCGCAGTCACTACGAGCCTCTGGAGCTCTCCCGACCGCAGACCCTGAAGCCGAGGGCGACGCCCCAGCGACCGAATCTGCGCTTTTTGACGTCGCCCGCGCTGACTTAGTATCCTTCTTCAGCGAACATTCTAAGATACTACTAACAGACCCCTCCTCATCAGTGCGCCGTGCTTTTCTACGCAGTGTTTCCCGCCTCTGTGTCTTCTTTGGCAAAAATAAAGCTAACGATGTGATTTTATCACATCTCAATACATACCTCAACGACAAAGACTGGATGTTGCGCTGTGCCTTCTTTGAGACCATTACCGGTGTCGCAACATACATCGGTGGTACCGCACTTGAGGAGTACATCATGCCGCTCATGGTGCAATCCCTAACAGACCCTGAAGAGTTTGTCGTTGTCAAAGTCCTTGGGTCCCTAACTGGAATGGCGGAAGTTGGTCTTCTAGGAAGAGCTAAGGTATGGGAGTGCTGCGAAGTCGTAGGGAGGTTCATGGTACACCCAAACCTATGGGTGCGGCAAGGCGCGGCGGCGTTCATTGCTGCAGGTACAAAGTGGCTAAGTCCAGCTGATGTGCACTGTATTGTGGCGCCTATGGTCAGGCCGTTCCTAAAGAACGATGTGGTTTCGTTGGATGCATTGAGTATCTTGGAGAATCTCAAGAAACCAGTAGGCTGATCCTTGGCTTGTCATGAGATGTCACTCGCTGACCGTTGGCGCTAGTTGTCGAGGAACGTATTTGATATGGCAGTTACTTGGGCGACGCAAACAAAGAGGGGAATCTTCTGGAACGCAGCACAGGAACAAAGAACATTTGCGTATGGGGGTGGAAGTGAGGCGTTCCCGAAGGCTGGAGTGCGTGATGTCGGGGTCAATATGTTCATGAGGGTCCCTAAGAACGAGGAGTATGTCCACGAAACTAATGATTCCCATATTGTATGCAAATGCTGACATGAGTGCAGAGATGAGAACTGGCTTGGGAAGCTCCGTAATCTTGGAATGACCGCAGAGGACGAATGGAAGGTCATTGCCCTCCGCGAATATATTTGGCGCATGGCACAATCAAAGACGCAACTCATATCCGATGATACGCCCTCAGTTCTTAATAGCACCATATCATTGAAGAACCTGAATATTACCCCACAGACTATTTTCTTTGATGAGAATGAGGCGTTCTTCTCCCTCGCCACCGATACTTCTTCTCCAACGGTAGGTAATAAGCCGCACACAATCGCAGATGCGCTTCTGGACGCTAGTAAGACAATCGATGCACCAAGGCGCTCTACATCAAGGCTGAAAAGGCCACCCGGGATGAATATCCAACAATCACATCTCGGCAGAAACAGTATGTCAATGTCTGGCTCTGGGCCTCCCACCCCAACCGCTGAGACCTCGGCACCGCTCGCAGTACCAGTCGTCACAGTAGCTGGTAGCAGTGAGCCGAGTACCGCAGCAAGCTCAATAGATAACAGCAACAATGGCAGTGGCCCCACATTACTAAGAAGGAAGCCGAGTACACTCAGTTTGCTAGCCCGGGGTCAAGAAGCAGGGAAGGCGCCTCCAGAAACCGGGACAGTATCCGTATCAGCATTCGGCCGAGTTGAGCACCCATTTGCGCGTACCGGAGACGGCGCAGCAAAGTCCACAGAGACATCAGAGCCACCGGTATTCAAGTTCCGTGGCGCACACTCTTATGACGGCAATGACCCGCATATCTTGAAACTTCTTGACGCTATGTACCTTCAGAACTATCCTAGCGATACCCTCGAATTTGGCCCTGCGATTGTCCCCATCCCAACTCAGCAGCGGCGAACACCAATCAAGAAATCGAGTGGGCGACCAGCAGGAGGGACATGGAAACCGGAGGGTGTGCTGGTTGCGCATTTTGGTGAGCATACGGGCGCGATCAACAGGGTTATTGTAGCATCGGATCACAACTTCTTCATTACTGGTAGTGACGACGGCACCGTGAAAGTATGGGACTCGAGCAGATTAGAGAAGAACGTTGCATTCAAAGCCAGACATACATATAAACATGCGCCGGGGGCCAAGGTCAAGGCATTATGCTTTGTCGAGAACACAAGGTGCTTTGTATCTGCGGCTACCGACGGATCCGTACATGTGGTCAAGGTCGATCTGCAGGTGACGGGACAGGCGGCAAAGTATGGGAAGTTGAAGGTCATGAGGAATTGGCAGTTACCCGAGAGAGAATATGCAGTATGGATGGAGCATTTTAAAGCAGGTGGGTGCTGTAATACAAATATATTGTGAATCCGACATGTTAATCATTGATTTTAGATACTCACTCGATGCTCCTAATCGCAACCAACAACTCCAACATTTATGGACTGGACCTAAGGACCATGCAAATTCTCTACACACTCAAGAATCCTATGTTCCACGGCACTCCTACCTGCTTCTGCGTTGACCGCAAACACAATTGGCTCATCGTTGGCACTTCCCACGGTCTCCTAGACATGTGGGATCTACGTTTCCAACTCCGCCTCAAAGCCTGGGGCCTTCCAGGCTCGGCACCCATCCACCGGGTCGCCATACACCCCTCCAAGGGCCGTGGAAAATGGATCATCGTTGCCGGCGGCACCGGGCACAGCGAACTTTCAGTCTGGGACTGTGAAAAAACACAGTGCCGCGAGGTATACCGTGCCGGCGGCGGCAAAGACAGTGGAAAGGGCTATGAGCCATGGAACGTCGAAGACGAGTCCTCGGAGAAAATGCTAACCCGCTTCGCCACCACTCCAGCCCACATTGAACCTAGCAGCATCAGCAACGGCGACCGCGGGGTACGCGCGTTTGTAGTGGGCTTAGATGTCACCGAGGATAATGGTGAGTCAAGGACCATGCCTGGATTCATCATCTCTGCCGGGGCAGACAAGAAGATCCGCTTCTGGAACTGTAGCAAGGTTGAGGCCTCAATTGTTGTGAGCGGTCTTGATGTGGATGAGCAGAAGCCGACATTTACGACGTCGCATCCGACGTCGACGTTGACTTTGAATACGGAGCGGATTCCGGCGCCGGCGGGGTCAACCCCGGAGACCGCGAGCAGCAGTGGTGGCAGGGCACTAATCTCTGGCGCGTCTGGGAGCAGCCCGGGGAAGAAGGCGGCGAAGGCAAGTGGGAGGACGCCGAGGAGTACGGTGATTAGCATGCAACAGCAGCAACTGTTGAAGTGTCATTTAGATTCAATTTTGGATGTACGTGCCCTACCCCTCCCCTTTTCCTCCAAGTCAATATTAATATGCTGATTACCGGTGGTGTTAGGTGGCGTTCTTGGAGGTGCCATATGGAATGATAATCAGTGTTGACAGGAGCGGTGTCGTATTCATCTATCAGTGAAGGGTGGCGTTTAGATTCTTGAAGGGCGTTGGTTTGGTGAATCGCATTTAAATCTTTTTTTTTTTTTAGCTTGGATTGGTAATGATACAAGATTGAATGAAAAAAAAGGGATGTTTGATCATTGGCAGTAATAATTGCTAGCCGCATTGGGATTTTAAGTAGTTTGAGGGCTGAGTTAGTTTCCTGAAAGGGTGTGAGTATTGGCTTGCTACCGACTTAATTCGAGATGGTATTACGTCAGTCTGTGAGCTTGTTACGCGGTAGCTGGCGGGGAGTGTAGTTCCAGCGTTATAAAGTAATCCCTCTAAGCCGCATATTACATCAGGGGACCTCTGCGAGCCCGGTCCTAGCCTACTAGTAGATCTACCTACCCATAAAAACAACCCCCCCCCCTTCTCCCCAACTGTAGCCTCAAGGCGCCCGTAAACTAAAGTAAAGCAAAGTAAAACTGTAATATTAAACCCACCTCCTAAGCCCCACAGAAGCAACTAAAAAAAAAAAAAAAAAAAGAAGAGGAAGAAACCCGCCACGTCTAAAACCCCATCTCCACATCACTATCACCCCCCATACCCGTACCCCTTCGGCCACCGCCACCGCCCTCCTCCTCCTGCTGCTGCTCAACATCCAGCTGCTGCTGCAGAACCATGGAGTAGACGGACGCCTTCAGCAGCGTGAACACGAGCCCCGTCTTCCGCTCGAGGTTGCGCAGGCTGTCGAGGATCGTGGAGGTCGGGAGGCCGGCGATGTCTGTTATTGTTGCGCCGAGCTGTGGGGGGGGGGGGCGTTAGTTCCATGGTAGATAGGGACAAAGGGGGGGGGGGAGGTACCTTGTTGAGGTTCTCGAGGAGGCGCGCGTATTCGTCGAGGACCTCTTGCTCGAGGGGGGTGAGTGTTTGGGTGTTTGAGGAGAGGAGGCTGGGGGGTGAGGTGGCCATTGTTGATGTCTGGCTGGTGGGATTGAGGGTAGTTGAGTTGAGGATAGGTTATTGAGGAATAGTGTAGTGGGTAGGTAGAGTAGATAGGTTGTAGCACCTTGGGGTGGAGATCCTTGTTGAGAGTGGGTTGAGGTGCAGGGTATGCTTATCGATAGAGTAGTAGTACAGACGGTCATGCACGCAACTGCCAGGAGTGTTTTTGGGCGCAATTGTAAGTCGGTAAAGTATGTAGATACCAGGGTAATTAATTTGACATCTTATAGGGGGTGGGACAAGCATGGGCGATAAAAAGCGTAAAGTAGTTTTCTTTTTTGCAATTCACTGCTTAACTTTGGTTCTACACGACGATCGAAAACCCAGAAGATCTACTTTACTCTACCACTCTATTTATCATCACTTCCTACTACCAAGTTTACTCTAGTCAGAAGAAAGATGGAAGGACAAGGGAGAAAAAGCCAATTATATTACGCCTCTAGGATTTTGTTTAGAAACACCCGCGCAAGAACGGAACAAAAAAAAGACAACGGAAACCGAAAAAGCTCACAAAAAGATACCCACCCATTTGTTGCACCTCCCTGGCCGGCGCCTAGGAGTCTGCACTGACACTCTGCGCCTTCAAAAAATCCGGATTATTCTCAAACTCCTCCTTAACCTACAACCACACCTCTCACATTAGCACCCATCCCACACACACACGCACACGAAGAGGAAGCTACTCACGATATCCAACCCACCCACCAAATCCCCCTCCACATACAGCTGCGGATACGTCGGCCAATCCGAGAACTTCTTAAGTCCCTGCCTCACCTCATCATCGGCCAAGATATTAAAAAACCCATACCTGACGCCCCTCTCCCTCAGCAGCCCGACCAGCGTCCGCGAGAAGCCGCACTGCGGTGCCGCAGGCGTCCCCTTCATGAACAGCATCACCGGCGCGGCCTTGACCAGCTTCTCCAGCCGCGTGTTGAGGTCCTCCGTCTGCGCCTCCTCGGGGGTCGCATCGGGTGCAGCCGCATCGGGTGCATCTGCAGGGGCAGTAGCCTCCTGGGCGGGGGGGATAGCGGTAGGGGCGCCGTTGGGGCCGCAGTGGGCCTCAATGGCGGAGCGTAGCTCTTTGGGATCCGCGCCGGAGATGCGCTTGAGCACGGTGGAGGACCGCAGGAGGACGAAGTAGG
This sequence comes from Morchella sp. 2018-W45, assembly GCA_024713785.1. Classification (NCBI taxonomy): domain Eukaryota; kingdom Fungi; phylum Ascomycota; class Pezizomycetes; order Pezizales; family Morchellaceae; genus Morchella; species Morchella sp. 2018-W45. Next base: position 1,537,041 of record JAMGYZ010000005.1, read on the forward strand.
GGACGGCAGAGACCTCGTATGATTCGGAGATGTCGGGGAGTTCTTCGGCATCGATGGAGAGGAAATGGAGCTGCGGAGAGCTAGTGGCGAGCAGTTTGAACACCCTGTACAGCAGTCGGAGTGGTCAGCTCATCTTAGAACCGTCAGATAGAGAGAGAGGGAGGTTACTCGTTCATCTGCTTACACGGCTCTGCCCACGGTGTGTGGAAGTTGAGCGCCACGACTTCAGTGTGTGCAACGTCCTGCAGGATTTCATTGAACTGTTCGACGCTGGTGATCTCTGTGACTCCCGGCATTTTTTTTTTCTTCTTTTTATTTTATAGTTGTTATTGCTGATGTTCAAGTTCTGGGTTTGGGGATTCGATCTGATTGACGTTGGGGCAGGATCTGATAAAGAGAGCGAGGGCGGGGGCGGGGGCGGGGCAACCGACCAACAGTGAGGGGACGCCAAGCCAGAAAAAAAAAAAAAGGGCGGCTATGACGTGATTGAGAGTAGATTGATAATGTAAGCGGGGAGTGGGTTAGGGTTTGGAGAACGGTTGCGCGGGGTTGTGGGTGGTGGGTGGTGAATGAAACACTGGTGATGGCCGGTGACTGGACGAACAGGACAGGTGGGATGAGCATCTCTATCTGATCGAGCATCAATGTAGCAGTCGGCACTCGATGGGAGCGATTTACTACATGTACATGGTATTAAAGCAGGTACATGCAGGAGGGTACATACACACATTTGAGTAATAGCACAGGTGTGCTATTAACACATACAACCAGCTCCAAGATCAATATAAACAAGTACATACCAACAAATCTACAAGATAACAGGAATTAAACAATGTCCCATCTCCAGCAAATCCAGTCCATCGCAGTCCCCACTCTATATAACCCCTCTCCACATTTCCTGCTCAACCGACCATTTCCTCTTGCATTACATAACCAAAGGATGACCTTAAGGTGTGCTGGCTTATATGGATGCCAACAATGGAATGTCTGCTTACGCCAGTACACGGGGCGTAAGGGTTTCTAAGATCTATATATCTCCCCCATGTGGCATAGAATCTATAGTAGGCAGCGTCGGGTATGTTTAGTTGAGTGCTGGTCCGTCGAGTGAGAATTTGTGATGCTGCGCTATTACATGTACTGCCATGGACTCACTGGGTATTGACGGACACTGGGTGTTGACGGGCAGGGGCTTTTTGTTGAGGCACACACGCATCGGAGAGGGTCGCTAGCACTACAGCTAGGAGAGTATAGGGGGAGAGAACCGCTCTTTCTCTCAACCCCCCATACATTACCACATTAGGCCATCGCTCCCATATTCCAAAACACCATCACGACTCCACGAATATAGTCTCAACGCGACAAAATGGCACAAGCAGCCCAACCGCAGCCTAACTTCGGTAACCTAGTCCAGGGCTTGGATACTATTTTAAAACAATCCCTAATATTCTACCTTCGATTAGGCAATATTGGAATGCCATCATTAGTGATTAATTGCCCTAGCAGACAACATCTAGCAGAGATCCAAGCCAATGTCTAACAGATCGTGGAGTACCTGGAGGCTCCCTCAAGTTAAAGTAGCGTGCCCCATTCCGGGTGTGTGCCCGTAATATAAGGCTGTTTTATTTAGTGCTATATAATTCTGTATTCTTTGATTTTGTGCGCGCTTATCTAGCTTTCTATTTGCAGAACTTGTTAAATTAGACGCTGTTTTGGTGCAGCATTGGTTGTCGATTTGGACGCCGATTTGGACGTTGGTTTGAGCACTGGTTTAGGCGTTAATTAGACGTTAGTATAGGTGTTAGAAGATGGGTATATGGAGGTGGTAGCCGATCAGGGTGGTGGTGGCTATGGAGGGGTGGAGACGGAACTAGAGGGGTTCGATCTCGAGCTAGCCGAGGCAAGCTTAAGAGAGAAGGCCTCACAAGACGCACATCCCATAGGGACCCATGATGGCCTATATATCAAACCCAACAAGTAATTATTAAGAACAATGCAAAAGAGGGTTGAAACTATGCACACTAGCATTGTATTTACATTAACTACACAGTAACTAAATATTATCAAAACTTTTCAATTCAAACTCGCAGCCTAAGCGCGACCGTAGAGACCTGAGGTTTTTCCAGCTATAACTGCAGCGTTGATCTCCCCCTATAGGGCCGGCTATTAATACGCGGCTCCCACGGCGGAGGCATCGACCCTGCCCCAGATGAAACTAAATCGGCCAAGAACTTGCTAGTAAAATCGGCCCTACCACCCGTAGAAAAGAGCTCGAGAAATTCCTCGTCATGATGAAAGTGTTCCATCCCCCATACTACACAATTCGCCAAATACGCCAACAACGGGTCAAGCTCCTTTCCCATACGCTCAGGGATATTTGCACATGAGTATACCATCAGCTCGATATAAGACCTGGCCACATGAGGTTGCTGAAGACCTCTAACTTCTATCCTTTTTATTGCTGCACAGATGTTCTCGAGGGCTAAACTTTTCAGACGAGGAACATTATACATGTCCCCGAGGGTGTAGAGCTTTGCGTTTGGTATTAGGACCCGAGTGTTTCTTATGTAGTGGCCGGGATCGAGAGCTTTCTCGACCTCATCATCGATATTGATGAATTCTGTGTATTCTCCCCTATAACAAAACTCCAAGAACTGACAGATTGTCTCCTCAGAAACATCCCTCATTTCCATAATATTCTCCCGACCCTCCTTCATCTCGTTGAAGACGTGGCTTTTAAGCTCTGGAGATAACTCGGCGAGGAGCTGTTTGTGAACATGAAAGGTCTTGAGAGAGGGGCCTGCGAGTATGGTAAACATCTCGGACCCAAGGAATCTATAAAAAAAACATGGAGTCAGCGTACAGCCAGCTAAACATACGTACACCCAGATACATTGATAACTCATACATGCATGCATCCCGAGGTGCACCCACATACGAAAGTGCATTTACATACTTAGCGTAAGTATAGGGGAGTGATTTGTCGGCCATTGTTTCGTTATGCTTGATTCTGAGCCTCTGCGAGTGGTATCGACAGGCTGATATATAAAAGGACGGCTACATGGTAGCTGGCGCTGTCGTCTTTGTATAGACTTCTCTCCCCGCACCCGTAAATGGATGCGTTGGCCTTGACAGCCATGTGTAACACACTCGAGCAAATTCTTGATTTCATTGACTCCGCGGGAAGTGAGCATTGAGTGCCCGACTCTATCCAGGGTTGTACAATAGTGAGAATCGCCTCGCGCCATGCCAAGAGTAACTTGTGGTGGTCACATCACGCGGCTTATTCACGGGGTATCACTCGGTTAGACTATGGCCACCAGTGATTTTTTTTTTTTTGTTTACTTCATTAATTACATCCAGCCCTTAGGCTATGGCCACCAGTGATTGATTCATTAGAAACTATTGGAATATGGGACGGATGGTTCAAGGCTTAGGATTGATGTAAGCTATTTATAGAAGAATTTCACGGGACACGTTGTTGACGACGAGACTTCGGTTGGTTATAATTAGCACACTGGACAGGTCGGTATGTACGGAACTACTAAGTACGGTATTTATAGTATTACGTGCGCATGTACACCTCGTTTGATCTGTGTGAGGCGACAATTGAATTAAACGAAAGGAAGGGGAGGAATTAAGGCCCCTTAATCTGCACAAGTACATGTATATAGTACAGTACTTTTAAAACGAAAAGTGTCTACAATACATAGTAAGTACAAGTATGTACATGTAGTTTGGTGGTAATAACCAAATTATACAGTACAATATATATGACAAGTACATTCATACCACTTATAGGCCTGGCCTAGGTATTTAGGAAAGAGTGCGGCTGGATGCGAGTATGAAAAAAAAAAAAAGGAAAGAGTGCGGGTGTACTAGCAGGATGAGATATACGCCGAGTGATAATTTGTGAATCTTGCACTCATGGGCCATCACTCGGCCCGGAGAGTAGACACCTTACACGGTGGGCGCACAAGCAGTCCTGGGAGGAAAGGGAAAACAGGCTGTATATTCGTATTTAGGAGCGGAATAACGACATATAGCTGCATTGAAGATCTATCTACATATAGTAATAAATACATGCGTGCAGCTGCACAGGGGCAGGTGCTCTGCTGCCGGCGCCTTTTACCCATCCGTGCCCAAACGCAGATGAACCCCAGCCTCAACCAAAAGCCTCATGCTCACCATACTCCAAGAATCCAATTCCATTAACACCCTCAATTTAAACCTCCCTCTCTCTCCAACAACCCACCCTTAGCACCGCGGCGCCAAGCCATAACTACGTGCCAGCAGGGTTCCGATAAGATAACGCTCATTCACCTCACCTCACTTCACCGCACCTCACCTCCACCACTATATACACCCACAAACTACACACGCAATGTCGTCCTCCCGTCCCGCCGCCCCTGCCGCTACTTCCGAACCTACAGAGAAATCTTTCTTCGAACGTACTGCCTCACTCTCTCCTAGTAATGAACGAGCTAGCTAGCTGACACATGCCACTAGTGCAGCGCGACCAGCTCGTCAGTGAGATCGCGCTATCGCTCGAGCATGTGCTCATGAACATGAATGTGCTGAACCGCTCTTTAGAGGGCGTCATTGCTGTTAGTCCTCCCCCTCTCTGCTGCGGTTGGTTACGGTGGAGCATTGAGCTAATTGGAGAGACATACAGGTCGGCAAGGAGTTCGAGAGCGTCGAGGCACTATGGGCCCAGTTCGAGGGTGTAATGGCCAAGAACCCCGAGGAGATGAAGGGTGCTGAGGAGGAGGGGGATAGTACGGTTGTTTATGGCCAAGGGGCGGGGAGACGGTAGTGTACTGTGCTCTCCTCTCCTACTTTTTTCTTCTTATGGTCTGTAGCTTGGTAGGGATGGTATTGATCTTTGCTAGATAGTTGCCCGTATGAATTTTTAGATGGGGCAACTATTAGTATGGTTCTTTTCTTTCTTTCTTGGTTTTGGCGTCATTTAGCTCATGGTATGATAGTTTCTACTTAAGATACGTAAATGTACTCTACCCGTAAATGTACCCTATCCGGGCGGTCGCCCTAGCTAGCTACCAGACAAAAGAAAAAAAAAATGAGCGTAAAAATACCGTACAGTCCTTCCCCTGCCTAAAGGTTACGCACCTACCAAGGGCCGCCCATGCCTCAAAACAAAACCAACCTACCTAAGGCCCACAACAAAACATATCGCCACAACAATCGTCGCCAGTATGATGCCTGCCAATAACCCTAGCGGCTGCATCATACCCAACATGCCCATCGACGTCAAGAACGCAAACACGCCACCGGCAGGCGTAAACGCGCCATACGCATATGCCTGGAACCCTGCCGCTAGACTCCCTGTGCGACCGCAGGTATTAGCCTCTATCTATATACCAGACAAGCGAATATCTAAAGACGATATACGGACCCGCGACAACACCAGCTGGTCCGAAGCCCACGACGAGGGAGATGATGAGAACGATGACCACGATTGACACCCAGATGATGAGCAGCTTGAAAGCCTCTATGTACCCCAACCCAACCCAGCTCGATTCATTAGCAACAGCACAAGAACAGAAACACACCGAAAGGGTACTCAACGAGGCCCACTAAGCCAGTCCAGCAGCCCAGCAAACGTATCACTAGCCCATTGCGCAAAACGCGCAAGGTATCCCGGCTCCAGCTCCGTGTACCACACCGTGACAGAGTCAGCCACCTCCTGGGCCGTCTTGACGTGTGTCTGGATCCTCTCATCGGCGAGGGCGGCCTGTCCACGCATTGCAAGCTCTTTGGCGCCGGCAAGCAGGGACTGCTTGGCGCCGGAGGCGTCGTCGGCGAACCACTTTGCGAGGCCGGTGGAGATGCAGTTGGAGGCGCTGGTGATGAGGGTGGGGAGGGTAGGCATTGTGGATTTTGTGTTTGGGCGAAGGATGATTGATGATTGGGGGGTCTTAGGTAGGTTGTAGCCTGTAGTATAGTGGAGAAGGTGGACGATGTGTGTGTGTGTATATGTGTAATTCGGAGGGAGGTCTGGGGGGAGGGGGAGGACTGAAGTGTTATATATGCCTGCGTATGTTTGCTGGCAGCCTCGTATAGGAGGTTTTCCCATCCTGCTATTCGCGGCATATATTGCGCCCTATGATATGATATATACATTAACCAATCCGGGAACAGTTGTAGGCAGGTACATCCACTCTATGGTGCGAGAAGAGGTACAGTCGCAACTCGATATGCCGGATCTCAATACCCCGGATCCTTGCTGTCCCGTACGAAATCCTTTGGGATTTTTACTCCTATTACTGCAAAATCAATTTGCTATCCCGGATCTTCTGCTATCCCGTACGAAATCCTTAGAATCTTGGCAATCCGGCATATCGAGTTGCGACTGTAGAGGGAAACCCTGATTCATTAGCACCCGCACTGAAACCCCTAATTTGGGGGGTTAGATGGGATGCTTGAATCTCGTATGCCGCCAAAAATTCCACAACTAAAACAGCCTAGTCCCAGGGCTTGTAAGATATAGGACAGTGCGAGTAAAAAGTTGTATTGTGCACGGCTTGAAGGCTGATTCTGCTTGGGGTTATAATTGAACTTGGCGCCGCCAGAGTGAACTCTACTATTGGCCTGAACCCCCTGTTCGCCGGTACGGGGGGGCCGCCGCCGTTAATTCCGTGAACGACTGTATCCCTTGGACGGATGAAAGTTGTCAAATTCGCGACCTGGACCGTGCACCACTTAGTAGGGGAGTTATACTGCTTGATATGGTAAATAGCAACAAACGAACCAAACAAGAATTTCCAACAGCTACCACACGAGGTTAATATTAGCTGAAAGTGGTAGGTCGCGAATTTGATAAGTTTTATCTGTCTAAGGGATAAATGTACTTGGGTTAGGCAAAAGGAACATTGTTTTCTGGTAGTAACCAATTTGACCCCCGCTAGCACGTTTTTATATTCAGGTTCTTCTTGCGTGACCCGGGTATATATCCTGCGTGTTGAATCGCTATAAGTACTGCTTACATGTAGGTACATCATGCTTATTACTAGCTGTCTAATGATGTATCTAGTTGGCCGTCACTTTTTGATTCAAATAGCATACTAGGCCCCATTAGGTGATTAATAGATGTATTTCACAGTAAATCAAACTTTAAGGTTCCAGCTATAACTTATTTTTCTAATTGAGTACATGTACCTCAAGGAGGTGATGGTCGGGGGGTTTGGCGGGCTCCTGCACGTGAGATCATCCCTGTTCAATGCCGAGTGACGGCGAATGACCAGACATGTACCTTACATACAGGTTAAGATTGCCACAGAAAATAATACTATAAAATCTCCGGCTGCGGGGTAGCCTTTGGGGGGACTGAGACTTCATCGGTGGGGGGACTGAGCCTACATCATTACATGTATGTACATGTATGTACGTAGAAAATACCGCCTTGGCACCCGAGTGATCGGTCTTGAAGCAATGTTCTGGAGGTACATGTAGCTTAACCTGGCTACATGTACATGTATGTATAGGAGGGGTTGAGAGCTTAACCTGTTAGGGCATGGGTATGACTGCGCGCTGAGCACTGAATGAATCTCGATTGATAAAAATCCACCCTACAATATAGCGTCTAACCCCTGCCTAGAACCTCTCGATGAAAGACATGGCCGATGTTCGTGGGGTAACAAGTGAAAGTTGCTCTAAATCGGAACGGTCGATATCTAGAAACGTCTCTTAGAGGTCAAACAAGGTGAAGTTTACTCCCTCCCTGTATGGAGCGGCAAATGTTTCAAAAGTAATTTTTACCAACGGTAGTAACTTACTTTACCACCGGTGGTGAAAATAATACCATGATTTATGCCTATAATGCCACTTTTTATGGTAATTATAAAGCACAGAAATCCCAGCCGAGAGGGGCTATGTAATGCCAATATATGAGCCTTATTGTCCACCGGCGGGGAATTTCACCACTGGTGGCAGGCACTTCACCACCAGTGGGAAACCTTCATAAGTGTTTGTAATGATGATAGCGCAGCATAAAGACTAAAATTTAGCTATTATACTGGAACAAGAACTGAAATTAAGCGCCTATACCATCGGTGGTAAAATAATTCACCACCGTTGGTAAAATTACTTTTGACACATTTACCGCACCATACTCCCTGGAGCTAGCACAACTCACTGTATGGTGCAAATTGTCAGCGAGACAATTCAATTTTAGGGATAGAAATTCAACAGTGGTTTATATATATATATACGTTATGAACTGCTTCGCTCAATTAAATACGTAGTACGTACTTTGTATACCTGTACTGCCCATATATGTACTTGTATGTAGATGAGCCTACATGTATTCTCCCGCAGTCCCACGACCGACGCAACTGAGTCATTCCATTGGCTCGATGCTTCCCAACGACCACTCCCAATATATACATGTATATATTAACAAAGATCCTCTAGGTCCCGTTCTATGTATTAACAGGGACTGGGATCAAGGTTGGTTGGTGGTTTAACCATTCCATTTTTCGCGGTGAGACAAACTAGAGATCGACCCCGTCCGGTTTCAACTCCATCCAGGGCCCCAAAGTCACACCCAAGTCTCCAAACTTACGCTTGACCCTACTTTCAAAACACGTCTGTGACCCACCGCGCCGCACCTCAACCCTTTGGACGCGTTATTATCACGTGAAGTCCGAGGGCGGCTATCTTTTTTCCTTTTTTCCACGCCCGGAATTTTTTTCTGTGCGACAAACAAACGCGGTGCGCACTTGCGTTCCGCCTGCATATGCAGTGGAAATGCAATTCGAATCAGTTTTAAGTCTCACTGTGGGGGCCTAACAATAGCTGCACTTTACAATTTAGCCCATCTCAAGCATGAGAACCCATCATCTCAATCTCAAACGCTCTTTTTTCTTTCTCTCTTCAGCTGAAACCTTCCGGGGCTGGTTGCTCAATTACTCGAATTGGGAACTTATGTCGTTTTAGATTATTTCGTTGCACAGGTACTGTAGGGCTGCCTGTCGGCCAAAAGAAAACACGCCTGCATCTTGGTATCATTACCAGCTGCTTTGAACCCCAAAAAATATCCAAACAAAACATCAACCAGGTACATGTAATCCTTGAACTTGCAAAATCAATTAACCGGTTGAGGAAGGGCCATATCGTATCATTCATACTACATGTTGTACATAGAAATACTGCTTGCTCTTTGGAACCCGCCGTAGAAGCCAGAGAGCAGGGGAAAGTAGATCGAATGCTGTAAAAAAAAAATGTAGATAAAATAAAGCATTTACAAAAAAGAAAGGACAAAAACGAGTACTCCACCCTGACGCCCCCCTCTTCCATCGATGATAGTATATGGCGCGTTGCAATTGCTTGCCTCTCTTTCACACTGCCACCACCACCGCCCCCTAGAAACAAAACCAAACATTGAAATCAAAAAGACGACCCCCCCCCCCGGACCACGCTGTGTAATGATAAACAAATAGAATACAGGAGATACATAAGCTGAGCTACTTTCCCAAACAAAGGTCAAGCACCACTCACTATGCATAGCAATTCATTCAACTCGTGATGCATTCGTTTTTTCTTCTTTTTTTTTTGCCCAAGCCCTGCTTGGCGGGTTATTCATTTTGAGACATTGAACATTAAGCCCTTTCCCGCTTACTCCACTGCGCTCGATGCAAAAAAAAATACACCCGAGAAGAAAGAAAAATATGAAAAAAAAGAAGAAACGAATTGGATAAGTCAACAATAGGTAAACGAGTACGCCCCCCCGAAAGGTAAAGTAGGAAAGAAAAAGAAAGGGTAAAGACATGAAGATTTGAAGAAGGAAATGGTATGATAATAAAGGGACATAAGTATAGGTATACGCGTAGCTCGTACAGAACGAATATCATATAGCAGATGAGTCAAACTGTAAAAAGGAAACAAAAAAATTGAAAGAAAGAAAAACTTATTATAACCATGGTCGTCTTTATAAAATCGTGCACTTCTTCTTCTTCTTCAATTTCTTCTGGCCATGACCCACTGCCATGTCCATCGCCAGGTCGAACACCTCATGTACGCCAACCATGTCCTTACTACTGCACTCAGCATACCGCGCGCCCATCCGTTTTGCGACTTCCTCGCCCTGTACTTGCGTTACAGGCGTCATACCGTGCGTTTTGAGAAGCTCAATTACGTTTCTGTTTTTTCGAAGATCGGCTTTGAGGCCGACAAGGACGACGGGGGTTGATGGGCAGAAATGAAGGACTTCAGGGTACCACTAGGAAAGATGTGTTAGCCAATATTGATATTTAGATTTTAAGAGCGCAATATACCTTGTCTAAGACGTTCTCAAGGCTGTGCGGAGAGTCTATCGCGAAGCAAACAAATAGGACATCGGTTTCTGGATATGATAATGGTCTTAAGCGGTCGTATTCCTCCTGTCCGGCCGTATCCCATAACGCCAACTCCACAATCTTCCCAGTGGCCTCGTGTGTCTTATGCGTGATGTAGTTCTCAAAAACAGTCGGTACATATTTCTAAACAACAAATACAGATCAGTCTAATGTCACGTGGGATCGCGAAACAATTGCGCGATAAGCGATAAACTTCGTCACATGGAACAAAAGGGGGGGCGCACGAACCTCCGGGAAATATCCTTGTGAATAGGAGATCAGGAGACATGTTTTTCCACAGCCCCCGTCGCCGACGACGACGAGCTTCTTTGAGTATGAGGGGGTTACTCCAGGAGTTGTCACGCCTGTTGAGCGTGATGTTCGTGAGACTATTGTTGATGGGTCCGACATCATGGAGGCAGGTGTTCCGCTAAAAAGGAATTAGCCGCCAGATTAAGAAGATACCCAATGAAAACATAACTTACATTCTTGAATGCGCGTTCGCCCAGCTAGAAGCACTCATTGTGATCAAATACTGGAACGGAGTGATAACAGGGCGGAATGTAGCAAGGCCTGGTTCCTGAGCTGGCTAGCAAATAGAACGCGGGCTAAAACGGGTGATGTAGCTAAGGCGACTCCCTTCGCAGTCGATGACAATTAAGGACGTTCTTTTATGTTGGGCAACAAGACCTAAGACTCAAAAAAACGAGTGAGGTCGATGGACAAACTTCTTGATGATGGTAAACAGAAGTTGTGTCAAGAGGAGGGGTTGGTTGAGATGGTGATGGTTGATGATTGATGATTGATGATTGATGATGGAGGGGAGCAGATGGGGGCGTTTTGAAGAAGGTTTATCCGTTGGGGCAGGTCCGCAAATCAACAACAACACAACACAAGTTGGTACGGTTGCCGCGGTAACGCCAAGGTATCGGGGGACTGAGTCGCGGACACCCGCAAAGCTGTGAACACCCGCAAAACATCGGGATGTTGCGTCATATGTGCCTAAAAACAGAGATACTAGGGATAAAATGGCAAAAAGCCTCGCAAATCCGTGTTTTCAATATATCAAGGATTCGCTTGATTGGTTCCGAGATCGTAGATGAGACAATCACTCCAGGGAAGAAAAATGCTGCAACCCTTGTCAAACATGCGGGGAGGGCATGTCAAGGTTGTCAACAACGACCTTCCTCGTGCTTCCTTCTTTTTTTTTTTTTTTTGTTCTCGTCTATCAAACATTGGGATGTGTGGATGGAATTGCAAATAGTTTATGCAGAGAAGTGGGGTAAGAGCACCATTACAGTAGAGGCCGAAGAAATAGTTACTTGGGTTTGATGAAAGTTCTAAACAATGGAGCAGGAGATAAACACCACGCACTACTGAGTCTTATTATCACGAAGTCTGTGAATAGAGTAGATTCGTGTTTCTCGCTGTTTTAACAGCATAAAAACACGCCTTGACGGGCCGCCGTCGTACAGACTTGCATGGGCTGCGGAGTTTCTAACGGCATGCGGATTTGCCTAAGCTAGGGAGGCCGCAGTTTGCAGAGCCCGGACAGACTACTAGTATCAACTACTGTGGTGCAACATTTGGCTGTGACGTAAATTTCCTTGCCTAGTTTGGTAGGCCGCCACCACAAGAGCAGGTCACAAACCCAATCATCGACCGTCACTCGTCAATGCCAAGGTTACTAATCCTCTAGCGTCACAACTAATGCGGGTTAGTAGTACCATCTAATATTCAAGAGAGTAGATGCGCTTACCAGCTTCAAACACAAGAATTGTGAGGTAAGCTTTAAACCATATACCACCTCTCGGATATCTATTTCAACTATCGACACTCGCGAAAAGGTATGCCGAGCATAGAACATAGTCCTCGCTACGAGCCGCATTTAGTTATACTCTCTAACGATACTAATAGGAGGCTATAAAATACATGTATATATGATATTAAGCCGGATTTTTACACGCTATAAATCTGCGCCCCTTTATTAAGCTCCAGAATTAGGACTCATGGCGGCACATGCACATACATACATGTATATATATGTATGTACATACAGCCGCGTTCGAAAAGTCTGTCACACCAAGTCTATTCATGTAACCATTACTCTTGCGCATACTCAACAATTGATATGTATGGCTACAAATGATTTATCGCAGCCTTCTCTAACTATAGTCTCGGTTAGAGGGGGGTTGGGGAGCAGAAAGGACCCCTCATAGTTTGGCCCGGGGGCGCCAAGTCCTTTTGAATGTTGATGTACATGTAGGTAGCGTGACTTACTAAAAGCATACCTGTATCACTCTTGGCAAAACGATTTATATCATCATTTATTTCGTAGCCGGAGCAATATATACATGTAGGTACTTTAAAACCATCACCTTCCAAACTGTATATTATCAATTCGCTCCTCAGAACCCTTTTCCATCTCTCCACGCTTCATTTCATCACTTCGAATTCCACCTCTCTCTGGAACCCCAAAGAGTCTATCCATATCCTCCAACGTAAGACCCTTGGTTTCCGGTACGAAGAAGAATGACCAGAACCCCATTAGAATCATCAACGCCGCGAAAAAGAAGTAGGTCCCGTATCCGAGACTTGTAATCATATATCTGTATTTACTGTTAGTAAAAAAGGGAAGAAAAAAAGTTCCGACCTTCGTCAGGCTTCAATATGGGATCTTACGGGGTTGTACGAGAAATGATAAAAGACCAGAGCCATTGGTCGGCTGTTGTTATGGCAACACTAGAATGATCTTAGCATTTCTTCTAGGAGTTCGGATAGAAAATACACACCAGAACATACGGATACCAATAGGGAAAATCTCCGAGCAATACACCCAGGTTGTTCCCTGCCAGGTCATACAATAGATCTTCAAGGTAGAGACCATAAGTGAGAATTCTTTAATGCAAGCTAGGAGAGGGGGGGTGGGGGTACACACCATTCCATAAAGATAGATGCAAACCATTGCAAGGTATCCCCAACCAGTCTGTATAAATCTTCCTTCTGCGGCTGCTTTTGAAGGATCGGTTTTCATAACATATCCTCCTATATACCACATCGGGATGCTACCCACAAAGGCACCATAAATCAAAGCCTTTCGTCGTCCAACTCGCTCACATAACCAAACAGAAAAGATAATCATGCCGAGGGTCTTGGCGATCCCGTAACACCCTGTGGCGAATAGCTTTGTCGAGGTTCCTGTTAATCCGAGGGTTTCAAAGATACGAGGCGAGTAATATGTAAGAATCTATCTCCTATTAGTAGATATAGCTGGTTGGGTTTGGATCGTAGCAGGAGAACGAACATTAACACCAGTCAAGTTCTGGCAGGCCATCAACAATAGTCCGATACCAATACGGTTCCTGTTCCCTTTACGCATCATTTCTTGGAAGCTCGCTTTTAAAGTCCCTCCTCCTGAATTAAGTTTCTCAAAATCAATCTGGTCCTTGATCCCACTGATTTCATCTAGAATATACTCATGATCTCCAGGAAGATTCCGTAAACTAACCAAGTTCTTTCTTGCCTGGTCCCAGTTATCCTTCTTACAGAGCCAACGAGGTGATTCGGGAGCGAAAAAAGATACTAAAAAGAAGATTGCGCCGGGGGCTAGTTGTAGCCCCATAGGAATGAGCCATTGAGTTGGGCCAGCAGGGTCTATGGTTCTATCCACAGCGTAATTGATCCAAAATCCCTATTCGAGTGTCAGATCATTCTCAGGCGTTGCACAAAATTTGGGGTAAATTATTACCAGCATTCCACCGGCTTGGCTAAGCACTTCAAAAGTCCCTACTAGTCTTCCACGAATACTTGGTGGAGAGGTTTCGGCAATGTAAACAGCTTGGTGACATCAGTTTTTGGTTACACGGGGATTTCTTTTCGGGCAAATGACTTACGAACGATCAATGATGCACCACCAATTGCTAGACCAGTAATTGCTCGGCCAGCATAGATGAGTGATAGGCGCCCAGCTGAAGCAGTCTACTCATACGGTCAACTTCCTCTTTCCTTTACATAAGAATTAAAAGAGGATTGTTGATACACACCATCATGGCTGCACCAATACAGAAAATCATTGAAGTCAACATCATCCCCTTTCTGCGCCCCCATCTTTCAACGAGTGGAAAAGTTAAGAGTGACCCAACAACACAGCCCGCTTGGAATGTTGACACAATATTTCCTGAAGAAGAAAAATATTAGTTCCCAGCGACAGAGCCCAACTCTCGGGAGCTTCTCGGTACTCACCCGATAATGTATCGCGCTCATGCTGACTTTGGACATCCAGTCTAAAATCTCGCTTTTAACGAAACAATTTTAGCAAACCTACCGAATCTAGGCTCTAGATAGGGAATGGGGTGAATACCGTGAAGGATGTCAACGCCTGGGTGCCTCCTATAAAAGAACTATCGAACCTTTATAGTACAAAATACCTTGTTAGCAATGTTACTATCTTCTGTATACAGTCACAGACTTGTCTAACCCTACTGCTACAGCAGACATTGACACCCCGAGACCTTCACATAACCAAGAAGTCAGTCGTGGTCTAGAAAGCGCTAAGTGGCGATATACTCACCCAAAAGGTGGATTTTCCAGTTCCTGACCTCCTTCGGGTCATTGGTGTTGTCTGCGTGGAACATAGTTCACAGCTAAGGCTATAATTCTGCCTCGAGGGATAATTGGTAGTGGAATTCTACCTTGAAGGACGGGATGCAAGACCGAGGCGAGTGTGGCTATGTACTGACAAGGCTTCCGTGAATCTGGGGGAGAGAAGCTTTTTAAAGGCCATTTCGCCTCGTTAAGCGAGTGGTCGTAGTCACTTTTATCCAGGAGTGCATGCATCAAACTGACCATAATAGCGGAACCACTGCTCCAACGAGCATTTCGAGACGGGGCCATGCCCGCTCAATTGTGTCGGAATAGAGAGTTTTAGCTACACGGGTTGGACAGAAAGTCGAGCACTTGGACAGAAAGTCCTGCATCTCTTATTGGCTAAATCCTTGTAAGTCTTTGCCTAAAACAGCTAAAATTTCTGTCCAACCTGTCCGACTTTCTGTTCTAATGCTTGTTTCCTTCTGTCTCTCGCACGAATCGAACTGGACTGGAATATTAGACTTTGGATTGGTCAAATGCCTGTTGAGCCTCAATCCGACAATGCCAAAGCGTAACTTTTAGTCGTCTTGACCAATAGGTAAGTGGTATTTCAGCCCAGTCCAATTCGTTATTCCTGAGATTCTGCGGTAATTAGGATACCTGCAGTAAGTCGGTGATCGACAGTGTTGTCGCGATTCTAGATAGGATCAACATGCTTAATGCGGGGTCGTCTCCGCTCTTACCAGAATAGCCTAGGTGTAGCCGCTTGCTAAGGGCTCCCACTCAGAGTAGCCTTTCCTGACCACCTACTAAAATGACAATAACTACTACGCCTGGTGTAGTCAACAAACAAGGCTGCAATCCAAATAATTCATTTATTAGCTCTTGAACCCTTAAGCGTCCCTCCTGATGTTTTCTAATTGACAGTTCGATGTCAAACTTTCACAAACTGGAAATCTAGGCTCCCTTGCCCACCTACTTCTCTGAAGGACTACGGCTCTCCTCATCATTTACATCGTCGGTATAAAGACGAACAGATAGCAAAGAATCCCTAACCAAGAGAGCCAGCAGCGGAGCATCTCCGTCCATTACCGTTGCTCGGTCCCCTTGGCACAAATCCCATAAATGCGGGGTAACTCGGCTATTGAGCGTCTGGGAATCTTTCAAACTGTTTTCCAGGGTTATGAAAAGCTTAACATACCCACTGGCAATGTTAGACCACATCAGGATTCGCCAAGGATATAATTATTCAAACATTTCTTCGGAGGCGCCTCCGATGCATATGGACGACTTTACCATACGTACTTAGCGGAATTTCGGATTGAGCGGGAGCACTCGCGGTCATGATTATTTTATCAAAAACTCTACTCCGGGGTCCTGGCCTTCTAATACATACCTTAAGTTGTAAATATTCGACCTGAGTTCTTATAACCGATTATATATTAGATTCTAACTACAGTCCTTACACCCGCATCTAAATCTACCCACCCGCTGCCAAAATTAAATAATAGGATCATTCTCCAGTGAATTACTATATCAAATACAGGCAACAGTCTTGACTTCGAGGTTTGAGCCATTTGGTGGTTTGATCTTTTGTATTCATAATATGGGTATAACTCGACTACCTCACCATGGTGGATGGGAGGATTTTTTGGAAGTTGATGGTGCATGAGAGGCGGACTCGATTCCGGGACCACACCTTCAAAAATTGCTCTCACTTGGCAAGATACACACCTAAGATTGTTTGTATAAGGCAAACGAATGGATTAGAAACCAATATCTGGATAGGAACTCGCAGCTCAAGACGATGAATTGACGGCACCAGGCCGCTCTCTAGAAAAGCCATAGGCGAGTCTTAGGTCTGGATTGATTCCACATACAGGGCTCCCAACAGTAGAAAAATATATTCCCATCGGAGGTCCTCCGCTCCTGGCGGCCACCAACAATGGAGGACTTCCCGTAAGCTATAGGAGCTGTTCTATCCCTATTTTCTTTCTATTCAATAGGATAGAAGCAATGTGGTTTCCCATAGGACGTAAAGATGACTAGTCCAGTAGTGGAATATGCAGGGATTGTACTCATTGCAACAAGCAATAGAAATCATACAGAAGGAGCAAAACGGATAGGGCCCACCCCTTTGAGAGGGGTCCTAACGATAGAAAAGTTCCTGTGATACCCCAAATAGCGATAGAACAGCTTCTATTGCCTACGGGAAGTCCTCCAATTGAATTTATCCATGCAAACATTTTGTGGGCGGAGTAGACAAAACTGACCAGCAATACCAATAATTCTCTGGAAACATTTTCTATCTTTCATGGGAAATTAGCGGCACACCGTTCTTTTTTTTTTTTGCCACTTAAGATGAAGCATCAACCATCCGCTGGTTCTCAACGCACCCCAAACACCATCAAGCATAAAACACCATCAAACTTTCACTTCGAGTGATCTTCCGTGATTCAACTCAAACCATGGAAGCACTGAGTAGATATTGCTCTATGAATGTAGCATGGAATGTTTTGCCATGGCTTCCGGAGACCTAGGGACTCTAGGAAAGTAATCTTGAGCTGCGATAGTATGAAACATCGTGGCACCTATTGTCATGATATAGGCACGCCAAGATGTCCCACTCATTACCCTACATACATACGATTTTGAATGGCCTTAACTTGCAAGGCTGAGGCTCCAAGCAGTCCAAAAATTGGGACTGGACGGACTATGGACTGCATAATGGCCTAAAATAGGTTAGTGGTATTGTTTATTATGATGTTTATAGTAACTAAATGAATATCCATCCACATGAAGGCTGAAGAGTATGATTTGGAACTTTTTGATATTGATTTAATTCTCTTCGACTGTGGTCATGATACATATTGTCTATGGAGCCGCCTCAACCTAGTAGGAAAAAGGCAATCTAGGCAACATCCAACGGGCCCTCATGCAATCCATAGTCAGACCGCAGGCAGATCGTAGACTAGTGTAAAGTAGACCGTCTATCTGGTCACAATTCAGTCGCGTCCAGGCTCAGACTGGACGATCTGAGGCGTTGGGCCGCCGCCTAGGTTTCTGGGTAAGAATAGATGGAGGTGCCCTCACTAAGCTTTCGGCAGAAGGATAAACCGTCGTAATTTAATTCCATCATCCCTAAAGCTAAATAAATACCAACTTTCCGATAGATACTTGGTTAACCTACGTACAGTATATATCCACTACATATATACATATATTTAGTTGCGCATACTCGTTTGAGCCGGCACTTGGTTAAATATGTTCATGCTATCAATCTAAAATTATGAGTTTGTCTGAGGGGGTTGTTTGGGGTAAGACAGGTGACTGTATGGTAACCTAACTAGACTACAAAACTCCTTTTATTAGGCTAAGCTAAGTGCATGTATATAACGGTAAAACATTCATTGTCTATCACTCGTATCATGTGTTGTAATAGAGCGTATTGGCCAACAACTTCTAAATATTTAGTTCTTGGCGACTGGATTTTGGTGTGGATATCCCGCCAAGAGCTCAGAATTTGAACTCAAAATATGAGCGTGGCCAACACGTTCTAATATGGTGCTGCTCCCGAGCCTAGGAGGGTACCAGTATTGCAAGAGGTTACCGGCCCTCGAGCGGGTACTATTAGAATCTTTATAACATATATACTTTCAAATTAAACTACTAGTACCATATATAGCAGAAAGAGACGTTTCGTTATGTGGCTCAACAGGTAAAGACAACTCAAAATCTCCCATACACCTAAGCCTTTCCAGTAGATCTAACGGGCCCTGAAATAACAAGTAAACTCGGCCCTCTATAGGTATATCAAAAGCTCTCTGTCCCAATTTCCCATTCACCGGACGTTCGCTGAATGGGTAGTAGCCCAGTCAGCGAACGCTTTTGGTGTTGCGGGTTCTCAACAAATGAGTAACCCACTCAAGGCACACCTAGAACGTTGTAGGGGCCGATATGTTGTACTAGGGAACAGTGGCGTATGTATTTGGTAATAGAGTGGTGAGAACCAAGAGAACACAAAAACACGTGATTGGGGCTTTATGTCTAAGTTATCCGATGGGAGGCTCTCCTCCATCGATTATCACGGGGGTAGTAATAATCAATCAGTTACATCGATTAAGCACACTTCAAACACATGTATAGAACTTTGGTTTTGGTTAATTAACTTACAGGATTTTTGTTAGGTAATCCTGTACGAACGTTTTTCCGGCGCTAATAAAGGCGCTTGTCTAGACTTGGACAGTGGTATAACTACATGTAGTATATTTCGCTCAAAATAATTGGACTAGCTCGCTTTAGAGTATTGTTAAAGTGTCTCGATACCGGTGTTGTTATTTTATATAAAAGTATAAATAAATCAATAGATAGAAATCAATAGAGTAGATATTGCTATTTGGAGTGTTACTTGTCTTTATTCCGAGAGTCCCACGTAGCTACCGGGTCTCCTGGACAGAGACAACGACTATGATATAGTAAATGGGCGTAGCAATAACTACTGTAGATGTATATGTATACCTAATAGACAATAGGCTCTTGCTGGCCGGTCTCATGGCAGGTTTCTATTTTGACGTAGTTTGTATCTTAGTATTTTTTATAGTTATCGAACACACCACCAAAAGAAATGACAATCGAGTCTGGGAACGAGACTACTTACTGACTACATACCAAACGTCTTATCTCCATCTACTCTATTTATGCATAGCCGAAACCATACAAAACCTCACTCCTTGCCAAGTAGTGGTGAAATGCTCCAATTTGCTCCCTTTGATAAAGCCAATCCCGCCTGGTTGAAAAACAAATCGTCGATGCATATCCTTGATGCAGAACTCTCCTCCATGAAATTCACCTAGAGGTGCCATGGCTACCCATCCGTCGTTCAAATCACCACTCTCATGCTGTGGTTCCGGGTAGAGGTTGATCAAGCAAGTCCGCAAAGTGAAACACTCATTATCTTTGCTGGTTGACCAAAGGAGCTTGAAACTCGATGAATATTCAGAGATTGTCTTCTCGCAACGGTCTCTTGCGTGTTTGTCCAAAGCCCCTAAGAGGATGTTTTTTGCTTTTGTCATGTTCTCGAACGATTCAAACAGGCATTGCTTAACAGGTTGAACATGCCCCGGCACCCCTGCGCTGTCTTTGGTGATAACTAGGCCCTTGGAGGCGTGGCCCCGTTCCATCCAAGCACCCCAACGGTAAATACCACTACGGGCCCATGGTGCGTGACAGAGGTGTGGTTTAGATAGAATCCACTTCTCGTAGTCAAGAAGTCTTTTATCTTTAGGAAGCTCTGGAGGCTGAATCTCTGCATATTCCTCAATATTCCATGTAGTAGATTCGACAACCCATTTACCAACCTCCGCTCCGTAAACAGCTTCGAACCCGCCGCCGAAATATGCGAACATCCGCCGGTACTTGTTGTCTAAGGCAATGTAGAAGGCCCACCCAACTGCAGGAATATCAACCTGCTGATATGTTGATACAATCTGATCAATCTCCTCCGGACTTTTACCAGTAAAGGTGTTCTTCCTATTTGATAGAAGATCCAAATCAACCTCGAAGAAGACTTCAATAATTCTCCCGCCGCTTCGAGTTATTCGGTAGCTTTTCTCCCCTTTCTTCTTTGCTAGCTCACAGTCCTCCTTCGAAGCTGCCGAAATTTTCATGTGCGTGTTTAATTGTCTCTCAAGCCCCCTATCGCTAGAAGGCTTTTTCTCCATCTGGATACGCTCTCCATTCCTGCATTCAGCAGGGTTAAACCGGTCAGAAATTATATCTGCTAGATGTGGTTGTTTTAGGCAAGCAGCTCTTTTCATGCCGTCATATTGGGGGTATGGTGGAGCTTTGAGGACACCAGTCTTGGTCCACATGCCGACGGGAGGTGGTTCCATATTGATGCTACTGGGTAGGCTTTAACGGTACGTCCGTTGACTGAAGGGGCAATGACTAGAGCTCTCTCGCCCAGTGGGGAATGGCTTCCAGGGGAGTCCGGCCCGCTATGTCGGTCCACTGTGAATGAGGATCTTAGGACTCTAGGTGATGAGTATGTACTTCTGGGTAGATTACTTATTCTCGCTATTAGTATTACTCAGTCGGCCGTATGTTTCATCAAGACCATACCTGAAGTTTACTAGACGGGTATTGGTAGGTGTTGGTAGGTTGGGGTGTCGAGTTTCCGCGTTTGCTCTTCGCAGTATGTTGTGATGAGTAGTTGTGGTTATGATGTAACTACTTACCAACATATATCTTCGGCCGCGTTGGTCATAAAGCATCACTCGACAAAAATGCAGCCTTCTGTTTATGGCAACTCCCTCAATATTTATGGAGAACGAAAAACGAACCACAAGTAGGACTATGTGGGGAGGCTCTTCTGCTAGACTTATGCCTTATACATAATAGTCTCAAGGTTTCGGCCCTTCTCTCGTCGATCATAGAATGGGGGGGTGCTATAATAGACTATTACATGTACTTCTATACTCGGTTTGGGCTTGTAAGTGAGAGAGCTGGCATTTTTCTTTTTACGTCAAGTGTTGTAACGAGGGACAGACAAACGAAGATCAAGTTTAATCCGTCAGTGTATCATGTATTAAGGAAACACCTCCATCCCCAGAAGCTAAAGTCAAAGCACCAGCAAAAGCATGGAGGAAGGGTTACATATATAGCGCTGAACCAAGAGCCAATGCAACAAACACTTGACGCAACACTATAAAGCAGCAAAGGGAGATCGGGTGAAGATGACCTTACTACCTAAATATTCACATAAAACCATCTGCATAACCACACAACGTTATCTGTTTTTCCCTCGTTTTTTCTCATACCTTATCCACACCAACCACTCCAACCTACCAGGCCATGCCATTTAAAAAAGTAAAAGTATGCGAACCCTTCCGCCAACCTGCCCACCCGAGAATCACATCGTTGATAAAGAGATAGAGACAAGAAAAGAGAGGATATACGAAACAAAGGGGAAAAAAACCAGCAATACCGTACCCCTCCAAGACCAAACCGAACCAGTTAAGGAAAGTAACTAATAAAAAACACAAATAAACCTAGCCCCGTTAAGTGCGCAAATATGATGATAGGAAAAGGGTTAACAGGATAAGACAAATGCAAAGAAATTAAGTTCCCAGATATCGTAAAGAAATATCGTCCTGCAAAAAAAAAAAAAAAAAAAAAAAAAAAGGAAGCAGAAGCAAAAGCAAAAGAAAGGGGGGATAGATAGTAGCAGAGTGTGCTATCTTCAATTGATCTATCTCATTTGTACAGCATCCTCGTTTAAGTCTTCATGCTGTTGATGGTCGTGATCGCCATCATGATGCAAAGTAACTATACAAATGATTACGTTAGCAGTCGTAGTTTACAGGGGAGGCGGCAATAGTCAACATACCAGAATTGAACTCTTCAAAAGGATCAAAGTCCTTCTCGCCAGGTGTTTCAAGATCACTTGATAGCGGTACTCCACGCACCCTGGCCGCGCCAATATCAACACTTTCGCTCTCCTTTACACTACGGAAGTTTACCGCATCAATGCCCTTCCCTTGATTTGGGACCATTGGGGGCCTCATATGGCGCAACAGAGCCCATTGCGTTGACCTGAAGAAAGCATGACCCTTAACATCCGATGCACCAGCGCGAGAACCTAGCCGGCGGTTCTCATCCTTTACAAGTAATTTACGTATTAAAGACTTGCAGTTACTACAAACCCCGAGGTTAATTTTGGACAATATTGGGGATTGAATGAGAACTTACTTTGTTATTGAAGGGGAGCCTGGGTGCTCCGGGAAGCCAACTTCATCCCTGAGGATATTCGCAAAGGTTCCATTTCGGTTCTTTCCTTTGAATGGGGTAGTTCCGTACAGCATCTCATATACCAATATGCCCAGAGTCCACCAATCTACAGCACTAGTATGACCATTGCCCTTTATTACCTCGGGTGCGATATATTCCTCAGTCCCAACAAACGAATTTGTTCGGAAATTGGCAATGCAAGATTTCGTATCGATCGCAGGGAGCGAGTTCTGAGATGCGCCTCCCCGGGCAACAATCATAGTTGGTACACCGCCAGGCTCTGACTGTTTTGACAAATCAAAGTCTGACAACATGATATGTCCTGACTGATGTAATAGGATGTCTAGGATATGAGTCAGCAACGGTCAGCAGTGTGTAGAAATCATTTGGCCATACTTTCTGGCTTAAGGTCCCTGTAAATAAAACCCATCAAATGCAAGTACTCCAACGCTGCGGTAACCTCCGCAGCATAAAACCGTGCATCATCTTCAAGAATGCATTTTCCAGGCCGTGTTTGCAAAGCTGTGGAAAGTTAGAAGACAGTCCGTTTAATGCTATGTAAGACAAGTCTCACCTCTGAAGAATTCGCCACCACTACAGTACTCCATGCACAGGTAAAGATGGTCTTCTGATTGGAAAGAATGGTAGAGGGTCACAATGAACGGATGATTACTGGTAGCCAGAATCTCCTGCTCAGCCAGCGCCCTCTTAATTTTGTTCCTTTTAATCATTTCCTTCTTACTCAATACTGTATTCAGCAGTTAGCCAAACCAACCCTTTCCCAATAAAACACTGTAGAAAAGTATTGCTAACCCTTCATGGCATATAGCCTATTACTCTTCTTTTCCCGTACCAGATATACCTTCCCAACATCACCCTTGCCCAGTAACTTAATCTTATCGAAGCTTCCCGGGCCAACCTCTACATTCCTTACTTTGATCGAATTCGAGCTATATGTCCTCCTAAACTGTCCATTCCTAAGCCGCTCTGGAATCGCCTCGCCAGCTCCTGGCACAAGAAGGTTCGATGTCGATGTGCTCCTCAGCTCTCCCGATCCATTGCTGAGCGGCGATGATGCGGCCGGTGAGTAATTCAACGATGGTGGTTTTCCCCCTTCCTCTGTCGCGGTATCCGGCCGATTCCCCTTACTACTATCACCGGATGAGAATAAACCCTGAGCATTTGGAGCCGAAGCCACCCGCCTCAACTTTCGTGCCAGCTCCTCCTTGTTCGCCTGCACCTGCTGGTCATTTGTACTCGATACACCGATGCTAATACCCGGCGGAGACAACGACAATTCGGGCGTTTCCGGGGGAGATGGAGGTGCACTCCCATCATTATGATGTCGGAGCGCCGGGGGGCCCTGATGGGCAAAATACGGGTTCGCGTTTGCTGTGGGTGAGATTTCAGCATGATCCAGCTGGCTGGCCGATGAAGTAGATCGGCCCCTTAGGAAACGGGATTTAGGGCGGAGCGAGCTGCCGAGATTAGAGGTATGGAGCTCACCACTGGACGACGCGTTATTGTTACTACCGAGACTATTTATTCGGAAGAAATTCTTGAGTTTTGTAGGGAAATGAGAGGAAGATGAAGATGAGCCAAAGCGGCCACTGTTGGAGCCTGGCGATGAGGGGGCCTTCCGCTCATTGTGGCCCGACGATGAACCGAATAATTGGGTCATCAGAGCAGGGGCCCGAGGTGAAAAGTTGACAGGGTCAATAGTAGCCAGTGTCGTCTCCGGGAGTGAACTGGGGTAATTCTAATTTGTGTTTGGGGGAAGAGGGCTCTGCTGGTAGTGGTGGTGTATGAGTTTGTCAGGAGGATTCCCAGGAACGGAGAATTATTATTAATGCGGGGGGGGAGAGGGGAAATTAGAGCTTGGCTTCTCCAGCTTTTACAGATGGATAATAATTGTGAAGAGGGGGAGGGGTTGTGGTAACAGCAGGTATGGGTTCGTTGGAGATCTGTGCTGTAAATGTCTGGTGATGGGCGGTTGTGGTTCAGAGGCTGAAAGGGATGTTGGTTGTCTGCGGGAAGGAAGGCAGGAAAGCTTAGAGTGACTATGCCTATCTATGATATATATGTACGCTATGAACCGTAGCCTGGGGAATAAGCAGGCAAGTGAACGAATGAGTGAGTGAGTGAGTGGTGGAGTGAGTGGTGGAGTGTAGCTGGAGGTAGCGGGCGATGATTGGGTTGTGTGTGGTGGTGGTGGTATGTAAAGGGCAGTTATGGAAAGGCTGATGTGGTGTGTGAACAACGAGACAGGTATTATGTATATACCGTGCGCGAACAAAGTAGAAGAGGAAATAGAAAAGTTGGGTTGGGTTGAGCGAGAGGAAAGAAGGAAGAATGGGGAAACAGAAACCAAGGCAGTTACTCTCGGACAACGGAGAGAGAGATCTCAGACTTGGGCTTACACGAAACTGATTGACAGATTGACAGGGAAATATTTTTACTAGCAGGGTAAACACACAACCGTTCCCTCGTATGACGGCGAAATTATTATGGCTAAGTTTGACGCTGCCCGTGGCAGATTATCAAGCAGGGTGGGGGTGGAGCCGCGATGGTTAACTGTTTCTCTGTCAGGTTGTGTAGAGGCAGTTGAGGCGAAGCAAGAAAAGCAGGGCAGGTGGGCGGCGGACCGGGAGGTGCACAGACACGGCAAACAGCAAAAATGGCCGAGGGAGAAGAAGGAAGAAGAAGAAGGAGTACATGTAGTAGAGCCGAGTAAAATAGAACAGAGCTGCCAGATGTTAAAACAAAAAAAAAAAAAAAAAAAAAAAAAAAAAAAAAACAAGCACAACACATCTGGAACGCAAGTTTTACTTCCATCTACAAGTACACGCCTGGCTGGCGGGTTACCTAATTGACTTTCCCTCAGCCTGAAATCCCATATAAAATTCGTGCCAACTTACATGTAGTATATCCACCAAATTGTGGATAGTAGACGGCGCCCACCCTTGCGGGTATGTCTTCCGGTCGTCTACATGTACGCAAATATAATACTTACGAAGTTCGAAAACATGCTCCCCTTTTGGAAAATGCTATCGCGAGAACCATTCCCTACCAAAAAAAAAAAAAATGTGCCTATCCGAACCTAGGGGACAACATAGATATAAACGACTTCCTTTAAACTCGCCCTCCCCTTGTTAGACGCGCGAACCATTTCTTCCAAGAAACGCCAACCTAGCGGCGAATCCATGCCAAGGCCGACCCAGTACCTACAGGACCCCCCTTAGTTAACCGATTGCCGAAATTACAACAAAAGAAACCTTTCTTCCGGTACACAGATACTTGAATGCAAGATGCAAGTGTTCATGTTCAACCGCGTCATCAGTAGATATGGTAATTTGATTTTTTTTTATAGAATCTCAAATCTAGAAGGGGTGGTCTGGTGATGGCAGGTGACACGAATCAAAGGGGGTGATGAGTGGGTCCATTTGTTGTTCCTGCGGTAGCAGCGTTGGAGTCGGGATCCCGTGTTGCGGTTGGCACTAAACTGGCGTTTCATGTTACTCCGTTCTGGGAATCGTAGAATTGATGTTAGGGTTTATTCATATCATATCACTCGTTAGGTTTAGTACTTAAATAAGCCAAGATATAGCTTTTGGTGCCATTGACTTCGTACTAGTACATACAATATATAAAGATATCAACCCCTTATATCTACATATCTTAAGCAAAGTTTAATCTATCCTTAGTCCACTCCGGCTGCAAATATTTGCCGTCAAAGTCAAACTTGAAAGAACTAGTAAACCTATCAACCTCTTTCAGTTCTAGCGTCTCCAATACCGCACCTGCTGCATCCTGTGCCCAAATTGCGATACCGATTGTATTCCATCCACCGTTATTAATGATTCCCGGTGGGATCGGGAACTCTGTCTGCGGGCCAATGTGGGAAATGTATTTACCATATTGGTATCCGTTTATATAGATTTGAACCCTTGAGATTGTGGTTTTCGGGGCACCGAGAACGACAGCGAGGGGGACATCATAATTTGTGGGGACCGAAAGACGGAAGGTGGTTCGCTAATTTAATTTGTTAGAAAGGCCTTTGGATTGCTACGGGATTGGGGTTGCATACGTAAAATTCAATACCAGCACCTACTACACCCTCAAGTGGACTCTTTTGCTTCCATTTCCCGTCATCAAATCCTGGTAGCGCCCAGCCAAGTCTCTCGGCCCTCAATCCGCCCTCATTGTACACACCTCTCACCATATCCACCGGTGACTCGCCCCCAGCATTTCCAAATAACCTCCACTCAGTAAATGTTGTGTTACCACCAGTCAGGCTTGCCTCGCTAATTCCACGTGGATTTCGCGGGCCATCAGGGCCAACAGAGTCTTGATCGTGACCTTGGTAGTCCAAAACAACGAACACCACATTTCCAGTATCAAGGAGTGTTTTGTTCGCAAACGACAAGGTGAGAGTCGCGCTTGCATTCGCGGGTGATCCTGCCCAGGAGCCAATAAACTCTCCGTTTAGCCAAGTGCTATATCCAAATGCGCTCCCGCCAATGGCAGTGAGTGTCACACTGCTAGCTGTCTTGCCGTTGAAGTAACCGCGGTAAAGCTTGATGCCTGCGTGGAAGCCATAGTCATCCGGATATAGAACCGGAAGAGTCTTTGGTTTTTGCGCGTTATCTGTGGTGGTGTGATTTGCGTGTGCCCATTTCGAGTCGTTGTAGCTAACTAGGCGCTCTGGAATCGAATCGCTGAACTTCCACTTAAGATTCTTTAAATCGGGGAGGTTGTAACTAAGTGTTTCAGGCCCGGCTGTGGTACCAACAAGGGAGCCATATGAAGTGCGTTTAATACCTGATGGGGTTCTGCCGTTCCATTTAAAGGATTTAATATTCTTGGGGGCAAAAACTTCGATAGTTGATGTTGAATTTAGATCACCCCGGAGCTCTACGACTGAGCCCTCAAGTGCGGCGGAACGAACGAGATAAGGGCCCGATACAAGAAGATGCTCGTCTGCATGAACATTGGGATCCGAGGTTAGAGCTGGGGCCCAAATATTCCAGCCTGTGATACGGTCCACAATTTGGATGAGGGGACCGTTGGGGAACTGTATGAATGAGGAGCCTCTGGCCTGGATATAGGATACTCTTGTATGCTTCGTGAATGTTAATATGGTATTAAGATAAGGTTAGATGGATTGGAGATTCTTACTTTTGTAAGGTATGTTTCCGTAGTAATCGCGGCTTCCCCAAATACCTTTGGAGTGGCTATGATATCTTTAAGCACAAACTCTACGTGTTGACCTGCGTTTGCATACAGGATCAAGACCGGACTATCATCAATGATAGCATATGTTAAGACCTCAGCAGACGAATATAGGAGTTTGTATTTCCCAAAGCTATAGTCGGTGACGATAATCTTGCTCTCTCGGCCATCAAGCTGAATATTTGGAATCACTAGGTTTCCTACACTCGTCTCAACATTCAGGCCAAAGTTCACCACCGCTCGGGAATTGGAGGTGTTTTGATTGACCCAGTAGAATCCAGCATTGGTCGTCGGGTTTCGGTTATGAACAGTGTAAATTGCGGTGTTGTTGGAGAATCTGTGTTTGAACCAGTGAATATACGTTATAGGCTATCGTGCGGGGTTTATTTTACGTACGTAGTACCATTACCAAGCTGGTTTGTCTCCCGGAGATCGGTGCTAACTCTAAGGAATAGTGTCTACAACAGATTGTGAGCTTTTAATGCTTGAGTTCTTCTTTTTAGTGGGGTGTGCGTTTGTACCAAGAGTTTAATCTGGCGCATCTTGTCACGAATGATTCGAGACTCAGTCAATGGTGCGCCATAGTCATAGGACGTATAAACCACAGGTGCGGCAACACTCCCCCAGTTGGTTCCACCGTAGCTAAATAGAAGAATAATCAGCTCTTATCCCCCATACAAAGTTGGACGACCACCTACGTCATATAAAGACTAATCAGAGAGATCTTCTGCGCAACTAGTGTCTTATAAAACACGTCCGAAAACTCGTTACCAGTGAGTTGTGCACAGTTCTCAAAGCCATAACCACCCCAACTATAGAAATGGAGTACGTGTTAGATTCGATTGGGGCAGGAGTAGTAGGATTATTAATAACATACGGGTCGAAGGCACCTCCCTGATACTCAGGAACGTACGATGGCTGAGTTGGTGAGTAGTTGGTAAACCCTGTATGTCGAAATTTTTTTAGCAAGTAAGCTTGACTGAGGAACTTCTTAGAGAATGCTTTATACATTGGTAGTAGGTCTTGACAATGTTGAATCCACCAGTTGGATTTGCGCAGTTGAAGCCATTGGGGTATGAGTCCAAGCCATAGATATCTAATTCGGCTTAGGTTTCACTCTCAATTGCTACTAGTTTTAGAAGGTTGAGTGCATACCAACTGAACCGCCAACGTCCAGATAATCCGTAGACCAACTTTGGCCTCGCATACCTTTCTCGTTGTGTCTATATCAACATTTAGTTACTCTACTTTTGCCTTAAAATCGCCACCACTTACGTAGAAGGAACTACAACACCTGCGTTTTGGAACGCTTCGTCGATTTGGACCATGTACTTCACACCTGTCCAGTTTGGATCATGGTAAGTTTCGACGTATTCGCTATACAGCGTCAGTGACAGAATAAACTCTTTCTCTACAGAAAGATGCATACTTCTCATGTTGATTCAGAATAGCCATTCCCCCTTCCACAATCGAATTCTTTGCAAATATTTTCCCCACCTCCGTGATAAATGGTAGCCATGCCTGATGATACTTCTCATCATCAGTCCTGTGCTCACCCCATGCCCCAGTAGTAGTCCACAAAGCCACTCCACCAGCACTGGTTTCAGCATTGATATAAGGCCCACTTCTTGTAATAATCCAAATGCCAGCTTCCTTCGCGTAGTCGAACAGTCTTTGAATATCCAATGCAGCTGTGGTGAAATCTAGTGTATCAGGGTTCGGGGAATGGTATGCCCAGAAGAAATAAATTGACACGGCATTAAAGCCAGTCGCTCGGAGTTTCTGAAAGATGTCGAGCCAGAGCTCAGGGACAGGAAGGCGCGGATAATGGAATTCACCCGAGAATATGTAGACGCGCTCGCCGTTTATGTAGAGGGAGCTGCGGTCCCATTCAACGAGGTCGGTTTTGCCTATGGTGTGTCAATATGACATGTTTAAGCATTGATATCTGATACGTACCATTGTTCTTTTGCGCAGAAACTGAGGATGCAAGTAAGCTACTCGCGAGTACAAGGTGCGCGAAAGCGTTGAAAAACCTCATCGCGGAAATTAGTTCTCCTTTCAAAAGATACTCCAGCGTCGCGCTGTGGGGACAATTCTAAGGGGGCTGTCTAGGTATTTATTGATGCTAATGGATTTAAATAAGTTTTCTTTCTTTTCTCTTTCCCCCATATTAGTTAAGTTCCTGAATTCATTATCATCCGAATATTTTCCATAATGGTTTTTTCTTTTCTTGCTTTCGGTTCTCATAAGCCCGAACAATATACGGATAAATTCCCAGAAAGAGGAGAAGCTATCACAGAGGAGTTACGCCGTTGCAACGTTTACGCGAGGACCAGGGACGGTTGATATTAAATCCTGGGGTAAATGACGATTTTTGGCCTTAAGAAGAGTGTATCGCCGAAGATCTCGTTCGGTTCCGGGTGATGGTGAGAATCTAGAGTACAGGTGCTGCAGATGTGCCATTTCGGCTATTCTAAGGTGGTCATGGACCCGGTATTGAACGGCCGACCGGAAGTGAGCTTCGGGGAATCTGGTATGACATCCCCATTAATCCCACTCACAAATCATCACTCTCGTATCACGTCACACATGGTAGGTTTATACCCTCCCAAACAAGTTCCCAAGTGGTATATTTCAGTTCCAATTGCAGCCTTGTTACAACATCTATGGGCAGAGGTGATTTATCACTTCCAAATTCATACCAATTGGTAATTACTCTCTCTATATAGGTAACGGTTGTTACATGTATGTACATACATTACATGTAGTAAATGGACAATCTTAGGGGGTACATATACTTTATATATGGCAATTGGGCCCACTGTACCTGCATACATGTACGTGCTAGGTAGCTCAACATGTAGGTACATGTACTTTCCCATGTTCATCATGTGAGGGCAGCTCATCTTACCCAAATGAATATTAAGTTTGTAATTCTCTAATTTTGTACGAAGTGGATGCCTCAAGCATATGCATGAATTACATGTATCTGATATCTGTACCTACATACGTTTTAGTTCGCAAACAAACTCTGACTGCAGTACACGCGATAGAAATACATGTACACATATAACTACATGTACATATATGTACCGGAAAGTGATGCAACGACTAGATTTACCACTCACGATTTCCACCACATGCGACCCGATTGTAAACCTAATGAAGCAGCAATATATTGTATACAGAGTAAACAGAGGATAAAGAATTCATCAATCATATAATATAAGAAATCAAGGTGCTTGTGGATTTACTAAGGCCTCACCTAATAGTGTAATCCCAAGCCGTTGCATCACTTTTAGGGACCCCTGGGTACACGTATTGGTACGCGCCAAGAAAAATTTACCAACATTTCTGCTAGCTCAGTGTAGGTTTGAAAGTAGGTGTGTGTGTCTATCTCTTCGGTTATAGTTATATGGGGGTAGTCGTTCTACCAAAATTTCCGTACGTCTTGCATATAGAGGATTAGCTGTAGGATTATTAAAATCAGCACTCCTGAAAGCTATCTGTGTCCAACTGCGGGCCTGCTCGGAACTCCTTCGGGTGTGAAACCATTCCAGATCCTGTTGGCTGAAACCTTAGCATCACATATATATCTTTGAGTATCAATTTATCCATTCTACATCCCGCCCTATAGACATACCTAGTCGGGTGAATACACGTATGTGTATCTTTGGCCATGAGAGTCTAAAGGTGAGAAATGAGGGAAAACTCTCTTGGCTGCATGCATACATGTATATATAAAATCTTTTTTTATATGAACATGGGGTTTTGGCTTGGAGCTTTGGGTTCCCTTCTACATGTGTATATATAATTATGTCTTGCATGGTATTATCAAAGGGAAGTTTTCCCAATGCATGCTGTTCTGTGAATTTACAGCGTTCTCAGCACTTGTAATTTATAATTCTCGGGGAAAGCTTGAAATATTCACCACATTGAGCTCTTACCACTGCAACTGGTGTATGTGTGTGCGCTTACGATAATCCATTAAATATTCCTCTCAAAGTATCTGCTGGCTTACTTGTTTCTGATGATTTGATACTAGTACTTAAGTCCCAACTTGAAGGCCAACATTATCTCATGAGTGTCTTCGCCCTTGCATTTTAGACAATGGGGACATGGAGTATGAAACAACACGAACAAGAGCAATTGCAATTTTTTCCTTAAGCTTAGATAAGATCTAACTCTGACCATACATACATGCATGTATGTATCGCATGCTCCAAAAGGTTTTAACTACATGTATATATTCTAGCTAATTTATCACAGAATTCGACTCAGGAGACTGGGGAAGCAATTCTTGTATACTCATTATAATAATAATGATGATATATTTTAATTTTGATGTGCGTTGTACTTTTGACAATATAGGAATGTTGTTCCCCGTCTAAGTGGAATCAAATGCAGGTGCATGTACGCGCCCATAAGTACATGTAGATCCTATATCTGATCGAGGATACCCGAGTGATAGTCTATGAACAACGCCTTATCAAAAAAGCACTGATGCTAGAGGCTTGGCAAAAAAAAAAACGCTTAGAACTACATGTAGAAAGCTCACGGGGGCATAAACACCTAACAATTTTTATCAAAAACGGACTACTATAGCTACCCAGCCGAGCCGCAATCCAGGGTTCGATCACTATAAAACGCGGGTGTCCCCTTTAATGAGAAATAAGATTCACGGAGTGACTTGGCGTGTGAAAGCTGTTATTAAGCTATTCCTAACTTGCAAAATTCGATGTTCCTCGATTTAGCTCATGCCGTGGGCCTTAAATTCTACAAGGGTACATGTAGATTTGTGAACGACCTTAAGGTATAAGTAAGTACATAAATAAGTGAATCTATTAGAACATGCCATCTTAGCGGGCTACTACATGTACCGTATATCACCTACATGCATTATTAGCCCCCTGAGAGGACATGACATACAAGTAGAGTTGATTGACATATTAATTACCTAATTAAGGTAGCCTACATTAAGTACATGTATAGTGGCGGACACTCAAAACCGACCCTTAGTTAAGTTGTTCTAGAAGCTATAGGGAAGTGGTTTTTTATTTATTTCGAAATCCCTTCTGTAGGGCTGTTGGGGGTAGGTAACAGAACTATTTTACAGAAGGACTTTCTTCCTGGACAAGTGTTGTGGTGTTGAAAGTCAGTGGGTGAAGGATAGTTTGATGATCGGTTCTGTGTGTCCGCCACTGTACATGTATCTATACGGACGGTATGTATGCACTCTATGCTCACCTCAACATCCCTGTTACTGCTCCAAGAAGTGTTAGAATTTTGAAAATTTTTTGTATTCTTTTTACAATTTACAGAGCACGATCAATCAATTGAAGAAATTAGTGTATACAGTGGTTCCAAAGAGAAATCTTTTTTTTGCGCCTTAACAAAGGTTAGGGGCTAACTGGGAGCCATTTCCCGCGCAATATAAATAGAACGGTCCTCCCGGGAAAAAAGAGGAAGTATCCCAAAACATCATGAAAGACAATCCTGATCAGAAACGAATAGCTCCAGACCCCCCACGCTGAAGCACAAGACATGACCAAAAAAAAAAAAAACACCTGCCGAGAAAAAAGATGGACAGATAACCAAAGAATGAGACTCAAATTACAAGGAGAAGAGTAAAGTAAAAGAAGGCCACATCATAAACGCACCATAATGAATAGAAGACCCCAGGTAGTACTGCGCTGAAGTCGCTAAAATATTCTGTCAATCCCGGACTGATCTTCAGAAAGTAAATTCAAAACATAAAAAAAAAATCTGGAGAATAAAGACAGTTAAGAAAAAGGCGTGAGACAAACATCCGCTTGAAAAAACAAAGATCAAAACAAACCCCCTTTCCTACCCGTCCCTCAGTGATCTATTCGCACTCATAACGATAAACGCCCTAGTAGAAGCGGTCTTAAGCGGTTCCGAATGCTGATACTCTAAGCCCAGCCCTGTTAATGATGCCTTCTGTGTTCTTGATAGCATTTTCCTTCTGCACCTTCTGGAGAGCTAAGTACTGCTCGGAGTCTTCGACATTCTGCGCACTTTCGGCATCTTCAGCCTCAACAATCCTTGTCGGTATATCAATATCATGGTACTGCATAGAGAGAGAGTGTCGTTCTGGTGACAGTGTTGAAGCCATCGACATGGCGGTTGAAGCTCGATGGGTGAGCTCGGGGGTTGGTGGCATTGATGAATGAGCATCGTTCGGGCTCAATAGGTGTGCGCTGTCATTGCTGGATCTGTGGCGGTGCTTTGGGCGGGAGTCGTGTTCTGAAACCGATTCGTGATCATCATCATCATCCTCGGAATCCGTCATGGGATGGGTGTCATGAGTTGCTGCAGCCTGTGCTAGATGAAGGCCCTCGACAGCGGCAGCACACTGCTCTGAGATATTTCTGATGATGTCCGCAATTGCGTCGGTCTTGTCTCGCAGATGGCGGTCCGCAACGTCAGCGACGCTGTTCTGAGAAAAACGTTTCATGTAGGTAGGGCTACTAAAAAAGCGCCTTTCCATGTCTGGATTGACATCATCAACATCTAAACCCCTGGCGTCAACAGTACTCGCGCGTGATGTAGTCCTTGATGATGCACGTGATGATCTTCTGGACTGGTTAGGGGTAGCTCGGACAGTTGCCTGACCGCCGCTTTCGTTACCGTCGCCATCAATAGAACCATCCATGTACCCAGCAACTTCTGGGGTGTCATTTAATGAGCGAACAATGTGTTCCATATGATGGGCCTGTCCGTCAATGAGAGCACGGAGATGAATGACCACACGTTGAGCCTCATCTCTTTGGCGGATGATAGCTTCGGAGGTGTCATGAAGGGCCGAAAGGTCCTTCTTGTTCCTCTTACGCTCTCGCTCAAGCTGCTCAGCAATTTCTTGTTGCATCACCAAAGCCTCGAGAGCTTCATCCCTCTGCTTCTCTGTACCAGCCAAACGTAAAGTGAGGGAAGCGGTGTCCGCCTTTTGTTGATCAATAAGATTAACGAGCCTACGGTTCTCCTTTTTATGTGTCTCGATCTTTGCTTTAAGTTCTTGGGCCTCCTTGGTAAGTTGCGCAGCAAAGGCCTGGAATTTCTCGAACTAAAATATAGTCAGTACCATCCATCGGGAGTCTTCCAAGATCAATCACCTGCTGTTTCCAGCTCTCAACCTCCTCCAAAAGAAAGTTATTTCTCTTGGAAACCTTTTGTAATTCTGTATCCATGCGGCCTTTGAGGTTGATAAAATCTTGCCAGGCCTCCATAGCATCACGTGAGTACTGATTTCTTTCACGAACGATCTCATTGAGGTGTCGGAGAGACACCTTGGTCATCAAAGGCTTCTTGACAGATCCGCCAAAGAGAGCTTTGATACCTGTGTTACGGCCCATCTTCTCGCAAACATGATCTAAAACATTCATGACATCGTCTTGATTCCACCATTCAGGGTCCTGGATACTCTCCACCTCTCCACGCATGACAATGATTTGACCGGCAGGAACAAGCTTTCCCCCGGCATATGCCGAACGAAGATGTGTAGGAACACCTGTTATTGCTACATCTCCATGAAGAGCCTGGGTCAAACGTGAGATAAGTTTGTTACGTTGGCCTTGAGAAAGTGCCGTCGGTGGTGACGATGTGAGTACAAAGTTTCTGTCTAGATCGATAACAAGGGCATCACTCGGTGCAGTAAAAAGACTTCTGCATTCGGCCGTAAAGCCCAAGATATATGGGCCAGGTTCCTGAACAAGATCCTTGGCATGACGTGCGTGAACTACAGGGACATAGAGACCACTCCACTCGTACACTCTTACGCAGTAACGGATTGTTTCTGCGGCGGCGGTGAGCATTGCGGGGTAGTGACTAACAAAAATCACTCGGCGAGTAGGGGAAAGAGCAGCTTCAATTACACCCACGATATTGGGAATTGAGAGACAGCAAAACAAGGGCCACATAGCAAACTATTAAAATCAGTGAGTGTCTATCAGAAATTGTTAATGTGGAAACTTACATTTTGGAAGCCCGTTGGTGATGAAGGGAACTGGTAGCAGAGGGCGTAGTCTTTCATATCGATGCGCACAAGGTCATTAAGGCGAGGAGCAGGGAAACTTAAAATTCGTGAAACCTCCCTGTAATTATTTTCGTCAGAATTGTCATGATGGGTTCTAACTAAATTGACAGGGATAACATACTCGGCATGAAACAAGTTTGTAGCCTTATTCCAGTGAATCCACATCCCTCTTAGGTAATCACCCAGAAGATTGAAGAGTGGGTATCTAGACAAGAAACTCAAGGCATATGGAATCCAGTAAGTTTCATCGGGCGAATCATAATAGTCAGGTTCATTCCGTTTCCGGAGATCACGAATCGTTTCGGCTCGTTTTTCATCTGCCCTTGACCACACCCGTAGTGCTATCCCGTAAAGTGTGTGAGAAGAGTCTTGTTGCAATACAAAAGTATGATGAACACAATGTGGTTGAGTACGTCCAGTGCAGATCTCGACATCGTGTGGGAAGCAAGCCTGGTTTGAAACACATGATTAGTTATAAAAATTCCATATAATAATTTTTTTTTGGTTGTATCTACCCTCATAGCAGCATGCAGGGCGCGAGCAATGTCATTGTCCTGCTCCAGTCTTGGGCTACTCCCTAGAATTTCTGGCAACCAGAATTGGTTGACAGCCCCCTTAATATGCGTGATTTTTCCCTGAGATGGTGTTGGAGCCTTGACCCATTGGGAAGGCTCTCTACCTACTCCACATACGAGATATGCGTGAGTGAGGGTTTTTGGTGTTCTTTGCTGCATCTTCATGTTCAATGTAGATGGAATGGGCTGTGTTATTCGGCTATGAAGAGAAGACGTTCTGCTAGGGATGGGTAGCGGGTTGTCACTAGCATCTCTCGTAGTGGGACGACCATCTCTATCTGATGTTCTTGGACGGCTAAAAGACGGCTGGTTTCGAAGTGATGGAGGCATCTTGTGTACAATCAATTGACGGGTCGTAAGTACGGTCGAAGGTGACCAGAGATCAAATAAACGAACTAAAACGTTAACTGCAGAAGAAGCAGGGCCTTTGGCGGAATGACTAGCAAGCAAGCAAACAAACAGGCAAGCAAGCAACAGCAGCAAGCAGCAATAGGGACGAAGTCTAAAAAGACAACCCGATATAAAACGGAAGAAAAGACTGTAGGTTAGTTGGAAGCCAGACCCGTGTCTAGATGGAGGCGGGCACGCTCGAGTGACAAACGTTCCTGGCCAGAGAACGACGTACGGAGGGGATTAGAGGATATCGCTATGGGAGCATGAAGGAAAGACAGCACGCGGTAGGCAGACAGAGGGGGCAAAAAAAGAGAGAAAAGGGAAGGGGATAGCAGTGTAAGGGCAGCAGTGGGGAGGAGGAGGCGCTGCTCGGGGGGAGGAAAATTCCTGGGCACGGAACCCAGCTGGGTAAGTTATTTTGTGGTTGACCGCTTTCAGGTGGGCAGCTCATCTTTCTCTCCCCTCCCACTTCACTCGAGTTGGGCTCGGTCCCATCCTAGAGTAGAGTAGAACGGACGCGCATGGCCCTCCACCCAGGACCACCCTACCTCCATCCCATCTGAGGATCCGAGACCTCTCAGTAGCATGCACCCTGAAGCGGGATGGTCTTTTATCCCCTGCTCATCAGGCGGTCCAACGGCGAACGGCGCCGTGGGGTTGGTTAATGACCATGGTCACTGCTCATCCTTTGCTGCCCTGTTCAGTCCCTTGCTCCCTCTCTCTTCCTTCCTTAGAATTCTTTTATTGCTTTTTCCGTCTTTTTTTTTTGCCCGTTCTAGTACTTGTTGCCCTCGGTAACCAGCTTTTACTAGTCGCGGCGACCTGTCGTGCCCGCTTGGGGCGTATTTAGACATGTTGGACAAAAACACTCCCCTTTTTTCTCTATCCTTATCCCGTTTCGTTTGGGGTTGTGTTCACAAGTGAAGGTTAGCCTATCAGAAACCACATCAAGCTGGTACAGGGATTTTTCTCGGAGCGTTCCTGCAGGGTGCATTAGTTTCCCCATCACATTTTACATCTACTGTGCAGCATGCAGCTTCTGCACAGCTTCATCGTCTCTTTTACAGAGCCGCCCACGCCTCGACAGGCTCATCCTATGTCCGAAACGGCCGTGACATAGATACTGGGAATTAAGTTCTAGCTGTCTACTGGCTTTCCAGCAGTCTGGTTTGTAGAGCGACGAGCTCTCTAAGAATCATTTACCACTATCATATATATACTATCTATCACATAGCAGCTATGTAGACGAACAATTCACGTACAAATCTCCACCCTAAGCCACACCGTGAGAGAACTTGTTAAAATCCACATATATTGTGTGTTCACGAAAGAAAGAAAAAAAAAAAGAATAGCTGTTGACATTAATGGGAGAACATGTGCCGTATCTTCTCTATGCCACTAGTACACCCACCCCCACCCCCGTCACGAGTCACTCCCCCCCCCTCAGTTAATTTGTATCAACAACAAAAAGCCAACCCGAGAGGAAGCCCCCAATCGGTCTTTCTCAATCTAATCGGTGCCTGGGCCAATTGACATCCGGACAAATAAG
The DNA here is from genome assembly GCA_024713785.1 of Morchella sp. 2018-W45. Lineage (NCBI taxonomy): Eukaryota > Fungi > Ascomycota > Pezizomycetes > Pezizales > Morchellaceae > Morchella > Morchella sp. 2018-W45. The sequence continues at coordinate 1,575,573 of JAMGYZ010000005.1, forward strand.
TCACCGGCGTCAGAAAGATAATAGGTTCCAGAAGCCTGCCACCCTTACTTCCTGTCCATGCATATATGAACCCAAAGGTCACTGACAAATTCTACAACGATTCTGTATACAAACTACGGCTTACCGAGCTGCATGAGTCGGGATTGATCGCGACAGCGACGATCCTCATAATAATTGAAACCTCCTAACTTCATATCACCCTATCCCGTCATCAGCTAGGCACTAAGCAAACAAACAGTCCCAGTGGTTCGGTAATCTCGCTCGGATTTGTGAAAACCCGCATTTACGCACAAATATGAGCAGGGAATAGAACGGCGGGCTTTATGGCGCCTTCTAAACCATCGTCTTAGGTACCAAACTTCAGTGTTCTTTTTTTTCTTGCCATGTGGACGAACCCAAGAGTAGTGGGACCAAAGAATAATTTATGGTCGCTCCTGAAGATAGTTGAGAAGGACGAAAAAAAATTCTGCATGTACACAATATGCAATTTTAGCGCTAATAGGAGAGATATCCTCGGTGACCGGGGACGGGGCTGCTACTAATATGGCGAGTCTTAAAACCAACTACTTTCTAGGCTTGTTGGCCCGATAGAAATCGTGATAGAATCGACTACAGCACAGCTAGACGTAGAATGAGCCGAGGCTACACAGCTTGATGGAGTAAAAAAAATGTCTCTTACATACTTGATCTCTTGGTAGATCTGGTACGACGCTTTAAGCTTTTGGCGCGAGTGATCTGTCGTGTTGCCTCATGCTGTAAACCCCGTACACCCCACAGAACCCAACCTTCTTTGATAAAGGGATAAAAGGAAACATTGGCTGTATATGTACGTAGGTACACTGTTTTATTCTCGTTCCCGAAAAAGAGATATGTCAAACAACTCAAAGGTCGCGGTTTCAAACAACGACTTGAAGTCGGAGATCTGTAGTGTATCATACATGTATGATCGATTCCACACCTTATTTGTGACGATTTCAACATGGACCAGGAGGTTCCCAATGCGTAGATGCCTGAACCTAGAATGATTCTTGAACGGCAGAGATAGATGGGACACCCCACAGGGAGAGCAGATGATAACCAACAGATTTCTCGTAAATACTCCGAGAGCTTGGATAGGCCTTACCTTTTCGCATGAGTGGGCAATACCTCATTGCCCTGGTCCATCCTCAGAGTTTCCTTCCCCCCACACAACCCCCCCCTCCCTTATGCATGAATTTCCCTGCAGTTGTGTCTCCATCCGCTTACTACTGCCTACCAATGGGGGTTTGTAACTCGCTGGAAACAAGCCCTCCTGCATCTTGATTATCATGACGAACAAGCAATATCCTAGCTCGTGCATTGAACGAGCACCAAGATCATCACCACGCTATTCCAAGCTTAGACACCCTCTTACTACAGGTTCATCCAAGGTCTTTACTCCACCTTAGTTCTATCTCCCGCCTACAAACCAGCAGTTATCGATAAGCACAAATAGCAAGCAGGGAAGGGATTGATAGGCCGAGCGAAACTGAATCTCCTGAACCACGTTGGATATCTTAATATAAACCTCCGGATAACAATGTAAACGAACGATAAGATACTGGTATGCAGATAGGGTGCTAGCCCTGGACCATAACATTATTGCGAATGGTTAAGGAGGGGTGAAAAAAGAAACCAACCTGAAAAAAGGACCAGTTCGATTCAATCGGCGCCCATAGCGGAGGCTAGGATTGGCTACACATTGCTTTTCCTTCCTCTGTTGACCACGGATTTGCTCCATACATATATTTGCACCTTCTACACAGCACCACACACTACATATATCTATACATGTATGTATGTACTTACATGTATGTATTCCTACCACCAGTCAGGTGCTTAAGAGACTACAGACACTTACTAACAGCTATAAATTGATATTTCCAGGGTAGTAAGTACGCACATTTGCTCAGCTAGCGAAGCCTGTAAAGGCGGTTTTTATCGTTATTTACATTTAAGTGTCGCCAGGGCTCAACTACTGGCTTGAAATCCCTGACCGCCTTCTGGCAGGAAAAACCATCACCCGTGGGCAAGTGTACCTACTCTACTCTCGGCAACTTAATACCTTGTGTCACAGCGGAGAGCTGAAACAGATATATTATTACATCGCGAATGGCTAAACGTGAGGGTGAACCCGCCCAGTCGGCATGTTTTGCGCTTTTCTTCCTCTTCCCGTGTGTCGAATGAGGGGTGGAGACCTGCTTCAAGCTTTCCTGGCCACAGAATCTTATTTTTACCTTGTCCAGTATCAGTCCCCCCGAGTCACTGTTACCGCAACTACCCGCGGGTCCACATAACTGCCTACATGTACTCTGTGAGAGCTATACTTCCTAATCATAAATATACCACCAGCCCTTTTATTTGTGGATCGTTCTAACTTAACTTCGTCATACATGCATACTACAGCACACTTTATGACCTCTCCCGTAGGACGAATTGTGCGCCGGGATCGGTGCAAGAAACTGATATGTAGCAATAATATCAATGAAATCTTCCGGGCATCGTCGGATGACTCCCACTAAGTCCACCATCAACAGCCCAGAATTGGGCGTTCACGTACGAACTCCTGCAAAAAAATTCCTGCAGTCAGCATCCCAGGAAAAAAAATATTTAGCACGGTGTCTCTCAGTTTACCCCACGATTTGGTGGAAGTAAATCGTAGAGCACAATTTTGGAGTCACAAGGAGAGACTAGAGGGAATAAAAGCCACATACTCATCACTCCCTAAAAACAGTGCTACCCTCGCAATTTCGTCGCTCACTCCACCCCTCTTTAGAGGATTTATCTGACCAATATTCCCCTCGGTACCCCTCTTTCTAGCTGCTTCCCAGACTATACTTGTCATACCCGTTTCTATCAGACCAGGGCAAATCGCATTGCAGCGAACGTTGGTGCCGGCCAGTTGAAAAGCGGATGATTGCATTATATTGATCACTGCAGCCTTCGATGCGGAGTAATCGGCTAAGGACATGCATATGTGAGTATCAGTTTGGTTTTATACTTTGTGGAGGGAGGAAAGGTACTTGATCCTGCGCCGGACCGTATGCCAGCTACAGATGCGGTGGCTATAATCGAGCCACCTGAAACAGGTTTCGAAGAGCTGGTTTTCTGCATCGCTTTTGAAGCGTATTTTACTGCTAAGAAAACACTGATAAGGTGGGTTTCATGTCAGTAAGTTATTTTCAAGTTCGATGGAGAATGCTCCGTGAAATGGTTATATCACCTCAACGTATTCACTCTCATAACCTCTAAAAATTGTTCCGCCGAGATAGTATCTAATTTCAGGCCCTTTCCTAGGATCCCAGCATTGGCGAAGAATATGTCAAGCCTCCCATAACTCTCCAGAGCTTCGTTGACAATATTAATTACAGACTTTTCGTCCGCCGCGTCAAATGCTCTCGCATGAATCTGAACACTTGGGTATTGTTGTCGGAGCTCCGTCTCAATCTGTGGTAGGTTGTCGGATGCATAATCGCAAATATAGAGGGCCTTTACACCGTTACGTGCATACTGGTTTGCTGTTGCGCGTCCGATTCCGAGCTGTTGCGATTTAAACAGTCAGTTAGGATCCGGTTTAATGCGACGCAATTCTTGCATAATACATGGTTGAAGCTCAAAAGCTAACTTACAGCAGAGTTGCAGCCTGGTTCAAGTTAGTTACCTACACCAAAGGTTACTCTAGAAAAAGAACATTACCTGTTATTATAGCGACCTTATCTGTCAATCGTCTAAAACGCGACGTTTAGAATTTGTGCAAGAATTGTCCAACCACAACATCAGGGACTCTCGAGCGCGATAGGTAACTCACTTCCCAACAGAATCCTGAGCTACCTCGGGGATAACTGGTAAAGAGCTAGTTGACGTCCCAATATGCGATGCTACTTGGGCCAATCTATTTTCTGGTGTTGATGGTGCCATTCTGGGGATAAACCTAACGAAGATCGAAGCCTATGAGTTATAATTGATGTCAATCGTATTTTGTGGGGAAGCTGGGGAACCGGAAGGCGGGGGGGGGGGGGTTGACTAGAGGGCTCTTAAGTACGCGCTCCCGACAAGCTCGGTGCCGAGGCACGGTCTTCTGATAGCCACATCCCTACTAACCCTGGTCCGCATATGCATATGCGAGCCGATTGGCCAGCATCGCAGCCTGGAGTACCTACATGTATGCACTGCGGCTTTAACTGCGCGGTACGGATGTTGACATCACGATCTGTGGAGTACCTACTCTACATGATATACACCAAGGGGCTGGTTGGATGTGATGTCACGGTGCATTTAATATCCTCGGCTATAATTCACTAACTTGAATGAAGCAGACATTATAATAAAATAGGGACCCGATAAACAGACCTTATATACAATCCTGAGCACATGCAGATGACGAACTATTGAATGATTAATATTACTTTGAGGTTGGCCAGTTCAAGTCTCAATTTATCCTTTAACCATTCGGTATGCTCCCGGGGCGGCGATGTATGCAGGGATGGGCGAACAACTTTTCAAGAAGTAAGTAGGATTTATAGAATCATAAGACAATTGCTGCCCCTGAAATTTATTGCCATGGGATAGACTATGGGATTAAAGAAGGTCTATGAAGCGGTTACTTGATGCATGACCAGTCTTGACTAGTGATATAGATGTAACAAATATCTCATAGGCACTTGCGTAACTACATGTAGAAGTACAGTACCAAACAAGGCATAGCAATATGGCATCGTGAAAAACTCCCGAATTAAACCGGGATTTCAGTCATTATATACCATAGCAATACTGTAGCAATACCGTAGTGTCATGGTATTCTGGCAAATAAGGTACTAGATACACCCGCCTTTTGGCACTGTACATGTATAAGATAATGATCGCAAGATTCAACAGTTGCTGCTGTTCTATGAGTTATCAATCAATAAATCAACGTAGTAACATATGATCCCCCGACGAAAGATGAGTCTCGAGAATGAGTGCGTTTTTGAGCTTGAGGTTGAGTCCGAGTTTATTTTCTTTCCTTTGTTTTTGTTTTTTGAAGTTGGCGGCGGAAGCACGGGGAGGAAAACTCATCTACTTCGGAAAGGGGAAGGAGATTGTTGCCATAGCCTAAGGGCTGCATGCATGTATGGAGTAATAAATAAATAAATAAATAAATAACGTAGTAACATACAGAATATAGCGCATTATTGCTACCGAGTGATGCCCTGTGATGAATAATAAAATACTTATCAATTCACCTAGCCCTGATTCCAGGTGTGTCTCACCAAAACCTATATTTTTTCGGGTGTATGTGATACATCATTAAATAGTAGGACCTGCACCATCAGTCGTTGCGCTCGTGTTGGACAAAAAATCCCATCACTTAAAAACACATTAGAAATTACCTCAAGATGGAGCTCAGAGAATTATAGAATTTTGAGCCCACTTTCCAGGTGTGTGTAATGTGTTTTCAAGGTGGTCTTTCAACTTTTTCTGGTTTTGTATGGTGTCCCCATACAAATTTCGCCATCAAAAACTATCAAGACTTCTGTATGTAGGAGGTAAGCCGCATGTATATGGGACTCATGATCAGTACGACGCAATAAAACGAACCCTAACTAGAATTTTGATATTATATTCGTGGGTGTTACGGCGTCGATCGCGACCCATGAGCGGGTTCGTTGAGGCGGATGGTGAGGCAATGCACATTGGCTGGTTATGCGGTTAGATTGGACGTATTGATAGTTTGTTTTACTAAATTAAGGGTTATCACCGCAAAGGTTTTTAAATTTTGCCCCGTGTCCTACTTATATTGTATATATAAATCAACTGGGCTCATGAGAACATTAGGGGGATATAAAGTGTTACAATACGAAAAGGCGAGGGGATCATATACCGGATTAAGTCGGCGCTGTGGGGGGATATATACCAATACCGTATTCCGGCTACTGCATTGCTAGCACGCTATATAACGGGAACACCGTATTAGCGGTTTCATATAACTTCTTAAGACTATAGCCTCTCATTAGAAACCCTATTCCTCCTTTGCCGTGCATATTAATATAATTGGCACAAGTGTCTTCTCAGCAAATTAGTTGCGCAACATTAATTAGAACTTTAGTTATATATCGCACCACCGGGCTGCCTGGTAACGTAACATGGTTACACGTATGTTTAATATGGTGCCTTTTATCTTACATGTAGTTTACAGACCGTACCCCATGCGTAACTTGACAATTTCTAGCGCTAGGGGCGAGAAGACCGGAGTAGGAAACTTATAGCCTCAATTAATCACATTGTAATCTATTTGAAAACGAATTATTGTCGAAGCTAATAGCCTTTCAAAATTCTCCTATTATCGGCCTACATCTTGTTATTATTATTATTATTGTACTTAAACGATTAACTATTTACATTATTAACCTTTATATGCCACATACGTATACGTATATACATGCACTTATACCGATACCACCAGCAAGAATTTAAGTATGTACATGTGTAGCCCTGTTCGAAAAGTCGATCCTGGCACCCTACTATATATATTGTGTCTGTTTATGAATTCTAAGTACCCACCAACAACCATTTCTCCTGCGCATACTCAAAATTGATAGGTATGGCCGTAATGAAGATATTGTAGCTCTCTGTTATTATAGTCACAGTAATAGGAGAATTTGAAAATAGAAGAAACACCCTCGTAATTTTGACCCAAGGGTGCCAGGGCTTTTCGAACGGGGCTGTACATGTGGTTTCAACAGGTCCCCTATACAAAATTGTAAGACAGGCTGGATCTTGATGAGAAATATCACCGTAGTACACATTATTCTGGTAATGATGCTCTTCGAACTTATTAGTCAACCAGCTAGATAAAGTGCTAATGTAACTGATTTAAACATACTCAGATTTTTAATGGGAGGTTCGAATCTGCCATTTTCTGTGCAGGCGAAAAATTCTGGCCCCCTCCACCTTATGAGATAAATGCATAACACTCGTGCTATACGACGCTAATAGTATGTTGCCGAATCAAATGACTGATCTTTTGTCGATAGCTCATCAGGGTTTTCTGTGGCTTTTAGCGCTCATGTGGAGGTTATCTCAAAACCCTTTCGCTACATGCACATTCAAGCGCGAGGTTATTCACCGCCGCTTATATGTGTGCTACCTAAAATTGAGGTGTCAAAATGCCTTAGAAATTATTTCATTCTTTTTTACCTGGGGAGTAGGGTCATCCTAGGGCTTTAGGATGCCAATGACAGAAATATCTAAAATTGCGTGAGCACGTGATAGAATACTACGTGGGGTAATTTAATCCCTTGGCAACGTGGCGTTAGTAATGACTTCTCTAACGCGCCCCCCTCAAGACCCCGAATATTACCACCTCTGTCACCGATGTCGTATTATGATATAGACGCGATTTTGACTGATGCTCAAGCAAGTGCAACAATCTTCTTCATTGACGTTGTATTGTTTGCTAACTAGCCAAACATAGAAAGTCCCGTGTATCTTCGAAATCACAATTCCCGGGCTTGGTTACCTGGAGGGAAACTCAAATATAGATGTATGTGATATCCACCGCTGAGCTCATAACCTTGAATCTAAGCTCGCATAACGCCCCAGATTAAACAAGGCACACGAGTAGAGCTTCCTCTATGGCTTGGTGAAATGTTGGGCGTGAGCCAAAGACTTGGCACAATGACCAATGTCGTGTCTCTCGACCTCCCTACAGCCCTAGGTCCTCGCATCCAGAATGCTTTGAAGGCGGATCCAACTACTGTCGACCTGCGCTCTCTCGCCTCGCACTTTTATTCTCTCGGGGAGCGTATCTTGAGCTTGTTGGAAGAGGACGAGCTAGTGGATATATTGACAGAGGTACAAGCTCGGACATCTATTATGATTTTGAGCTGACGGATGTATCAGACGTTCAAAAAAAGGGCTGCGGAGATTGCGGATCATGCACATAATCCTGCAGGCGCGATCGGAGGTGGGGGCGGCGATTTTTTGAAAGGATTGGATGAGACTGAGAGGCATCGTAAGTATATAGCGGCCCTATTAATTTCGGGAAAAACTTTGTTAAATGTGAAACAGTGTTTCGGACAGCGCACGAGAGTGCAAAGGCCATAAAACAGTTTCTGGCCGACCGTAATTCTAGCAAAAAATAGGACATGCGAAAACAGATGTTGCATTGGCCCTGTATTAGAACGTTATCAATTCTCAATTACGATACTTGAATAATCACGTACATGATGCGATGTTTTTTTATAAATGAAAGAAAGAAAAAAAGACCACCACCCTTCCTACATACTCCAATGCCAGTAGAACACCTCCATTCCCCAAAGACCCCAAGATACTAAACTAACAGCAAAGAAAAAAGTGAAGAGGATAATACTTATGTATATGTAGCGCCTCCAGTTTTGTGGGTTGAGTCACAAAACAGGATACTTGCGCCAGAAAGAGGAGAATTGCAAAAGGTACATATATCAGAGCTGACCGGATTATCTTCAACAGACACAGACCTGGTAGCAGTAGCAAAGTTAAGGTAGATGATAGTAAGAATCGCTCTCTTGATATAAAAAATAATAAAGTCATCTCGAGTCAAATAACATACGACACCCCTTTGAAGCGAAACCCGAATTCCAACACCTTTAGCCCTGTGCATAATGCTAATAGAAACGAAAGAGAAAAAACAGTGTGAATATTGAACAGGAAAATGAAGTGAAGAGAGAAAAAAACCAAAAAGGTTGAAGAGAGAATAAGGTGTAAAAGTTAACAGGCCCTTAAATGGGCGGTTGAAGATGTAGTTTTTTAATAGGGTAGAGGCATAAGCTGAGGTTGTGTCGTTAAGAGTAGCCATCGCGTCCTGGTAGACATGGTTTTTTTTTTCCTGCCCCTTCCTCAAATATTGAGAAACTGGCACAGACGCCCTTTTTTTCTTTTTTTCTTTCCCTGGGACAATGAAGAAAAATCGTATCGAAAAAGAGAAAGGATAAGTAGACAAAGGATAAAAAGAAAAACATTCATCAAAATCACTTTCATCCACCCATGATCCGAAAAGCAACAAAACCTAAACAAGAAAAAAATAATTGACCAAGAGATATGGGGAAAGACGGGGGATATAAAACACGAATAGAAGGGAAATGAATATCTCCTTTTAACGAAATGAATAAACTTCAGAGATGAAGAGCAAATATTAACAGACGGAGATCAAATCGGTTAAAAACAGGCGAAAGAGCGCTTCTTTTTCGACAAGGCCTGCATTCTCTGCTCGAGTTGTTCTCGAGCTTGTTCTGCCTTTTGTCTGGCAAGGCGTTCCTCCTCAACAGCCTGCATGGAGAACCTGCTCGTTTGAGACTCGTTCTTTGTACGCTCTAACTCTTGCTGAACTTGCGACGCCTTCACTTGGAGACTGTCGCGGTCCGTTGTCAAACGCTTCATTGTCTTTTCACAATCTGTTAGCGCCTCTTCTAAGGTAGAGGTTAGAGCCTTCTCGGCCTGTAACTGCTTCTCTAGTGTCTTGATGCGAGCCTCCTGGTCCTCCATATGGGATATAGCGTAGTCCTTGCTGGGACGTCTAGATGCAGAGGTTGGGCTTTGTGCGCCAGAAGGAGGAGGGGCTGCACCGCTAGGAAGAGGGGGTAAAGGAATAGCAGGTGGTGGCGATGGGAGTGAAGTCGTAGATGTGCTCTTTCTAAGGTTACTATTCGAAGAGGTTGAGTTAGATCGCTGAGCGCGGGTGACACCGAGACCTTGTAATTCCATTTGAACTTCCGCAAGTTTTGTCTAGGAACCATAGATTAGCATTTTGTAAAATAAAGCGAGAGAATCCAACAAGTAGCCACTTACCTGAAGGTTCGAGACTTCGCTATTTAGGCTCTCAATAAGTGTTTGAGACTCGTTATTCTTAGCTGTAGATTCTTCGATTAGTGTTTTTCTCTCTTGCTTCAACCTCTCATACTCCGCTGTCATCTCAGCCAGTTTCTGGGCCGTCTCCGCGTTATTGTCGAAGGTGGCCGTAAGTTGCTGTTCGAGGTCCTCTACGAACTTGGCGTGCTTGGTCTCTTTCTCGGTCAGTTGCTCGATCTGCTTCTCTGATAAAGCTCGTAGCTCCTGAAGTTCTGCAATGGTCGCAACGTGTTGTTTAATAGTCTCCTGGCTCTGTGCGACCTCCGCTTGAAGTGCTTGGATAGCTGCATTACGCTCAGCTGATTCCTGTGTAGCGGTTGACAAATCCTTCTCGAGCGTTTCGATACGGGTGTTGGCCTCAGTATATGACGCCTGGAGTATCGTAAGATTTGCAACGTGTTCTTTGATGATTTTTTTACTCTCTTCTAATTCTTTCCGAACAGACTCAACAAGCTCATCATGCCTAGTAGTGTTGTCACTAGTAAAATCTCCAGAACCAGATACACGGGCTTCAGCCACTTTAAGAGCTGCAGTAGCCCGAGCCTCTTTTGCACGTAGAGTCTCTAGTTGATCCAGAGCATCGCGGTACGAGGCTTCAAGGGTATTAAGGCGGACTTGCTGTAGCTCAATGGTTTCCCTGTTATGAGCAATGGTTGACTGCAGGGTTGCGGCCAACTCTTGTTGTTCCTTGAGCCCGGGGCTACTTGAACCATCGTGGGAATCAATCTGCATCTTTGAGTTTGCATGGGCTCGCTCCAACTCAGCAACGCGTGCCAGCTGAAGATCTATAGTAGCTCGATTCTCAGCAACAGTCCTTTGAAGGGATTCGACTCGCTCTTGGTGATAAGTCTTTTCTTCCTCAACGGCCTCCTTTAAAGACTTTTCCTGATCGATCTTCTTTAGAGACCTTGCCAACTCCCCTTCAAGCATGGTTATAGTAGATGAAAGTGCATTCCTGGATTCCTTGAGCGAGTCAACTTGAGCATCGTTGCTCGCCCGAAGACTATCCATTTCATTCTGGAGCTCTGCAATCTTATGTGCCTGCTCAGTTGTCAAAGTACGCTCCTTGGTTAACTCTTGCAGGAAATATGCAGCATCTCCCGCAGATTCGCCTGCTCGTGTTTCCAGTGCTGACCTAGCATGGGAAAGCTCTTCTTCACGCGTTGCAAGAATCTCAAGAGTTTTTGCTAGTTCAGCCTCGCCCTCTTCAATCCGGCGTTCCATAACGGCCACAACAGATATATCCATAGGTGAGGATTGAATACTAAATTTGTTAGAGCCGTGAAATTTAAAATGTGAGTTTAGTGGGTGATACCTTGATCTTTCGCGCGCAAGCCCAGTGATAATCGCGGACTTAGCCTCCATCTCCTTCTTCAAGCCTTTAATATCATCCTCCAAATCACAGATACGGTCTGAGCGATTTTGCAGCTCGCGCAACGCGGCGTCTAGGTTGAACTCGAAATTTTCCAAAACTTGTGGCTGATCTTCAAAGTGTTCAGTTGCAATCTTGCGAAGATTAGTGAAAGATCGGTTGGCACGGTCAAGAACAGCAAGGGTCTGGCTCGACTTCCGGCGAATGAACGGACTGGTAGAAGGCGAGATAACACCACTCTGTCTTTCTTTTTGTCTCAACTCAGCTACCTGATCCAAAGACTGTCGAAGCTGCATATGGAGGCGATTATGTTCCTCTTCTTGAGCTAGTAAAGCTTCTTGCATCTCTTGCCTGACGCTCTCCAATTCCCTTAGCAAAGCTTCTTCCCTTAATCGGTTCTCCCTACTCTGCATTTCCAGGTCATCTCTGGCCCGTGGTCGCGGACATTCATCATATGTGGTCTCCGACAAGGTTTGCGAATCCCCAGCCAAGGACAACTCCGATGATAGAGAGCGCGAGGATGAGGAATGTCCCTCTCCATCCACTTTCAAATCGCTCACCCTCGCGTCCACTAAAAAAGAAGTAGGTCTTTGGTTGGGAGATGGAGGTGGAGATGTCTCTCGAGAAGGGCCGGACTTAGAGTGACGAACTTCGTCGAGTTGGTCCTGGAGTGACGCAAGATCACGAAGAGCAGCTTCGTAGTTTGCAGACATCTGGTCATACTCATTAATTGTTGCTTCATGTTCCACTTTCAAATCGAAAAGTTCTTGCTGTACTGATTCTAGTTTATCTGCAACAAACTGAGACTGGGCGGGACTCTGGGGCGGATATTCAACGTGAGTGTGTTCTCCAAGAGTAATCTGGGGGATTCCGTGGTAAGATCTCTCAGACTTAGATTCGGATACGTCGGATAGAGGGGATCGTCTTCCATTTTCTGAGCGACCTTCAGGAGTATCCAAGAGCGTCTCATCAACCTCTGGGACCGATTCGACCTTGGATGGAGGGTCACTGAAGCGCTTTCCATTGATCTCTATTACCTGCTCCACCACATTCCCGTCATTTCCATTAATCTCCCCTTTCAGGCTATCTTTCTTCCCCTGGGCGTTAAGGGAGTCCAGCTCATGTAACAGGTGATCAAGTTTCCCAAGACTGCGCTGACGTTCAATCACATGCTCAAGACGATCGATTTCCCTTCGCATCAACTCTGATTCCTGGTCTGCATCGGCCAACCGCTCCTCTAGCGTCGATATGTAATCTTCACAACCGACCTCATTTTCTCTGGCCCTGGCAATCTCCTTGCGTAAATCAGCAATGATAAGAGCATTCTTCTCCTCGCCGGATGTATGTCCATCCAGCTTACTTTCCAAGTCGCGGAGATAGGTTTCTGTAGCCGACTCCCGGTCCATCAGCTTCTGAATGCGGGATTGCAGTTGCTGGTTAACGGTCTCAATATATAGAAGCTTGGTTTCTTTCTCGAGCAGCGAACTTTCGGAATTGGCCATAGAGGTTCGAGTACTAGTAAGTGAGCTTTCGAGACTCTGAATCGTTTTCTCATACTCAAGAACAACTTGTTCGACGGCCTCAGCGAATGAATTTGACCTTGCTAATCTCTCTTCCGCACTATCTGTGTACTCTGCGTTGTTGGCAGCCTCCTGGCAGTCACGAGCCCTAGTGATCTCTGAAATGAGCCTTGTGTGTCGCTGACTTAAGAGTCCATAATTCTCCTGTAGATCAAGCAGTTGATTTTGAAGCTCCATTTCCTTTTCGTTCGACCTTTCTGATCGAGCCTGACTAGCCTTTGATGGAGTCCTATTGTTTGATTCAGAGGAGCTTTTGACTTGTTCTCTCAAAAACGCAATTTCAGCTCGAAGGCGTTCAACAAGTGCTTTCATGTCACCATCGTCCGAAATTTGTTGAATTCTAGGCTTGCTTTGAATTGCACGGGCACGTTGAGCATACTGAGATAACTGTTAGGACGTAACATGTAGATAGATATACGTTAGAACATACCTGAACTGTATTGAGGGTTTCGCTCAAATGGAACTCGGCAGGTGTGACGCATGCAATCATATAAGTGATTGCGTTCCCACCTAACGAATCCTGTAAGAGACGCGTAAGTTTGGAATCTCGGTATGAGACATGGGACCCAGCTTGACGTGAGGAAAGCTGAGAGATGACTTTTCCTAAGCTAGCCAAACCAGCGTTGATTGAGATCCCTTCCTTGGCCCTTTCCCCCTGCGCAAGTGTGTTTTTCAACCTTTCACTACCCGCCAAATCCACGAAATGCATCTTACTGTCTATAGTAACATAGCCATCTTGACTGGTTTGGTTCATCATATCAAGCGGCATTGAGAACCGCTTCTCGTGTTCTCTTGTCGGAGTCGTAGCGCCATTAACTGTAGATCCTTTGGCTTTGCGCTGTACTAAATTCAAGCTAAATACAGCATGTGAGCGTGAGGATTTCGCGTTGATAGCTGTAGCATCGGTTTGACGGATGGAGGAACCGAAGTTTAATGCGCCAAGTAAATCTTCCACGGTATTAATAGTGACTTGGTGAAGACCAGTAAGGAGTATTCTGCCTTTGGTGTCCTCGCGGATCGTAATAGGGACTCTTTCCTCTGGTCTGGTTCCCTCTGGAAGTAATAAATCTCGTAATTGTTCGTTATATATCTAAATTTATTTAGATATAATTGGTATAATGGCATTGAAAGAGAAAAACAAACCTCTACATAACTAGCTTTCATGGTCCATCCTTTATCAACATTCGGCTTGTGCATTGCCGAAACCGGTGATGAGTATCTTGCTGGCGCTCTCAATCCAGACCTCGAGTCCCGCGGGTTTGGTGCGCTAGTCCCAAGCTTTTCGAAAAGAGCCTCGGCAGCCCTCGGAATTACCCCTGAGTGAAACACCCGTGTCAGACAACTCTCATCTACCAACTAAAACCACCCCTTAAACCATCCCCCCCTCAGAAAAAAATCGCCCCCGAATGTTCAAAACTCACCCATAACCTTATGGTCGCTCTGCTCGTCAGGACCAGAAGTTCCCATGGTGTATGATTTCCCGGCGCCTGACTGGCCGTATGCCAGGACAGAAACATTGTACCCTTGAACAAACGCGTGTACACTTTCTTCCAAGTATTCCCATACACCATCTTGGTTCACATCCTGCCCAAAAACCCTGTCGAAAACAAATATTTTTCTGCCCTGCGGACTGTCTACAGCCAAACTTGTAGGGCTCGTAACATGTACCATTCCTTTCTGGAACCGTTGAGGGATCAATTCGAAGCCGGGATCGGATGGTCGGAGTGGTGGTCGCACGCGCACAGCTGTATGAAGCCGTCAGTTTTATTGAGCCCTCATGCTTTGTATGACACGGCATAGTAGGAAAATGAGTACATCAGGGCCTAGATGTTTCCTGCGGAAACAGCAAAACAATTGGGGAAACAATCGAAATCAGGGTTTAATAAAGTTCCACTGCACGTACCAACTTTGACGGATGTCCTGCCATCCTCATCAGATGCCCTACTTCCGCCAGGCCTGCTGCTGATGCTCATGCGACTAGAGCTTCGCGCGGGTCGTAGGATGACGCTCATCGGCCGAGACTGCGAAGGCGAAGAGGGAGTTGGGGACGCTGGAGACCCGACCATAGTCCTCGCGCTAAGTGAATATCAAATGAATGTGGTTTTGAAGCAATTTTTTAGATGTGTCGTAGAGATTTTTCTCTTTGGAATTCAAAATGCTGATGGTTATTTCGGCTGATTGCTGCTTGCAAGGGGTTGAACGAGAGACGAAGGGAGCATAGAGCGTTGGGAGCCCCCGGAAAGAGTCGACTTGCGTAGGAGTTAGGGAGGTGAATTAGGATGTTGGTATAGTAGGTTGAGGAAAAAAGAAAAAGGCAAGAGGGGATGGATGGGATAGAGGAAGGAGAGCCAGGCGGCTAAGAATAACTAACAGCTGCGTGAGACCCTGAAGAGTGGTAGCAAAAAAAAGTCTAGAAGATTGAGAAGGCCCCAACTGTGTCTCTCTCGTCTGGTACTCTCACCCCCAAAGCAAGCTAGCTAGAAAGGAGATAGATCCCACGCTTCTGGCTGAGAGCCACCTTTTTCCTTCTTTGGAGATATGTAGATAATTTTTCTCCGATCTTGTTCTCTTCCTACTGTTCTTCCCCCCCCCACTAATTTTCTGGCCCAGTCCCGGCCCCCGGATTGAATGTAGAGGAGTTTTTGGGATGAGGGGAGCTAGGTATCTCGTGTGTATCTGAACTACATGTACTGTCTAGGTATACCGTATGCAAGCCACACAGTTGATTCGACAATGCTCGCCTCCCCCAATTGCAGGGTCGGAAGTTGCCTGATTTCTTTTTCCCTCTGGACGAACCGGAAAAAGAAGACGACCCGACAGGGGAGAAATGGGGAACGGGGCACACGCGCAACAGCAACAAGTACACACTTACGCACCACACATAGAACCTAATGAATTTGGGCGTCTGGGGGCACAAGCAGTGAGGGGAAGAATGGGATTGGAGTCCACAGGATTGGAGGTGGGGATGGAATGATATTATGGGATGGGTCGGTAGCTAGAAGGTGCAGCAAACACCCTAAAGGTCCGCAGAAGATCCCAAAAAAAGGTCTGGTGGGCAGAAATGAAGGCCGGGATGGATTTGGGTACCTCACAGAAGCTACAAACCGGCACCTACCGTTATCCTAAAATGGACACCTCCCACATCAGCACATACAAACACGGCTGAGCTCTTACTGCAACTGGACATCCTAGTGCTTGCGCCTTTCCTCTTTGTCACTTATCAGAATACTTTAGGAAAGGAGACAATACAACTCCATGGTTCTTCTTTCATACGTACCTACCGTACCTACCTAATAAAGACCTAGGATTTGACTGCTGCAAGCTGCAAGTCGTCTTCAGATTATGTTGTCCAACAACGGCACCAGATCTCGTACCTACAGCTCCCTAGTGCATTGGACATTGGGAAAAGATTGTACGGGCTATAGTAGTTTGTTAATGTGCGTTTCCGGTATCCACCTGTTATCTCTCTCTCTCAACGTGACCGCCGCGCACGAGTACAGTCTAAAATTTCCCTCCCCCCCCCCCGAAACACGCAGTTTCCCGAGAGGAACAAACTCTTGGAACTCCACTACTGCACCAAAAACGATGACTGAGGGAAAACGGTTTTGCCTCCCACGTATAAGGTACATATTCTACATGAATGTAAGTACATGTATGTACTCGATCAATGTATCATGCTATGGGCACCGGAGAAGCCACTCACACACACGAGTCAATGGGAAAGAGCGAAAGATTGTTGGAAACCCGGTCTTCCGCGAGTGAAGGATGGATTCACGCCCGGAAAGGGGGCCGTTTGTTCAAAAGGGGCGCGGACTAGACAGGGGTCCAACTTTGGTGTTTGTCACGTCGTGTTATGGGGAAGCCCTCTTAGAGACATGAGCTGACTCTGATGTCGCTTCTTAACATCTCAACCTGAGAATAAAAGGCAAATAGGTTGTTCTATCCAGGTTGCAGCTCAGTCAATCAATATGTACTCCACGGCAGGCCCAAGCAATAATCAATCTTGCACCAAACGTTACAGTGACCCAAGATACCAAAAGATGACGACCAACGCCAACTGCTCAGGGGAGAAATTTGTGTTCTTCATCCTTGGTGATAAAACCAATGTCTTAATGGTATCCATTGCAAGGTCTTCGAAACATTGAAATTCCCGGATGAGTCCCCCATAAGACAAAGGGTCAACACTGCAGCTCTTATGACATTTATAAATGCAGGGACGTGCTTTGAACTTTGTATTGAGCAATATTTGGGGAGGGAGTTTTCTTTTTATTCGGCTTCAGGGCTATTCACAGACTTTCTCAGGCGATTGAAAATTAATCGACATGTAACGAAATTTAACACTCAACAACACACTCACTACCCGTGGGCCAAGGCTACTGGTTAAGCTGGCGTCGGGACATTCGCTACAAATTGCAAACTAATGTCTCAGTTGGAACCGAGATTACAAAGGCCGGCTCCCTGCGTAAAATTCTCAGTAGAAATCGCCGGTTTACACCTTTACCGTCTGATTCCATGAGTGGTATATCCAAAAGCCATTAAGTCGTGAGATGAAATGGTGGCGCCCCTTTCACATTGTTCATCCGCCTTTTTTTTTTTTAAAAAAAAAAAAAAAGATATCACATACTATTTCTCCGTTCGTTTTAGAGACTTGTGGCAGTCTGTGGCTCACTATAAAAAAAAACAGATTCTAGCTAGAAGCAGCAGTCGGTGGTGTAAGGGTGAAGTAAAGTTGGCTTAAAAGGTGGTTGAATACATGTATACCTATCGTTGGAATTCTACCCGCCATGGCATAATATATGGCACAACAAGCGAAGAAATATTTCCCTAAGCGGGGAATTAGCGAAAACGAGATAACCCGAACATCTCTTGCTAGACATGAAGGATCACTCGTTCTAGAATCCCACACCACTCGTTTGGACACATGCGCAACCACACCACCCGCGGTTGTGAAGTAATTACTAGTTTCTATTTAATATGAGGTATGCGAGGGTTCTTCTGTGAGCACTACAATGTAGGTAAACGCCTCTCTGGAAGTAGCTCACGAGTCTAGACTATCCTCGCAAGTATCGGGCTTACATACCATAGTGAATATCAATACACGGTTTAGTAAGCCCCCCTACTATAGATTCGGGAAAAAATATCTTAATGTATGTATGTAACTACATTTACCTTGGGAAATCTACAAGGATACCATAGGAACTAGGCCACCCTCAGTGGTGTTCATGCAGTTAGCACGCAACGGCATAGTCTCGTACCTATCCCCTACGAGCAGCTTGCTGCTAGCCGTAGCAACGGCGCGTTGCTGTTAATATACATGTATCTATCATACATACTACATACCAATGTGGTATTATTAAATATCCCTGTGCTGATCATAGAGTCACTCCACTCAATTATCCTTCAATTTGCTATTTTTTGTCGTTTCTAGGGCTTTTCGATTCTATCCGTCCGCCGTAAATTGGGATTTCTACCATGTACAAACATTCAGATACCGGATGCGTAGTTTTCGGCAATCTTGAATTACTGTTATAGGTTTGATCTGAGAAAGGGCGGCCGTGGCACTAGAGACGATCAACTGGATTTATTACGGACAACCAATTTATCAACTAAATTATCAAATTACATGATACTGTTGTCACATGTGTGTTCAATGTTCGTATTGGGTTTAGGGAATGACCGAGGGACCAGAAAGTTGAGCTCATGCGGTCTGTCCGCATCTCTTTTTCGGAGCTGCTCACGGTCCCATATGAAATTTCAAATTGATGATTGGTGTACGGGCCACATACGGGCCCGCTATGATGTTCCACAGCCCTATGAAGTGATTCATAAATTTAACATGCTTTGGGCCCATGTCACAGATGAAAAGAACCGTGGGAAATTTTTGAAATCATGGCGTAGGTCGTCAGCTGCAGGAGTTAAGGCTTGGGTTGGGATTAGATCATCTTTGACAAGGGCGCCAGTTAAAAACCGTGCTTCGTATATTTCAGGTAATCTATCTCTCCAGGATCGTGCTTCTGATGTATCGTAGCATTGCGATAATACTGTTTTAAGCTGACCACGATTCAAATTCTCCCACAGGTTACTCTAAGTATATACGTGCTTACTTATAGCATGCCACTAAAGTGATTGTACTTATTCCATACGTTTCATTTCGTTCCACCGAAATTTAGAAATGTCTTCATGGACAGATGATCGACTGGAAACCCTCTGGCCAGTATATAGTTCACAGGTTTTTTCGGCTATCTAATATTAATTCCACTTAAAATCATAGATCATATGCATGATAATAACATAATTATTTTATTGCGATTGCTTCTATATATGGGTCCATGACGAAACTAGTTCGGAGGTACATACTAGGTAGGGTTGCATGTTTATTAATTTAATAAGCAGAAAGGGGGACACCAGTGATCTTAAGCTTTTTGGCTGGGCAACACCTTGGGCACAATAGACCCGGTTTAACACCTAGTCCAAAGAGGTTGTCAGGTGCTTTGTCAAGCGTTATCTTACTCTCGTCTGACAGACTTTATAGGTTATGTAGCGTCCCGCATCGCGACCAATTCTTGAGATACTTAGGGCCCGTTTGAAAACAGGCCAAAACGGGGTTTTCACCCTTGTAAACTCCGTTTCAAAGATCTTTTCGTTGGGCCTTGATCCTTGGAAACTCCATTTGTCTAGTTGCCAAACGGGCCCTTAGCCTTCTCTTCCATGTTTTTCAGTCACAAGGAAAACCGCCGCCACACCAAAAACTCTAATTCTAGGACATCGGTACTCCTCTAGGGCTTTAACGTTTTTAGTAGCCACGGTTTTGTGTTATTTCGCCACGCTAGACACTCGGTTGAGTCTCAATATTATCTAGATCGAACGCCAAACAATAATCTTCAGGATATTATACCGCGGTGCTTATAATTAGGGCTTAAACAGTATAAAGTACTTATCTTAAAGCTTATACATGCCATGGGCTAGCTTAGGCCCACTTTCCCCATATTAAAAGGTTCAACGATGTGGCATAATGCGTATTATTTCATGAGCACATCCGCATTAACGGCAAACTAAGAGCCCATTTGGTTGACCACAAATACTATTAAGGCATTGGGCTAAATTACCATGGAATTTAATACTGTGTAAGTGGTTCTAATCGGTTGGTTATAAAACTGTGTAATTTTACTATGGTATTCAGTGGAGATATTATGTTATTAGTAAACATCTCAGAACCTGTTTATTCTCAATATCCGCCTGGCAAAGTGCAACCACCTGGAAAGTACGCAGTTTTTCCCCGGACCCTACCGGACACTGCAATGCTCAGTTTTACTATATGCCACGAAACCGATAGTATTGAATACCACGCCAAACCGAGCGGAATATAAGTTGCCCGTTGGAGTTACAGTGGATATTCTAGGATACAGCTATCTCACCATAATAGGGTTACCATAGATACGACGTATAAACCCTCCAAAAGCGTTTCTATTTAAATTTCGAGGTTGCGATTTTGTATCTGGGCCTGGGCAATCAAGAACTGCTTGACACTGTAGATGCACAGTCATCGATGGTTGACGAGATACGAGAGATTCATTATATATTATTAGTGCACTCCATGTCCTGGAGGCACCAAACACTGGCGAAATCCCTCCATGCATAATTAGTATGGCCTATGAAGGAAATGATTGACTGGAATAAAGCAGCTATGTGCGGGGTTTATAGAATTTCTAAGTATTCTCAAGACTAATAATACGGTGGAATACTTACCTGGGTATTTTCTGTAGAAAACATGAGAGAGATTTCGCCAGTGCCTGGTGCCTCCAGGGTGCAGGTGTGCATGTACTTGCGGTGAAATTAAATATTGTCTCTCGCGATAGCATGGTTGCCAGTGCGGTTGGGACAATACATGTACTTAATTTCACCCCAAGTAGTTACATACATGTATGTAGTGTAGTCTTAAGAGCCAATGATTGTAAGCGACAAGGCTATTGTCCTCGCGTATTTTCCCCGAGTGACCCTTCATGATTGAACATTGGATCAAATAGAGGCAGGGTTTGTAGCCCTGAAGCACACAACCTTTGTGACGGCCTTTACTTACTAAGGTTTGTTTCTTGGCACCACCCACTGTCACCAAGCCAAAATTCACCACACCACGACGAAAACCCCGACTTCACGACTGACGAAAAACCACCCGCCGACGCCGACGACATCGCCTCCGTATTTTCCCCTAACAAAAAGTCTATAATCAGCAAATATGGGACGGTAAGATCCCACCCCCCTTCTCGCCTTACAATTGTTGGTTTTGGCGGGAACCTTGAGAGAGAATTTTAGCTGATTTTATGACGAAACTTTTAGTGGACCGTAAGATACACCCTTCCTTTGTGTCCTATTATACTTCGGGGTTCTGGGAATTGCCTTTCTTGAAATCTCCCCTTTTACCGCAAGCGAAGAAATAAAAATGGAATTCTTGGAATCACTTATGGGCTAACCTATGCCTGTGTTTGGGGATTTACAGAAAGAAGCACACTAAGCGCCTTGCCGCGCCATCTCACTGGCTCCTCGACAAACTTTCGGGAAAATACGCCCCTAGGCCTTCCCCTGGTATGTTTCGCTTCACTCGTTGAAGTAGTCTCCGGACCTATCATTTACTGATGGGTCTTGTTCACCAGGTCCTCACAAGTTGAGGGACTGCTTGCCGCTTGTTGTCTTCATCCGCAATAGGCTCAAGTATGCCTTGAACGCAAGGTACCTAACCCCCATCCATATTATCAACCCTGTATAACGATTAACCATGGGCAAATCGAACCCACAGGGAGGTCAAGGCTATCGTCATGCAGCGCCTGATCAAGGTCGACGGAAAGGTCCGCACTGACCCCACCTACCCCGCTGGATTCATGGACGTCATCTCCATCGAGAAGACCGAAGAGAACTTCCGCCTCATCTACGATACCAAGGGACGCTTCACCATCCACCGTATCACCGCGACCGAGGCCAGTTACAAGCTCTGCAAGGTTAAGCGTGTCCAGCTCGGCGCCAAGGGTATCCCATATCTTGTCACCCACGATGCCCGTACCATCCGCTACCCCGACCCGGCCATCAAGGTCAACGACACCATCAAGGTTGATATTGAGACCGGAAAGATCACTGACTTCATCCGCTTCGACACCGGAACTATCGCTATGGTTACTGGTGGTCGCAACATGGGTCGTGTTGGTGTCATCACCCACCGTGAGCGCCACGATGGTGGCTTCGATATTGTCCACATCAAGGATGCCATTGACAACACCTTCGCTACCCGTCTCAGCAACGTCTTCATCATCGGTCAGGACAAGTCATGGGTATCCCTGCCCAAGGGCAAGGGTGTTAAGGTAGGCATTGCCCTGTGTGAACCCACTGAGTTGGCGGAACGCGTAAACTAATGTATGATTGAACAGCTCACCATCGCCGAGGAGAGGGACCGCCGTCGTGCCCAAGCAATTGCCGCCTAATTGTTTTCTTGAGTCTATTACGAGAGGGGGAAATATTTGGGTCGGGGCAATATCAAAAAAAAATAAAAAAGTTTGGCGCTCACTATTCTGGGGGGCATGCTTTCTTTTTGTCTCTTTGTTTTTCTAGGAGTGACCGGAATTCAAAAAAATACGGAATTTTAGGCGTTCAGAATGTGATTTTGGGTTTTGGGGGGCAATTATTATCTGTTTTGTCCGCTCTCCTGTTACCTTATGTTTGATGCGTGAAATATTGTTGGAAATCTGTTGCATTTGTGAAATTGAAGTGCTGTGATCAAGTAGTTCAACATCTCCAAAGCGCAACCATATAAGCATTGACACTTCGAGCATCGGCTAGCTATGGGTCAATAAAATGATATAAAACCACTTTTGATGTGTAACTAGATACATGTATTAGTTAATGCAGGTTGATGTTGTCGAATGTGGGTGTTTCACATATTATTCACAGTAACATCAAGAATCTTTCTCTTACACAAAGTAGCTCGGGGTGTTTGATGGTCCAAATCCCGTTGACTCTAAATCCCGACGTTGTACCTTCGGAGCCTAGTTACCCGGCATATCCAGCCCCACCAAATGTGACCCCCGAAAAAAACATTTTGGCAATCCCCCAACCTGAGCTTTTCAGTGCCTCAGAACCCAATTGTTCATAGCCTGTGAAGCGTCTCTTCCCACAAAATCTGCACAACCTGTAAGTTATCTCCTTCTCTAATCTTCGTAGCAAAAAAACCTCAGTTAATAACCCACCTCGCCATAAACTAGACTAAACGGCTTACCAGCCCGCTCACCCACTATGCCTTCCCGACTCCCACTCCCAGCGCTCCTCCGTGCCCCGTCCGCTGTCCTCCGCACCCGAACCTACGCCAGCACCGCACATGCCCCTGTTTCTGCCCCTCCAATTGCCCGTCACGCCGCCACACAGCCCGAATCCCACAAGGCCGCGCTCTCCCGCAAGACGCAGCTCCACCGCACATACCTCTCACTTATCCGCTCCTCGCCGCTGCTGATCCTATTCCAGCACAATAACCTTCGGGCCGTGGAGTGGAGCGCGATACGTCGCGAACTCAAAAACGCGCTGACGAAGCTGGACGCCGCAACGGCGCCCCTCACCACTATCACGCTAGTGAGGCCAGCGCTATTTTCTTCGGTGCTCAGGGTCGCGGAGGGCTTCGATAAGGAGCATAGGTTCGATATTGGCCTTGCGGGAACGAGCAAGGAGGCGTATAAGAGTACACTGCATCTCAAGGAGACGCTAGATCTGCACCCGCTGCTGACGGCCAACATCGCGACAATGAGTTTGCCAGTGGTGTCGCCGGCGCTTTTAAAGGTCACCCTTGAGCTCATATTCCCGGAAAAGAGGTCGAAGAAGGGGCTTGATCCGTTGGCGCTAAGTGGAATCCAAAAGTTGGTGCTGCTGGGTGCCAGGGTTGACGGACATGTTGCCGGGGGTAAGATTGGGGAGGGAAGGGTCTTGGATGGGGAGCAGCTGAGGATGCTCAGCGGGTTGAAGAGCGTCGAGGAGATGAGAGGCGAGTTGGCCGCTATCCTACAGAGTGTAGGCGGTGGAGAACTGGTTAGGAGTCTTGGAAGCGTGGGGTTGACGCTGACGAGGACGGTGGATGGGAGGAGGAAGATGCTGGAGGAGGCGGATGGAGTAAAGCCTGTAGAAGAGGCGAAGCCCGAGTAAAGGGCTTAACTGACTTGTATATAGCAAATAAACTTCTTTTAGATTTAGAGTCAATCCGTATTGGTCTTGTGGATATCTACTCGTGTATAGTTTGTGTTAATATATATTTCTATTTCAGCTAGCCCCGAAGTTGGAGCCTGTTTGCTGAGTCATAGATTATCACTCGGTACAAATAGGCTGAATCGAGCTATATGTTTAGCCATTACCCTTTGTATCCATAAGTTTGTTTAGGATTTGAAATTGTAGAAATGTATCTGGTCTCGCAATACTTGTAAGGCTTTACGAGTGAGAATATATGATTGTATCGTGGTCTATGCACGGAACCACATTAGCTTTGCTAAATATATACATGCAGCTCGTCTTTGGAGATTAATATTTGTTTAAACCTAGTAGCTCTTGAGCGCGAGTACTGCCCTGGACTTATTCTCTGCTGCCCTTGACGACAATGAAGCTTTATGCACTAGCACCCCTGTCTTTTCAAATATTTACACGTGTATCTTGCACTCCCAACCTCCTTGGCCCCATACCACCCGCTCTCTTTTCTATTCCGTACCCAGCGCTCCGCGTTTACAAAAATATCCAGTACACAAGGAAAGAATCATAACATCACATTTACATACCGAATAGAAAAAATGCGCCCCTTCTTTGCTGCATCCCTAGCATCCATCTCCTCCGCAGCTACCCGTTTCATCACCTCCTCCGATACGCACGTCTGGTAACCCGTCACAAGGTGCACCATTTTATTCGGCCCCAACCATGAGCGTGTCTCCGGATGAGCGTAAGCCGTTGCGAACAAGGTGTCATCGTCAAAAAGCTTAACTGTCTGTGCCTTATACTCAAAAGTCCAAGACTGGGTGTTTTTATCAAACACCTTCGTTCGGAGCGATTCCCAGTCTTCATCTGGTGTGGCATCTTCTAGGTGGTTGGTGACTGTGGATTTGATTTGGCTAGGGGGGAATGGATCGTAGAATCTTTTGTTAGGGCTGCTGAGGCCGGCAATGAGGCGTCCGAGTTTGACGGATTTGATGGTTGCGTGCTCCCACACTGAGAGGATCTCCGTGGAGTTAAATCGTGGTAGCTCTTTCCTACGGCCTAATGCCACGGCAATTGATAGTAGTTTAAGCGGGCTTGCTGCTCTTTTGATACCCACGCTGTTAATCTCCACCAAATCGTTAGGATGAAAGACGGCTTTATCTAAAATTTTCAATATCCACGGTCTAGGCTCGAGTCCTAGAAGAATCGCTGCTCGTGGGAAAATGATGATATCATTTTCTATCAAATCCTTTATGTGGGATATAGCCCGCTGGAGATGGCTCGATTCCCCGTTGCGTGCCCATTCATACACGAATACACTCACCAAAAGAGTCATGGTAAGTCGTAGATCAGCGTGATCCCTCTTCAACCAAAATCTCTTGTTTAGAAGGGCTGCAAAATTCGACTGGGATGCCATCCTGGCCGCAAGCCCACGCTTCGTCCTTACTGCTGCCTCTGCATGTGATATAGCAAGGTCTAGATCGTTAAACTCATGTTTTTTGGCTGCAGGGTTTTGCAAGCTCAAGAACAACCCTCCTGAATCCCGAAAGTCTTCCACTAATACAGCTTTTTGTGAGCGCGATAAAGCTGATTCACGATCACCCAGATCATCAACCTGCTCCGCCCCAATTTCTACAGTCGTTTGTTTCTTTGAGAGATATATATCCTGAGTGTGTGCCGCCGCTACTTCGCTCATCGCTTTTTCTCGGTACGCTGTTGCCTTTGTCACAGCATCTAGATCTTTCGTCCGCTTGAATTTTAGGGTGTGGATATACGCTAACTCGGAGAGGCAAGCTGCTCGATGGAGACTGCCGACTTGTGATTCAACAATTGCCATCCTTACCCGCTGTATGGCGGATTCCAGCACAGCCGGGTCATTCGTCAGGTTGAATTTCTCCACCAAGATGTCCCCTAGCATGAGGAAATGGACAGCTCGATCAGAACTTTCCTGCGACTCCGATAGGATCCCTTCTACATGCAAAATCGTTAGGCTGAGGTCGTCTGGGGCCTTTGTCTTTTTGAACCTCGCAGCTAAAAGTGCCACGAGCTTGTGGAGGTAGATGATTCTGTTTCGGTGACTTGGGTGTGTTTCTGCTACTGCTTTCTCCACATTTGAAATTGCCTTTTCTAGGGCGCTCAAGTCTCCTCTCAACTTGAACTTCTCAAACAGAGTGTCTGCAAGGCGGTAGAGGTGGCTTGGGCTCTGTGGCTCTGGCGCCTTTATTTCCAGTAACAGGGCATGTTTTAGTTTGTCGTTATCGTGTATCGACTCGAGCTTCTCGAATAGGGCCTCTGATTTAAGGAGAGCCCTTAAACCGGCGTTACACCATAGCCTAGGGATCACTCGGCTTGTATGAAGTATGGCCTCCCCCAAACTGAGCGTGTGGTCAAGTTGACTATGTTTTCTGAATAAGAGTGTTATTAACTTGTAGAGATAGATCGGATGATCGGGGTGATCTTCCGCTATCTCATCAACCACTCTTACCGCATTCAATACAGCCAAGTTGAGGTCCGCAAAGCTATCCATCCATTTGTATTTCTCAAACAAGAGGTCCGCCAGCCTTGACATACACGCAATTTGGCTTTGGAAGCCATGCGATTCCTGCTCCGCTTTTGTTGCATGGCTAATGGCATTCTCAAGGTCGGATATGTCGTCTGTAACCTCAAACCTCAACCGCAAAAGATCAATCAACTTCAACAAACACCGAACCCTCTCCGAACTTCCCTGCGATGCCTGCGCAACCGCCATCTTCGCATACAGTATGCCCTGTTCCAGATCGTCAAGGTTCTTGATCCATCGATACCGCAGGAGTAGTGTTTCCACAAGTTTCGACAAGTGCGCCCCTCGATCCGGATGGTCTAGCACCGATACTGCATTTTCCGCGTGTACTACCGCCTCTTGGAGGTCCATAAGATCGTCGGTGTGCTCGAACTTTGTGGCTAGGAGCACGGCGAGACTATGGGAGTGTTTCGCATGAGAGTGGCCCCCAGGAGCGGTCTCGCCGAGTGCCTGAAGAGTGTTGTCTATGGCGGCGAGACATGAAATCTCGAGGGTCCACCTGTGATGGTCGAGGAGATCGAAGAGCTTCTCGGACAGGGTCTCGATCGGTCGCCCTTGGGACCGGTCACAGGGATCCTCGGGTGGGGCCCTGAGAATTTTCTCTCGGCGAGCCTTGATTCGAGTGCGTACCATGTTCTCTTTTAGTAGCTAGCTGAGGTGTTTATCAGTGATATTGCTCAGGATTGTGGTAGGCGTGGATTGAGTATTCCTTACACTCCTCACTAGTTAAATGACTTGGAAACACCCCTTCTGCTCGAGCAGGTGACCGTAGTTCGTTAAAGTCCTCTGCAAAAAGGGTTCATCGTATTATTATATCTTATTATGGGAGGCCTAGTTTGGAGGCCTGAACTCGGCGGATGACTAAGCTGTGCTGCAAACATCAGGCAGCCTGTGCATACATCTATATGTGCATGTAGATCATAATGGGAGGTATCTATACATGTATTGGATAGCTGGCGCGGCAAGGCGATGTTCAGTCATAGACTATCACTCGTCCATGGAAATGCCAGCCTTGTTGGTTAAAGCAGTACGAGCCTTGCGGGGTAAGTCTTGGCGTAGTGGTTGAGACAGCGGGGTGCTGGGGCGGTGGCTGGTGGGGAGTATGGTACAGGTGTTGTGGGTTCTGCTCCAGGACATGGGCTGCTCTAACACAGGGAAGATGTGAAGCTAGTATCGGCAGAAAGAGAGGGGGAGAATCTAAGACTTGCTACGCCAAGGACTGCTGCTAGACAGGCGGGTCCTAGTAGTTGGGGTAGACGAACACGCCGGAGAGGAAGCGTGGATATACTCTCAGTTGTTCTATCAAAGAGATATCCCCCTAGCTGGGCGTGTACGTGAGACATAGGATCTTTATTTTCGATGTTGCCCCAGTCACACAATATCACTCGTAGTGAAACTAGTAGGGAAAGGCCCTAGATTTTTTTTTTTTGTTTACATCAGTAATGGAAAGGCCCTAGAAAATAGGCGGCATAAATATCTACTGCGCTGGAGAGAGCCGAACTCAATCCCTTTGATTGGGAATATGTAGCTGGGATATGTATCTCCGAGGGTTGTAGTGTGGCTTCGATTCCAAGCCTAGGAGGATATTACTGCGGTCATTGTAGTGTCAACCACAGTACTACATGTAATGGACTATATAGTATGCCAGATGTTGCAGTATATAGGGCACATCCGCCGTGGTGTAGTCAGGGAATAAACTAAGTCTCGCACTCTTTAATTTACTCCGGCCTTCATACCACAAGTACATGTACTCTACTTTAACACTAAGGCTTATCTAATGTCGAGTGATATTACGTGATCAGGAATGTTAGCTTGCGCAATTGCGTGTCTTATATCGAGCCCCCACCGCTACCATCATACAGAGTCTTCATCAACTCAATTTCAACAAAAAAAAAATACGATACATTGTCCCAAACAGTGAGCCTTGCAACACGCAACGGCAGCTAATTAACTCTAGGATCTACATGTACTAGGATAACATGCAGGTAGAAACAAAGCACCCAAACAAAGCACCCAAATCAAGCACCCAGATGCACGAATGGTGCCCATTTGAGAGGCAGCAACGGGTTCTTATCCCAGGCTGCAAGTACAGCGTCATGAAGTGCCCTACTTACTTTTAGGTGTCCTTCTCCGTTATCCTTTCCATCAAAGAGGAAACGGTAAAAGTCCATGGCTACCCCCGCGCAGATAGCTGACTCCGCCGGCCACATGGTTGCAAGTACATGGTTGAAACCTGCAAGCTGGAATCCACTGGCGATATGGATAATCTCATCGGCCAAGTCGGACGAGGCATTGTTTGCTGTTGAACAAGCAGAAAGGTAGGCTATCTGGGCCGTTTTCGCATTCTTGCGAGATATGGCCGCCACGGTTAGACAATCAACTGTTTCGCTGTCTTTTTGGAGCATCAAATGACTCTCTGAAGGATCGGAAGGGTTGGAGACACCATGACAGGCAAAGTGCATAACTTCAAATGAGCCGAATTGCTTGAGTACGTCATCAGCACTGGGATGTTCCAAGTGTTTTGAGACTAATCCCTTTGTGATGTCGATAATGCCTTTGACTTCCTTCCCTGCGTCTAAAAGTGTACCGCCGCCAGGTGTCTTGGTCATGCTGACAAGAAGAAGGCGAGGATCCGGTTTACCGAAAATACTTAAACTTTTTCCCCGAGCATATGAAAGGGCCTTAATAGTCGGGGTATATGAGGAAACTACATGGCTTAAAGTATTCTGAGTCGAGCCTCTAGAGTGGCCTCCAGCTGCATGGAATGGGGCTATGTTCAGCCTGCCTGTACCAATCCACCAAATGTGGGTTGGCTTATCGTTTTTAGAAGTACCACACTCATCTATGATCTCTAGGTGTTGGAGAACAGGTTTTACGGCAACGTCCCATAGCCACTGGAGCATTTCCCGCATCTTTTGGTTCCGTTCGGCATATTCACGAATTTCAGCTGCAGGCGACTTCTTTTTCTTCGACTTTGCTGGTTTTTCGAATATTACGCTTAACCGGGCTCGAATCTCTCCAAACACTAGATCTGGAAGTGGTAATGCAGTGATTGAAGAGCCTGTGAGAATAATTGCGTGGCTTCCGTGGCTGGAGCTAACAAAAGTGACAACTGGGCCATCTTTTGCCCAAGATTTTAGCTCTGCTTCAGAAGGTGCAAGTTGGAATCTTTCACAGCCCGGAAGCTTCCGAATATCATTCAGAGTTTCCTCCATCTCCTGAAGCGCTACTTCTCGCCTGTGTAAGGCGCGACTTCGCGCTTGGAGATATGCCTCCTCTGTTTGAAATGAGGGGGAGCCGGTAGCGCTATTATAACTATCAGGCAACGGGGTGTCGATCTTGGTTCTAAGGTCGTCGAGTTTCTGGAACAACCCCGGGTGTCTCTCTTTGAGGTCTGATATATCGCCTCGGTAGTCGATGGTAGACCCTATAATTATTCCACGACTGAGCTCCAACAAGCCAAGAGCGTGATATGCAGATTTCCCAGCTCGAAGAGCCATACAGGCAGCTGTTGTGGGGAGACCACTGATATTCGACAGCATTTGCTGCTTATCTTGTCCCTCGAGTGCTCGCGTGCTTACCTTTGGAAGCATCCGGATAGCGTCCTCGAGCAGCTGGCTTGACTCTTCCCATCTATCATCCTTGGCGAGAATCTCAACCGCGCACCGTGCCCCATTTATACGGTTTAGAGGAGGCGAATGGTAACATTCCCAAGCCTCAGTAAACATCCGCAAAGTCTTGTCAGAAACATCACAATCGGAAGAACTAAAGACTTTACTATAAATCAAGCCCAAATTAACTAAATGAGCTGCACGGTCATTGTGATCCTCTGGTAATTCTGAGAGTGCTTCTTGGGAATATTTCAGGGCCCTTTGCATTTCGGATTCGTCTAGTTTCTCTTTCCCATTCTTCCCCATGAGGTAGACGGACATATTTGACATAAACTTAGACCTCACAGGTTTCCCCAAATTTGGTATTGTCAAAAGCTCTTCAACGATCTGAATTGACCTTGATATAGTGGCCGGATCTCCGGTGTAAGTATGCACCAGGTCCAGGCACCCTGCCAAGTTTGATAGTGGAACATAGCGCTGAGAGCTGCCTGGCGGGCTTTTTTCTAATGCTTCTTCGGCGCACGACATCATTTCCCCTAGGGTCTCCCGCGTTGGGTTCCGTTTGCACATCTGGTACTGAAGCCTTGTCAGATTTTGTATAATTGGGACACGGGCTTCATCATCCGACCACCGATTTGCAACTGCGATTCCCTCTTTGGCGTACAGTATAGCTCGTCGAAGATCATCCAGGTCACCCTTCCGTTCATATCTCGAACCCAAGCTGAGAGATATAAAAGAAAGATGCCAGGCTCGGCTGTCAGTGGTGTCATTCAAGGCTACTGCTTCTTCGTTATACGAAATAGCTCGCTCAAGAGTTTCAAGATTTCCAGTATCCTCATACTCCCGAGCCAGGTAGTTGGCCAGATCCGATAGGCGATCAGGTTTACTCGGGTGACCATACGGTGTCAATTCAAGTACTTCTTCAGCATGCATTACAGCCTCTCGGATGGCCTTTAAGGCTCCTGTTTGCATATAGTCGTCGACCAAAAGACGACACATGCCCTGCAGCACCTCAATCCTTCCTGGGTGTAGATGCGGTGTCGACTCTACCTGTCTCCTTACGAAAGAAACAAGCTTCCTAAAGTCGTTGATATTATTAGATTCTGCGTATATCTTCCTCGAAAAGCCAACGGCATTCGATATCAACCGACTCCATTCTGGATGGTCCTGTGGCATGGTCGTCATAACCCCCTCCACGCAATCTGCGGTCTTCCGCAGATCGTCAATATCACCACTCAATGTATGCCTCGTGTATAGCAACTTTCCTAGATTATTTAATCTCCCCGACCTGTGCATAGCACTCGCATTACCTGAGAACTCCACAGAGTCTCTACAGTAGTGGATTGCCTTATTCAGGTCCTCGGTGTCCCTTGTCTGCAAGTACTTCCGCTCTAAAAAGACAGACGCCTTCGAACAAGCGCTTGCCCTCGCCTCCAGATCAGTCTCAGGAATCACCGCAATCGCAACCTCACAGTAGAGGATCGCCTCCTCGAGGACCTCTAGGTCCCCCGTCCTCGCATGCTTCATACTCAAAAACACAGCTGCATTTGACAGGTGCCTGTCCTGCCCTGGTATGTCCTGTGTTGCCTCTGCCGTCTCCTTGGCATACTCTACGGCGCCTTCGAGGTATTCTAGAGCCCCCGTGTGATTGTACAATTTGTTTTGGACCAAGTAGAGACTTTCTGTGAGGTTACAGCGGCTGGCGCCGTCGGTATCGGATGGAAGCGCAGACAGCGCCGATTGGAGGGCTATTAGCGACTCTTGCAGGGTCGTAATATCGTGGGTCGTGTCGTACTGGGTCTCGAGGTTTTTGGCTAGCACCTTGAAATGCGTGCTCAGCTCTATGAGATCTGTGGGCGTTGTTTCGGACATTTTCTGCGGAGCTGGAAGGAATACTGTGTGAGTTACAGACTGGTAAGAATTTTCACTTGCGGGTGTTTTTGGAGGGGGAGGTCTCCTCTGTACCTGCGTGTATACAAAACTACGGCAGGCTGAGGAAAGGGTGGTGAATGATAATTGGAGGCTAACACATGATCTCTCTCTCCTGTATGGTAGGATACCCCTCTTTATTTATCCTGCTGGGTATCTAGCCTTGGGGGCTTCTCTCTCTGCATCATGCTCTATATAGTTGGCTCGATTCTTTAAGGTTGTTAGAGCACCCGGCCGGTTGGCGCAGCTGTCTCGTGTAACAAACACAAAGATATCTGCACACTGGGATTGGTTACGGTGGCTATGCATTATGCCTGAGAGGTATCGATATTGTTTGCAGAGATATTTACGTCCGCAGAGGCGCCCGTTCTGCCTTGCGAGTTGCCGTTCTCTAGCAGGAAAGTTGTTAAAAAAAGACAGAGCCAAGGAACTTACCATCACCTTATAAGGGTCACTGCCACCACTACATACCTACAAGCTCCTCTACTAAGGTGCAAATGAAAGTGCAAGTGCACATCTACTATTAGCATTCCTCCAATCACCATTTGAAACCCCTTAGAACTCCCCAACTCAAGGAAATGAAGCACCCCCGTTCCCTCATACAGCCCACACTCCTCCCCCCATCCTCAGTCAAGCTCGGCCGCCTCGTCCTCTCCCCCTACTCCCCGCACCAAGACTACGTGGACCCTCCTGTCCCCAGCACCCCCGAGATCTCCAAGAACACGCAGTCCAACTTCACCACGCAACTGACGTCGAACACGTCCACGAAGCTCCGCTCCCGCCTCACCGCACTGATCGCCGCATCCCGCACGACAACCTCCTCCTCAACAGTCACGCTCTCGGCAGCCCAGGGCACAACCTACACGCTGCACAACAGCGGCGCGTGGTTCCGCGCCGCCTGCAGAGCCCCCGAGGTCCGCGAGTGGTTCGAGGGCGCCGTACTCGGCGCCGCCGCCACAAATGTGTACCTGGTGGTTGGCTACCACACGCTGACGGATGTGTGCTTTGCCGCGCAGGAGGAGGGCGGCGAGATCGCGGCCGGGGGCGTTCGTGTGGAGAGCGGGCTTCTAGGGCCCGTGCTGTCGGGCACGGGGGCGGGGTTGGACGCGGACGTGGAGGTGGGTGTCCGGAGGACGAGTGAGTGGGCGGGGCGGAAGGAGTGGGCGGAGGGGGGCGAGCGGGTGTGGGCCGTGCAGTATCGGAAGGTTGGGTTCCGCTGGTTCGCGAGTCGGCGGATTGAGAAGGGGGAGCTGGAGAGGGAGAATAGGTGGAAGCTGTGCTGGAGCGGCATGGGCGGCGCCACCAGGGGCCACGAGGAGGAGGAGGAGGAGGAAGAGGAGGAGGATATGAGTTCTGGCGATGAGGATGAGGAAGAGGAAGAGGACATGCTAGAGGTTGATCTGGTGGCCGAGGAGGAGGAGGAATGGGCGAGTGGTGGTGGTGAACTGCTTGGTGATGGGAAGTTCCTCTTTTAACACTAGCTGGCCGTGGGTTGATGGTCCTTATAACAAGTTTATCCGCAGAATACACCCCTCCACTTCTCTCTCCTCCACACCTATATAAAACCACCACCCCCTGGAGCAGAAATCCGTAGCACACAGATGTACGTAAATATATACCGGACCGTCGGCCCACCGAGCTGGTAAAGCGGTAGCAATAACTAACTGGGCCTTCGAAGCTGCACCCCCTCCCCCTTCCTCCTTCCCCAGTTGGGACCACATGTTGGCTTTGTGTTTATAATATTTGTGGTAGCTTTTCTTTCCCCCTGTATATTTTTTGTATCTTTATCAGAGCTAGGAGTAGCTAGGGGCAGCGTATGTAGTAAGTAATAAATGGTTGTTTGCTGCTGCTGTTGTCAGACGAGCCGAGTGATGCGGTGTGATTGAACCTGTTCCAACAACGACATAGAGTAACAAGAGCAGAGGCCGCAACACCCTGCATATGCAAAAAAAAGAAGGCGGGACTTGTCACATGTACGGCCAGCCAGCCAGCCAGACAGACAGACAAGTCGGGTGATGCACCATGATCCATCCAGTCTCTGGTGCACATGCGGTGTGTCAGCCCCCTCCACAGGAGTCTATAGTTATGAAAAACCCAGCACCGGTGGGGTGTTTAGTGGTCGACTATGTAGGTGAAATACATGTAGATAGATAGACTAAGCGCATTGAAGTACATGAAATGTAAATGTAAATGCGCATACGAGTGCACGACAGTACTACAACACAATCACATACCACCACATACCACCACATACACCACCACCACCACCACCACCACCACCACCACCAGTACATGCATGTTATATCCACAGCAAATCTACCCAATCTCATTTCGGTCTACAAGTAGCAAACTAACTATCATCAAATCATTACGGCGCTCTACCCGCAAAGACTCTTTAAGAAAAAAACCCCATCACAAAAAAAAAAGGCACACACCACATATAAAAACAAACAAAAAAAATAAAAATACACCCCCCCAGGGCACTAACCCCAAGTCCCACCGCCACCGCCCCGCCCCTGCCGTTTCTGCGCCGAAAGCCGCCACGAGTCGTCTCCGTCGCCAAAGCGGTTAAAGAGCGGCTGTATACGCTCGTTCTTCCGTCTTTTCGAGAGCTCGCCCTTGCCGCCGCCAACCTTGAAGAAGTTTGGTGCGCACTCGACTGTTTCCTGTGTGTTAGCCCACCATTTTTTCCGGTATGGGGGGGGGGGGGAGGGGACATACCTAGCCATTTCGGCTCGATCGCGGTGGTGCAGTGCATGTACTCCTTCGTGGTCATGACCAGGGTGTGGAAGATGACATGTTCGGCCGCCTTGCCAAACAGCGCCGAGCTGGGGTGCATGTATACGGGGGTTCCCTCGATGAGGGTCTTGTAGCCCTCCTGGGGGTCCTTTCGCGCGCTGTTCCTGAAGAAGCCCGAGCACAGCGCCTGGCGCACCATCATTGTGTTTCTGCCGCAGCTGACAATCTTGTGGCGGTACCTGGACATGATCATCTCGAGCTGCGCGCGCACGTCCTTTGCGCGCTTCATGCTCCGCGCCTGGATGAAGTTGTCGAAGCACCAGGGGTTTGAGTATGCGCTGTGCTTCCAGGCGTTGTAGACGTTCAGGAGCGTGAGGTGGTCGCCGTGCGGGTCGTGGAACTTTGCCTTTTTGGCGTCGGCGGCCGACTGCTTCTCCTTGGGGCGGTAGAAGACGGTCTGGACGGAGAGCATGGCCACGATGCTGAGCATCTCGTCGCTGCACCCCATGTCCACGCTCGCGATGAGCACCTTTGCCAGCGCGGGCTCCATGGGGAAGTCGGCCATCTTGCGCCCGAGCCGCGTGAGCAGCCCCTCGTCGTCGAGCGCCGAGAGCGCGTACAGCTCCTCGAGCGCCGTAAGCATCGTGTTGGTCGGCGGCGGGTCCATAAAGTCGAAATGAAGCAGGTCGTTGATGCCCATGGCCTTGAGCATCAGGATCGTCGTCGACAGGTTCTGTCGCTGGATCTCGGGGATGGATGTGGGCAGCATCTCACTCTGGAACGCGGCCTCCGTGTAGAGCCGGTAGCACTTTCCGGGGCCTGTGCGCCCGGCGCGGCCGGCGCGCTGCTTGGCCTGCGCCTGCGAGATGGGCGTGACGACGAGGCTGTCCATGCCGAGTTTTGGGTCGAAGGCGTTCTGCTTGACGAAGCCGGGGTCGACGACGTAGTAGATCTGGTCGATTGTGATCGATGTTTCGGCGATGTTTGTGGCGATGACGACCTTGCGGGAGCCCGGGGGGGCGGGCTCAAAGATCTTTGACTGCATCTCTGAGGGGAGGGCCGAGTAGACGGGGAGGATGATGAGGTCGGGGACGCTGGGGCCGAGGGCCTTCATGCGTTCGTAGAGAATCTCGCAGGAGGTATCGATCTCCTCTTGACCCGTCAAGAACAGGAGGATGTCGCCGGGGGGCTCGGACAAATGGATTTGCATGACGGTGATGAGTGCTGCGTCGAGATAATCGCTCTCGGGCTCCTTGGTGTACAGAATCTCGACAGGATATGTCCTTCCGGGGATCGTAAAGATGGGGCACTGGTTAAAGTAGTTTGAAAACTTCTCTGCATCCAGCGTCGCCGAAGTGACAATCAATTTCAGGTCCGGCCGCCTCTTCAACGTCTTCTTGAGCAGACCAAACAGCACATCCGTCGCAATTGTCCTCTCGTGGGCCTCGTCCAGCATGATGACGCTATATCTCTTGAGATCCGGGTCCAGCAATACTTCACGCTGCAGCATACCGTCCGTCATGTACTTGATCTTTGTCTCTGGACTTGTGCAGTCCTCAAAACGGATTGTATATCCAACCTCCTGCCCGACCCGACAGCCAACCTCCTCCGCTACACGTTTAGCCACCGACATGGCCGCAACACGACGAGGCTGGGTACAGCCAATGATCCCCCTGTCCGCGAATCCCGCCTCAGCAAGGTACTGGGTCATCTGTGTCGTCTTCCCCGACCCGGTATCACCGACAACAATGAGTAGCTGGTTCTCGTGCACTGCCTTGATGAGGGAGCTCCGGAGCTTGTATACTGGGAGCGATTCACGCTGTTCCTTGATGGACATGCTCGTAATGCGGCCAAAAGACATGTTCTTTGACATTGTGGCCTTCTTCCATTCCGGCATGTCGTCGGCACCCTTATTCAACCGCGTGCTCTTTAGGTCGCTCGCAAACTTCCTCTCCTCCGGTGCAACCATCGGATCCTGCCACTGCGCCGTAAGATCCACCTTCTGCGCCTCCTCCGCCGCCTGATCAGCAGACTGCTGCTGCCGCAGCTCCCGCCGCTCCTTTGCCAGCGCGGTGCCGCCCATGGCGGCCCTGTTGAGCGAGCCGTCGGGCGCCTTGACAACACGGATGGGCGACAGCTCCAGCGACTGTCTGGTCTGTCCCGCGAGGAACGGAGGCTCCTCTCCACGGACCTCGATATCGATGTCCTCCTCCTCCTCGAACTGGCCCTCGCCGGTGAGCGTTGCGTGGTACTCCTCGTCAATGTCCGGGTAGTCTGCGGCACTGATGGCGCCAGAGGCAATGAGCTGCTTGATCTCCCATCGGTCGGGCGAGGTCATACGTTTCTTTGTGCGCATGGCCTTGTGGTCGATCTCGCCCTCAAAGACAGGGACGGTGTCGGTGTCGAGGGAGCCGTAGCGGCTGCTGGACCCATCGAGAGACTCCATGTTTGCGCCTGATGCTATCCGTTTCGCGGGATCGAGGTCGCGGCCCGTCCGCTGGTTGACGTCCTTCATCGACAGTCCGATACGGGAGCCCTGGATGCTGACGACCTTGACCTTGACCGGCTGCCCCTTGCCCAGCAGGTCCGCAGGGTTATTGACACGCTCCTCCTGGATGGCCGAAACATGCACCAGGCCATCGACCTTCCCACGGACGCCCAGGAGGTTGACGAATGCGCCAAAGTCCTTCACGGAGGTTACCTTCCCATCGTAGATCTTGAAGAGGATTGGCTCATCGTCCACCTCTGGCGGCGGCGGCCTCTTAAACTCGTCGTCGTAGCGGTCCCGGCGGTCCCGCCCCCCGCCGTACCCCTTGCCATTGCCATTCCGATCCTCCAGCTCTTCGTGATGCCGCCGTCTCCGTCCCCGATCACGAGATGGCGACCGCGACCTCGACCGATGCCTCGAGCTCTTGCCCCTGCCGCCACCGTACCCCGGGCTCGGCGAGTGCGACCGTTTCCTCGTCCTCTCGGCCACCTTCGCGCGACCAGGCTCCATCGACTCCAGCAAACCAAGCAAGTCGTCACCACCACCACCCGTCTTTACCGGTGGAGCGGGGGCCTTCGTCTTTGCCTTCTGCCCCTCCATACTCTCCAGCATAGCCATCATATCATCGATCGCATCCTTCTTCTCCCCCTTTCCACCGCTGCCGTGGTCATCGTCGTCGTCATCATCGTCGTCGTCGTCCCTCCACGGCACCTCCCGGTCCGGCAGCGCCAGGCCTCGAAACACACGACTCTTTGTGTCGAGATCCATCCCCCTCTTCTCACCGGCGCCCTCGGGGGCGCGCTTATTCTTGTGCTTCGGGTGCATTGTGAGGATGAGGCGGTCGACGCTGGCGACGAGGGAGTCTGGGAAGTCGACGCCGAGGGCTGCGATGGCGCTCTTGAACTCGGCGGGGGACCCGCCGGACTGGTCGTGCAGGTTGATGACAAACTCGGAGAGCGTCTTGTCCGTGATGCCCAGATGGTTCGAGAGCTCCGTGGTGATCTTTGACACCAGGGAGAGGTATTCCAGGTTCTGGATGGGGTCCATTGTGGGTGTTTTTGTGTGTGGAGTGGGAGGGTTTGGTTTGTGGTGTTTGTTTGTGCCCCGGTGTGGGCGTGAGGAAAGGAAGGAAGAGAAGAACAGAAAGGCAGAGACGCGATCTTTGATGGGAGACGTGTAGTGTGGCGGTGCGTTATGTAAGCCGGTGAGAAGTGTGGCGCAGTAGAGTGAGTGAGTGAGTGCCCGGGGGCGAGTGATGGGCCGTGACGGTCGACATCATGTCCTGAATGTATTGATTAAACCCACACCACCCCCTCCAACATACAGTGGTCTGCCCAGATACCCCACCTTCCAAGCTGACGAGCTGATTGACACCTCTGAGACCAGGTTCTACATGTGAGGGAGCTATTCCGCCCAGAGCAGAGCAGTCCCAGTGCACCGTCACCCATGGCCAGAGAGAAGATGGACATGAAACTGCATCATGGCACGGTAATAGGCCACGGGTACTACGTGTTGCATATTGCACATGTGCAGACTATCGGGACTATACCAGAGGAGAGCCCGACCTGACCATGGCTGCGTTCTGTGGGTTCGACGTGTGTGTGTGCCGCAGCCACTTACTTTACTTCAGTACCTACGGGCTCTAATCACTGGCATATACACGCAACCGCCAATCTGACCGGTGGGTAGTACTAGGGCTTATGTTTACTTGCAGCGGAGCACCCTGCGGCAGATACAAATGTATATCCTTAGCTGGCACGCTGGCACGGTCTTGTCCCTGATATATATATAGCCAGCAGTCACTGGCCAAGTCACTTCGTGCGAGAAAAACACATCAAGAAAGAAAAAGATTGTTAAAAAAAAGTTATATTAAAAAAAAAAAAAAAGCACGAATCTATCATTACCCCCCCCCCACCCCCGGCTGAGTGGCTCTAGTACCACTTCTTGATCTCCTCCTCGTCGTCAATGTCCTCATCGGCCATGACCGCCATCCGCTGCTTCTGCTTCTGCTTCCGCCCCGGCCCCAGCTGCACCTTCGGCCCCAGCTCCACCTTCGGCCCCTCCCTCGCCTCCTCCCCTCCCAAAAAGTCCTCCAACCCCGCAGCGCCCTCCTGCGCCAGCTCCACCTCCCCCACCGCGACCGGCGCCCCCCCACCCCCGCCCGCCACACCCCCACCCCCAATCGCAACCCTCTCACTCTCAAACCTCGCCAGCTCGTCCAGCCACCCACGCCTCCGCAACGCCCCCTGCTCCCTCCTCTTACGCGCCCACGCCACAAACTCCTCCTCTCCCTCGCCGTGCGGGGCAGCAGCAGCAGCATCGACGAGGGCCGTCAGCTCCTGCAGCTGTGCGTGCAGCCGGGCGGCGTGGGCGTCGGCGGCGCTGAGCCCCGCGGCGAGCGTGGACAGGTGTGCGACGTGTGTGTGGAGTGCTGTGGCCGCTGTGGCGTGCGTGTCCAGGTGGGTGTTGAGCGCTGCGAGCAGCGACTGGGCTTCTAGCGCTAGTGTGTCGTTTTCGGAGGCGGTTGTGAGGAGGGGGGCGCGCGGGAGTCTAGTGGGGGGGTTAGTTAGGGTGGAGAAGAGGGGGAGGGGGGGGGATACTCGTCCAGGAATGCTTTCGTGAGTGGGAGTTTTGCAAGTCTGCATCAGTCAGTCAGTCTCCGTGTATCGTGTATATAAATCTCCAACTCCGCAGTAGACTGGGAGAGAAAAACGCTCACATCTCCTCCGTCGACTCCCTCAACCCGCTACACCCCATCAGCAATCCATCACTCATCTCCACCATCTTGAACAGAGAACTCACACCGCATCCTCGCCCCCGCCACCAAAGCGCTGCACAAAGCCTCTAATCCGCTCCATTCTCCTCTTCCACTGTAGACGATGGCGGCCGTATCGCTGCTGGTCCCGCGGCCGCTCGTAAAGACGGTCAAGACGGCGCTGCAGGCGCGGGGGTTGTTTGCGCGCCGGATCGATCGTGTTTCTGCTTCTGCTTCTGCTTCCGGTGGTGGTTCTGATTGTGCCAAAGCGGTGGCCGAGGGTGCAGCAGCAGACGAAGGTGAATGTGGAGAGCAAGAGGAAGAGGAAGAGGAGATGTTCCTGATCGCGACCACGCTCCCGTCCACCACCGACGCCGACAAACTCCTCGCCGATCTCAGCCTGACCGGCCGCGTCACAGCCACCGCGACCGTCAGCACCCCCGCACCCACCACCACCACCACCACCACCACCACAAACCCGCTCACCGCCGCACTCACCACCTCCCTCCTGGCCCTCTCCCTCCCCCCGCCGACCCTCGCCGCGCTCCTCGCCACCGCCCCAAAACGCTACAGCATCTACCCCCCGCTCCTGCTCCTCCCCTCCGGCAGCTTCACCTCCCCCACCTGGCGCACCCACCTCCCCACCCTCCCACCGGGCTTCTTCGC
Source organism: Morchella sp. 2018-W45 (assembly GCA_024713785.1). Classification (NCBI taxonomy): domain Eukaryota; kingdom Fungi; phylum Ascomycota; class Pezizomycetes; order Pezizales; family Morchellaceae; genus Morchella; species Morchella sp. 2018-W45. Next base: position 1,616,357 of record JAMGYZ010000005.1, read on the forward strand.
CGCCCTCGCCTCCGCCCTCAACTGCACGCACCTGGCCATCAACGCCCCCATCCCCTCCACCTCCCCCACGCGCTCCCCCCTCGCCCTCACCCCCCTCCACGGCACCTTCACCTCCCCCGACCTCTGGGTCCACTGCACCCAGAACGGCATCCGCCAGACGTGGCCCCCAGCACGGTGCATGTTCTCGCGCGGCAACGTGGGCGAGAAGGCGCGCGTGCTGGGCCTCGCCGGCGTGCGCGGCGCCCAGGTCGTGGATCTATACGCGGGCATCGGATACTTCACGTTCCCGTATGCGGCGGCGGGCGCGGCGCGCGTGTGGTGCTGGGAGGTGAGTGCCTGGAGTGTTGCGGCGCTGCGGCGGGGTGCGCGCGAGAACGGGTGGGTTGCTGAGGAGGCTGGTGGGGGCGGGGTGGTGGAGGGCGGGCTGCGCGGCCTGGACGACAGGGGCGTGGGCATCGTCGTGTTCCGCGAGAGTAACGAGCTTGCGGTGCGTAGGCTTAGGGACCTGGGCGTGGGCGGCGTCGCACACGTCAATATGGGGTATCTGCCCGATTGTAAGGCTGTGTGGCCGGCGGCGGTGGAGATCCTGGCCGAAAAGGGCGGCGTCGCGCATGTACATGCGAATGTGGCGGTGGGCGCGGAGGAGGCGTATTCGCGGGAGGTTGTGGAGGGGTTTGCGGGGCTGCTGGAGGAGAGGGAGGGGGAGGCGGGGAGGGGGAGGGTGGGCTGCGAGCATGTGGAGGTGGTCAAGACCTTTGCGCCGGGAGTGGTGCATTGTGTCTTTGACATCAGGATCGAGGGCAGGACATAGGCACATAGATAGATGTAGGTAGCAATTACTCTCAAATGTATATAGATTCTAAAAATACAAAACATTTTTATATATATAGTCTTTTTTCTTCCTACTCTGCTCCATTCTTCGTATATCATTACAGCGTATGTACCCCATACCCCATACCATACCATACCAGAGCACCATCTTCTACCCCCCGCGCGGCCGGAACTTGTTCGGAATATTCTTCTCAATGATAGGACTCTGCTCCAAGATTGCCTGCGCCATCTCCGCGTCCTCCTCCGCATCATGCTTCCTAAACTACACCCGCCGTCAGCACCCCCCCTCCAGCACAGTCAAGAGGACGCAAAAAAAAAAAAAACACTCACATGCTCAATATCCTCCGGATGGTTCAGCTCCTCCGCCGTGCTATCCTCACTATGATACTTTTCAAAGTGGTGAATCTCATACTCATACTCCGGGTCACCGTGGTGACCCGGCCCGAGGCCGAAATCCGGCAACGTATTCCCGTCATGCACGAAGCGCTGAAAGTCTGCCATGGCGATCTGGCCGTCCTGCCTGGCGGGGCCAATGAGCTCGTAGAGCGTCTGCCAGACATGCTGCTTTGTGCTCTCGTCGACGGGGTTGTCGGGCTGCTCGAGCCCGTAGAAGCGCAGCACCTCGTCGCGCGTCCACGCGCCGCTGTTGTCAAAGTCGTGCAGGTGGAAGAAGGCCCCCGAGTCGAAGTTGTAGATGTGGTGCTCTTCTTGCATGTGGCGCTCGGACCAGTTCAGGTCGCCTTCGCGTTCGGTGTGCGGGGTGCCGTGGGCGTGGGTGAGGGCCGGGAGCAGCAGCAGGAGGGGGAGGAGGAGGGGGTGCATCTTGACTGTGGTGGTGGTGGTGGTGGTGGTGTTGGAGGATTGGAGAATTGGAGAATTGGAGAGCGGATTGTGGTGAGGAGAGATACATGTACTCCATGTACTCTATTTGCCTATTTGCCCCCTGAGGCGACCCGGCCGGCCCGCGCTACCGGGTCGCGGTCATCACCATCATCGCAGCATGCAGGGATGCAGCACGTGTGCCAAGCTGAGGTTGAAACAAAAGGGCATAAAGAGAGCTGTTTCGTGGTGTGGGTGTGGTGGTTTAGTTATTAATTTGGTCGTTTGTTAGATCGAACGAGCCCTTTGACGATGAGGTAAACGGATGTGAGTGACGTGCTGTGACGCCGAGAAACATTAACTGTTGTGATATCGGAGGAGGAGGAGGAGGAGGACGAAAGATATCGATCCTCCCTGGGTGATTAAGCATTTGTAAAACGACATTACGCATTCCACCACCACCACCGCACACGCACCGCACATCTCAACACATCCAGTTCAACACCACAGTCTCAGATCTATCCACAGTCAGCTCATAGCCCACCCATTCAGAAGAACTGTTTTGATATCTCCCACAGTTCCCAAATAAAAGGACCACTCACAATCCCCTGTGATTGTCCCGGTGCCAAACCCTCGCATCACTGCCCCCATCACGCCGTCGTGCCAAATGCTATACTCCAGGGAATAGGCACCAGCCCATATGTGGCTCACCAGGTACGCCGCGAGCTTGGTCCAGTGGGGGAGGGTGAGTGATGTGCCGTGATCCTATACACTGGTAGTCCCAGCCAAGAAGAAAACGGGACAAAGTACACACCTTGAACGTAGAGGGATACACCATCTACACTGGGAAAGGGGGGGGGGGGGGGAGATTGGGAACTGGTGGTGGTGGTGGTGGTGGTGGTGGTTTGTGGTTTGTGGCCGGCCTTCACGGCTACCATGCATGCTATCAGCGCCGTAATATGTACCGCGGGGGACTGGCTGGCTGGCTGTGTGTCCTTTATATGGCTCGATCAGAGGACTGGGTGGATGAATGTCAACCCAACCAACCACAAGCAATGATTCGACGCCCGAGTGACTCCCCATGACCCCACCCACCCCCCACCGCCCGTCCGAGGCAAAAAAAGAAGAATGAGAAATGTCCTCAGCGAGAGTCGAACTCGCGACCTTCGGATTTCCAGATCTAGGATCTAGTCATAGTGCAAGTATGAGACCGACGCTTTAACCAACTAAGCCATGAAGACTGGCTGCAACTGGGTAAATTGGTAGTGTTGAACCGCGCCCAACTGGTCTGGTATCAGTGGGAACCCACGGTATTCAGTCAAGGATACCGGCCTAAACCAGCACCGTAAGTAGAATACCCTATCAATACCGTATTCTTATAGAATCACTAGTGAATTTCTGCCCATTTCCGGTACGTAGTTTCGGCACTAACGGCAGAACATTCACTCATTCAGCACAAAGACCGAATTCCAGTGTACGTTTATACCAACGCCGCACCGCACCGCCGGTGGTAAACAAAACAGCCTTTGACACATCCACCACCCGAGTCCATTGACGCAGCGCCATCATACTTGTGCCCGGAGCTAGCGGCGAATCCGTATCGATAAACCATTCAAAGCGCATTTACGAATATGTACCCACGTAATCTTGACTGAGGCCATGGTCGTTTCTGGAGCGTAGGGTAATGTGCATTCCTCATCTCCGTACTACATATGCGCTATGCTATAGGGCCGAGGCATGCATCCACATACTTGCTAGGCTTTACAGTAGGTAACGCATCTCTGCTCCGGATAAGGACTGAGTTGACTTCATCCGTGTACTCTACAATGGGTGGTTTTTGGTGTGTCTGTAGTCTGTACAAGACGTCATCAGAAACAGGTTGCGCGAGTGATGCCCTGTGAACCCGCTTGACGTCTATCTATCCAGCTGTTCTGTAGCCACCCACTTCGGTCTGGTCTGGAGGATTACATGTAGTTCTGCCCGGTTTCCTCACCATCACGAAGTTCCCCACCGGTAAGTGAGAATTGAGCAGAGCTACAGAGATCTCTCTCTCCCAACGAGTACCATCCCCAACAACCCATCCACAAAAACCCCCACCTCCAACTCCACCCCCCCAACCCCACCACCAAAATAACTTCCCACCCCCTCCGCAGGAGCAAAAGACAATGTCCTCAGCGAGAGTCGAACTCGCGACCTTCGGATATCCAGAACCTAATGGGACCCAGTCATACTGCAAGATATGAGACCGACGCTTTAACCAACTAAGCCATGAAGACGCTCGCGTGGTGCTGTCTAGTACTCCCGCCAATATTTTTTACCTAATCCTGGCTGCCAGGGGGGGGAGAGCGGGGGGAGTTTTAAGCGAGCGAAGAATTATCATGAAACGGGGGGCTGTGATGGTTGTGGTGGTGGAATAACCATAACGGCGGTAGAGTATCGCAATTTCCAGATGGCTCTTTTTTGACGGGTACTGTAAATTAATTTTGATTGGCGGTTGCTTGAAAGTGCCGGCCCAGCAGGAGGGAGGAAATACATGTTGTAAACTGCATGGGGGGGGGGGGGGTTTATTTGCGCATCCAAGAGTGGGATTTACAGCTAAAGAGAAAGCGTTTTTAGTTCGGATCCTTGACCCCCCCCCCCAATTCTCAGTGTAAGTAAAATAGATTACATAAACGAAATAGGAACCCCCCAATATGTTAATCCCAGATGCTGCCCCCCCCCCCCCCTTCTTGGGGTTCCCCTGCATGCAAATTAAGGACATCTCTACCTACTCTATATTGCGGCCCCGGACCTTGTAACACGCCCCACGAGGCCCGTCCGGCGCCGCGCCGAGGAAGCCGGCAACGGTGTGGGCATGCATGGCATGGGGTATGTATCCGGAGACAGGAGCGGCCGTTCTTGGCAGTAGCAGCAGTAACAAGCAGAACGGTCCGACAGCTTGTGTTTGATAGAGAGTAAGAGTCCGAGTCCCTGGTTGGGGAGAAAGAGGGCTAGCTAGTAGTACTCTAGAAACCAGCTGAGTACTTACATACATGTATGTATACCAATGGTTATGGGGAGGGGGTCCCCTAACTACAATGTTCGTGGGATGCCTCTGCTCGCATCTACAAACCTACTACAATCCTGGCCAGAAACCTTCTATACGAGATCCGTTGTTTGCATTGGGAATGGATAGCCAGAGGCTCTCTCAATCCAAGCTGGCTACATACTTCATGAGCCTAGCTGACAGGCAGGTCCGTGATCTTTTTTTCTAGATCTCCGTGGACGTCACTTATACTTGGGCACGTGAATGAAGTACATACTTAGATATGCCAATTTAAATTTCACTTTCATGTCACCCGGGCAGAGAATCGAGAGGTTGTAATACCTAAGTCCTCAATGGCCGCGGGGAGAGGGAGGGGGGGGGTGTCTTCAATTCCTGTTGGCTGTTCTGGCAGATGAACCGCTAAGAGGGCCAATTGATCCTCCAGCAATATTCGTACGCATCCAAGCCGACTACTGCGGGATCGTACAGAATGCTTCTAGAGCACTCTAAATCCGCTCACATGGCGGCGATCAGATCAGATGAACGACGACGACGACGCCGCCGTTCTATTTCTGGGTTTCAAAATTTTCTCTTTTTCTTGGCTTTGTTGTTTTCCCTGTTTTTTTTTCTTTCTTTAATACGAGGTTCTTTTTTTTTAGAGGCCCCGAATACTTAGTTAGCAGATAAACAAAGTTCAATTGCTCGAGTGAGAAGTCTTCAGCAGGGTATCGTGATCAAGCCATGTTCGTATCTTGGAGTCTTGGGAACGTCCCACCCCCCTACAAACCTCCGTCGGGAAAGCTGCGCCGAGAGACTGACAAACCGTTGACGCCCCACAAGAGCCACAAAGGGTCTCAAATCTGGTAGCACCCGCTGCCGTAAACGCCCCCTTCCCCCCCTCGGGACATTTGTGTCTCTGTGCCGACAACAACAACAATAACAGCAAATCACCTGTTAGTAGCGCGCGCTGGATTTATGATTCTACTGCACGGCGGCGGTGGTGGTGGTCAACTGGACTGTGTCTAGCCTTCCGATGATGATGTAATTTGCCTACAAACACACTTCGCCCCCCATTTCAGCACAGTAGAGTGTAGAGAGGGAGAGAGAGAGCTCATGACCAGCTCAACACGTACCTACTCCTATACAACAGCCTCTAATCACAAAGCCCCTTGGCAAATTATACTCTGGGACTCATCCACCAGTCGTCAAGATGGGTGGAGATAAAAGTAGTGGGCTTACGAAATAGCCAAGCGCTCCATTTCTTTTTCTGCAGGCCCTAACTGTAAGTGAAGGTTTCTATCTTTGGTTTTTGGGGGGGAGAGGGGAGGGAGGTAGGGAGAGGCCTTGGAGAGCCAGGAAGGTCCGAGATCTGCATTTTGCCAAGCAAAATTGGCTTGCTATTAGCGCAGGGGCAACAGCACAGGGATTGGCTGGGCTGGACTTGATTCTTTGAACCCTTGTTATGGAATCAAGATTCGAAATTCTTTATTTCCCGTTCTCGCATTTCAAACGGCCAACCAGGGCCTGTGCTCGGTGTATTGGGGGGGGACATGGCATGTTTACTATGTACCCTACCCTCCCTGAATAGGTAGAACAAAAAATCTACGGGTGGGTCTATCTCCGTAGAGTAGACAAACTAGGTTACTTAGCTACTTAGCTAGGATGTAGACAAGTTGAGCGATTCTCCCTTAAATACTGCTATTCCATCCCACTCCTTCTCCCCCCTCCCCTCTCTCTCTTTCGTTTCTCCATTCAACCACATTCTCTCACTTCAAACAACTCTATTTGCTTTCGAGCACACTATCGTTAATAAACTTAATCTACAACTACTTACACTCTCTTTGCTTCTTACTGCAATTCACTTAATTCCCTGTTAAATAAAAAAAACTACTACTACTACAAAAATGAAGTACTCAATTGCCACCCTCTTCATGGCCGCTGCCGCCGCCGTGACCGCCAGCCCCGTTGCAAACTTCGAAAACGGCTTCAACATGGGCGCCACCAACCCTGACGGCTCCTGCAAGACCACCGCCGACTGGACCAGGGACTTCCAGACCGTCCAGGGCTGGTCCACCAGCACTGTAAAGTACAACACCTTCAAGCTGTACTCCACCAACGACTGCGACACCCTCAAGAACGCCGTCCCGGCCGCCCAGGCTGTCGGTGCAAAGATCTGGGCCGGTGTGTGGGCTGTTGACGAGGCAAAGTTCAATAACGAGAAGGGTGCTTTGGAGTATGCCATGCAGCAGTGGGGAACTGATTGGTTGGCCGGTGTCAATGTTGGGTCTGAGTCTCTCTACAGAATGGAGATTGACCCCGTAAAGCTAGCCATCCAGATCTGGGATGTCAAGGGAATGGTCAACGAGGCCTACAAGGCTGGTGTCTTGGTTGGATGTGCTGATACCTGGACCTCGTGGGTCAATGGTACCAATGCGATTGTCATCGAGGCTTCTGATGTAAGCAACAATCTTTCTAGGATAACCCTCCTTACTTTTAAAACAATAACACTAACATCGAAAACTCTAGATCATCATGATGAACGGCTTCCCCTACTGGCAGGGATCCACCATCGATGCGGCCAAGGACACCTTCTACCAGTCCATCGCCGCCACCAAGGCCGTCATCAATGGCAAGCCCTTCATGATCGGTGAGACCGGCTGGCCCACCGGTGGTGACAACTTCGGCGCTGCCATCCCCAGTGTCGAGAACCTCCAGGCCTACTGGAAGTCAGCCACCTGTGCCCTCCAGGCCGACAACATCCCATACTTCTTCTTCAGCACCTTTGACGAGCCCAACCGCTCCGCCGGCGTCGAGCAGCACTTTGGTGTTGCCACCAGCGACAAGGCCCTGAAGATCTCCTTGGCCTGTTAAGCGTGTGGTCGTGGTTAGGGAAACGAGTCATGTGCCGTGATTTTGAAAAATGGGTCGGGCTGGGTTCCTTTACTTCTTGTGGTTTCTTTTTTTTTTCTTGTTTCTTAAACTAATGGGGAATTATGCATTGCGTGGTTATTATACACATGTTTTTTTCTTTTAATTTTTTTTCCCTCCCTCCTCTTACTGTTATAGATCTAACAGTTGCACACCCTGAATCAGTCAGGGGAAGAGGGAGGGGGGTGGGGGTGAAGGAGGTGAAGGTGAAGTAGGAGGTGATACCCCTAGTTAGAGGGGGGCGGGCAAGTTAAGTTGGCCGCCACAGGCAGAAAGTCTCTTTTTAGAAGAATTGAACACTTTAAGCCTTACAAACATTCTCATTCCCATTCCCCGTTCTCGTTCTCAGTAAACAAAAAAAAAAAAAAAAGCGAGAGCCAACACCCCTGGCCGAAAACAAACCTAAGCCCGGCTAGCGAACAAAAAATGTGAAACGGCCAAGCAAACCACCACCTCCCCCTTCCGTCCCGCCGATGCGATGCGATGCGATGTGAAACCGCATACGCTGCTCCTGAACTGAGATGAGGCCCTTGGAATTTGGAATGTCCGAGCCGGACAAGACGAAACGTGCTGACTACATGAAAGTAAAGTAGAGGGCCGGTAGATGCTGGCACATTTATGTATGACCGGGGGGGGTGAGTGAGTGATGCGCCGTGATCGCAGTCTACTGTTGTGCATGACATTCTCCAACGCCGGTGAAGGCCCCCCTCCCCCCGCTTCTGCTCAACTCACCACCACCGCCTTTATCGACGCAGAGCGCAGAACCATCTGTACCCCTAACCCTACGGGGCTGCTGCAGAGGGACGCTACTTTCAGGGGATGTTCTCCTTGGTTTTTACTTGTAGTGGCTTTATCGGGGTGGTGCGGTTATATCACTACATGTATGTATATTTCTTTTAGGGGGGGGGGGGGGGTTATTGCCATTTATAATCACGAGATATCACTCGTACAGTAAGCTACGGATGGTGCAGAACTCTCTGAAGGGGAGGAGGGCAGTTACATTGGACTCACTGCAATGTGTGCATGTACGGACGAGCATCCAACTGGCTAGAGTAAGCGGCCCTCGGTTTAATTTATAAGTTTATGGTACCAGCACAGTGCTAAATCAATATCATTCTCGATCGGCATGTCTGTACGTACAAGTACATTCCAATAATTGCCATACGAATAACCAACCCAACCTCAAACACCTATGTAGCAAAAAAAAATCAAAAAGTCCGAGGAGAAAACCCAGCCACCCATGAGGCGAAGCCAAAGAAAAAAAAAAATACACAACCAGCAAAATAGAAGAAAAAGAAAGGAAAGCTGTTAGCTAAATCTCGATACTCTCCGGATCCGCATCCATAAAGATAGCATACACTCTCCTACTAATCGACGGGCCCAAATTCCTCTCCAAGCCGTTTCGGGCCATCTGGTTCTACACCACCCATCCCATTCATCCATTAGCCTCTCTCTCACCATCTTTCCACTTAAGGTGGGGGACAAACCGGTATATCTGCCAGTGCATCTTCACCCTGGTCCTTAAACGCCGCAACGAGCGTCTGCACATCCGGATATACACTCTCGATGCTTGCCGCCACGCTGGGCGTAATACGGTTGATCTGCTCGAGCATGCGCAGGTAGATATCCTTCTTCCCAACACCGACGCGGACCTGGCCGATGTCTGCGCAGAAGTGGACGTCTGTGCTGGTCCTCGAGTTCCTATCCCCATCCGCAGCAATCAGCATCCAACCAACTAGGCCCGGGATAGGGGGGGGGGGGGAGCTTACCGGTAGGGAATGGTTGAGATATCGCCCGTGAACCTGCTGATCCACTCTGCGCTCTCGATCCCCGTCGCAGTGTGGTGCACCAGACACCCGTGCACGACCTGCGCCTCGAGCATCGCATCCTGCACCGCATCCTCATCCAGTACCTCCGCATCAGCGGGCACGCTCCCATCCTCGCCCAGCACTGCGCGTACACGGTTCTGGTACGCCCTGTTGCGATTGTTCTTGTTCCTGCGGATAAGCGCCTCCATGCCCTCGACCACATATATCGGCCTCACCTGCGCGGGGTCCAGCGGTGAGAAGCCTCGCAGCAGCGCAATGTGCTCCGCTAACCCTCTCTTTGAGGCCTGCAGGAACTCTTGCGCGGTGAGATAGATGAGCACGTGCTCCTCGTCGGTGACCTTGAGCTCAGGCAGGGGGATGAAGAGCCCTCGCGACTCGTCCCATTCGGCTTTGGCCTTGCGGCGCCATTTAACGATGCGCCATGTGGTGCCGTCGGCAGGGTGCGGCGGGTACCAGGTTGTGTTCACCTCGCAGCCAAGGCCGGTGAGGAAGCGGAGCAACGACTGACCCGTAGCGTGGTCTTTGAGGTGTTGGGAGATGTCAACGATCATCTCTGGCACCGAGTCCTTCTTTGATGTGCGGAGCTTATTGACGAGTGCCAGTTCCTGTTCCTTTTTCCGCTCTAGCTCTCGGGCCTCCTTTTCGCGCTTCTTCTGTGCTTTTACTTCCTCGCGCTCGGCCGCTTTTGCTTCCCGCTCCTTCAGGCGCTGCTGCTTCGCCGCCTCTTTCACCGCGGCGCGGCGTGACTTCTCGGCCTCAGATAGGCGGTTTCCGCCCCCTTTCCTCGGTGACGCCGACAGCGTGTCGTCGCTCTCCTCAACATAATCATCCTCCTTCGCCTTCTCTACATCCACTACATCTACTACATCAATCTTTGCCTTTCCCTTCGCCGGTGCCTTTCCCTTCCGTCTCGCCGGTGCCTTCTTCTTCCTTTTCTTACCACCGCCCACAACCAGCTCCCCATTATCGTCATCAGAGTCCAGCATCTCCTCCTCAAACTCTTGCAGCAGCGAGCGCGTCGCCGTACTAAGCCCCACACCCTTTATCGACGAGTACTTCCGCAGCTTCGGTATCGAATCCGCAGGGAGTACGGGAGCGTGTCCGTCAGAGTCCGAATCGATGGGTATTACATCGACATGCGTGGCCTTCTTCTTCTTTCTCGGGGACGACCCTGGTACTACCCCTCCTGGGGCAATGGGATCCTCGAGGGCCACGGGGGTCTCGGAAGCCACCGGAGACGGCTGAATAGTAGGAACAGCCGGATCGTATCGAAAGTCTGCGTGTGTCACTACTTTTGGCTTCGTCCTCTCTGGCGGTGGTGGCGAGGGTGACGGCGACGAGGACTGGTATCTAAACAATGGCGGCGACTGCGAGGTCTTGAAGACTGTTGACGGACCAGCTGCAGCTCCAGAGCTCCATTTGCGGTATGGTAATGGCCGCTCAGAGGCGAAGGTTGGGGATTGTCGAGGCCGAATGGGGGTCTTCCATCTATCCGTGTTGCGGCCGGCTGCTGGGGCCGAAGCTACAGTGGGGGCTATAGGGTCTCCTATAGGCGCGGGGGTCCGGAGGGCATCAGGGCGATATGGTGGAGGGCGTTCGACGGGGGTGGATGGGGCAGGCGCCGGGGGTCTCGGCTGCTCGATCCGAGTAGACACAGGAGGCCCAGGAGTAGACTGGGCATGCACTGTGGACCCCGACCGCTCACTGGGAGCAGAGAGAGTAGTCGATAGAGACCTTGCACTCGTCCGCTTAGCAGGCGTAGCAGGCCGCGGTGGCTGTGGCCCAGGCGTAACCCATCTTCTATACCCACCCTCGCCTCCCTCTCCCGCAACCATGTAGTCGTCCGGATGATGCTCCAGCGGCCCCTCGATAATCAGAGGAGGAGGTGAGTGCTCAGCAGGCGGTGGTGGTAGTGGTACAAACCGGTCATTTATGCGCGGCGGAATACTATTTGTACTCTGGCGAGGTTGCAGGGGCACTGCCTGCTCTGTGGAGATATCGAAAGAGGCAGTGGGGGCATCGATCGTCAGCCTGCGCATCTGGATCTTTGGTGGCGAGGCAGGAGCGGTGCTCGTGCTCCGGCGGGCCGCTGGTGCTGGTGCTGGTACCGCTGCTGATGGTAATGCTGCTGGAGCTGGTACTGGCGGTGGTGGTCCATCCGGTAGAACCTCGTCGTCAGAATCGCAGAGGTCAATAACTTGCACCGTCCTAGATAGCTCCCATCCGGGTTTAGTACTCTATCCCATCCATTTCCCAAAATTCCTCGTAGATGTATGTAGATTGATAAAAATGGGTATAAAGAGGAAGAACATACCTCCCCGGGCCTCTACTAGCCCGTTCGCTATTCTGCGTTTGCATCCGCATCTGCATCTGCATTTGAACCTGCGGCTGTGGTGGTGGTGGTGGCAGAGATTGCAATGGCTGGAATGGCTGCAATGGCTGGAACGACTGCATTGCCTGGAACTGTCCTCCCCGGGAGCCCGCACCCGCACTAATACCCGCACTCCCGGCGGTCTGCCACTGCCACTGTGCAGCCGTAAACTGCTGCTGCTGCTGCTGCTGCTGCTGCTGCCTTCCCATCATTACACTTCCCCCCCCACGCACCACCTCCGGATCCCTCGGCGTCCCTTTCAAGAACTACACCATCAGCCCTCCCGAAACAAAAAAAATTACAAATAAATAAATAAATAAAGAGAGGGGGGGTGAAAGATATACCTCCCCCTCCATGATCCTCGTAATGGTGGTCTGTGGGTCGCCCGTGTACTCCAGGTCCGTCCGGATCTCGTTGATGGGGCGGCCGGTTACGTCATGGACGAGCTTGACCTGCGCCTCGAGATGCGCGCGCTGCATTGGTTCAACGCAGTGGTGGTTTAGGTGGGATGGGATGGGGAAGAAGGAGTGAGGTGGGGGGAGAAGAAGTGAGGGGTGGGGGGTTCACTGGAATAAGCTTCGTGCTAATGCAGGGGTGAGATGTGATGTGTGTGGTTATGGTTATGGTTATGGGGGAGGGATGCTGCGGGTTGCTTCTGTTGCTTCACTTCAGGCAGGAAAGGCGTTGTTGAGCGAGTTCTTGCTTAGTCATTGGGGTTAAGATGTGTGTGCGCAGATCATTGGATGACAGGAGGGCAGTTGGGTGCGCAGAGATTATCCACTATGAAGCAGATATGACATACATCGAATACAATGAGGTAGCGCTCCTAATCAGGTACAAGTCTTGTTCTCAATTACATACATCTCATATCCGTATCTGTGATATAAATGTATAGTAGGTTCATACATGCTAAAGAAATATATCTGCTTATAAATAATCGTAAATAAAATAATATCGGGGGTTCGCCAGGAACCCACATGTACCCCCCAATACACCGTAACATACAGCCCTTCTCGAACAAGTGCGACATTCCCTGCATGTAGCTTCCATAACCAAACCCTCACAGAAGATGTGTACTCGACGGTTGTCTCCGTTTGGGATAAAACAGCTTTTTGATCACTGGCAAGACATTCGTTAACCACTCCTCTACACCACCTGACCAGAAATATATGTACTCACAAGTTAGCGACGGCGTATACACCTCCTCCTGCATCTGACGGCCAGCTCCCGTCTCGACCCTCCTAACCGGTAGTCCATGCCTGGACCCAAAGTCTGCCAGCTCCAGCCCCACAATCTTCGACAGGGCCACATCCAGCCTTTCATGCAGCTCATAGATGAACCTCATGCACGTGCCCGCATGCCCACCCATGCGCGGCGAACTCTCGCCTAGGCAGCGAATCTTGACGCTGCGGAGGCTCTCATGCACATCCTTGACGCTCATGAGGAGGTACTTGGTGTGCTCAGGGTATATGCCGAGGCGCACTTGGTACTCCCTGGTTAAGGCGCCGAGGATGACGAGGTCACATTCGTCGGTTGGGGCAACGGCGGAACAGAGGGGGCGGCCGGCCTCGCCACCGATGAGGAACTTGTCGAGGACGGAGAGGGCATCTTCGATCATTGTCAGGATAGTTGTTCGTCTTTGTTGCAGGATGATTTCTGCCGCATCTGTTAGAATTCTTCTGGTTGGAATTGCGTGGAGCAACGGGGGACTCCTACTCACCCATAACTGGGCTCGGAATCGCCAACCCATCCAGGTTCCATCCCTCCCTGCTAAGAAATTTCCCTCCCTCAACCTGGTAATACCCCTCTAGTATAAGCTTCTTCGAGATGAACGTAAACACATCCCCCAGCCCAAACGTCCAACTGATAAAAAGCCACAACCCATGGCCGCTATTCCTGAACGCTCTGCGCCGCCACCCATCCGCCCATCCATCCACCCACACACTGAACGCTGTCGTGCAATCATACTTGTCGCATATAATTGCCATATTCCAGATCGTGCGCTTCTCCTTGATGAATGCCGGCAGCTTCGCGTTCTGCAGGTGCAGCGCAAACAACACGATCGCCAGGGCCTCCGGATCGTCGTCCTCTAGGGCCAGCACATACGGCTCAGCACTTGCAGCGCCCCCGCCGGTAGTGATGTGCGCGCGCAGCTCGCATGCTTCCCGGAACGGCGAGTTCGGGCCGAGCATTGCGCGGAAGACAGGCGATGCAAGGCAGAGGACCTGGGATGAGACGCGGTAGCGGGCTTGCCCGCGCTTGAATGTGAGCTCGAGCACTAGGTCGCCGTGCGGGGAGATCTCGACGGCTGCCACCCTCTCAGGACGGATGCTGACATTTGTTTCTTCATCTACATTCACAGATGACTGTCAGACAATTGAGATGAGGGCTCTGACTGTGACAGGTGGAGGAGGGGCGAAAAAATACCGCCAAATGGGTCTCCTGAGTCCAGTAGAGAGCTCTCAAAGTCAATCTCACTGAGGTAACCCGCCTGGTTCGGGCTCAAAAGCCCCGACCCCAATGGTGTTGCTACTGCGCTCAGGTCAGGTCAGTGCTTGCTTGCTTGCCCGAGCTCCCTGCAATGCAATGCAGACCGGCCTCAACGTACCTTCGGCGGTGGATCGGTTCGAGGCGAATATCGATTGGTGTCTAAATACCGAGTCAGTTATAGTTTTACACAGATGTATATAGCTAGATAGATAGGCCACGCACTTACCTTACGTTAACGCCTGCCAAGTCCGACTCCATTTTAAACGGTGCCTTTGTTTGTTTTGTTGTGACCGGGAGATGGGCAGCGCAGTAATGTATGTAAGGCAGGGATGCCTTGGCGGGGAGGCTGGTAGCTGACCCTGTCGTGCTGAGTGTCATGGAAAATCACTCGACGAATGGTGCTTCACAACCGGAGGAAACTTCACCTAAATCCGCGACCATTGATTGTATGGATCAATAACTCAATAGATCGACTGGAACATACATGGATTTGCTGGCTTTCTCATCTTATGAGGGGTTTATAGCACCTAATGCAGCAAAACGGCCCTGCAGTTACCAGGCAATCAATACGTACTCATGAAACGTATTTCAATGTCTTTAGCTTATTACCCCATTGGACCGGTCTAGTAAAGCTTAATAAATTCCTAATTGGGTTTAGTGGTAGCCCAGCATCCAATAAAAAGGCCCGTCCATTAATACTAAGGCATCCAAAAGCAAGGGTGTGGTTGGACTTAGGCTCTGCAACGGACCTCACTGTTGCGATGGGGTTACCTCTGCCGAAACATAGTGTTTTTCACTGTGTTTTGGCTTCGCCAATTGAACAGGAAATTGAGCACTTGAACAAAAGTCCTGCACCTTTATCGGTAAGTCCCTGCCGAAAATCTTTAGGCCTTCTGCCTAACCAGCCCGAATTTTTCGTTCGATCGGCGCAGCTAATTAAAGGTCTTTATCAGCACCACTCTTCTGACATACCGCCACCGCGTGTCGGTATATCCAGTGCCTGAAAAGGGGTCGAACAAGTAACAGGTTAACTTTGATATGCAGCAGTTCCGGTTTTCAACAAGATACTAGTGAATATAGTAGTAATAATGACTGGACCACCCAGGCTGAAAATCCTGGGCCAAACTAACTAGACCAGACTCATGAGAGATAGCAGTTTGGGTTAGAGATGTTTCGACCATATTTTAGATACTCACATAACACCTCCCGCCAGTAGTAGTTGCAGAGGAAGAGCCCAATTGTCTGCTAGCCCAGTTAATTTTTATCATGCTATTTTCATGCTACCAATGTCTTATATGTATATATGTAAGTAGTCATCTTCTAGAGTCAGAAATCCACCTACATAATTAAGCGGGGAGCATGGGCCGGGGCAGAGCACTACGTGTATCTTTGTTAAACGGCCACTGGATACCAGGGTGCTTCGGGTTGATGCGTCGTGTGGGAAAGCGAGTTGGAAACTTATGAGGGTAGGTGATGCAGTAATAATCTAGTGAGCTAACTTGAAATCGTTATATATCGATACCCGTCTACTAGCCACGTATCGTCCCGCTATGAGCTCTTACGTACCCTACATGTATACTTCGAGTAAATACATACATGTAGTACCTACAGGTACGTTGTAGTGTCAGGTACAAGTACGTACATGTAATGGAATACATGTAGACGGTGAACAGGTGCATGCCACAGGACATACATCTACATGTAGCCACCCCGCCGAAATACCCACTGAAACAGCGACTAAATGTATAGACCAGGTCTAGATTTATAATTGCTTGAAGTGCAAGTATAAAGTGGCCTCCTTAGGTATTCTCTAAATCAAAGAAGGGATATAAAGATTTTATCTTCGGTCTGCCGCCATGTATTAGATGCACGTAGATACATGTAGGTCCGATCCAAGAGTCATTCTTCTTTTTATATATCGTTTGTTCACCCTTTTCACCCTTATTATTAGGGTGGCTATAAAAGTGTGTAAGGTTATGATTATACCAGCAAGACTCGATGGAGACCTAAATATAATTGGAGTATACATCAAGATACTGTTTGAAAATCAATCAATCAATAGATTATGATATTCGAGACTTCATGGATCATCACTCGTTTAGAAATGGGCCGCTCATATGATGTCCCAGTTCCCCTAGGAAAGGGCCACTAAAACAAATAAGCCCACGGTCAACTGCGAAAAAAGTGAATTCATATGTACCCAGAACCTCATAACTACCATTGCATACCATCTTAACTGTATGAATCTAGAATATAAAGGCAGCAATCCACCCAAAAGCCCCTGCTACAAACACTGCAGAAAAAACCTCTTACATAGAAGGGAGAAGACGGTTGGGGAAGGAAGGAAAGAAAAAGAAGAAAACACGACAAAATCGCAGCAAGACTCCCAGCATTGACCCTCTTATCCCCCGGCCCCAAACAACCCAGACCCAGCCTACAAGAACAAACAGCCTACAAGAAAGAAGACCACCCACAACCCAGACACCGAAAGGTATAATGCATGATGCGTCGCTTCGTAAGTATCCAGCACGCTCCCCTCAACTAGACCCATAAAGATAGGATCGTTCGTTGGGGTTTTGCGCATATATAAAAGTTCCATGTAGTAAAAATGTATAACTTGAAGGTTTACAGGAAATATTCGCTTCGTCCTCCCCTCCCAGCTGGGATGACCCTTTGATCGTCCGGAACTGCTTGAAATATGGTGAAGCTCGGTGAGAGGTCTTTCTCAAGTTTCATAATGCTTGCCACATTTCCGCAGCGGTAGCAATAGTTTGGTGCTGACCAAACAGTTACTACATCTTTATTCTTAAAGTGATACTATGGCACAAGTTATCAAAATCCGGAATTCTCAAGGCAGAGAGGAATAAGAGAGGGGACCTACTTTATATCCTTCATTTACCAGCTGATGAGCACGCGCTATTAAAGACAAGCCATTTACATGATTAAACTAGCGGCTAGGAGTAAGCATTCCTTCCAAAAAATTCTAGAATGGGGCTCCGTACTTCTGTCGCTACTTTATCACCAAATAGCCACCCAGCCCCTCGAGGTGATACAGCCCATGTTTCTACATCTGCTCTCGCATATCCCATCAGCTACCGTTCTCCGAGGTTTGTTTTTATCTAGCCTTCTAAACGTAATGAACGCACCTTCTGGATCGCTCCAAACTAAATCACAGAATGCTCCTTCGTGAGGAATTTCCTGTGCCCTTGCAACAACTCGTATCTGGTCTAATGTCCTGATCTCCGGGCTAAGTCCCCCGTGCACACACAGCACACTTCCGTCTATAATTGCTGCAAGCGCCAAGAAATCAAAAACCTGGCAGCATGATTTCCATACACTAGCGTTGCCGTATTTCGTTTGGCATTCTTCATAGAAACCGTAGACTTGGGTAATTTGGCGGGATTCGTGATTTCCACGAACAAGAGTTATCCGGTCAGGGTATCTACAAATTCATCCGGTTAGTAACCACAAAGATTTCCAATATGGCCCTGGCATTCCATTCTTTGGCGAAACTTTCTATGGCGTTTTGGGAGACTGACTTTGCCTTTAAACACATCAATAATGTAAATGTCTCCAGCGAGAAATAACCTCGATCGACGAAATCGCCTAGAAAAACGTAGTTGACCTTGTCCGGCAAGCCTCCACCCACGTTGAACAACTCCATGAGATCGTAGAACTGGCCATGGATATCACCGCATACCGTAACGGGTGTTGATACGGGTTGAATGTTTGACTCTATTGGCGCACCCCCGAAAAACGGATTCATTTAGTCTATTCGTTCTAAATACATGGTTCACAGATAAGGTAGCGGGGATATAAAAAGTAGATCTGAGATACGAACCCTCCATTAAGCATTCCTTCACGAGCTCACATAACTTTTTCATATCCCCCTCCGTCAAATATTTACATTTTTTTGCTTGTTCCAACCATTGATCGGGACCTCCGCTAGTGGCTGCAGCTGGGCCACCACCCTTCTCGCCGGCCGGATTCATGCTGCTGCTAGTAAGGACTGTGGATGTGTAGTTTTTGGTTCGGGATGGTGGGATTCTATTACCACTACTAGACTGAGTGGGAGATGGGGGGTTCGGTACGTGTGTGAGGGGGAGGAAAACCGGGATGAGCTGACTGAACGGTATGGTCGCGAGATTTGGGGGGGTGGAGGGGCTTGTAGACGGATTCCCGATAGCGGTCCGAGATGAGCTGGCCTTAGACAGTTAGGAATAGTCGGGATGAAGACAGATGGAGCTGAACACGATGGGGTAGAGAGGGGTTATTGGACAGAGTTGAGTGATGGCTTGTAAATTGCCTAGGGGACTAATGTCACGACTTTAGCTGGTATCTAAGGGGCAGTGCTTTGGGGCCGGATGCTTGAACTAGATACTGCTTATTGTCGATTAGGCAAACGATAAACGCAGGTTCCTGGCCTGCGAAAACGTCACAAACTGTGGGGCTCTCACTCGAGCAGGAAACGCCACCACATCTACATATCCCATCTCACTCTCATACGCCCTAGTAAGTATATTGTTACGTAAGCATTACTGTTGGCCTCGCCTCTCCCCACCAAGAGTCCTTCCTCGACTACATTCACAGTATTTAACCCATCATCCATTTTCGTCTATAAGCCGATCAAAACAAGCACTTTTTCCTTTTTTTTTTTTTTTTTTTTTAGCTATTTAGCTATGTCGGCAACAGCTCCAACTATCCTAGAAAAACCAAAATTACGGTCAAGGACCGGGGGAGGTAGTAAAGGCGGTGGTACCGGTGGGGGTGGTGGTGGAGGCGGAAATCAAGCTACTGTCCGCTTGAGGATCGTCGTCCGTCATCTCCCAAGTCTGCTTAAAGAGGAAGAATTCAAAGAAGTACTAGCAGAATACATCAATGAAGAAACCACGGAATGGTTTACTTGGGTACAAGGCAAGATCCCGTCAGAGTTAGTTCTCCTAGTTTCCTCCATACCAAAGCCAAAAACAGCACCACTGATACTCTAAAATGTAGTCGCAATAAGTTACCTACGTTTTCACGCTGCTATATCAAATTTAAAACACCTGCACAAATAACTGCTCTTAACGATGCCCTCCGTAATCATGGTCAGTTTGTGGATTCTAAGGGCAATGCCACAAGTCCACAGATGGAATATGCACCGTTTCAAAAATCCCCGAAAAAAGGCATTCGTGTAGACGCTAGGGCTGGAACTATAGATAGCGACCCGGATTTTATCTCTTTCATTGCATCTCTCAATGGATCATCTGCTGTTACTACAGCAGGCGATGGCGCACAACCCGATGGGACCGTCACTGACGGCACAGTGGCTGCTAGTGGACGCGCAGTCGCCCAAGATGATCCTTTATCTGCTCCTTTGCCAACTCCAGAGAAAGAAGTGAGGCCCAAAACAACACCTCTTGTTGAGTTCATCAAGCAGCAAAAGGCTGCGGCAGCCTCTGAAAAGACTTCAACAGGAGGCAGATCCAAGTCTGATAGGTCAAAAGATAGTAAAGACAGTAAAGAGAGCTCCTCGGGGCGGCAAGGGAAACGGAGGCTTGAGAAGAGTAGAGGAAAAGGAAGAGAAAAGGATGATCACGATAAGGAAGACAAGACTACCAAGCAGGCAGCTAGGACTGTTGAGATGGAGACAACCACTATCCTAAGGCGTGAGGGGTCAGGCGTTGGAACAGCCAGACGTGAAGGATCGGGTGTTGGAAGTTTACTTCGCAGGGCAGACAGCAATATGTCTAACACTGGGTCCGGGTCAAAACCAGACAAAAGTCCAGCTGCTGATGCGGAAAAACCAAAGAGAGAAAAACGCAGGGAACGCGGAAATGCAAGTAGCGTTGCAGCAATACTTCAACGTGATCTTGGTCTTGCCGCTCCTCGTCGTCCCCGTGTTAGCAAGACCGCACTCGAAACTGCTGCCTCTGTTGTCGAAGGCACTAGTTCCAACCCCACTCTCGTTCAATCTGATGCGCCTCCCCCAATAAACCCGACCTTTTCCCCGGGTAGTCCTCAGACGCAACAAGAGACATCGACTAAATCATCCCGTCCTCGTGGCAGCTCCCGTCGTGATCGACGTAATCGTCTAGAGCGCGAAGAAAGCACCGCCTCCACTGCATCTAGTTCGTCACCCCAGGCACATACAGCACCTGTGGCTATTCTTAAGAAACAAGCCTCCACTGGCCCTCCGCCAGCATCTGCATCGATAACTCCAACGTTGCTTAGACGTGAAAGCCCCACTGCTGGCACCCCCGCAGCAGCACCAAGCGGGCCAGCAACTACACCAGCTAGTCCTGGCAAGGTACAGAGCCCTACAACACCAACAGCGCCAAAATCTAGTGGTAGTGGCGGGAGACGTCATGGAAGAGGCGAAGGAAGGGGTGGAAATCCTAATGGGGGAGGTGGTGGTGGTGGTGGCGGTGGTGGCAGTGGTGGAGGAAGACGTGGCTCTCAGCATACGTCTTTAGAGACGCAGCCAGGGGTTCCTACTGCCCCAGCGGCCGATACCAGTGGGTCCGGCGGCAGGCGACGGAGGGGAAGTAACAGTGGAGGTGGTGATGGAGGAGGTGGGAGAGGCGGATTTAGAGGCGGGAGAGGCAGGGGGGGCGGCGGTGGAAAAGGAAGGGGTGGTGCCGCAAATGCAAATGCGGCCGTCAGTGCCAGTGGCGGTGCTGGAGGGGATTAAAACGTACATCAGCAAATGGATATTCGGTAGGCTCCGAAGAATATATGTCGAAGCATGCATGGCTACTAGCAATGATAGCACTGTAGTAGTTTCTTTTTTCTTTCGCCCAGGGGAAGACAGCGGAAAGTGAGATCGGTACCGAAAGGTTTACTACGTGTACCTTAAATATAATGAACTTCGCTTGAACCTATTAGATTTACGATTTCTTATTCCTTAAGGGTTCGACCTCTATGAGAAATCTGATACCCTATCGCTAGATATCCAACATGGGCGCGCCGATCCGGTTTTTGTACCAGGGAGCCACGCAACTAATAAACCAAACGCGCTTAAATTTCGAAGAACCTTACAAGAGCTCAGAAGGGGGTTTTCAGCCATTTGTCACATCAGTCTGAGCCCGTATGGTGTGGTAGTGGGTCACCCTGATGAGGCTTGTGTTGCCGCATACACATATGATCAAAGGCCTTTAACTGTGTAGATACAGTCCTCTGTATATATGAAATCTTTCCCATGTGCATGTTCGTACTCACAGTACTTTATTATAACAATACCAGGGTGTAAATCACAAAATATCACTCGTCGATCTCGGCTGACGGCTCGGGTATTAGACTCGTGAAGAAAGTCTGATTAATGAACAACTAAATATCCTAGAGTATTATATCTCTTTACTAGGGGTTTTCTGACCATATTACAATCTGGGATGATGTAGTAACAGAGGAGGTTGTCAAAGTTCAAAAAAAGACTACAGCCCCCACAGAAGAAAAAAAATCCAGATAGCCATAATTATTAACAGCACGTTCTACTTGCCGCGAGAATAAGTTTCTGCCACCACTTCTGTGTTGCAACAGCGTCTTCTCGCGCAAACCTGGTGGAAACTTATTCTCGCCGCAAGTATGTACTTATATATTGTTGTCGCTGGAATAACCTTGCCAACCTCTACTTACTACGAACTGACTACATAATTTTCTTATCCTGTCATCTTATATTGTAGCTACCAGTATTATCGGTCTCTTTCGAATCGCTCGATTGCAGCCTTATCCATACATGTTATATAAGTTACCAAAACGGAGAAAGTACGTTCGTGTACGGCCGCGGGCTTTAAGGTTGGTGTGATGTTTTATGGTGTAAGAAAATGGATGGCCTTATATTGAACGCCTAAGTAATGATTGCCAATATATTATGCATCATAATTACATAAATTTTCGAAGAGAATTTAAATGACTAGACTATCTTTGATCTAGAACTTACTCTTTTTGTAACTCTATGACGCGAATGCTCGGAATCGTTCAGCTCGGAAGGGATTCCTGTCAATATGCCAGGTAAACAAACCTTTTGTGCATATACTTAAGTAACTGAGCTGGTCGTAGGTGCTTTTTTTTTTTTTGTTCGCGAGCTGATGACTCGCTTGCAAGAATAATAATAATACATGTAATGATAATAATAATATATACAAGGCTATTGTATAATTCTGAACAACAACTGCACCCCTGTAACCGACCCCACGGTTGTCTCTGGTCGTTGCCCTCCTCTCTCGCCCTCAACCCTCTCTCCCAATATTTTACACACAGGGCTTCGGGCTCAATCAGAGGGCAAGCAGCCAGCACCAAAGTCCCGAATTCAAAAGCTATGTCTTCGACGTCACAGCAAAACTCCCTCCCACTGCCTGCTGGGGAGCAAGGACAAATACAAGATCCACAGCAGCTCACACCTCCAACTGGTATGTGATTACTCTGTCCTTTAGCTCCCATTAATCCATGGACAACTGTGTTGATCCTTCCTTTTCATTTCTTTTTCGCCCAAATTCCTTGAAGCCCAATTTGTTTCTCAACACCCTGCCCCGCCCCCGACACCCCTCGCCGACATCTGACCTTGAACAAACATTTAACCTAACCCTTCATTCTTTTAGAGCTTGAGTCTGTTGATCCATCCTTATCCTCAATCGCCGCTTTTAATGCTTCATTCAACGCCCCAACTTCCTGGGAAAAGCGCCCAGACGGACACAATGATGCTAATGGGCCTTCAGCCTTTGACGCCTCATATGATCCGCCTCCAACAAAACGTCAGCGGCTTGAGACACAAAAACACCACGACGGAGTCGTACCTGCTGTAAATTCCCATGAAATGCAGGGCGAAGTAGCTGAGCCGCATATTCAAGATATTGGAAACGTTACTGCCATTTTCGCAGAAAAGGCCGGTCAACCTAGTACCGAAAACCAGTACGAAAGCCAACATCATGAGCATGACGGCAGCCAGAACGGCTCGCTTGAAGACGATGGCCTTGAACAAGAGTTCGACTTGGACGACTCTGACCACGAGAACGAACACCTTAATCATATTAGTGTTTGGAACTTGAGCTATGGCGATCCGACTTGCATGTTATGGGATGCGAACCAAAATTTGAGAATTCAAAGCTTACCTATCCTTGACAACTTGGTATGTCTCATCTACTTAATTGATAAGCTATTTCCGTTGGGGTTTCGAACAACGCACTTATTATCAGAACTAGTCTTCTCAAATCTTGACAACTCTCGGCAAAGGGCCATATCAGGAGACCCTTAGTATCGTGACACAGCCCGAATCCGACCAGGGGCAGGCCTACTTCACGATGAAGTCGCTTTTCGACCAAACCAAGAAACTTTACACTCCCGAGGCATTTCTCAGTGCCGACGATCTGAAGCTTGATCTCCCCGAACAACGCACTACTGTGCGGAAAGTTAATCTTGCAACATTTGTTTCGTCTGTTTTCGGTTCCCAAGAGGTTGGGTTTTTCCATTTGAATGAGCATTTCCTAGATACATTTGTCCCAGATGGAGGTCGCCTCCTAAAGTCACAAGGCGCTTTATATCTCGATTTAAAGACACAGGCATACATTTCAGCCATGTCTACCAACGAACGTGCTAAGGACGAGATTTTAACTGACCTGTTTCCTGACGATATGAAAGAGATCCTTCTTCATAGACGACCCGGAGCAAAGGCTTTGACACCCAGCGAAGCTGATTTTGTTGCTCGGTTGATTCAAAGGAAGGGGCATCTTATGCACATTTCTGATGATGTTAACCTCAGCGAGAAGTATGTCTGGCAAGATTTTTTGAAAGAGGTCAGCTGGTATGTCAGCAAAAATTATGAAGTAATAGTGTCTGCACCGGTAAGATTTTGAACGATCCTTTGTCATTATTATGCTTCTAACCCTTTTTTAATCTGTGTTAGATGAGGAGAGCACGTAAAAGAAAGTCGTCGGGTGCACAGCGCACCCCCCCACCGATGTCGCATCAGACCCCCCCCTCACCTATTCATCACCAACAGATAGTGAATCAGCAAATGGTCAATCAGATGAATGCGAACATCGAGAACCTTGATGTTTCGAATGTTTCTGCACTAGCAACCCACAATTCGCTCCAAACCGCCCCCCAGCCCCCCATCAACTCTGAGGCAGTAACTCCCGCGCAGGTTAACCTTGAGGCCGAGCTTTTTGGTTCCAACACATCAATCGCCATGTCACTTGGTGCTCCTCCTGCTCAGGCTCCTATCCCGCAGCAGTCGGCACCCACTCAAGTACTCTACGAACGTGCCCGCCTTGCTGCTACTGCCAAGGCATCTCCCAGCTCCCGCCGTGCTGGCCTCCCATCGCAACGTCGCCCATGGTCAACCGACGAGGAGAATGCACTAATGGCTGGTCTCGACCGCGTAAAAGGCCCTCATTGGAGCCAAATTCTTGCAATGTTCGGTCCTGGTGGGACGGTCAATGAAATGCTCAAAGACCGGAACCAAGTCCAGCTTAAAGACAAGGCACGCAATCTTAAACTCTTTTTCCTTAAGAGTGGTATTGAGGTTCCTTACTACCTCCAGTTTGTAACAGGAGAATTGAAGACTCGTGCACCAGGCCAAGCAGCAAAAAATGCCGCTAAAAGGGTTGGGGATGAAAGAAGTTCGAGTGAAGATATCGCTCATGTCAATGCTATAACGACACTTGGCAATGTGCGGGGTATAGGCACATCGGATATACAGAGAATGGATGGTCAGGAGCTTGGTGTAAACATGATGGATAGCACAAGCCAATCGCCGCCGAATCACTCACAGACTGATGTTCCCTCGGCTGATGTTGCGCCGACTGCAGATATGGGAATGGGCCTAGATGTCCCAAGCTTTGAAGATAGGACGACTAATTAGACTTCAACCAGAGCGCTTAATAATAATCAAGGTGGAAGTGCTCTTGATCAAGAGGGCACAGTTAGGCGGGGCGATAGGACGTATGTGTAAGAAAGTATCGTTTGGGAGCCGGAGACATTAGTAGGGGGATGTAAACTGGAGTTGTTTTGGGTCTTTCTCTTCATTTTTTTTATTTTAACGGGTTCCTCACGCCCTATTCCACGAGAATGTGCGGGGAGCTTGTTAACTTATATATTGCTCTTTTGTCTGGGTTTGCTTTACGCGCGAGGGAAAGAAAAAAGTCTTTTACATCCTTTGTAAGAGTGTAGTCAAGTTTGATATGTGTCCTCGAGAGAGTTTGATATCATATATCGACGGCAATCATGTACTATACTACGAGTTGTTTTTTTATCTCTTTTGGTGGGGAATTTGATTTCTTGGGTAGTCTATGGCTTCAAATATGTCTCCTTTTACAATATTAGGAAAATGCACTATTTCTTTGCTGTTAGTAAATGCCACCATCATCTATACGGTTGCTGGTCAAGTACATGCTCTCTAATGTCTTTAAGCATGCATGTATATGTATTTCACCTTAAAGCTGAACCTCGGGAGTCTTATTATCATTGCTATGACTGCCTTCTAGGCACTTAGGACTGTTTAACATCCACCAACAGCGAGAGAGATACATACACACCCCAGACCTAGGTTTAACACCCCGAAACTCTTTGTAGGCCCGCCAAGGTAACCCATGGTGTTTGAAACTTTTAGCCTTGGTTGAAGACATGCCTACTTTAGCTGTGGAATGGGTGATTCAGGAAAGGTTTTGTACCCTGACTGGTACACATCTGTATATGCCATTCTGGGTGGAACATGTTTCGAAACAATGGGTAGACTTTGATCACGAGCCATTTAAGTACGTAATCCACCCAAGTCCCGATCACATCCCGGCCCCGTGAGCATGGCTGGTACATGTGTCATTACAAACTGCTCTACGAAAAACTAATCTTAACCCACAACAATGTGCGAAAGGTTAAATCAACTTAGGAGGAATAATTCGCTGAGCCTTTAGGCTTGTCGAAACGAGTAGCTTTTCAACCATTGGCCTGAGACTGGTCCAATCGAGCCAGGGCTCACGACATTTGTTGAGTTCAGGTATGTGGTTAGTTTTGTCTATCGTATGGGAGCTCGGGAGAAGAAGTGGTCTATCTACTTTTGCGTCATAGGGCCTCTCTCATCAAGGTTTAGTACTTCTCGATTTCACCTATCGTTTTGAGAATACTATCCCGGGATCTCTCGAAGATCTCCCTAGATTGATAGGGTGCAGCGATATGTTGCCGCCATTTCTGATCAAAACACCCCAC
This sequence comes from Morchella sp. 2018-W45, assembly GCA_024713785.1. Taxonomy (NCBI): domain Eukaryota; kingdom Fungi; phylum Ascomycota; class Pezizomycetes; order Pezizales; family Morchellaceae; genus Morchella; species Morchella sp. 2018-W45. Next base: position 1,642,827 of record JAMGYZ010000005.1, read on the forward strand.
CACAGCAAGAAGCCATGCAATACGTGGAAATCTGAAGAGAGGTGTCGGTTAAAACAATGTCAACTCAAGATGGACACAATTACGGGAAACATACTTTTTAGGGATTCCTCCCGATTTCTATGTATACATGTGGTACCGCTGCCCTATGGATGCATCATTTTTGTTTTTTTGGTTCGTATGCAGCCTCACGGCGCACCAAGCAACCAGTGCAGGTTTCACCCATATAAGGCGTCAGCACCGACATCTAGGCCAACACTTCGCTTAGTCACACTCCTCATTGATGCACATTTGGGCAACATATGGAAAATAGGAACTCGGGGGGTGAAGGTGTTTACAGGTGTAGGGCTTAAGTTAGTGTGCGCTCTGTGTTGTCCTGCCCTGTATCCTGTCATGGAACAGGATCATGTCTGGTCACTCGGATGGAACCGGCAGCTATACGGGTACACAACAACTTCAAATAAAGATATAGGAATTTCGTGTATCATAAATAGCTTAAGCCCGAAAGTAAAACAAGCAAGTGATGCCCTATCTATCTGCCTTTAATATCTAAAAAAGACCGCGAGGAAAGAAAAAAGAAAAAAGAAAAAACCTGAGCCCTGCGGAAATGCTAAAGAAAAAAAATAAGATAAAGGGCAAGAAAATACAAGGAAACCCCTTCACCTAAACTATGACTCCCCTCTTCTTCCACGTTCTCCAGGCATACACCCAACCCACAATCGCCACTACAGTCCCCATCGCCATCATTCCAAACGCCCTGGCGTAGCACCCCTCACCAAAACATCTCCCATCATCCCCAGCATGTTCATCATACACACTCGCATATACCACACCATATACCGTCGCTCCCAGTGCAGGGGTCATACACACCATTCCCCAATTTGTGCCAAAATTCTCAGTCCCCCATACTACACTCACGACTGTTGGTGCTAGCGTAAATGTCGCACCATAGCCAGCACCGATTGAGGAAGAGATGATCCAAAATTTCGATGGGTGGAGCTGAATGTACCCTGATGCCAGAAGCAAGTGCGCCATGAGGAAGATGGCACCAGAGAAGAGAAGAAACACAATACGGGAGCAGTGAGGGCGAGAACTGCGCACCGTATGAGAAGATGGGGGGGCGAGGTAATCGGATATAACACCTGCAATTATGCGCCCAGCAGTGGAGGATACGGCTATAAGTGAGACGTGGGTTGCAGGGTCGATATGAACGCTGGTAGTAGTGGGGGGAGTGAGCGAGAGGACTAGAGAGCCCATGTTATTTATGAAGGCTTCTCCAGGGCCAGTGACGAGGAAGACTCCAGTGGCGAAGAGCCACATAGTTTTATCGAGGAGGAAGCTTCGGGTGGCATTATTGACCCAGCCCTTGTCATCGATGATGCTATCGACACTGTCACCACTGATGCTGGCGCCGTAGCTCGTTGCCTCGCTTCGTAATAGTCGTCCTTCTTCCTCATCCTCTCCCCCTTCATAATACTCATCTGGTTCACTAACCTGCTCTTCGGGGAAAACTTGAAGGAGCAGACCCCCAACCATCCCAACAAAGACTAGGTAGATAGAATATGCCACAAACACAGCGTTCACCATCACTGCCCCAGTTTTATCCACAAAAACTCGGGAAACAAGTTGGCTCTGCCATAATCCGCTCAGCCCAAAGCTTGCAATTGGGGCGCTCAGTGCCAGACCCCTGTTACTTGTGAAGTTCTTCGCACAGGTTGTGATAGCAGAGAAGTACATAGCACTGGTACCCATCCCTACCAGAGCAAAAGCAATAACCATATATTGATAAGCAAAATCACCCGAGAAAGCGAGTGATGCCAAGGAGTATCCGGAGCCGAAGAGAGCTGCAGCAAGGATACTGAGCTTGTTAGGCCCTAGCTGATCGCATATGTAACCGAATATTGGGACTCTGGGGTATGTTAATCATAGTCCAACAAATATCGATAAGGAGGACGGCGTTTTGTTATCATACGGGAGATATAGTCCTAGCTCTCCAGCGATAGAAATCGCATTCACCTGCATCTGACTGTATCCTAATTTTTGCTGAAATACCGGGGCCCATAATGAGAATAGGACTATACTTCCAGCAGATAAGCTATTTTGAGGAGAAATGGTTAGCGTGTGGTCTTTCTCATGATACCTCCACCCCCCCCTCCTTGCAGTCTTCTAGACTCAGATTTAGAGGCAAACAAACCAGTTAAAGATGGCAGAAACAAAAGCTATCCACCTTCCCCATTTCTCGAAAGGATGTGTTTTTGGTGTTGTTGTAGTCATTTGATAAGCAACAAGCGACTGCGACGGGGATATTGTCTTTCTTTTCACGCCGATGGTATAAAGGACAGAAGGGAGGAGGGAGGTTGAGGACATGTCTATATAGTATTGCTGGTGTAGTCATCCAATCTAGGCTGTGATCCCCTTATTGGTTTAGCGCGAAAGGTTGCACATGCGATGAGGAAGCTAAGTATGTGCCTGCATACCTTATCTGCGCCGGGATACTTCTTAAGAGGGATCTTGTGATGATTAGTCTCAGAGAACGATCCTAAACTGGATCCTAGCCATCCGGATTTTTTTTCCTTTTCTCTTGCAACCTCCGGATTAAGTGCACATGCGATGAAGAAGTTGATGTGCCTTGCATACTTATGTACCTTATCTGAGATGCGCCGGGATACTTGCTCTTAAGAAGGATCTTGTGGTGGTAGTTTCACAGAACAATCACTAAAAAATCTCATCCCCGGACTGGATCCTAGCTTCCAAAAAGCCATCCGGGGTTTGTTTCCTTTTCTCTTGCAACCTCCGGATTAAGTGCATTTACGGAATCAAAAGAGAAAGAAAGAAAAAAGAAAGAAAGAAAAGAAATAAAAAAACATACCGAGTGCTCTCTCAAGACTTAAGTGCAATTAATGGTTCACAATCAATTCCAGCGCCAAAGCCCGGAACATGTAGGCCTCCGAGCCTGGAATATGGCTTTGTGACTCGAAACACTAAGAAGCCAGTCGTCTCGCTCAAATAACGTGGCAAAGCATAATTCATTATAAATAGGAGTCAGCATTATTAACTGGTATTATTCCCTAGCGCAGCATCCGCCAGTGGGAGTAAACGCATAACCTTAACCAATCCCAGCGGTAATCATAATCTAACATGCTTGATTGGTTCTTTGAAACAACAGGCTTGTGCAATAACACAGACTGCAACATGACGACATTTTGGTAGTAATATGTACAGCCGCGTTCGAAAAGTCCTGGCACCCTATTATATTGAGTCTGTTTATGAATTGTAGCTCACAAATAACCACTGCTCTTGCGCATACTCAACAATTAATAGCTGCATGGCAATAGATATATCGCAACTTTCTCTGACTATGGCTCGATTAGAGGAGAAAAGGACCCCTCATAGTTGGCCTGGGGGTGTCAAGTCTCTCTGAATTGGTGTTGCGACCACCATCAAAGCTAGACCTAGTTAACTTTTCTTATTTTTGTTCCTAGCTACTATATAGCTCTGTCTGATCGATCTATATGGTTCTTTATCGTCGTTGCATCACTTTGAGGACCCCCGGGCTGGGTACATCCTATAAGTACACCCTTGTAGGCTACTGATCTGGGTGTGCAGAACGTAGGTACACGCTTTAAGACTGTGTGAGTTCAAGATAGATTTTGAGCCTATTAGACCTCGCGCTCTAGCTCTAGCTCTGATTTTCTCCAGATCTCTCCTCGAGATATGGTTAAACGAGGGGTATGACTAATATCACCCAAATTCAGTGAATTATACGAAATCCTTATATGGAGATCAACGTTTTTTTAATTGTCGGGACCCACCAAGAGCACTGTTTTGTTGAACTTGGTTTTCAAATTTATGAGGAGTTAGTCGTACCCCCAGGATAACCATACCCCCAGGAGTGTGTCTATGTATTGTGTGTGTATGACAGGACTAAACTCAGTGGTGACCGTTCCCAACCAACTACATCTAGCTCTCCCATTCACTATGAATCTACTATTAGTCATCTTGACTGCGCCACATGCACAGCGCGCAACTATGGCTCAAATCGATGTCCCATGGTTGTCAACCCCAGGCACACCTTTCGACCCCGGCCTATCAAATAGAAGAGAGCCCCACCCTTCTGTGGCGTACTATGGCTTCCGCGTGAAATCTTGGTTGACAAGCATAGGGGACAGGCTTCTCGAGCCATGCTTGATGACCAAAAAAAAGCCTAGGCCCGCCAGCTATTCAATTGAGGATTATTGATCATCACTGTACTATACAGTAGAATCTAGATAAATTAGCCATATCACGACATGTAGAATCTTGCCACTTTAATTATCTGCACACTGCCCGCTAGTTGGGACGGTACTTTTATCACTGTAAAAACCGATTTTCCCTCTCCTAACTTCTTCCTACCTCATGCACAGTCGAAATTTTTTGCATGTTGGTCACCCGGGCCTGGTAGCATGTACAACGTGTTACGGTCACTACATGTAGTTAGCTGCAGTAGCCTTCATAAGCTGGAAGTCACCAGGTACTTATATATCATATGTGTACTTAGAGGACCCCTGGGAGCATCCTCTCAAAAAGGTAGTTTAGGCGCCACGGCTAATTATGTGGAAGATATAGACTTACGAATGGATATTCCAATTGGTGAGATCTAGAACACATGGACAAGCGTACACTGTCGATACAATATAAGCTGCGTCTATATTAGTTACTATATATATATATAAGTAATTAGCTTATATATAGGGGATGTACCGTGTATATATGTTTCAGATTTTGAACTATTCAAAAACCATAAACAAACGAGGGCTTCTATCCTACCTAGGCCTGGAAGATGCCCTCTACTGCAGTTGATACCTGGAACCAAACTTCGAGTGACTACTCGTGACTCAATTAACTACAAATTTGTGGTTAAACTTTACCAAACATTATGTACGCATGGCAAATGATTCCTAAATTAAACTCGGGTCATATTACAGGATCTATATAAGCCCGCCATAATGACAGCCACTCGTCTCGGGCCTGAACCCCCAGGGGTTGTGAAGCTATAAGCTTAGTATGCGTACTTACCACTCGAGGACAGGGAGAAAAGTTCATGCTTCAAGAGTCCTCGCCTCGAAGATCTGCGTCCCTAGGTTGATTGAACCCCCCCCCCCCTCTAATTGACTGACTGACTGATTTATTCATAAAATAGATTGAGCTCCTTCGATCGATCGAGGGTATCCCATTAAACGGCAAACTCTTGGTCTCTACATTTAGCCCACAATCAATTTTAAAGCGTAGCTAGCCCAACAAACAATGGAATTGAAGTTACGATATCTCCCTAGGTTATAGCGGTCGATGGTAGTAGAACGCCGGTAACGATAACAGATATAGGTATAAAGTACATTATATCATACATCCGTTCATATTCTCCCCTATATACTAACGTCATGAAATGACTGACTATAAACATTTCAACCTATAAATATACCAAATTAATATGAAACAATTAACTAGAATATATTTCTCATGAACTTTGTGTACTGTATAGTCTTGTTCCCAGACCCATCGGTATTTCTTTCGGTGGTGTCTGGAGTGAACTAATAAAAATACTAAAACACTCATCACACAAAAATAGGGGTACTATACGTTATAAGGGTGAAAGTATTTTCAACATATGAAGTATCAATCAACCAACCAAAATATTCTCGACAAGAAATTTATGCATGGATTATCACTCGCCCTTAGCCTTGCAGATATTATCTGCAAGGATAATAGCTTGGGCAGTCTCACAAAAAAAAATCGATTAATATATAAAGGCGTACGTTCGCTTTAGAGAATCTTCACCCTCATTATTTCTTGGTTCCACGTGCTTGCGCATCGATCAAGTATGAGTATATATAGCTCGAACATTACCAGTGGACTCGTGTGCGCACAAATTAAATGAACATTCACATAAGTGTGTAGTTAGGGAATAAAGAATTTAGCTTCCAAGCCTTTTACTCCGGTGTAACTTACTTGTAGCTCATCTCCATCCGCCAGGCCTATTTTGGAATACTCATTTGATACTCAGCATCATAGGATATCACTCTCACTTCTCAAATATTGTGACTCGAGGTAACGCCACATTATATTAACGGTGTCCCAGGTACGAAAATGGGGAGAGTTACGCGGCTTCTTACACTCGCGACAAATCCTAAGTCAAGAAATAAACATACAGTTGCAGTAGATTACATGTAACTGGCCATTAACACCCTTATTGGTGGATCAACTGTATCTACAGAAGTTTTGGCGATTACACCATGTATATACAGCTAAAGTAGCCATGTTTAGGGACCTAGATCAACCACACAACGTTGGCCAGATTGTTTGAAATTTGGACAGAGGCTAAGAGCTTATCTCGAGATTGTCATAAATGAGTCCCAGAGTTTAAATTTCACTTTTACAGTATTGGTGATGTATTTTGTGGTCTTGAGCCTGTTGCCATGCGTACGGGAATTTGTATGGGGACACATACAGATTTTGGATTTCGATTTGATTTTTAGAAAATACTTCACAAATTCATTATAATTGGGTTTAAAATTCTGGAGCTAATTTATCACGATCTCGAGATAAATTCTGAGCTTCTGCCCAAAGGTCGAATCTTTTTGGCCAGTGCTGAGCGGTTTGTCGATTCAGATCGCTAAACGTGGCTACTCTGGCTGTAAAAATTCTGTCCTACTATACATGTAATCTTTAACCCCTTAAGTTTAATTTGTATAAAATATGACTCCACTATAAGATACACCCACAGCTGTAAGTGAATCTGAATAGGCCCAATTTAAAGTATACCTCTTGGCTACCATCAATGGCACTCTTCTGCGTACTTCCCCTACCTCTCTCTTCAGCCAGAACATCACTATCACGCGGCCAAAAGCCGTACCCTTAGGGTCACAGTTTAGCAGTACTTGTACTACATCTCCCATATGTGTCAAACAACCCTTTTTCAGCCAGATAGGATGAGTACTGACCAACGACGATGCAATTTCCCGCGAAGGTTATTCCAGTGTATCAGCGTAGTTACTTATTTATACAAGAACACAACTAGAGTAAACAGCTATATGAGGGCACAATATCCTAAGCATGAAAAACCACGAGCCAACGTACCACCCTTATATACCAATTTAATCGTGGCTGGCCAGCCAACCATCCAAAACGATTTCCGGATTTATCATCATCATCGGTATAGACTAGGTAAGATTAAACTGCATTACCAAGTCTGTAATCTTGTATATATAGATAGTCTCGATGGAACAGGATTTAAGCAGAATGAGCCTTGGGGTGGTACGCGTGCTATGATATTCTCAATATCGAACTCTCTTGTGGCCAGAGGTATGGCATGATGTGTATAGTACTAACGTTATACCTATTTTAAATAAATTTATAAAATAGCAGAGTAATTGCATTTGCGTAATACTGTTCATCAGAAGTCCAAGAGGTAAAAAGCTGCCAAACCTACAAGGCCGCGGCCGGCCCCGGATACTATGCCCATATTAGATAAGTACATATATCTTTTGCGTGCTTAATAAACACATGTATCATATTACACATTGTCGTACTCGTTTGTCAAAACATGAACCCCTAAATAATTTGCCGCAACCCCCTTTACTATCTTATTTACTGTAATAACTAAAATAGCCGCGCGATCCATTATATCATGATTGACCGCAAAAATCTACACCATAATTCCCCAGATAATAATCCCAGCGCCGGGGGGGGGGGGGGGCACACTTTACAACTTAAACGCTGGGCGCTGCCTTATGACGGGTTTCTATCCATGTGGCGAACACACTGAATCATCAAATTTAATGCACACCTTTATTCCTTTATTCCCGACCCGTAATTAACAGCCCGGTGGAAGTTCAGGGGTGGGGAAACGCCTCCCGCGGTAAACGAGTGATTCCCAGTGATTCATAATCTTACTTTAACAAGGCAAGACTACATGTACATGTAGTTGTGTACCTACTGTCTGCAGCTGCAAGTTACATTTTGGTCAACCAGAGCTAACCAACTATTGATCTTTGGGAGATATATAGGCGCCCTGCCCTGTCACTATTCCCTGTGGATTTCACCGTGGCGCGCGCTAAGTTATCTCCCCATGGGTAATATGATGTAGTGGAGTATGCAAAAAATACATGATGTGGGGTTTGTGGGGTGAAAATTGTACAGGCCAGAATACTTGGTTCTTGGTACTCGCAAATACTTTAGGGGGGGCACTGGGCTCACTAAAACCGATCTAGTTAGTACTCTACGTTTGGATGAAGAAGCGCCCCATACGACTGCTAGTGCATCTGGTCATGCATATTGCACATGCATCCTTGCCGACTCAGTGATGTGTGGTAGGTACTTTTTCACCCTGAGGGCATAATAGGTGATCGCGGCGATTTTTCTTTTTGCACAAATCTGCAGGAAGATGGTAAATTGTGATAGGTGATAGATCGGGCGGCTGCCCGGTAGGTCTCAATGATAAATGCAACCAAGGCTTTTTTTTTTTTTTTTCGTTATGAACGTCAGGTTCCAAGTTCCCCTCCGTTGGAAACATTTCTTCTTCTCGTTCTTTCACACCAATCCACCGGTCTTTCGTATTGTAACGGTTTGTGTGCATCAAGCAGAGTTTCTTTTTCCATGGACACCGTTTTTAATGTTATGCGGAAAAAGTTATATAGAGATCTGATTCTGCAGGAAGATCCTTAAAAAAAGATGCACCCCCCCTTTTCTGCAATCCCCTGTAGAGTAGAATACTCTGGAGCTTAAGCAGTGTGCTGCAGCTACGTTGGAAAAATTCCGACTAATCAGGGCGCGCAGTAATGTTAACTACATGTATGTATGTCCGGGTACATGCTTTGTGGGTAATGCGTTAATGCGCGTCTAATGTGCATCGCTACCGCCCTATACGACACCTTTCGCGCAGGCTAGGATACTATCCGCGTGGTTGAAAGTACCTGGAATTGGCTGATATCTTGCGAGGATATGCATACAATGGTAATTGCACTTTTATGCTTACGGCTCCCCGCCAGATCCAGTATTAGTATCGCCTGTTGCGGCAGTCGAATTTTTGCCCAGATACCTATCTCGCGATTCAAACGTATTTCTAGCCAGGGGTTCTCCTTCGCTTCCAAGGTTCGAGATTTAAAGTTAGCCACGAACCTAAACCTTCATTTTTGTGGGGAAGGGCTGCTTACTAAGTTTTTTTTTGCTCCTGCCCAAATATACATGTATGCATACTATGATACTACATGTATGCTGGATAGAGCACCTAGAATGGAGGAGTGTGTAATTACATACTGTCTGATCTCGGTCTCGATCAGTTCATCGATACCCTATCACATATAACCCGTTCCTATTCATGGAATACCCCAAATCTACAGGGCGTGGCATGAAACAATATCTTTTGCCGGTATTTCCAACTCGTCCCCTTTCCACACTTGAATCTAAAATAGAGCAACGGGCCTCAACATCAGTCAGGAGAGATATCAACTGACTCTTCTCGGTTGGTTAAACTGATTTTATCCTAGCCAACAACAGATCTATAGGTAAATGATGTTTTCAGCCACAGATTCTAGGTAGTGGGTGGTAGAAGTTTTCACACGAGGGATGGTGGCTGGAGCTTATGCCAACGGGGGCGCCTACGGCGAAAGGATTGGAAAGTGAAGTCGTGTAGGATCCGCACTTTCTGACTCGATAAAATTGGCATCGCATGGATGTGTGTGCATGTAGCTTCATTTAGATTATTACGATCAAGTCCTGGATTTTAGGCCGAGTAAATTGTCTTGAGTCTCGGGAGCACCGTCATTTTCCGATCCGCTGATTCTTAGCGAGATAGGTAGAGTACATCCACCAACGGCGCACGGTTGTAGTTGACACCAAATAGGTCGAGTGAGAATGGGTGTTAGAAAACACATCATTGGCGCGTCCCGTCCTTAGAAATATGGTCTAACCCGTTTTAGATCAGTTTGAGATTTCAACCAATCACACGGCTCAAGTTGGTTAGGGCCATAAACAGGCGTTAATATTTTTATTGCCTCTAAATTTTCGGAGAAAAAAGGGTGTACAAAAGAGTCAAATATAGGTGAGTGAGCCGTGAGTGTAAACGATTTTTTTTTAGCTCCTAGATAGATCTGGCCGCTGGGATGTTGAGGACCTTGGCTAGAATGTTCCATAGTTGAAGAATCTAGCATTGGTAAACGGTTGAAAAATAGATCAAAGATAAAAGAAAGGGCCCGATCACCAGCTAGCCATAGCCTTGATACTAACCAAATAGCCCTTAAAGTCATTACCTGATTATAAGTCCAGACCATTAAGAATCTACGGTCTAGCCCCTTTGCTTCAACGACAAATTTGTGATGGGAAACCCCAAGTCTCTAGTTATCTTCAAATACGCAGGACCCAAAGCTCTCTCTTGCAGATTCTATTTCGTGGCTATTGAAACTTCTTTAAGACATCGGTCTTGTACCCTCTAGCTTTGCCTTTAAGAGTTTGGCCGACTAGGCAGCCAGATCCACAATCTCAATTGACAATGAAATATGACCCATGAAAAGGGAATTTTTATGAACCATCGCTACAAGTAAGCGGTTCTATTCCTGTGTCGAATAGTTAGAATACGAACGGCTAGAACGGAGTGAGTAGGTAAATGTATGTAATATTATATGACTTCCTCGTTAAGGAAATTTAGTGGCCGTGAGACGACTCGCGGACACGGGCGCATCACCACGAGCGTCCAACATGCAGTTGATTTTCCTCCGGGAGAAGTGAATGGTCTTGATCGATCTTTGTTGTCAATTGCCCATTAGTCCTGAAGCAATCTCGGTCAATTTCTACCGTGGGAACGAGACTGCTAAGCCTGTGCCAAAAAAGTTTTCGTGCATTGAGGGACGGCATACCGGGGTACGAGTCCTTATTTATGATATTTTGCTTTATGATAAGGATGACTCGGTTCAGCTCACGAAAATCCAATGACCTTTGCAATTGGATGTCTGGGTTAGGGTCGGCATATAGTTAATCATGTTATTACTTGGAGGGGCACAGGACGCGTTCGCTACCATGTTTTGCTTTCTTGCGAAGATAACCGGGAGCTATTCCGCCCGAGGCAATTGCGTGCCTATGTGTGCCTGTGCTGTGAGTGATGTTCTTGCGCGCAGTCAAGCCCCGCTCAGATAACTCTCAGATATCTTAAACCACGTGCGATTAGCCACAGGCATCCGGGTGTCTTACGGAAGTTTACCTGCCGAAATTTGCAAGAAATGACGAATTGACAAACCGATAATGTGTTCCCCTCTTGGCAACAACCTCAAGGAATGGAGTGTTGTGTGGTGACAGTGGTCTTATCGATCATGGTTCATCTTGTGTTGGTCCATGATGTTGCTCATGTAGGCTGGTTGCGGTTGGAAGCTAACGTCGATAGGCTGGGACCTCACCCTTACAACTCAATTCGTTCGAACCACCATGCAGATGTCCAAACCCCCCGCGGGAAATTCGGCGGGAAGGGGGTCAAGTGACTTGGGCGACACCCATAACCAAATCCTGCACCACCACTTCTGCTTCCCAGTGTCAGGGCCGGGGATAAAGGTTAGTAGGGTAGGGCTGGCGCATAGGAAAGAAGACGTGGTGGAATGTGTCGCTGATGTTTTGTATGTGCAGGCCAATATGCACGAGAACAGCTGGAAGATCTCTCGGGAAATGGCATCGCGTGGTTGATCATACATTTATTTGTTTGGCCAGAAAACGTTTCGACGCATACAGTACACGTATCATTCGAGTCGGGTCTACTAGACTGCGGCATAAGGCTAAAGGACTCGAGCAACTTATCAATAAAAGTAGGCAAACAACGGGGCCCAGAGAATAGGCTACCTACACTTAGGTAGTACTTTTGGATGTGCTGCAGCCAGAGACCCACCAAGTTCGAGGGCGCAGAAGAAATTTTACCAGGGCCTGAGGTCTGTGATGACAATTGCTGTTGAGCAAAAAAAATAGGTCTGTCTCTCATCTCATCTGGTATCTTGTGGTAGGAGTATTCTGGATATCTAAATACATGTATGTATGTATGCATTTGGTACACCATAAATGCACCTATGAACGTTAATAGCTGGTAGACTCCAGATTTAGAGTAAACCAATAACATCTACGTACCTCATCTAATTTCCAAATTCCCCCACCCCCACACCCTGGCGCACCACGGGCCACACACAGCGCTTATTTATCGGGCTAACAGGCCTGCGATCGCGAGGGATGATGCGATGTTGGCTACCCTACGCCTTTTCTCTTATGGGTTCCGCGATTAGAGTAGAAACGGGCCGGGGTGCATCTGACAGGGCTGGCTTGGAAACACTAATATGGGGGATGTCGGTTGTGCTATGAAAAAGGAAAGGATGTTGCTCTAAAAGAGGTACAAATACTTATCGATAGATATTGATCGTTAAATGGCGGTGAATCTGATGCAACTCCGGAGGGAACGAGAAAACGCTCCCAGGCTTAGAGCTCAATTGACTGCATACGGTATTGTTAAGCCTAACCCTTGCACCTGCGTGTTGTGCAGTAGCGGCCGTCCACTCGAGTATGATGCACGTGCATATGCCCAATCCTGGCGGCCGCTCACAATCTCACCAATCTCAATTTGTGATTGCCGGCTGACAGGACTTCAGCAAAAGATCAACATCTTGTTTTCCCCTCTGCCTCAGTGATGAGGGAGGAGGGAGGGGCAATCGCTCTCAGCCAATACCCACGAATTGAGATCCCTCGCCCCCTGCAGCGAGTGATTGGAGGAGGACATATAGGTACATGTATGTACCTAGACAACTTAAATGAGAGCCTACTACGAGTCGTGCTCTGCTCTACTCTCATGCACAAGGGTTTCAATACTTCATGCAAGCTATTCGAGGGTACCTACAATTGATCAATACCACGGGCGGAATGTGCATCTCGTGCGCCCCATAGTGGTTTTTTTTTTTGCTCCTCTCGCTTCAAGGGTCTTTGTCCTATTAAAAGTTAGGATTCCCTGCCTGCTTGTAGAGTGTGTTTAGCTTTGATGAGTCTGATGGGCCACTGGAGAATTTGGCTGGATCGATGGGACGAATCCATCTCCAACAGTAGTTAGGATTAACGAAGGCAAGCCAACACGAACAAATCAAAGGGAATACATAGGCCACATTCAGCCACCGGCTGCAGGGGACGATGACAGAGTACCTGGACTTAGTACCTAGTCTCCCAACTCGTTCACCTCTCAGCCTGCTTGCTGCCCACGCGGGCTTTTGATGTTTTATTTCGGTTTTTATCCACAATTCCCCAATTCTGTCATCACTTACCCAGAGCTGGCCTGTTACCGAACCTTTGCAGCCGAAAAAAAGCCCCATGATAATTCTTCCGTAGCGGCATAGTTATCTGTTCTGTTGGTTCTTGGAAATTCTCTCTTTTCCATATTTTCCACCCTCCTCTTCCTCTTCTCTCACCACTTGTCCCTTTTTTTTTTTTTTTTTTCCCACTCCCCCCTCACACAGCCCACACCCATCTGCCGCCTACCCTGACGAACCGTTCGCCTGGGCGGTCACATTGTGTGTAGTGCGTAAAGAAGAAAAAAACTACATAATAACCTACTGATCTCACTGTTGCTCGGCGTCCCTACAAAAGTAGCGTTGATTCCCTGCCTTCTGATGCAGCTTCCTTTCTGTTGAAACGAACTTGACTTACGAAGCAACGGTTTATATAGTGTCCCGTACGATTTACTCTACAATGCACCCTCGTTCGCGCTCAGGCTCTGTGAGCTCAGCACTATCGGCTCCATTACCTTCGCCAATGTCTTTAAGAAGTATTGGAGGTTCGCGAAGTAACGGCCTTGGGCCATGTGGGGCTACACCTCACCTTTTTATTTTTGCGCAGGGCACCTCGATATTGTGTCTTCAATACGAATCATTAGCTTTGGAAAGACGTTTTGAGGGTCATTTGGAGGATGTGATTATAGTATCGGTGGACAATACAAGCGACACTACTGAGGGAGAAGAGGGCTCAAGGGTTGTTTCGGTGGACGCATCTAAGCTGGCAATTGTTTGGGATACACGAACCGGGCATGAAATCGCGAGATATGCCTCATTCGAACATATTACCTCCGCTGCTTGGATGAAGAACGGGAACCTAGCTTTTGGTACGTCTATTACCACACTATGAAACATTTAGAGTTTTGAGTGATGCATGCAAGCTGACTGTTCCTGCATTGACAAATTTATAGGCGATGCTATGGGAAACGTAACTCTATTTGATCCTCTGAGGTCTGAATCAATATCTGCCAGGACAATTTTCGATCCACTATGTTCGATAGCTCCTGCCGCAGATTGTAAGAGCTTTGCTTTGGGGTGAGTGTCTGTCAGTATTCACGAAAGCTCGGAAATTCTAACGTTACTCCAAGATACGCGAATGGATCGATATTGGTTGCGGCGCTTTCACCCACATTTACTATTCTTCACACTCTTACAACGACTTCTCTGCCGCCTTCACCTATCGCAGCATTAGCATGGCACGCATCATCTTCTCGACAGAAATCCGATATGCTTGCAACACAGACTCGGGGCGGAGATCTCAGAGTCTGGAGCATCCCTAAAAGCTTGGAATCAGACGAACCAGCGCGAGTTGTTAGAATCCTTAAAAAGCCCGACAGCAATAACAGGAGGGGAGATAACTGGATGGCATGGTCTAGAAATGGTCGGATCGTGCAGTACTCCGATGGGTATGTATTCAGTGCTTGATAACTTTGTTGACTCGAGGATGAAATAGCAATATAATGGTCAGCTAATTTTATAAAAATCTAGTGAGACTACAATATGGGATGTACGGACAAAGAAAGTGACTTGGGAAAAAGTGCCAACATTCCCAAAAGTATTCGGTATGACAGTTTATGGGCCGAAGGGCGTTCTTTTCACCCTCGGTGAGGATCATACAGTGCAGCAATTTTCTTTATACCCACCTACCTATGTACATAGCGAGCAACACCTTCCAGGCCTCCCACCACCATCACCTCCAGTATCAATAGGAGGGGGAATCATGCAGCAAGAAGAGGAGCAATACCATGATCATACTATCTTCCATCAGATGGAAGAGCGTGAGGATTATGCAGGAGCAACCATGTCTCCACTCGGACGAATAGCTCATGAGCTGGAGCAACTCGAGATGATGGAGCATGAACACGGCGGCCTTGGCATCTCAAACGCAGCTCCTCGAGCGGCGTCCATCAGCTCAAGATCGTCAAGCGATAGCGTTGGCAAGGGTCACAACCATAATGGCTCAGCGTCCTCGTCTATTATGAGTGCAAAAAGGTCTAGTGGTGATCACAGTGAGCTCTCACATACTACAATTACAACTATCTCACCCGGCCGGAAAGCTTCTATAGGATCAACTTCAATGAACTCCCCTGGACGTCATCCTCATCCCCTTCGGCAAGAGATTCACCAGAGTCCACCGGAGGAGGAAAAGGTTGCAAACCAACCTAAAGATGAAGATCCATTTAGCGGCCTCCGAGCGAGACTTGCTACTGCTACATACGAAAGTCCACGCGCAGACTCCCCCAAAGGAAAAATGACCGAGGACGATCATCGCAAGGAAATGCTATATTGCATATTTGGCTGGAAGGGCGATATCGAGGATCTGATTATAGATCAACGTAAGTAAATGATCAGGCTTTACCATATGCCTAGTAGATGACTGATCTATTCTAATAGTTGATTCTGTTGACTCTCGCTCGTTGAATGCCATCATGCTTCGAATGTGGCTTGGCGACCTTGACCAAAATTCGTTATCAGTCTTACTAGGAGCCGATTTCATGGTAACTGGCGACTGGATGTTTCTTGCTTTGAGTGCTATGGGTAATATATTCTTTCATCCTATGGGTTCTCTTGTAGCTAATATTAATGCTCAACCCTTACAGGCGGTCAAAAGTCATGGAACCATGTTGTCCGTGCCTTTGTCATGCGCCTCCTTCAAAGAGGTGACTTACACACAGCTGTTTTATGTCTTCTCGCCCTTGGAGATAAGAACGACGCCGTGGAAGTTTATGTTTCTCATAAACGATATATGTAAGTTGGAGCCAATCTATTTTTAGCTGATACGAACAGAGGCTTATGGGGGTAATCTAGGGAGGCTGTTTTGCTTGTTTCTCTTCTTTGGAAGAAAGACTGGAAGAGACAATCTCAGTTGGTTCGGAAATGGGGTGAGCATTGTGCCGAGAATGCGGACGCACCGCTTGCTGCCCGTTGGTATGCGCCTTATCTCCTTCATAGATTCTCACTCTAGTTACTGATTTTTTTTTCTTCTTCGAAGCTTTGCCTGTGCTGGTTCTGAGGCATCCGCAGAAAGGCCAACAGCTGCACCAATGTCTCGTTCTCATTCACGCTCTAAGTCTGAGACAGAGTCTATCCCGCACTTTGTCCGCAGTCTTTCTATCAGCGCACCAAGCCACAACAAAGCGTCCCTACGCATGACTGCAAAGAACTCTCCCCTAAAGTTGATTACCGCTTTCCCGACAGCTGCAGCTGATCCAATTGCCCGTTCGGCTACCACCTCTCCAAGTAATGAAGGGAAAATGGGAGGGGTTCAGCGATTTTTTGCTTGGGCAGGTGATAGAGGTAAAACACCAGTGGCTGCAACTCCAATTGCAATGTCTGCAATATCACCAGTTGAGGGCAGTCATTGGCAACGCCGCGATCCTTTCGCTGCCATGTCTGCGAAAACAGTAATTCCAGGAGCAGCAAAGCTTCCACCTGTCACAGAGATGTCACCCGACACACCTAGTCAGCAGATTAATCTCCCAATTGAGCAACTTTTGCCTCCCCCCCCTCCTCCACAAGCAGAAAGGGAAATTAATATCTCATCCCCAATCGAGGCACGGAATGAGATGGGATTTTCTGAAAGTCGAGGTCCAGTCTCCTTCGGCGAACATAGGTCTAACAATAACACACCTGCTCCTGGCACTGGATCAAGAACAGTCACCCCTAGACCACCTTCCCTAGCAATGGCGCCTGCTCCTCCACCTCCGCCCCCTCGTACATTGGCCGCATTGGCTTACACGCAGAACCCCGCCCCACCCACATCACAGGCTCCGACTGGCGCACTTCCAGCCCCGCCCCTAGATGCTTTCAATAATAGAGATAGCGGTGGTAAAGGCCATGCTTCTCGAAAACCAGTTGGATTAGCTATTCAGTCGGTTCAGTGGCCCCCGATGGATACCGTAATTCGTGAAGCCACACCTCCAATTCAATCAGCTGGTTCCAAGCATAAGCGCACTGGTTCTCGTAATACGCCCCCAGTTGCTAGTGGACGACCCCCGGCACGGGCAGAAGCTAATGATCTGGATGGATTCCTTACTTTGCTTGATAACGTAAATAACAAGAGGATGGATACTCAGCGCGCTGCGCCTCGTGTTGCGAGCAGGCGCCGGGCAGAGTCTCCTGATATTAGAGGAAGGGACAGAAGCCGAAATAACAGAGATAGAAGCACTGATAGGAGGGGTAGACAAGTAGCCCGCCAGGAAGTTCCCTTGATGCGTTCGCCTTCTAGTCCACTCCCGATGTCACCTCAGGCAAGGCTTTACAGGGAGGATGTCGAGGAGGAAGACTTGCATGAAGCGGACTTTGAAGATGAGAGATATTACACCTCTAGTCCACCACCAGTGCGGGAACCTTCGAGACGTCGTATTGCTTCTAGAAGCCGCCAGCGAAGCCGGCAGAGGAGCCGCCAACCAAGCCGGCAGAGGAGCCGTCAAAGAAGCCGTCAAAGAAGCCGTCAAAGAAGCCGAGGTCGTGAAGAGTTGAGGGTACCTGGAGGATCATTGTACAGGTCGCCCTCTACTCCTCTGCCTTCGTCTTCCCAGGCCAAGTTTTACCGCGAAGAGGAGGAAGATAGTTTTGATGATGAGAGATATTACACCTCTAGCCCACCAAACATGGCTTCCCGGGCAAGGTCTCGAGGCAGGTCTCATCTGCGAATTCCTGGGCAAGCGGCCCACATGCGGTCACCCTCTAGCCCACTCCCGATGGCACCAGAGGCGCTGATGTACGCAGAGATGGCTAAGGAGATGGAATATGAGGAAAGACAACCTCGCAAGGCGCACCGTGGGATTAGGGAAGAGTCCCGAAACCGCCTACAAGGACTTAGGAGATCCCGCTCAGAGGCTACTATGCGTCAATGGAGCGATACTCTTGAACGCGCTGGAGCATTAGAACGTGCACCTTCTGTCTCCGGAATGATGAAACGGAATACCTCAGTCCGTGGCCTTCCTCCAAACCCCCGTGCATGGAGGAATGAGTTTGGGAGCGAATCTCGCGCTGGTTCACCGGCACCCGCTCCTCGATCGGCTTCTCCCGCTGCGTCAATGGCTATGGCGCCCGCACCACCACCGCCGCCGCCGCCGCCGCCGCCGCCGCCACAGCCGTTTATGCAGCCTGGAAGAGCAATGTCTCCGGCCATATCAACATTGGGTGCTGTTTCAAACCCTCGGGCAATGTCACCAGGCCCGAGAACATTCACGCCAGGCCCCAGGCAGAACACCCCTGGCCCAAAGTTTCAGCAAGTTCCTAGTAGACAAATGACACCCGGTCCCCGGCTGACCCCAGGCCCAAGAATGTTCTCACCGCCTCCTCGCGCTGCAACTGCGAATCCTTTCCCCTTGAGGGACAGATCAGATTCTGACAGTCAGGTATCTACTAACCGTACAACCAAAGAGACCGTTCTTCGTCTTCAGAACCATTACTACGAGGAGCCAGACCATTACGATGCGACCAGAAAACCAATTCTCCCCGATGTCCCAACAATTCCTTTTGGGGGAAGCCACTCGCGCAACAACTCCAATGACCCTAACTTCAAGCCGTTAATCCGTAAACTCCCGCCCCAGTTGCCTCCAGACTCGCCACCGCCGTTGCCACACGACCTTCCGGTACACCCATTGTTGGACATGAGTCTTGCTCCCAGCCAACCCGGCCGAAAGGGGCAGCAAAGGGTTGTGAGAAGGCAGAGACAGGAGGAATATATGAACCCTATTGACGGGGTATTGCGAGACCACGAGCAACACATCACTATTGGTCTCGACGCTCACGAAGCGGCACTCCGCTGGGAGGAAGAGAACCTTTATAATCAACAGCAAGCACAGCGCTACCAGATGGAGATGCAGCAGTTGCGAGGACATGGCGCAAGCCCAAGCCTAGGCAGTCAACACAGTGGACACAGCGGACATAGTCGTAATAACCATTATCAGCTAAGGGAGTCCAATGAGGCCATTGGAAGCACCAACCAGTTCTAAGAAAATGCCTTTCCTTTGTTTCTAGCCTTACGAATTCTTTTACTTTCTTTCGTTTATTTTATGGACAGGACGTATCTAGTTTTATTTTGTTGCGTTTATACATTGTGCGAGCTATAATTTTGTACGCTAAATAGGGTGAGATTTACTTTTCATGAGGTGTTTTTGGTGGTTTTCTCTTTCTTTCTAGTCTGGGTGCAGGAACTGGCTGGCGGCACAAGGACGGTGATGACAAGTGCTTAAGTTCGTTTCAATCCGTTTCATTCCATTTTTTTCTACTTGCCTCATCCAAAGTTACTGCACTGGCCTTGCCGCCTAGATGGCCTTTGTTTTTGCGGTCTTTCATACACCTTCCCCTGCGATATCCCGAATACACACATTTTAGGTACGCAGTAGGATTTCAAAGCCACCACATGCATGTATAAATTATCAATCAACCAATCATTTCAAAGCCACTACTTTGTGCTTGCCAGCGAGTGATATATTGTGACCAACTAACCACTAGTAGAGTACATATATCTAATACACCGTCCTTTTTTATTATATATAGGCCCTCTACCCGGGGGTCCTCAAAGTGATGCAACGGCAACAAAAAAACACTAATTTCGCAGCTACTGGCCACCATGCCCAAAAGTTGGGAAGTAATTTATATTTGTCGAGTTGCATCAAGCGGAGCTATATAATAATAGTAAATGGAAATACAAATGGAAAAAATTGACTGGATCTAGCTGTGATGGTGGTCGCGACACCAGAATATTGAGCTCGTTGCATCACTTTAGGACCCCCGGAGTACATGTATGTACCTTGGAAGAAAAAATAAATAAAATAAAAAAACGCAAAGGACGCCGCTGCTTTTTTTTTTTTTTTTGTTTAATTCATTAAGTGCGCTCAGTAATAATAAACGGGCACATATATCCACTAGTTTAGTCAGACTCACATCTTGGGTAGTGAAATGTAGTATGATGCTGTTCCTCCCTAAAACTAATCTGTGGTGACGGCGTCCGCATAACAGGCACCGTCAATATCTGTGGTGGCGTATATATCCGCAATCCATTATTCGCGTCCAGTCCCATTCTATGAGCTAATGGCATAGGTAGCCTAGGCAACGTCCCATCACAAGCCAACGTCGTCGACGATATAGTCCCCGCTGGCGAATACACTGCCGGTAACGCCGCGTCCGTTCTAGACCTCGACATTATCCTTTGTATCCCTTGATCCTCTTCATCGCCTAGGCGAGTATTTTGGCCGCGGTAAAACCATCGACTTACTGTGGCCCTCATATTCCGCATCTCTGCCCTCGACTCCATTGTCGTCCCAAAAACAAAGAAAACCAGATATCCTGTGAAGCTCCCTGGGATTGGAGAACATATAGTGGCAAATTCCTCGCTCTGGTCAATGAGTGGCTCGAGTAGTCCACGCGACCACTCTATCCGGAAGTTTAACCACCGCTGGAGGAAGAAAATCTGCGCCACGATCATGTATATTTGTAGGCCCTCTACCACGATAAAAGCTAGTGCGATGCGGGCTATAAGCCAGCCGTTAGAGCTGGTGCGTTTGTTACCCTTCTCTAGGGTGTGATCGAGCCGCGGACGGAACTCTGCAACTCCATCATAGGCCCGGGAAAGGCGAATCTCAGTGGCACCTTTTGTTTCGCGATGAACCGTGATAACGTGTGCAAGGGTGAGAACAAGAAAGACAGAGCCCATGCCGATATTTACAAGGACTTCCAGGGGCAATTGTCAGGATTATTGTTTTCTTTTTTTGTTAAAGGGATAAGATATATACTCACTGATGCAATTAATGAGTATTGGTTGCGCAAAATCGTTGTCACGAAGCGATTTTAGGCGCAGGAGGCCCTGCTGAAGTGCAGGCAGAGCGAAGCAAGAGATTTTTGTAACGATGATAATTCTTTTGTTTTCCCACCAGACAGGGCTAAGGGACCAAGAGGAGGCGAAGAGTATCAATGACCAGTAGAAGAATAGAAAGCTTTGCGAACTGACCAAAAAAAATTCTGAGTAGCAAAGTATGATTAGGATGTATATTCCACAGGAGAGATTTAGGCAAGCGGGCCTTACGTAGTGAGCGGAAAGCAGCGAGATTCTTGTTATTTGTATGGAAGAGAGGGAATGGCTCATTGCCGTTACACTGAAACATCCGTGTAGCCAATCTAAAAGCCTCAAGCATGAGGTCTGAGAAATGCAGGAGAGTATATATCTGCTGCGCAAAGCTGCTGAAGTTACCTAAAGCCACAACGATGGCTAGTATAGATACATCTAAATCATCGAGTCCAAGTCAGAAAACAAACAATAAATCTAGTATCAACGATACAATGGTACCCACAGTTGCAGTGCTGCCCAATTCGGATGTTAATAGTCAACAGGAGGATGCTGGCGACGCCAGAGAAAAATGTAAATACTGCAATAGCAATTCCAAGAGCCCAGCTCGAGGGTCCAAGGCCGGCAGGCATCTCTTTGAAAAGAAAGAGACCCTTAACCCTGAATTGTCAAGGAGGGAACACAGGTTAAGTTTAATGGCTATGGGAAGGGAGGACGTAAAGAACGTGGAGAATGAATGTGAAAGTAGCAAAGCTAAAAGCTCAGGAAGAGTAGAAATAATAATGAAGCTCATGTTAGTAACCACATGTAGTCAAAGAGGCGGGGTTATAGTAAAATGGTGTACGCATCAATATTTTCCAATATCATGATTATTTATCCCCACTGTAGTGTAATACTCGTAGCGGTTTAAGTTCCCCATTACATGAGCCAGCCAGCGGGTTTAACTGGGGATAGGGAATAATATAAAAATTTAAAGGCAATGGAAGGGAGGATTATAGTTTGCCAGTAGCCTGGGATATGGTTGTATATATGTAATACCAGCCAGAATCCACCTACATGTAGTGATAGCCAGATAGTATCAAATCTCAAACACCCCGCAATGCTCTATCATATGATTAGATCATTGTAATAGCCCGTAACATGCATTGTTCAAAAGGGTGCCGGGTTAGCCTAAAAGAGATAAAAAGAGCCCCCAAACGGCTATAATTTACATATGCCTGCATCTTATCCGAACACAAAAACCCGACCCCTGAAAAATGAAACGGTCGTCTCCGACGGTTGTAAAACAATATTCCTAGGTTGATGCTGGGACGGAGGGTTTCTTTATAATCATAAGGAGGGGACGGGTCGGTGGAACTTGTGTTTCACTGATCGAATAGCAGCCCGTTCACGAGACAGCTAGAAGGGTTCTAAAAATAAAGGTACTGTGTGTAGACTGATGTAATAGTTGAAGGCCATGTTTATACCACATCGAAATTCTTTTTTTAGCATCTTGTTTGTACTAGTAGCTCCTGTTTCACCCAAAACTGCGAATAGATAAGGTTGTTAGCTATAGTAGACTCTCGTTAAATAAGTACGGCCGATATTAAAAAGTTATATCCTTATAAAAGATGGATTTACAAGTCAAGTGGATGGCTCACAGGTACTGTATCTAAGTATCCTGCATCGAATTCCTCAGATCCGCGCTCATGTATATATATCCATAAGGTAGCATATATGAAGTAAATACATATGACTATGAGATACCGAGATCGAGTGATCTTTTATGATCCGAAAACTCTTTTACTGTTGATCCGAACAACACTGAACATGCTCCCCAACGTCATAATGCATTGTCATAAAAAAAACAGTATACTGTATACAGGTAAAAGGTCACTAAACTAAGTAATGAGTAATGTATGTAGAATCGAACAATAGTCCAAGAAAAGAATAACAAAAACTCGTAACAACATGTACCTCATAACAAAACGTTACCGCCCCAAAACTCCGAACTACCCCAACAAAAGACAATTAACCCGTTACAGAAGAAGTGAGAAAGAAATATAAAAAGGGGAATCTAACAAGTGTAACTATTACATAATGGTACAAAAAAACAAGCAAAGAATGGCCACTTTTATAGAGCTGTTGCCTAGAGGGGGCGAATGGAGTTTACCGAGCGTGGATTAAACGAGAAGAAAGAATGTGATGAAACGCGGGGTTTAGAGCCCGCCATACCAAAAGGTGCCTTGCCTCACCCCTGCCTCTCCGCTGCCTTGGGTTCTATTTTCACTAAACCTCTTCTCCCTAACTCAGCCCACACCTCATCCTCTCTCATCGATCCCTCTCTACTGTATGGCAGCCCGTCGAGCTCTTTCATCCTGGGGCAGCGCCTTCCAATAGTGATTTCATATGTGCGCCTGACGACCGCGGAGTCGATATCCAGCTGAGCCTGGAACGTGGCATCGACACTCTCATCTGCAGGCATCATGGTAAATGGGTCCTTGGCGTACTCATCGGGGTCTTCTGCGCCTTGTATAGCTTTGCGAACGGACGAAGGAGGGTAGAATCCAATTGTGAGAGGGTTCATCCTGTAACACACGTGTCAGCATAAATAAACCAGGATCCTCAGCTTAGCAACGGGAACCTACCTGAGATCGAGATAACTCAAGCTCGGGAACCCGCTCAGAACAGACGCAATCTTCTTCACACTCCTAACCCTATTCCCAACTAGGAGTAATTTCTTCAATCTGATAATGCCTAATAACGGCTTTAGATCTGAAATCGCATTGTTATTTAGGTTCAGGACCCTGGTGTTGCACACCAGCTCTCCGAAGTCCCTTGGAAGTACTGTCAACTGCGCGCTCGCCAGCTCCAGATACTGCAGATTTAGAAAGTCAAGCTTGAGCGACAGCTCTCGCAGTGGGTTGCCTGACATGTAGATCTTGCGCGCCTCATACATTCTTTCAAGCTTCAACGAGAGCTCATGGTCTTGCTCGCGGACGGAGATGGCGTCAAGATGTTTGGCACGAGTCAGGCCAGTGATAGTGTGAAGACGGTTGTTATCCATATATAGGATGCGGAGGTTAGGGAAGGGCGTGACGTCAAAGGTAGTGAAGTAGTTCTGCGTCAGCTTTATGCAGCGGATCGTGTCCATTTTGGTGGCAGCGGGGAGGTTCAACGTGTCTAGGTTGTTTTGGTCAAGATTGACGTTAATGAGAGCGGGCAGATTTTGGAGACCGGTGATATGTGATATGGCGTTGCCACGGAGGTCGAGCTCCGTCAATCGGTGCCTACAGCATCAAGGTTAGCGCCTATCTCCAAAGACCTTAAGCTGTAGCTAAAGAACTTACATCCTTGCTTTCCCAAAATCGACCGTCACCAACCTATTTCTCCTAGCCCTGAGCACACACAATCCCTCCATCCTCACCACACCCTCGACACTTTCTAGAACATTATCATCAGCCCTCACCTCCCTCAAATGGACTAAACTCCTCAGCCCGTCCAAGCTCTCCAACCCATTTCTGCTGACGTCCAAATACTGTAAATTGACTAAATGACCAAAATGTGTAATCGAGCTCAAAAAGTTCCCTGCAACTTTGAGCTCTCTCACACTCTCGCTCACACCTGACAATTGCCCTAGTTCATTATCACTGACATCTAACTTCTCAAGCCGTGGACACCACTCATTCAGCGTGAATAATGTCTCCACCTTCCGTTTGGATAGGTCGAGAACCTTCATGTGGTCCCAGTAGGGCTCGTATGGCTGTACATCAGTCAGGTTTTTAAGCAGATTGGCTCGTGCGGTGCTGAATGAAGCTTCGACAGACTTGATGTCAGTGGTGCCGGCTTTACCTTTGCGGGTGGCAAAGAAGGAGAGCTCGAGGTTTATTAGGGCATCCGTAGTCTCGAATTGGTAACTTAGGTCTGCAAGGGGGGTCATCTGGAAGGAGATGTCGCCAACTTTGCGGATACTATTATTAATACTCATCTTACTTATAAAGGGAGATGGCAGTGGCGTGAGCGCGCTGCTCATGCTGATTCTGCTAAGCTCACGCTGTAGCGCTGGGTTGAGGATAGCGTTGCCATGGTTATGTCCATGATGCTGATGATGGTGCCCATCATCTTCCTCTTCCTCTGTAATCCGTGATATCGGTCTCCCAATGAAAGTCTTCGCACCACTGGATCTCCTTCTGGCGGCACCGCGATATCCAACGCCGGAGAAAGCACGAGACACATTCCTGCGCGGTTTTCGCAGCGCTCCATAACCCTCTGCACCGCCATCAGTTGCAGAGTCTCCCTCATCTGTCCATAATACTGGGTGCCCGCCCGGGCTCGAAGAATGCTGCTCCTGTCTTATCATAGCGTTTGGTGATTCGTAATCTTCTGCGTAGACGTTGCGCGGCGCGCTATGCAGTGGTTCGGCAGAGGAAGTGGAAACTCGTTTTATCTCCTCTGTCTCATCGTCTCCCTCTTCTTCTACAGCCAG
This sequence comes from Morchella sp. 2018-W45, assembly GCA_024713785.1. Lineage (NCBI taxonomy): Eukaryota > Fungi > Ascomycota > Pezizomycetes > Pezizales > Morchellaceae > Morchella > Morchella sp. 2018-W45. Next base: position 1,668,397 of record JAMGYZ010000005.1, read on the forward strand.
AAGCTTCTCTTTGTTTTCATCGCTGCCATAGCTTGTTGTTCGAGTTTCAGCACCCGATCCAGGCCTGGTAGAATGGCTGCTTCGCTCACTGCTTCCGCTCCCCACAGTACTGCCCACAACTCCCTCACCCCCCTCACCCCCCTCACCCCCCGCGCTCCGCTCACCCACCGCACTCTGATCCCCATACCACTGCTGACGGTCCCATGTCTCATCGCCAATGCCGTCTTCCTCATCTTCCTCGTCAGCACCTATCATGCGACTACTCGGCCACAGCCCACTCTTCTCACCCTCACTTGTCATGCCCTCCCAGTTCCTTCTCGCCAGCTCTAGCGCGCGTGCCTCTTCCTGAGAATCGACACTCAAGTCCGAGATGCCCGTAAACGGATCACTGTCCTCAACCCTCGTTACTTCATTACCATCGTCGTCACGCTTCACCCACGTCATCTTCTTTTCATCGAAGCGCATGCCATTATTTTTTAGAGCGAGATGGTGCGACATAACGCCGTCACGCGGGGAGATTACCTCTACTGCGCTCTTACGCGAGGAGGTTGATACTGCGGTTTTGGTTGTGCCGGCCTCTTGCTCTTGGTTGAAGGAGCCCTCGTGAAAGCCCTCAACTTCGTTGCGGAGTGGAGAGAGGGAGTGGCGACGGACAGAGGAGTCGTCGTAGAAAGAACCGTCTTGGCTACGGTCGGGGCTCTGAAAATCGAGTGCGACGCCATGAAGGCCGCGGTCACGAATTCGGTTCATGACTGCATCGGCCTGGTCAAGGAAATCTTGTGTTGTTACACTGCCTTTTCGAACAGTCTCTGGCTGCATGGGACTCGGCATCTCGAAGGCTTCACCTTCTGCACCGTCGCCGTGGCTACCTGAGAAGACAACCAGGTCTTTTCGTGGCCCTATGCATGCACCAGGAGAGAGGAGAATGTCGCCGTATTCGTAGTTCTTCTTCAACACAGGTACTTTTCGGTCTTTCCTTTTCGCACCGCCAGTCGGAGTGATACACTCCACCGCTCTAGCCTCGTCGGTCTTAGCTGAACCTAGTAGCCCTGGTACTGGTGGCACTCCGCTCGATGGCCCACGCTGGTTATACACGCCGTTAATATTCCTGCGTACCCGCTTCGGCGTCCGCTCCTTCACAGGGGTTCGCGACGTGTCCTCAGCCGCAGTTGCGGTCCCACTCTCGTCACTTCTCCACCTACGGTGCTTCCTGCGGCCTTCTTCAGTTGGCACTCGCACCTCTGGAGCACTACCGCGACGTTGCGGCTCCCCAGGTCTAGCTCGCCGTTTCTCTTGTTTTAGTACTAGCTTCTCAAGGCGGTTGACGACTGCCGATGCACCAGCGCCGGAAAACGAAATATCTGTGGTGCTAGGACTAACAGCCTCCGGGGCGCGTACCCCTTCTTCCACCTTCTTCTCCTCCTTGTGCTCCTCCTCCTCCCCCTCCTCCCACTCTTCCTCCTCACTGCCTGAAACGTTCGCACTTGTCTCTAACTCCCCCAACCGCTGCGTGAGCCGCTTATTAGTGTACGTGTCGTAGTAGCTTGCAAAAAGTTTCAATGGACTGCCGCTAGTGCGTGTTTTATTATCGCCGTTGAGCTCGATATCCAGCAGTTGATGGCGGAAGGCGTGAGGTGTGAAGAAAGGGTCCTCGCGCTCGTCCGGGCTTGCAGAATCATCTCTATTGGGTGGCGTTGGCTTGACAGGTGATTTGGGGGCGTCTTTGTGCCGTCGAATGTTGTCGAGGATGGAGTGCCCTAGGGGTTCACCCTGCAGCGGGAAGGCAGGAGCGGCGCGCTTGCTGGGTTCTTCTAGATTGGGAGGTTGGGAGCCCTGGCTGGAGGGGAGGAAGGGGGATGCTAGCTGCAGCCGCTGTGCGAGTTCCTGGGCGGGTGGATACTTCTTCAGAGGTGATACGAAGGGGGGGTCGTCCTCTGAACCAGAGCCGTCAAGGTAGGAGGCATCGTAGTTATCATCCTCCGCATCTGAATCGTAGTGGTACCCCAACCCCAGCACAGGCGGAGAACTCGGGTATACTGAGCTAATTTCGCTGGCATTGGCATCCAAACTTTTCCTCCTCCTCGGGACCGTTGGCGGTGCCGACCCCAGCTCAGGTACCATATCTGCGGCCTCGGAGCCCCCGTCATCGTCAGAACCCATAGGCAGATATTGCGAGTCACTTGTAGGCATGACCCCAACTGTGCCTGGAGCCGGCGAACTCCCGAAGGAATGGTTACCAGGATCCCTTAGCATTCGCAATCGATCCACCATTTCTAGTATATCCACCTTATTCTTTGCCTCCTCCGTGATAGCATCGCCAAGAGCTCTTATTGAAGTCCAATTTTCATTTCTGCGGTCCGATGTACCCTCCGGCGTTAGCAGTGGAACGGCACAAGAAACTTTCATATTGCGCGGTACGGCAATGTTCCTCTCCGGCGATGTAGACACTCCTCCCTCGGGAGACGTGCTGGCCCTCCACCGCTGCTCAGCCTCTTGGCGCTTCTTAATGGGATCTGGGCTGCCGCCAATTGTCGGTGGGCGAAACATACACTCCAGTGGCATTGGTGAAAAGAGATCCTTTCCACCGGGGGCGCGGAAATCCTCCATGACCATGCGTTTCCACTCTGGAGTGTCTTTCCCGGAGGAGGAGCGGATATTCTCGGTGCCAGTCGAGGAGGTTGACGATGTGGGGCGCCGATTGGTAGTATTAGACTCGTGTAGGATGCGAGTTGACGGGGGAGGGGGCGGAGAGTCGCGGGGTTGTGAGATCCAATCCTCGGAGAGTGAGTCGGCCCAGGCATCCGACATTATGGGCTTGTGGTGGTGGGGGAGGAGGGGGGGAGGGGTTGTATGGCTGTAGATGGGTTAGCTGTCTGAGGGTGAAGGAATGAAGGGAGGGGGTACTTGTGCACTGGCCGATAGGTATTCCTTGTCGTTATGGTTCGTATATTAGTGTTGTATTGAACGCACGTACGTGTTTATATTGTTACTCGTATCTGCCTGTCTGTGGTTATCTGCCTGGCAGGTTGTATTGTTCGTATTACTCTGTTCACATTAACATTCGCAGTGCTTCAAGTGTCGTTGAACGTGATGTTAGGACGCGTTGATGTAGGTTGTACTGATTAGGAATTATGCTGCTACTCGATTGATGGTGATGTGTGTGGTGGGTAGTGTAGTGTAGATAGGTAAGTAGAGTCGAAGGTGGGTTCAATCAGTTCAGGTTAGGTAGAGACAGTAGTTGCAGCAGTTGACTGGTCGAATAGTGACTGGCCCGTAGAGATCCCACAATGCCTGTCAGTCCAGTCGATCGATGTGTTTGTAAAGTGTGGCCTGTGCAGCAGGAAGCGGTTGGGGGTTTCGGTTCCTGGCTGGGGGGTTGTTGCTATGGTAACGCAAATCAATTGGTGGGAATGAGGGAATGCCAAAAATGTCAAAGTCGGAGAATGGGGAATTTCGAGAAGGAATCAAGAGTTACATCGGTAAACAGAAAGATTTCTTTCAGCTGCTGGGAAGAAAGATAATCCTTGTGTTACTTCTCTCTCAGCATTTCGTTTCGTTTTATTCGTTTGCCGCATCGCTACGTGTTCAACCTTTAATCTAACCCCGGTCTCGCTAACTGTCCTGTTATATCGATCCCTTGAGACAGGGTTGATTGCAGCGTCCTAAAGTATTTACCAACAATTGGATTCAGATCTCATTGTTTCGCATGACGACCTGTGCACTTCTTTTTTTGCACTCCCCTACTCCACTCAAATCGGGAGTTTCGGCTGTATGCGTCTAGGGGGTAATATTGATATGACAAAATAAATATCAGAGAGTAAGTAGTGAGTGGTACTGAGGGTAACCTGGGTTGGCGAGAGACAGAGCTGCCTGATATTACGCGAGCCGTGGACGGAGACTGGCTCCTCGCTTGTTTGGATTGTGGAGTTATCTAATAGAAGTTATCGGGAGGCTTGGTGTTGATACATACGAGGGTTACACGGTGGGGCCTAAAGAGTGTGCAAACTAGGTCAGAGGAAATCTCTAGCATCATCGGGTATCACTCGGTCTTGATCATAATGTGTGGTGTTTGTTACACATGGGACGTTGTCGTACTGCAGAATTGCCTTGAGGCTTGATTTAGCTTCATCTACTTTAGCAGGCATGAGTATAAGTGTGTACTTGTATGTATAGATACATGTGACGTAAAGGTTTTGTCTTAAAACCTCTATTAGGGTGTAATATTTGTGTACCCAGGGTGTCGGAAAGTGATGCACATTCGATGGTTTCATAGCCACATGGATCAAGGCAAACACGAGTGTGCACATACTCCTCATCAAGTATATGCTTAGTACTTTGTAGAGAGGTTCTGTACGATTTTGTTGTATTGGGGCGTTGTCTAGTCAAAATGTGCATCACTTTCCAACACTCTAGGCCTGAATACATGTATATATACGCAGTACAAAAGATACAAAGCAGGTCATATCAGCCCACAAGTCACACCGGGCTTCCCTATAGCTGTAAGTAAATAACATTATAAACCATATTACCACATATACTACATCAAGCTTACCCGAGCTTTTCACCTCGTATCATTGCAACATGGCCTACGCCTTTACCACATCCCAGTGAACTTTAAAGCGAATTATACATACACTAAATCTTAAAAGGGCAGGTTCAAGTATAGAGTATGTACATGTAGTTTGAACCCTAAGTAAATATCAGTCTACATGCACTTAATTATTCTAGAGATACCGCGCCAAATGTGCCGGTAGTTTCTAGGTCTAGTACGGCGAATGACGTTCTCATAAATCACTTGCGGGCTATAAGTATTTCTCATACCTCTACCACGTGTTCTCTAGCTAGCTTAAGGCTCAAATGCAACTATCTCACCCCCAGCACCCTTAAACCCTTAGACCCGCTCTATATTCTTAAACCCATGGAGAAATGATTCATTCTCTAGAACACCAAGGGAAATGGCTACCAAGTTCCCTAGTCTAGGATCGATGCCGAGATGAGAGGGCCACTCTTGTCGCCTTGATCTGACTTTTACTCTTATTAGTCTGGTAAGCGAGCACTGTATCCGTAAGTGTATCATGTCAAAATAGTGGATACTTTTCTTGAATTTCTCATTTCATGCTTCTATCCATCCACTCTTGGTATCCTTGTGATTCGTGGTGAAGGAGGGACTCTCTTAGGACTCGGATATCTTGTTAACCTGACTGACACAGAGACTTTAGAGGATCCGAGCAAAGGTCTACCAACTGTAGAAGACACCGCTCACCCGTTAAATCCCAGAGCCTTGTACGGTGTTGTTACGGATATGCCATCGAGGACGCGGATACGGCTACAAATCCTAGCTTCATTGTATGGGGAGTAGGTGCGTTCAATCCATAATGAATTCATAGCAACGATTTGTGTATATCCATTGATATAAAGCTACGAAGCATCAATTACTGATTGGTGGTACTAGTTTAGCCCCGGATATTGTGTCAACATCGAGGACACCATCCATTTAGATATTCGTCTTCTTCGCCAAGGTATTTACTCAATATAATCTGATCGCAAGAGAAGCCTCTCGAGCATAAGGGGACGACTCCAAGATAAGCTAATGATATATCAATCTTTTTGGTTCATGTTCCAATATCTACAGACAAGAAATAATAGCACTTTATTCTGTCCCTGGCAATCAACAACCGTGAGGAACAGACAATGACTGAAGCTATGACAGCACTAGCGGTTGGATAGATTCCCTTAGTAAGTAGTTGTGCCTCGTGATCCACGCGGGACTGTCACGAAATTTCGGGTACTAACGTTTTTTTTTTTGGGCACAGTATCTATTGTCCCGGGGGGGGTCTCGATCTCGAGGACTGTGGACTGCTACAGCCGACAACGTGGTGGCCCGATGTGATTTTTTCCTTTCGTTTCCGGGGTCCATCGCCCGCAAAAAAATCAATCAAACTGTGCATGTGCCAAACACCAGAAAGCATAACATGATCATCAAATTGATGAAGCACATATGATTGTGTGCCTCTGGCCCTCCGGCGGCGTTGAGAAAGCCCAAAAGTCTCCACAGTGGCTGGTAGAAACTGTTAAACCAATCGTCGGGAATGGGTAGACCCCAGCACCTGAGTGGATTTTGGCCATCAGGAGGTCATCAAAATCGTCAGCATGAAGGCCATCAAGGGTATGGCAACGATAGAAGGCCCCTGGAGTTTTTTTATCGCTGTGGCCAGCACAGGCACTATTAGTGAGTGGCGAACGTGGCATCATAAGGTAGTTCTAGGCGGCTTCTTTGGCTACATGTAGTCTACTTAATACACCATTTACGGTATCTGAATTGGTGTACTGGATCTTGGTGCATTAAATTCGATACTATCAAAACCTCCTACACACGTCAGAGCCTACAACATGTGGTGGGCGTACCTGGATAGTTGTCTTTCTGCGGGAACGCTATGTTTTTCAATACGTGGGGGGTGGATTTATTTGTTTTACAATGTATAATACGTATACAAGGCATGGATCCGGAGTTTCAAGGGCAGAGCCGAGCGGAGGAAACATGGTCTCGTCTCTCGCGAAGGAGGGGAGATTAGGTCGCAGAGAAAAAGATATCGAAAAGAAATATTCTCAGGGGGTGGGCCTGAGCTTCATCCCTGCCGGGCTCCTGTCCTCTCTTGTAGATATTCTTTCTAATTCTTTCTTTTAGTACCAATAAAAAAATAACCTTTACATACATAATGTTTAACTCGTGGGCGTTAGCCAAAAACAACCCACACTGCATATAATAATACAAGCCGAACCGACCGACCCAGTTGGCACTAACGAGCGTAGCGTCAATGACCATAGTGCATGAAACCACATTTTACGACTCGCCGCCACTACATGTAATTAAACCCGGCTCATAGCAACCTCACATCCAATCACTCGCACGCCACCATCATCAGACAGCGCCCGAATTTCACAAGCCGTCACTCGCAACGAGTTTCTTCACTATCATAACCCAACAGCAGCAAGCTACACGACGCCAACGGCCAACAAAATTGACCACCAAAAAGTGATCCACGCCCGCAGTGCTAACAGCAGAAAAACAAGAACCCGCTGATTGATTTCCGCCTTTTAAATACTCAATCTATACTACCCCCCCCCCCTCTCCCTCCTGAGCCACGCCCCACAACACCACGGCCATCCCACGCCAAATTTTTTTCAGCCCGTCCAAACCCACTAGCTAACCCAACGCACGTACACAACCACCACAGACCATTACATTACATTACCAGGCCTTAGACCTGCTCGCCGTCCCACTGGGCGTCGCGCATGTTCTCTGGGGGCTCAATGGACGGGACGTATTCGAGCGCGACTGCCACAACCCCAACCACACATCAGCACCAGCACCACCACCCACAACCACTCAAAGAAAAGAAGCAAAAGGAGCGGGAAAGGGAAGATTGTGACAAACCATAAGCAACCCCAACCATCCCGACAATGCCGCCCGCAATCTGGCGCAGGATATGGTCGTGCAGCAGGATGCTGCCGATAAAGATATAGACTGTTTTTTTTTTGTCCTCCCCCATTAACCACCCTCCTCCTTCCCCCTGCGACAGACAAAAGGGGACATGGCGGGATACATACAGATACCCCTCCCCAAGAACGAAAACAGAAAACTCGCATACCGCGTGAGCTGCGGCGGGATCTGGAACTCGAGCAGCATCGTCGCTATCCGCCAAATCACATCTTATTAGCCGACCTGCCTGCCTGCAATCGCAGGTAGCGGGGAAGGGGAAGAGGGGGAAAAATACCAAGGCCAAAGAGGATGACGTAGCAGCCAATGATGATACTCTGCAGGCCGAGCGGGAAGAACTGGGAGATTCCGCCAAAGACCATGACGCCGCCGACGCCGAGGTTGACGAGGCGGAAGATGTTAGACATGTTCTCCATCGCGGCTGTTGTGTATATATGTATATATACGTGTGTGTTTATGTTTGTTTGATGCGGTGAAGGTGAGGGTAAAGTAGCTGAGGAGAGCAGAGGTAGGGAGAGTTGGGGGAATCAGAGAGGTAAGGTGTTAGGTTGACGGAGGACTGGCCGTTTGGCTTGGTTTGGTTGGCGCCGTATGTGGCTTGCGCGTGCGTGGCGGAGCTGGTGGGGGTGTGATGAGTGGGGATACGGCTTATTCAGCGTGTGTAACCATATTAACATTACGTCTGCCAGGTACCTTAGAGGGGCAATTGCGCGTCAATATTACGGGGGGAGGGAAAGGGGAATTAAGATCTACATGTTCGTGGGGTCCAGACCCACAGTCATTGCCTTTCTTTTTCTTATATACGCGGCCTGTGGGTGTCAATGATTGAGACACCATGATATGTAACGCGGGTGATAGTGGTGGGGGCCTGGGGGGTGCCAATGTTCACAAGGCCGAAAACTATAACCGGAAATGATATCTACACCCACAACAACCACACCATCATAACAATAACAAATAATCTTCTACCTGCACCACCAGTACCATCTCCAAACCTCCCTGTGGGCCTCGTAATATATCACCCCGCCCATCTCATAACAACCATAACTCCACCCACCACTCCCAACAACAACCATGTCCGCCCCCACCCCCCCCTCCCCCACAACCACCACCTTCCTCGCCCCCTACCTCCCACACCCCACCGCCGGCCACTACCCCTTCACAACCCTCACCTACGCCACGTCCCTCGACGCACACCTCTCCTCCGCCCCTGGCACACAAACCCACCTCTCCGGCCCGCTCTCCAAATCCCTCACACACCACCTCCGCACATGCCACTCCGCCATCCTCGTCGGCGTCACAACAGCACTCACCGACGACCCCGGCCTCAACTCCCGCATCCCTTCAACCCCTCTCACCTCCCAGCCCCGCCCCATCATCCTCGACCCCCACTTCCGGTGGTCCCCGCTACCCAGCACACGGGTGCTCCGCACCGCTGCCGCCGGCGAGGGACACCCGCCGTTCGTGCTTGTCCGTCAGGACTACGCCGACGAGAACAAGGCCAAGGCGCTGGACGGCGTTGGCGGGCGCGTGTTTTATCTGCCGCCGCCCACCCCCAGCGGCGACGGGAGGTGGGAGTGGGATATGGTGCTGAGGTTCTTGAGGAGGGAGTGTGGCGTGGAAAGTGTGATGGTGGAGGGCGGCGGGGAGGTGATCAATGCGTTGCTGGAGCCGAGGAACCAGAAGCTGGTGGACTCGGTGGTGGTCACGGTGGCGCCGGTGTACCTGGGACGGGGAGGGGTGGGGGTGAGGCCTGTGCCGAGGGCCAGGTTTAAGGATGTGGGGTGGTTGGTGTTGGGGGATGATGTGGTGATGGCGGCAAGGCCGGATATGGGTGTTTAATGGGGGACTAGATATCTTTAAGGTAGACTTGTAGATAGATTAAATAAAAGGGCCGGCTTCTGCGAATTGCTTCAATTGGAATATTAGTATCAATCCCCTCCACCCTTTTTAAGGTGGTCTTGGGTTCTTGCCACAAAGTCACACTCAATTTTAGTTGTTCATTATATATAAGTGATGGAATGGTATCCCTTGAGCTGTCAACGCTGACCCCCTATAACAGAGAGTCTAAATTTGTATGGAGAATCAATTATTTGTAACAAGATCTGCTAGCAACAACCTTTTCCTTTTAAGGGATAAAGTGGTATGAACGATCATTGATACGAATCGGGAAACAAATGTAAACGACTGTAATCCACACAGCGGCTAGTATCATCACAAGTTCACGAAAGGCATCTTCGCATCATCTAAAATTCTTGAGCCTGCCTACAAATAAGACCTTCAATTTCATTCCACGGGAAATCATACACCGTTCATAATAAAGCTATACACAAAAAAAAAGAAAAAAACGGCCAAGAACACAAAGAATCCATGAAAAATAAAACCCACGCCCAGCCCAGTTAACACACAAAAAGGGACACCATTTTGCTTGCAAGTTTTTGAGTTACATACAAAGCCTCGGACGGAACCCACTTAATCCAATCCACCTGACAAGTTAATGCAGACAGTCTTAGTCTGGGTGTAGTTGGCGAGGGCGGCCTTTCCAAGCTCACGGCCAATACCCGACTCCTTGTACCCACCGAAAGGCAGGGCGTGGTGAAGGGCGTTGTAGGTATTGATCCAAACAGTTCCGGCCTTGAGGCGGTTGGAGACCTCAATGGCGGTGGCCAAGTTCGTGGTGTGGACAGCAGAGGCCAGACCGTAGTTGGTGTTGTTTCCAATCCTGATAGCGTCGTCCAGAGTCTTGAACTTAGCAATGGAAGCAACAGGACCAAAGATCTCCTCCTGCATAATCTTCATGTCCTCAGTGACGTTTGAGAAGATGGTAGGCTGGATGAAGTAACCGTCGGTACCGTGGCGGCCACCACCGCACTCGATCTTAGCGCCCTCCTGCTTTCCGTGCTCGATGTAGCCCATGACACGGTCGAATTGGAGCTGCGAGACCTGGGGGCCCTGGAAGGTTTCTGGATGGAAGGGGTCGCCGACGACATTCTTAGAGATTCGAGCCTTGAAGGCCTCAATGAACTTATCGTAAATGCCCTCCTGAACGTAGATACGGGAACCGGCACAGCAGACCTGGCCGTGGTTGAAGAAGATACCGAAATTGACCCAGCTAATGGCGTCATCAATATCGGCATCGTCAAAGACAATGTTGGGTGACTTCCCACCAAGCTCGAGAGTGACCTTCTTGAGGTTGGAGTTGGCGGCGGCCTTCATGATCATGCGGCCGACGGGAGTGGAACCGGTGAAGGCGACCTTGTCGATGTCCATGTGCGAGGAGATGGCGGCACCGGCAACTCTTCCGAGACCGGAGATGACGTTGACAACTCCGGGGGGGAATCCGGCCTCCTTGATAAGGTTGGCAGCGACAAGGGCGGAAAGAGGAGTCTGCTCGGCGGTCTTGATGATGACGACGTTACCAGTGGCAATTGCAGGTCCAATCTTCCATGACCACATGAGGATGGGGAAGTTCCATCTAGAAATCCTCCGTCAGAAATCACTCTTCTCAAACCTCATATCAAACGGGGTAGGAAGGAAGAAGGGCATACGGAATGATCTGTCCGCAAACACCGACGGGCTCCTGCTTGGTGTAGTTGAACTTTCCATGGGCGGTGTCAATGACCTTTCCGTGGACCTTGTCGGCCCAACCACCATAGTATCTGAAGACGTTGGCGGCAGCCTGGACGTCACCCTCAGCGTGGGAAAGGGCCTTTCCGTTGTCGAGGGACTCGACGGAGGCAAGAAGGGTCTTGTGCTTCTCGAAGAGGTCCGCAAGCCTGTTCAAGCATCTTCCACGCTCCTGGGGGTCGAGTTTGGCCCACTCGCCCTCGAAGGCGGCACGGGCAGCCTTAACGGCAATGTCGACATCCTGTTTGATTTGTTAGGAATGATGGGTGGTAATAGGAGAGTTGAGTGCTTCTGGTTACCTTGTCGGATGCCTCATATACGGAGGTGATAACCTTCTCGTTGGTGGGGTTGATAACTTCGAAGGTGCCCCCATCAACAGACTTGACCCACTCGTTGTTGATGAACCTATCCAGCGCCCAGTCAGTCCCAATCCCATCATTAGGTGCCAATGATATACAGGAAGAGGAAGAGAAAGAGGAGGGGAAGGGAAGGGGAAGGGAAGGGGAAGGGGAAGGGAAGGGAAGCCTACAATCCAATAGGCTGCTCGTATTTGACGCCGTTGGGCAGCTCAATAGTCTGTGTAAGGCTCATGATTTCGGATGTAGATGGTAGATAGAAATTGCGGGTGTGAAGATACTCTGTGATACTGGATAGGAAGAATAGGAATTAGAAGGAGGGGGGATCTCAAGGCTATATATGGCGAGAGGAGGGGATGGGGCCTAGGGTAACCGAGGGAGGATTTGTAGTACCAACTGTGGGGTTAAGGATTTAAGGGACGGAACACACCCCAGAAAGGTGGTTGCACATGCACACCGCCGCCGCCGACCTACTCTACAGATCGAATATAAGCTAGCTTCGTTGATATTAAACAATTGGGCTTGAAGCATCTCGACCCTCCTCCCCATCGCCCGCCGGAGCCATGTGCTTAGTTAGGGCGAGCACCCATGAAGCATCCAGTGTTTCATCAACCCCAAAATGCGATACATCTACTGCAATTCCTTCCAGAAACATATCTCCCGGCCACCCTTGTGGTTGAAGTTTTTACCAGGGGCCCCTCGATACAATGACAATTCGCGACCCTTTGCACCGAATGGCGGGGTGGAGGGTGGATCTGGGTATCAGTCAGTAGCTGATGACGACAGCGGTATCTGTTTTTTTTTTTTTGTTTCAATCCCAGAGATGAAGGGTGTCCAGGGTCTCTTGCAACTACTCCACTTAGGCCCTAGCGTATCCGATGATTGCCCCGCACAACCGCCCCTCCCCCTCCACTAGCCGATAACGGGAATTTCCGTTACGCGAGTTTACGAGCTTTGCCTTCCTGTGATGCCCATCGTGAAGGAAGATCATTAATCTTTTACTCTACCTTCCTTTTTTTTTTTCCAATCCAAGAGGTGCAAATCGATTACTCAGTCGCGTTGCATCAAGTTTAGAGTTTGGGGACAGTAAGTAGATACATGTATGTGAGCTTTTTCAACCTTCGTCCGTCCATTTTGATGGCATGCATACGCACTGGCCTTCGATTGGCCACCAAGGCCGAAAATTACAAATCAGCAGTGATCCGGAATCATCACGAACTGCATCGACTCTTTTTTGGGGGGGTGGGAAGGGAGGAGGCGCTCTAACGGAGATACTGCATGGGATAGGCGTATTCCCGACGATGACAATTGGCCTAAGCCTAAGACTCCTTTCTTGTAAACTCGGACGACCGGGATTCTCGCTGTCAATGTTGAAATAGATTCCCAACTGCGACTGGGGCCAAACTCAACACTTTCCTTCTCAAGTCAAGCACCTCAACCTTGGGAGCTAGTTAGCTAGCAAGAGCTCTTCCTCTCCTCATAGGTTCCTAGGCAAGCTCTCGGGGAATTCTCCAGAGGGCGGCCAAACAAATAAACAAAACAAAAGGAAGCAGCCACCTCATTAATCCAAGCAGCCGCTAAGTAAAAATACCTACTAAATTCTACTGATAATCTCCGAGATGCCCAGCTCAGCCAAGCTACAGCGACGCAACAGAATACCAGAACGTGTATGGAATCATTGACCCTTCTGAATTCACATCAAGGTGTAACAGCAACCATGGAAAAAAAGGGTTTCAGAGGCAGCAGCAAAGCATAATCCTCCATCCGTATGCCCTTCCGCGGTTATATGGTGGGGGCTCCTTTTATCCGTACTTTCTCCGCTGCGCCGTATGGTCCTTTGTAAGACGTTTTCTACTCATCATATCCTACCATCCAGAATTCGCCCCCCCCCCCCCCAGGTTGTTACACACAGTAGGTACACATAACCACAGGTATGAGATCCCAACGCATCGGCAGAGGCAGATTACTCTTCTATCCCTTTATCAAGCCGCAACACTTGACTATATCCCAGTTTTCTAGGCGGTCGCGGTTAAGGAGGGGAAAAAAACCATAACCCTACAAGGCCACACCTGTGGATCTGGCTTCCCCATGTAAAGTATACGTGCCTGGAAACACGCTCTAGCACGCTACCCGTCCTGCTTTGATATCAGTCTGGACAATTGGTGGCCGGGCCGCCGCCGGACTTCCCTGCCCGCCGCTATCGCAGGCTGCTCCGTGCGCTCAGACAATGGACGTGCACCGTGACTGTCACGTTTTCGTTCTCACTGGAGGTGTGGATGAGGTGACTGATGGTCGTTGTTTCAGCTAAGTCTTGACTAATAGAGCTTCACACCCGGGAGAGGTTGGGTTGGGGAGGGGACAGTCTTTCGTCCGAACATAAAACAGTCGACGCCTCACGGTACGATGTCCTCAAGAGCTCCACAAGTATCCACAGCGTGGGCGTAGATACCTCCTGCTCGCCATGTTCTTATATAGAAAATCCTTCGGGCGCCCCCCGACTAGCTCCAAGCCTTTTCCCCTTCGTCACCTGCATGCCCATATTTGTTTTGCCAAATAAATGTGGGGTACGCACCAATAATCTTGTGGCATTGCCCAGCGCACCAATAAACAGCGACGGCCATCAGACTTTTGAATCGAAACCGGGAATGACTGTGTCACGAGGGGAGAGTGGCTTTTTTACAGGGCGCAAAAATAAGCTTTTGATATTGGGTTGCTTTTTTTTTTTTTTTTGCGCTTCGCTTATCGGGCTGCACGGATCGATGAGAGGGGCGATTGATATTGCAAATGTGCTTTTGCGTGGTGATTGGTGAGGGGGTATGAGTAGCAATTAATTCAGCTAGATATCTTAACCCTATTAGATAGTAGTTCTTCTACGCACGCCATGACGGTGTCTTTTAAAATTTAAGCATCAACCCTATCATCACCAGGTATCTACATGTACATACATGTAGTTAGTCACTCAGGCTACAAAAAAATCACGATCCTATAAAGCCTATATAAAATCTTTAACTGACCCAAGCAATATCCCCCCAGCGCTACGCATACCATCAAGCCCACCACTCTCTCCCGCACAAATGTATGCCGTCAAGATAGCCTCAGTTGAACCGCGACCTAACCAATATCCCTAGCGGCATCGACCAGATCTTTGTTTTCCCCGGAATCCATTTTCCCACGTTTTTGATCCCCTGCACCAGCAAGGGTCCTTTCTCCAGTCTACATACATGTAACTAAGCAGAGTACCTACATAGCCGGCGCTGCCGACCAAAACACACGATACGGTAGTCTAGTCTAAGTAAATCAGCTCGCTTATTCGGGCTATCTTTTAGTTTGTGTATGACTTTGGCTAGTAGCGTAGGTCGGTGGTTCGGGTGAGTGGCAGCCGAGAGGGATGAAGTCGGGTGATAGTTGGTGAGTATTGTAACAACAACCATTTCTTTTCTTTACGACGAATATGAATCGGTGAGTTTCAACTTGGGATTTGAATGAGGTATATTTCTATTTGCTTGATTCTCCGGGACTCCGATATTTCCCGAATATAGTTTTTCTGTCTCAGAACTATGAATAAAGTAGCTCTATATATACATACTTAACCTACCTCCCCCCTTCTGCCCTAACCCATCCCCGCCCCTCCACCACCTACCTACTCGCCGCCATCACCGCCCTCATCCCCACTGCCCCCACCACCACTCCGACCGCCATCCCCACTGCTATTGCATCCCACTCCGCCAGCACCCTCCTCGCCCTCGCCCTTGCATCTCCGACCCATAACCACCGCTCACCACCGCGCCTCCTTGCCGACCGCAACCCTGGCAGCCCGTCCAGCGAGTCAGAGTTCCACTGTACCTCGTACGTGCCCATCCTTCCCTGATCAATCATCTTTGCGCTCCACTTGGCCATGGTCTCGCGCTCACTGAAGACGGCTTTGACTTCGCCGTCTTGCTCAGAAGTGCCGACGATGGGGACGCCAAAGCCGCAGGAAGTTTGGACCTGTGAGAATATGGATATTAGTATGACTGCACCTACACACCAACACCGCCGGCGCCCACCTGGCCCGCCCCTACTCCGCCCCCGCTATAAACAGCACTCACCTTAAATATATCCAACACAATCACCGCCCTTACCACCTCAATACCCTTCCCCCCACCCAAGCCCATCCTCTCCATGATACTCTCAAACCCCTTCTCCCCCTTCTCCACCACGCGCCCTCTACAGAAAAGTCTTAGGATCCGTGGGCTGGTCGCGAAGGACGTGAACATGACCGTCAGGCGGCCATTCTCATACATGTGCGAGATGGTCTCGTTGCCGGAGCCGGGGGCATCTAGGTATGCGGCCTCGTTGGGGCCAAGCACAGCGAAGGATGCGCGAGGGTGGCCTTTGGGGGATACGTTAATCTAGTGGGTGTTAATTGGGTGTTGAGACTCAGGGAAGGGGAAAGGGAAGGGGAGGTACGTGTTCCCCGCGCAGGGGGGCGCTGGCGACAAAGAAGACGCTTTGTTGCTGGAGCCAGTCCGTCAGATCTGGGGTGAGGGAATCGTAGAAGACGGGCATTTTTGTCCTTCCTGCTTGCTTTCCCACTTTCCTTCCTTCCTGTCTTCTTCCTTTTTGCTTACTGCTCGCGGTGAGGTAGTAATTCGGGTGGGAACTATGTAAACAGGGCAGGCGGACAGGAGGTGAGTCAAAGGTAGACTTTACTAATTCTCCCCCCCCACTATTTGATAAGTGCTTGCCGTATGCAGGCAGGGTCTACTGGCGTGACCGATCATTGACCGGGGTGGGCGGTGCCAAGAGATGTCCTTATTGGCTGGCATTGGTACTGGAATTTGGGTGCCTTAGAATTTCAAATAGGGCCTTTAAAAAAACGGGTTGTAAGCAATAACAACAACGACAGCTGTCAATGCACGATATCCGACGGTACCCGGGGCACATATTGGCAACACGGGTGTGGCACAAGATCAGGGCCCGACTGGACTCTGTTTACAAAGTTCCGATAATGTATGTCCATCGCATGGATAAGGGGACCACATGCATATAGCTCAATACTTCGGGATCAGAGCTTTGTCCGGCATAGCTACTAGAAACGACTACGACGTTAAGTAGACCGGAGCCTGCAGGTGCTTTGCTAGTGTGGGTGCACATATTTATTCCCTAAAATAAAATATTAGTGTTTACAGACCCCGAGTGAAAGAAAGGTTTCGAGCACCTGTAGTAGACGCAATTCACAAACCATACCGCTTGGCGTATACTTCATGATCACCAGCTGTAGTCCATATATATGTTACCGGGCGTACATACCTATATATTGGCAAACTTCCTAGCTTTAAGTAGTGAACTGATCCGTGAATTACTACTAGCCATATTTAATACTCCCTTGTTTACCACAAACACCAAACCAGAATGTTCATGACCGAGCCAACCCTCGGTCCCGGGCCCAGGGGGCATCGCAGGCCCACAGCTCACACTTACCGCTATTGCTATTTGCCATCTTCTCTGTAGAACTGTAGCTGGACTACCTACTAAACCACTGGCCCCGGACTGGCCGGGCGCCCCGACCAAAAAAAACATGTCAAACCGATGATTTCCGCTTCTAACGCTAACTGGAATTGTAACTAGAGTATAACTTCGCTCTCCTTTGCCAGACCACTCAAAAGGGCTGACTCCGCTTTGGGTGTGGCCGGACCTTGGTGGCCACTGATAGATAAAGAAACCGTTCACCTGGTAATCCGAATGTCCAATGTCCGAGGGGGCGCCGGACCACGCAGTGCGGCCCGGGCCCGGGCATGTGTCATAGCGGGGAGGTCCAGGAGAAGTAACGAGGCAGGAAGGTCCCGATGGTTTGCTACAAGCGCATGCGTGGGTTTCTGGGCTATTGTAATTGGCGCGCGGTTATAGAATGTACCTGTGTATTATGTAGTTATATGTATGTGGTCTTACAAGGAACAAGTAAAGTACTGATTGTAACCCACGAGCGCCGGGGCGGTACATATAGATACAGTGCGCCGGGACTGCCCACAAATCAGAGGGTTTAGCAAACACTAAGATATGCTGCAGATAGGTTCTCTTCCTCGACCAGAGCCCATCAATCTTGCGGTGACTGCAGCTGGCTGCAGTACTTGTGTACATATATAATGGCAACGGGGGTTTGTAGAAGTAGTGCAGTGACGGCGGCTGGGTTTCACACCACACAAACATGAACCCAATACGAGGCATCGGGTTCTCCACGGGTAGGGCCTGTTCGTAATGAGGCAGGAGCCTGTTTGTCCTCCAGCCAGCCAGCCCCTGGAGAAGTATCGTATTTCTCCAATAACAGTAACCATAGCTCAAACTTTCCAATGGCCTGTTAGATCTGGTGACATATACCAGTTTGGCTTGCCACTGTTGTAGATCTAGGTTCGCCCCATATTATTGCACGTGTCCCGGAGCCGGTAGTGGGGACCAAGCAAGTACCACAGTGACACTGGTATTTCCATTACTGCCTTTGCGCAAAACAAAACAAGCAGCACCTCGGGGTGCACACAATGCTTTGAAATCACATCTATATATCGCGTTATTATCATTGATTAGAATTAAAGAGGGGGGGGGGGTATCTCAGCTCAGCTCAGCTGAAGCCAAAGCGCCGATTCCTGTTTTTGTTCGTTTGTTTGTTTATTCCTGCTAACAGGCTCACAAACCCTCCCGTAATAAGTAGAACCAAGCTTTTGGAGGTTGGGGTTGGAACTGCAAGCTCCCGGCTAGCACTGATGATCGGAGGTTCAGGATGATCGGAGGTTCAGCCTTATCGGGGACAGTGCTCGATTCGGGTATCTGCAGCCTGGCTGTGGGTGCACGGTCTCTGGGTGTTGGTATGGAGGGAGGTTGGTATTCCAGAGTGGGTAGAATACCTCTTATCTCAAGGGCTCAGATGTGTTGGGGGTGCATGAGACAGCTCACAGACAATTGTTGAATCCCATTGATCCGTAGATAAGAATAACTCGATAATAGAGTACATATAGTCGCGACTAGATATGGCGGATCTCTCAATACGCCGGATCCCTTGCTGTCCTGTACCAAGAAATCCTTAGAATCTTGGCAATCCGGCATATCGAGTTGCGACTGTATTCCTCTACAGTCGTTCACAGGGTTTTGACGAACACGGGGTTTTGGCGAATCTCTCTGTAGCAACGCCTAAACTGGCGAATTTGTCTAATAATAACGGTTTTTATTGGCCCCAACCCCCTGTTCGCCAAAACCCTGTGTTCGCCAAAACCCTGTGAACGACTGTACTCTAGAGGCATTTAGTGATATGGTGATACGGATATCCGTATCTGCTGGGCCCCATGTATGTCACGTCATCCGGAACTTGGCGGAATAAGCTTTCCATCCCCGGGAAGCGACTAAGTGGCGTTTAGATTGGTGCCTGACTGGGGTGTTTTTCCTAATTGGGCGGAAGAGGAGGCCCTGGAGACTATCGTGAGATTCACCGTGTGGGTGTGAGTAGGTAACTCTTCTTTACCAAAGGATTCTTCCCAGAATCTCAAGAAAAGTTTAATATTCGTCCGGTAGACCTAACCCTTAGTATATGTTCTCTGTTAGGTCATGCGAATGCATCATTGAGCATCACTCGGGCATAAATAAACCTAACCCTAACTGTCAATTTAATCGATTAAATCACAAAATAAATGCATACATGGTATAAAAAACATATTTCATTCGCACAGGTATTTTTACAGTATCAATTTGCAAGCACAGAACAGGAACATATGAAGAGACTCAATGATTATAAGCAGTAGCCGCGCAAGTACTAACAAAACCATCCATACCAAAACCAGATGGGGAAAGAAAAAACACAACCATGATACATAACGCATGGATGAGGGTAGCAAGAACATAAACCGATATGTATAATAATGCCCTGAGCTTGCCCTCTAGAAGATTTCAAAAAAAGAAAAGAGACGAGAATGCAAGCCCAATGGCTTTCATGCAATAAAACATAAAATCAATCCGTAGCACCGATTCTTTCCAATCCTTCAACTTCGCCAAGTTGAAAAGAAGCCCGCAATGCACCAATGAAAGAAAATTTCAATGAAACGAAGAAGAAAAAAAACCTCAAACACCCTCCCTGAAACCCGACCTCATAATCGTGCTCATGTAGATACCTCCCCTAAATCTTCCATCATATCCCAACCTGAGCTTATTTCGTATCGCTGGTGTCCTCCACCATGCCCTTCCTCTCCCCTTTCAACCCATTCTTCACCCCTTGCATCTCTCCAAATACTTTGGATGTATCTTTGTAAAGTTCTCAACCCTCTTAAATAGCCTCTATCAATGCCAGCACGATCCTTTGGTGGACAGGTCGCGAGTGGTGATAAAGGATCTTCCGCTGTGACGCAATTTGCAAAATCCACGATTTTAAGATCAATTTGTCGGTCGTGGTCCATACCATCGTACAACATGAGCAAGCTACTCGCGTAAAATCTATACCCAGGCAAGCATTTGATCATGACTTCCAGAGCATGTAGCTTTTCTAAAATTGTCGGAATATGTCTCAGGACGGATTGTTCGGCTTTCCCATCGTGCAAGAACCGGGTAAGTGCGCTTTGAAATTCACGCCCAGCCTTGAGATCTCGCCCAAAGTACTTATCCTCGAAGGTGTAAGTACTGCTCTTGGCATTCCAGACTTGCATCCCACAAAGCCTCACTCCAAGGTCGCGAGATGTAGTGAGGGCACATTTATTGGCTTGAGACTGACGTTTCTTTTCGTTCGCTTCGACCCCATACTGTCGGGTCCCCATCTTAAGATCAAGAACACATGGCCGTCTCATACCTGCTGTGAGGTCTTCGAGGAGAAGGAAGTGCTCAACGCGTTCTGTCGGCTGCTCTGTCGGCTGCTGATCTACCGGGGGTGGTGGCGGCGGCGAAGGTGGCGGCGGTGGCGATTGGCTATCTGGTGTAGGATCTAACGATATTGCAGGTGGGGGGAGGGACGTTGTTGGCAGTAACCCATCTGGAGGGACTTGGACCTCAGTAGTTGGTGAAGGTCTTCGTGACATGCATTTCTCAGCCCATGATTTTTTCCCTGGAACAATATCATCCTCATCCATCTTAAAAACCTCGTCTTCCCGATCACCCCCATAACCATCGTCCTCAACTCCAAAGGTATGTGGACTCAGAGACACCCTTTTCCGTGTCCGTCTGCGCATACTCCCGCTCGATTGCCTTCTAGCCAACTTAGTCTTCGGCCCACTAAAAGTAGGAATATCTGGGGATGCAGTTGCCGGTCGTTCCAGCAAGTTGCCATGCTCAATAGCCCCGCTCTTCGAAATTTCTTTAGGCTTGGCGCTAGAGGAGTGCTTTCTGTCAACATCATCTCGAAGAAATTTGATACGTCGATCCTCGGGTGTATTCCCGTAAGAATGAGAAAGGTCGGTGCTACTTCTTCTGAAGCCTCTGCTACAGTTTGAAGATTCGCCTGCGGCACATTTTTCATCATGCTGATGTCGATGGTGATGATTAATGTGGTGGGATCGAGAACGCGACCGGGAATGTGGGCGGTGGTGATGTACTGGCGGTGGTGCAAACACCTCTCTTAATACTTGTTCCTGTAACTTGCGATTCACAGAGGTGGCTCCCCAACTAGGGCTTTTAGGAGTGATTTTTGGACTAGCATCGCTTCCTGTAACTGTCCCATTGATCTCAGTCCTACCAGTTTCATTGCCGATGCTACCAAGCTCTACTCCATTCCCAATACCAGAATCTTTCTCGCTATTTACAGATGATTTGGAAGAATGGGAGGAAGCACTGGTAGAAAGTCTGAACAAGTTCTCAGGAATGATATGCCTGTTATTCTCAAAAACTACTTGTGGTAAGGGAAATAACGGATTTCCTTGCCCACTTTCTGTTGCTGCCGCGAAGTTCGGTTGTTTAGAATCAGCAGGTGTAGCCTTTGCGTTAGTAGTGCCACTAGAAACGGGAGTAAGAGTGGTCGCTTCGGCCCCAGTGGAGGTCTCGCCTGAAGTATTCTCAATTTCCTTCTTCTTTTTCTTCTTAGGTGCTTTCCGGAAAGTCACATTCAACACCCCAATATATCTTGGATTCAGAGATAAATCAGCTCATGTGCAATCGGGGAATTTCAAATGAATCGGGTAGAAATGGTAGCTTACTTTGGCAAAAAGCCCAACAACTCTGGGTGTCTTTTCTCTACAGCCTCGTAGAACTCGTTCTCTTTGTTACTTAAACTCTTGCAAACCGCCCTGCGGGAGAACCGAAACAGTGCAGTATGACCCCCAACCTGGTGATTGTAAGGCTTGAGTTCCACAGCACCGAGCGGTACCTGGGGGGTTGTCTGAGATAAAGTGTTGGAATGTGACTTATTCGTAGACTGGCCATGGGGACGATCGAGTTTTCGGGCGACAGGAGTGGCAGTCGGGGTGGTGTCAATTTCAGACCCATCTTGACCATTTTCGTTGCCCGACGAATCTTCATTGCTATCTGAAAGTTCGGAAAAACCGGATGCTGCTGACGAATAACCTTCATTATTAGAGTGGTAGCTGCTGTAGTCATCGTCGGTATTTACACGATTCCGTCGCTCTGCATGATAGTGGAATTCGTCATCTCCGGACTGGATAGATAAATCAAATTCCGGCCCTGTTTTACACGGAGGTGGGAGTATATCCTCTCGTGTAACATCGGTAATAGACGGATCTTTCCGCATCGGTTGGCTAGGCAGGCCCACTACCGAGGCTGATCTATTTTGGATAGTTGCAGGATCTGGAATGACAGACGGCGTTGGATGTGGAAAGTAAAGCGCCGAGGAGATCTCGTCTTTATCGGATTCCTCATCCTCATCATCTTCATCCTCCACCTGATCAACTCTATCATTTCCTGTTTGGTTTCTGGAAACATCAACAGATAGTTCGTGACAGTCTGACTGTCCCTCAGCTAAGAGCGAGGCTGAAAACTCTGAAGGGCTAACGACAATGTTTGTTGGGTTATGAATATTGGAAATAGCCCTGCAGTTTGGTTGAGATGAAGATTCAAGCTCTGGTTTATTATCAACTGAAGCCACTGAGGTAAAATCTGCTGGGGAGCGGGACACAAAATGAGATGCCGAAGAAGGCGTATCACCAGGGACGGCTTTAAGAACGGAGAGCTCATCACAAGATGATGGAGAATATCTATCGTCTTTCGTATGTGTAACGCAGAGAGAATTAGGGAGAGAATCTTGCAGTAATTTACTTGCATTTTCTTCAGTCTCTA
Organism: Morchella sp. 2018-W45; assembly: GCA_024713785.1. Lineage (NCBI taxonomy): Eukaryota > Fungi > Ascomycota > Pezizomycetes > Pezizales > Morchellaceae > Morchella > Morchella sp. 2018-W45. The sequence goes on from JAMGYZ010000005.1 coordinate 1,691,110, forward strand.
GAACCAAAGCAGCGCAAGGATTTTTCTCTTTTCCTTCGGCTACCGCTACCGCTGCTTTCTTTCTTTCCTCTCTTTCGGCCTCTTTGACTCGCTGTTTCTCTTGTCGTTCCTTTTCCTTCTCTCGCTCTTTCTCCTCTCGGCGCTGCTTCTCTCTCCCCCGCTCCTCAACAGCCTGCTCGTTTTCTCTGAATAATCCAAGTCTTTGTGTGGCTTTCCTACTGCGGGAATTGCTCTCAGTGGCCATGACAGCAGATATAGAGGAGGATCTTTCGACTGATCCTTTTGTAATGTCATCATCACAGCTGATATGTAGTTCAGAATCTATCGAGACCTGGCCCTCCTTGATAGGAGATGTGGCTCTCAGATAGTTTTCGGGACTCGAAGTTCTTAGTTTTTCGTCCCAGTTAATCGTATTATCAACGGTTGAATTAGCTCTTAGAACAGCTCTCAAGCCACTGGTACCAGAGAGGGGGGTGGATGGACGGTCTGGACTGTCCGCGGGACTTATGTATGGTGGAAGTATTGTTGTTTTTAGCACATCACTATTTGAGTCGTTTGTGTATCCGGTGCCGTCGGGACGATGGTTAGGAATACTAGAATGCAGAATACCAGCAAGTGTAAATTTATCTACCGGGGGGAACGCAGCTGTAGAGTGAGGCCTCCAATGACGGAATTGTGGACGGGGAGTATTATCGTCGACAGGGGGTTCACCGGGTCGGGAACCATTGTTATTATTGGGTGAAGTATTTGGGGAAATTGAATTTAGGAGCGTTTGAAAGGACGCTGTAGATGCTGATGGGTATAAAGATGAGGTGTACTGGTGTGATTGTGATTGTGGTGTAGATGGAAGCGGTAGTGTTCCGTTGAGCCCTCCTAGATCTTCAACGCCACCTGCAGTGTTTGTCGACGATAGTCCAAGGATTGGCAAAGTTTTTGAGCGAACAGGAGGATGGAATGGAGGGCGGGAATCCTTCAAAGGCAATGGGTCATGGAACGGGACTGGCATGGGGAGTCATTGAAGCCTGCTGGAAGCCAGGTGTACGATGGGAGAAGTACGGGGACTGATGACGTTATCGCTTGATGAGATAACCGGAGCTGGTTGAAGCAGTACTAAAACGGAAGTACGAAATAAGAAAGAAGGAGAAGGAAGAAGGAAGAGAGAGAGGAGGGGGTGATGAAGGGGAAGGGGAAGGGGAAGGGGAGGGGGGGAGGTCTTTGAAGGAAGGGGAGCTGTGGATCCTGGCTAGCCGTGAATGCTGGAAGAGCGGCTGGGAGTATGAACAGGCGTAGGCAGGAACAGGAGGGACCTTGTGATGTGATCTCGGGGTAGAGCAGCAGAAAGAGACGCAGTGTCTGTCTGTACTCTTCTTCTTATCCAGTAGTGTGCAAGGTGTGTTGAAGCGGACAAAGCAACGCAGATGATGCCAACTGCGCTCAACCAGGATCGAGAGTGAAGGAAGGGGAAAAATCCACTCCCTCCCCAGCTCCTCCCCCCCCCCCCTACGTACATACATCGCCATTGGCCCTTCGTAGGACCAGCTATCCAGCCAAGTTACACCAACACGTACCCAAACTAAGGAACCCAGTGCCTGTATGTACCCTAACATAGGCTACCGTTCCAAGATACAGCAAGAGGTGAGCACTCGATCTAGCGCGGCCACATTTCAATATGTACAACTCAACCTCCTACACAGTGCCTAACATGGGAACTCAGGACCGATCGGCCAAGGGTTTGATAGGATTATGGATAAAAACAAAACACCCTTATCAAAAGAAAATGCGGCGCCAAGTCCTAGATTTTTTTAATTTCCGTCATCTGGAGTAGTTCGGTCTTGAAACATTCCCGGTTGTAGGGCAAACCACAATGCCCTGATCAATTAATCTCCATTATCGGGGAACTACGTCAGTTATATATAGTAGCAGCTGGGCTACTTTCGGCATCTTCATGTGCATCATGATACGTTAAAAGGATGTTCAAAGAAACAGAACTGTTTGCGCTCAACGGGACATACTGTCGAAATGGGAATTGGATTTGAATGGGTAAAAAATACCATCTATACGAAATTTCGGTTTACCACACCCATCGCTTTCTAATTTTTCATCAATCTCAGTAGCGAAGAACTATCTGCCCACTAGAAGTCCTCCCCGTCGTTTGCCTGGGTCAAGACTATTTAGCCATAGAAGGCAAACCGGAAATGTGAAACGTTCTTTGCAGTTTCTCAGTAATGTCGTCTACCTGGTAGGCGCTGATCAGTAGATCTCATATATCCTTGACCCAGGGGGTTAAGGATAACCGGCCGGAAGTTTGCACTGCAGAGCCTATTATTCTGTGTGGTTATATCACATTACTTCACTACCTTGGACACAGACATGTCTTCTTCATTGGTGGCCGCAGTACATGTGAAGGCCTGGCTGGGGGTTTATCCGGGTGGTGAAAAGCACGATGTATATGTATAGTGCGGAGTAAACGTAGCGGGTAAACTGGGCGAGTTTACCGGTGGGTATGTAAACCGCAATGGACTGATGATTGTGCTTCATATGCCGAGTGGATAAGACAAGTGTCTGAGAATATATATTGGGAGGCATGGGAAGATAAGGGAAATCGTAGGTACCAAAGCCCTGAGAGCTAAGATACCCGAATGGTTCCTGGAGAGTTTACTCACACATGATGTGATAAAGCCTAGAGCACAACGGCAGAGGGGCGGCTCTTGACATGATGCAGCCAGATCGTTGCCAAGAAAACTTTATCTTACCGGAACATCCCGGCGGAGAGTTACTATTACTGCTAGGAATATTGTTCGTATATTTGTGTACTGGTGGCGCCAGGGCTAAGGCCTATCAACCAGTCCTACAAGTATTCCGGGGATTTCGGCGTTCCACTGACAAAATATGGAGCTGAGCTGGTGATCTACCACACACTCTCTAAACGAACGCAACTGGTTGTGATACCAAGTTCAACGGGGACTGAACCCGTCCACATAATTACACAAGATCACACAAACACTCAATGATCAGGTATGTACGCAAGATGCCCCTCTCAAGTATAAATTACCTATGCGGCTATCCATTACCGATACTCTTTAAGTTTTTTGGTCTTTCATTGGTCTTTCACCTGGTCCGATCATCGAGGGAACACAACATCCCCTGCAACAGGTTCAAATTCTTCTAACTCGCTTAATACTCCGGTAGTTCAAGAGATCTATAGTCGCCTTGACGCAAAAAGGTTATATGGGGTCACGAACACGAGGAATTAACCCACAAGATCCGTGGAATCTTTTGCTACTAACCTTTCATAAGATGCAGCTACCCAAACGAGCCAATCATTGGACTAGCATCGAAGGCATGCCAGCGCAATTGGGAGTCGTTCGGTGCCGACTCCGCGGGTTAAGGTCGCCCGCCATGGCCAGCAAACTCTAGAAGTTATAAATTTCAGCTCGATTGTTGGGTAAATCATGCCTGTAATGTGGTCAACTCCGGTGCGGGATTTATGGGCTTGTCTTGGGTGCCTGGAGTAAACATATCGAGGGTTCTAATTTTTCGATATGGACCTCGAAAGCCTCCGCCGGCAAGTGATTAGTATATCAAGCGTCATCACTACGGCAAAAGTTCACAGGCATGCTTGCTTCGTATACAGAGTCCAAGTTGGGAAATTTAGCTACTTCATGCCTTTGGTACAAGCGCGATATTTCTCAAGTGCCGGTCTCAAGGGCGATTTTGTGGGGGACCACGTTCATTGATCCCCAAAACTAAACTGAAAACCAGGGGGTGTCAGATTCTGGGGGAGAACCAAAGCTGGAAGTAAGAAATTACTCTGCACAATCGGCTTGTTGATGCCGTAGATGCGAAAAACAAAATGGAGGCTCATGTGATTTGAGTAATGTATGTGCTCATCCATGTACGCTCATACATGTCGTACGTACAATCGCGAAGGCTCACTTGCATTGCCATCGGTCACGGGCCGTGGGCATCGGAGGTTTCACTTCATACGCGACTTAACGGGGAATAGTGGCCAAAGGTTTTTTTTGCACGCCCATACAATCCGAGGTGTTTTCTTTTTACGGGCGCATCGTAGCTCATCCATCTGCGCTAATGTGCCTACATTCGCTATGAAACTCTGTCTTTGAGATCTCTGCCATCAATTGCGATCGTAGCACATATAGTACATATAGTACATACGTGCCTCGGTTTAGCTACTTTGGTCGTGCCTAGAATGAGTGATCATTCATGATTGAATCAGCACGGGCGACATTCTTCCCACCGAATCACAGAAGGACAAGGGCGTGTGCTCTTTGAAATATGCATCTAATAGAGTGCAAAGAATGGTGCACGTGCTCTTGCATGTACTTCAGCTAGAAATAATCGCCAGCTTACATATGTTACTGTGGAAGATTATGATTGGTACATATATTCTGCGACTACTTAGCTGCTGATCTCTAGCCAATACCTGGTTGAAATTTTTCAAGCAAGCTGGAGATGGGTATATTATGGCGGACCATTATCTCAACTACAAAGCTCAAATGATCGCTGTCTCTATCTGTAACAGTCGTCGTGGCAGAATATATGTGACTGAACTCGTATGATTTTCTCGTTTGATGCTAGTCTTGTCTGCCATGTGTTTTAGATGTTTAGAGATATGGAGATAAAAGAACCAATTGGTCTCATATATAATTCCACATGGGAAAATGAGTGTAAGGTACTCGAAATATTATAAAAAAAAATCATAAATAAAATAAAAGGTAGGAAAATAAGAAACTTGGATTGTATGGGTCATGCCTCATCACTCGCACTTGGATCTCACGATCAGGACTAGCCAGGTTTTTTGTTTTTTGTTTAATTCATTACATAAGACTAACCAGATACTTCATACAAGGACTAGCCAGGCCTAAACTGCCGCGAAAAAAAAAACCCCACTCACGGGAACTCTTGATCAATCTTGGTCTTCCACGCCTCAAGGCCTGCATTCACCTCTTTGATTGCAAGAGGGTCGGAGTTAACCCAATCTTTGTCGACATAGACATTATCAGTGAGGGTCATTTTTGCCGAAATTAGCTCTGAATCAACCACTGATAGCCCCGGACCATTAGCATCGGTGCCGTGCTTATCTTTATAGATAGACACATTGAAGCTCCTCCCCTGGCGGAAGAAGAAACTGGATTCGTTCAACTCCGCAGCAGTGGGGATCTGGTCGAACGGCTGCATCGAGACCTCGGACACTTCCTTCATATATAAGATCGCTCCACTCTCGAGCTCCTCCTTTAAATCTGTGAGTGGAGGGTAAAAGGTGACCTTTTCGGCCGAGAGCTGGATATTGGGCGCACGGAGAAGCATATGATCGATATGAGTCTCCTCGGGTGTACCATAGACATAGAAAGGCATGTAGTTCTCGGGGTAACTGTGGTCGCGATACTTCGCGGAAAGGTCGCGCTGCTTCAAAATACGTACTTTAGTGACTTGGACGTTCTTGATAAGGCTTGTTCTGAAACAAAAAGCGTTAGCAATATTCATGAAGAAATTGGGGAAATAATGTAGTGGGATGTATACCCATCACTAAAGTTTATGTCAGCCTTGAAGGTTCCTGCTGCCAAAATCTCTGGGAGTTTAACTAGCGGAGTTCTCAAAATAAATGGGGTTTTTGGATTATATTTTCTTGCTTCAACATATGTGTTCATTGCATTATCTGGGATCTCGACCTCAAGAATAAGCTGTGTGCGGTTGTCTGCCTCATAGAACAAGGGCCTGTAGGCAAGAAACAGCCTTGTAGTGCCTTGCATAGTGAAGCTATGGTTGGTGGCATCGATTGAAACACGCAGCCGGCAAGCCTAATACAGGAGAGGAACGACAAAATCAGAGCCAAACTTTTACCGGGTCATTCAAGGGATATAGACATACCTCGACTTCTTCTAAGGCAACTTTTTCAAAAATTGATGCTAGCTTAGCAACAAAGTTTCTCTCTGTCGGGAATGGTGACATTGTGACATTCCTGAGAACGAATAGGTCTGTTTCTCCCTTCAGCCCGAGTCGTTTCTTGAAGTTGTCCGCACAGGCGCCGTATTCGTGCTGTAAGAACTCCGTAGATGTGAGGAAAAAAGGAACTTCGGCAGGAAGTTTGTCAGGCGATGTGACTGATAGTCTATTAACAATGCGCCGGTTGAGGTTATTTGCTTCCTCCACGTCATCATTCAAGGTCCCGTCCTCAAGGCGGAAATTGCATGCAAATGCATTGACGATCAGATCTGATCCCAGAGATCCAAGCAGCTCCATGGCTCTATGATCTTGGGATACTTCCCAGTTGGTCTTATTGAGAATGCAGTCCCGGATTTCTTGCTTTTCCTTTTTGACAGAATCAGATGCAGCTGTTCCTCCGGCCTCCTCTGATGGGAGCATATTTAAAGGGACGACAATGAATTTCTCGTTTTCCATCGTGGCCCAATGTGCAGATAGCTTTAAACGGATGAAATAATGTTAGATAAACTATCAGCGGGGATTTTAGCTCAAGGCTTATGGGTTTGCATATATATACATACCCGGCTGCAAGTAAAAACAGTCTCACTAAGTAATCCACCGTATCCATGTTCGTTCAAGCCGATGACCTTATGTGATAGGAAGGTTGCACCTGCAGCAGCACCAGGTTTACTGTTTTTTTTTTACATGAATATCAGTTCCATAAAGTCCATTTAGTTTAAATAAAGAATAAATACCAACTAACCTCCCCTCAACGCCGTAGATACCAATACTCTCAGTAGAAGGATCCCTAGTGATATATGGTGTTGTCCAGGTCACTAAGTACTTCATTCTGTTGTCACGGTAGCATAATGCACCGGCTGGGTATGGGATATATCCAGTCTTATGTGGGTCGATGGTTATTGAATCCGCTTCGTGCATATGAAGAAGCTGGTCTGTTGTGTTTTTTCGCAGAGGAACTATGGCTACATAATCACCCGGAGAGTCATGGAACATGTTTTTGTGTTTTGGCGGGAGTGTAGATGCGAAGTAACCCCCCCAAGCAGCATCAGCATGAACGATGAAAGACATGCCGAGCTTTTGGTATTTTTTGCGGAGATTAAGAACCTCGACGAGTGGATCAACGGCTCCCTCCTCTGTTGTGCCAATAATCGCCACCACCGCAAAAACACCTTGCTTTCTTTCAAGACGTTCTTTTAGTAGTTCGTCGAGTTTATGCGAGTCAAGGCGTGCATCCTTATCAACAGGAACGTTGATCACGTTTTTAGAACCAATACCCGTGATAGCTAGTGTGGTTACAATACCTGTTAGTCTTTTCATTCATTGAAAGTGGCTTGATATAAGTATGTAGAGTACATATAATATACGGAACTCACCAGCAGCTTTTGGCCACGAGTAGTGCTTAGTGGCAGATACCATATATTGGATTGGATAACTGATTTCAAATTCTTTTTCGAGGGTATCCTTTCCAATTGTTTGAATGCTGTACTTTCCGAACGAATCTTGTAAAAACTTTGACGAGATACCGTACTCCTGTTGTAGTCTATCAGGGATATCTAGAATTGTTGAAACATTGAGATTGAGTAATTCCCAGGTGGAAAGCTGGCTGAATAACTTTGGGTCACCGCCTTCGCAAGTCTCGACTTTGAAAGTTTGCGCGATAAATGAAAGTTCTTTTTCCATGGCTTTTTTGAGAGAAAGGGGATAGAACTTGATATTTCGAGCTGGAGGAGTACGTAGTTCAGTATACATTTTATGTGTATATTCCGAGCTCGTGAATGGATTTTTATCTTACCAACCCTATATTAGAAAATCTCATATAATTAGCATTAGTTTAATTATATCTGTATAGACGAATAGGGATGGTGTGAGAACTCACCACATAGACTCAAGATTAGCTACAGTACCGTCGCAAGTTATATGCCCCCATGCTATTGGTAGGTTTTCCGGGTTTTCAGCACCCTTTGGTTTAAGATTGTATCTAAGCATTGAACAGAGCTGTTCACCGACCATCATCTCTAGCAAAGTTGTGATCGGGCTGGCCTCAAGAGCAACATTATTGGGATTGAATAACATTGTCATCAAGTACCCTAGAATGGCAGGCATACTAGTGTCGCATGTCATATGTGCGCTGTAGCGGGCCGACCAGAAGGGAATCGAGTGCTTGTTTAGAAGATGAGACAGCCTCTCAGCATAGTTTTCAAGCTTTGCTACTTGACCTAAGTATGTCGGCGAGTCTTTCATAGCAGCAGTAATGAATTTCTGGAAGAAGATCGAAACAGTTAATATTGCTTAGGGGTGGGAGGGGGTGGGGGAGTAGGCACCCCATCAGTAGGATAGTACGATGTTCTAGCACGTCTCTGTTGATCAATGACCGAATTTATGCATGATTTGAACCAGTCAAAGTTCTCAGCCTGAGGGCCGAGAAACCATGCTCCAACAGCCTGATGTTGAGCATTGTCTTCATCAGAGGAGGCTTTTGGATAAACACTTTCGAGGACAAAGGACATCTTAGGTACGTAGCTTTGATTGAGTATGTCGTGATTTTGGTTTTTCGTTAAATTTATAAAAGGTAGGAATGGTGGACTTTATATGTCAAGGCCCCTTGATACTACTGGTAGTAATCAATGTCTACAATATGTATCCCTCGCTCCCCGGGCCCCACCATTGATGCATGTAGTGTACATACGTAATTTCTCCTGGTTGGCTGCCGCAAGTCAAGCGAAATGAACCGAAAGGGGTAAGGAAAATCGTGTGGTGAGGGGCTCTTATAATTACATCCAAAACGTAGAGATTTTTAACATCCATTAACAGCTGTTGACAATCATGTAGAAAATCTGCTCTGAATCGAGACGTATAGACAGTATCCGCTGCGTCTACCGCGCCAGGTAATGCATCGCAAATGGATCATGCATGGGATGCACCCTTCGTACTACTTGATTATGAATCGGCAAATCAATCCTAAATGCATCTCAAATGCATCGGCATATGCATCCCACTCCCGTTGGACGTCCTCCCAATCAGTTGATAATAGCTATCATTTAGCGGTCTATAACTATTCGGTAACTTTCCCGGCACCTTTCCTAATACCTTTCCTGATATCTTTCCTAGGGGGTACGTATAGATAAACAGGTTACAAGATGTAATATTCTAACAGAATTGTGCTCCAATCCATTGTCAACCTGTATCAGGTGCATGTAGTGACCTTAAATTAGAAAGAAGTATTTACTTCCAATATTTCTTTTGCTAAAATTTCTAAATTTTGAATTTGTCTGCTTCTGGTGCATGCGCATATATATAAGTATACATACTTGCATAAGGTTGAAGTAGTACTGCATAGAAATTAAGGCAGCCTGGAAACTCTCTCGCTATGATAAGATGTCCGGGAGCTTATTGGCTTGGTATTTAAACTATATGTTTCAAAGAAATGGGACCGGCTAGTAGATGCATACAGACTACACATACATACTCGAAAAATTCGCTAGCGTCGTTTGCACCAAAAAGTACTTTTTTTGGTGTGCCAAAGGGCAACAGCGCTAGCGAATTAAATCAAATACATGCCCCGTTCGAAAAGTCCTGGCGCCCCCGGGTTAAAAGTACGAGGGTGTTTCTTCTATTTTCTAATTCTCCCATTACTGTGACTATATATAACAGAGAGCTACAATATCTTCATTACGGCCAGACCTAACAATTTTTGAGTATGCACAGGAGAGATGGTTGTTGGTACGTGGGTTAGGACCCATAAGCAGACACAATATAGTAGGGTGCCAGGACTTTTCAAACAGGGCTGTAGTGCACGGGCTATGGCCTAGATCTACAAGGCTTGGGTCACGTAGCGTGCATGGACTATGTATGTACAGCGGTGGGTAAATATACTCGTACTTGGAAAAATGACCGCTATTGCATGCCATACAATTAATATGCGCCAAGTCCAAAATTTAGTATGGTATGCAATTGTGGTCCATTTTCCAAACGTCAGGAAACTACTAGTCCTCACACGTAGCGCCGCCCGTTTGCAGGAAAAATTGTGCTAGGATTTACTACTCACTACTGTACGTACCTTATTTAGGTTTAAGGAGGCCTATAGTTGTCACACAGGAGCAAATATTTTCAGATCTTTGGCTCCACTTTGTTCAGGACTACGTTACGCCGGCAAATTCAGTTTCGGTTTGAGGGCGTATCAGCAGCTGGTGATATAAGTGACGAGTAGATAAATACATGTACCCCACATACATGTACATGTACATATGATCTACTGATCTACCCTACATGGCCCGCTGCATGCAGTTAGAGATGGTCTAACATATCGAACCAGTATACTCATCCCTCCATGACGTTTCCGAACACGACCAATATTGCATACCATACAAATAGGGGGACTTGGCACTTTTTTGTGTGTATGCAATAACAGTCGTGTTCGGAAACGTCATGGAATTAGTAGTATATGATACCACATGAGTGTGGGGTCTGCATTAATTGTTCTAGCTAGATTAGCTATATGTACTGTCAAACTGTCCTAATAGCCATATATATTTTCTACATGTACTTACTATAACTTTGTAATTTGTTAAAGACGAATAAAATAAAGTACCGCTCATAGCGCGGGTATATAGCTAGGTACTTATATATATATGTAGCTGTATTTGCGATATATAGCGGTTATATAGAACGGAGACATCAGTTCTGGTTGGTCTACTATATGCATCTCCAATTAAATTCAAACAGCTCAGGAGCGCCTCCAAACTTGTTGAGATATATAGAGATGTTCTACACGAATAAACTTACATACATACATGTCTAACCTACTCATATATATATGCATGTACATGTAAGTAGGTATGTATATGTAGCTACGTAGATATAGCTACTCTAGTGTGACAGTGATAATCCAGCCATTGACCCCGCATTTCTAGGCACCCAATTGTTACTGAAGCAACCTAATCAATGCATAGTGCTGCGCATTATATAGCTATAGTTTCGAGTCTCAACTACACTGATAGCGCTGCTGATTGGCCGGGGTTCTGGAAGACATTGGAGTGTTTCCCTGTGGAAATTTAGATTCCAGAATCTGAATCAGGACAGAGGGGGAGGGGTCGGTTCAAGTTTCTAAACTTCAGAAACCTGGAAACCAGTAATATGATTAGTTCGTGAGCATGAGCCCTTGCCAGAAAATCTAGGTTCTACGGGAAGTCGTCCATTAAATCTGATCCTTTGTTCAATAACCAGCTGGAATATCAGATCCATAAGATTTCCAATAATGGGTAGGCGAGAGGAGCAAAAAAAGCCTTATCTAATATTCCGGGCCGGGGATTATACATATTTATCCCATCGGCGACATTTCCCATGATATGCACCAGGACCAGAGCAGCACCAGGGGGCCTGCATGTAGCTGCACCCATACCCCACAGAAATGGGCCGCCGTAGGCAGCACTCATGTCTTAACTGGGCCCATTCATACCCGGTAGACCTCTTCACGGGGGTATGCTTCTCACGGTACTGGTATGGTGCAACGCCTAGTAACATCAAGGCTGACCACAGAGAGTCCAGGGTAAATTGATAAAATCAATACATGAATAGAATTCTCTATGCATAATAAGTATTTCTGTTGATTTTCCTTGAATTCTATATGGTCGTTTTCGACGTTCTTGGTCATTGCGCGCACCACACCCTCGCGGCCGGCCGTGAGGACCATACCCCCGTGAAGTGGTCTATTCAACAATTCCCAAATAGGCCATTATCTCAAGAACGTACGGGAGGGTTGATTGCTCTTTGCCTCGCACCGGCATACATTAGGTGAATCCTGTGGAGACCTAAGGTATATAAATTTTACTAGTTAGTATAGTTAGTTAGTTAGGGTTAGTTAGGGTTAGTTAGGGCATACATATGTATATATACTACATGTAATTATAGTATTGCGTACTAGGATAATGTATTATATATATTACTTATATGGTTTTTACACTATATTCAAGGATTCGGTCGACTGATCTCACATGTTGTAATCTAGATTAGATAGCTGTTTTATAATTAGGTCTGTGAGTGAAAATAATAAGAATGTATTGTGGGGTGACATGACGTGACAAAAGTTCTCGTGATTTCTGCACAGCAACCAGCTGCAGCAGAAACCTAATCCGAAAAACCAACAATAGGGACTTAAGCCTAGGTACTACATGTATGTTCTAGTAGCCTTCATCTCTAATCACACCAATATCTTTCTCGTATCTCTAGTTAGTAGTCGCCAAGCTATAGTCGTTTCGTGACCTATCCTTGTATAAAATCACGAAAACCTTTGTCACCCTACAATAATATTATCATTTGTGGGTGTTGCAGATTAGCTCGTAACATACAGTTATTGTCAGATTACTCGATAAATGAGTATTTTATGCCTTTCCCTAATGGAAATCGGTAAATAAACAATTGAAAAATGGTGGATTTACGTCATGCAATGTCTGATATAAGTGGGAAAAAGGTGGAGGAACAGCGGGTGCAACCCGTCCGAACCCCAATATTGCAAAATTGAAAATAAAAATGAAAAGAATTCGAAGTAATATAACTAAACAACAAAATACAGAATAGATACTATGGCCTCTAAACTATATTCACCACTTTAATTTTTATAATCTCCCTAGTTCTCTACTACTGCTGCAATTCTCTTTGGCATGCTGTCAATGATTTTATATACATTTCCCCCCAATCCAGCCTTTCCTACTCTTCCCTATAGCTAGCTTGGGCTTCAATAACCTTTATGTTTCATTTAGGGTAGCCTCTATCCACTTTCCAGACTTGTCAAAAGGCATGGCTATGGAATACTTGTGCAGGGGTTATATTAATGCAGGTCTGGGATGTCAGGTTGGAGGCACCCGTTGTCACGCTTCTCGCGCGCGCATTAACTCTAACTAACCCTAACTAACCCTAACATGCTGTTTCCTCACTTTTTTCCTGCGGGTGTACTATACATCAACAGATGGGTTTAACTACAATTTTACGTGAGCTTTTCAGTCTACAATTTTACAGACACCTTTGCCTACACTTTTGCCAATGTGATATTGAACCTTTGCAGACGGCTTTACCTTGGTAAATTGTCGTAAAAAGTTGTGCTTTTTCCCGAAAATATGTCTAGGGTTAATCATTTTGTATCAAAATAATGGTATAGTAATTATAGACAGTCTCTAAATGTTAGATTGAACAGGTTCAGTTCCTGATGCAGTAGATTTTTGGGTGTCTTTCCTTCCTTCCAGGGCTAGGGTTTTTTATACTTGGGAAATGTGTATGCATGATTCATATACCGACGATTTTACATGATTCATTTACCGGGCTATTAGAGCGTCCCTTGTAAAGTTCTTAGGGGTTGGATGTGGGATTTTCTGCGTTTTTTCTATGCCACAGAACCTTGCAGGCAGAAGTGCCTTAACGCTGAATAATTTAAGTACATAGAAGCTCCGAGAGTAACGCCGTTTGAATCTGGGTGGCGGAGATCAAGTTCCCCGCCAGCTCCTATGGCTTTCAACGTTATTGATACCTCAAATTTACCTAATATCCTTACTGTAGCAATTGCTCTACTATCACCGAATGCTTACCTGACGAGCTATATACGAGAGGCTTAGGTGGGATCCAACTACTTGGGGGTTGGGGCAATTCTCTATGGGGTGTCTTTGCCTCTTGGTGTAGCCCCTACTGTATATCTAGCTAGAACGTCTTCAAACTCTTCTTTTCAGGGGGTATATTTCAACAGCCCCAATACGAGATTCCGGCCTTCCTGTAAGGTTAGGGTTGGAATCTTGGAATTCTAGAAAAACCCATACCGAGTTACTGAGGTTGGTTAATAATTAGGCGGATAGAGACTGGCCCCGTTCCTTGGGAAGTCGGGATTAGTGGGGTTTAAACTCCATGATCAGGGGTTCAAGGAAACAACCGGGTTGCAATTAGGTATATGCATATTTGGGTACTTAGACAAATGTGGCAATCTGATGTTTATGATAGTGGGATGGCTTCGTTATATCCTTTCCCTGGGATACCCAGGTTCTTTATCAAAGAACAGGGCAATCAAAAGTTCGGTGATTTGGAGTCTCAATACCATTGTTGAGACCTACCAGCAAAGCAAGTTCTGGATTTTCAAGACTAAATACTAAGCCCCTAGTAATTTGTTTGATGCCGCGGATAAACCGGGTGCTGGACACGGCAAGAACCAGCATCAAGAACCAGCATCAAGAACCAGGGTGGTTTAACCACCACCTCTTCCGCATGTTCCAAAAGAGGGTACCCAGCCCACCGAGAAAGCAATAGTAACGCATAGTCAAAAAGTCTCGCCTCGGTATCTCTCTAAACAGGCTTGGTTTATCGCACCCAGAGAAAATCTTCTGGACCTTGGATCTCGTACAGTAACCACCGATGCCCACATTCTTCCACTGTCAAATTCCATTGAACCCTCCGGGGGAATGGCTCTGCGCACTATTATGACAAAAGCATACACCCGTTGTTAGTGGAGAAATAAAACGCTGGTTGTAAGCTAGGCAAGGAATTCGCCATTATGCTCATATTGCGGCGTAGGAACACGAATTCAGCACTCAGTTAGGGGTGGAGACATTTTGGGAAATATTGGACAAGAGCAGCCATAGTACCGTTGTTTGATTCCCATACATGTTGCTTGGCTCCGCCAAGAGATCCCCGACTTCGCGGAATCAGATTTTGGTTGATGCAAAGATTGCTAGTGGTAAAACTAGGTTATTGGGGGAGGCTTGATGCTTGAAGTGTGGATGCCGGAATGGTGTTTGTAACAGATGTAAGGTGGGGGCTACATACATGTATAGTCTAATAGTGTTAAGGTGTTGTTAAAATTTATGAACACGTGACCAAGACGCGTAAATTAAAATCAGATAATCAGGCCACACAACAATCAGATAAGCTCCCGTCTTCCCGCGCGTACAGTCCCGTCTCCATAGTAACGACAGAATCGATCATTCATCAATCATCATAGTTCCTCATCATGCCACCCAGACGCCCCCCGCCTCCTTTGTTTCCACCTCTTCCTCTCGATCCTATATCTGACAATCTTCCCTCCGACATAATCTCACGAGACTCATCCTCCTCGGACTCAGATACCGAGACTATTGCGAAACGGGGCCGTATGTTGAAATACGCAGAGAGCTATTTGCGGGGGGAGCCGCTTTACCTACACTCCGCGGGATTGCGAGGTCCAGTGGTGAAAAATCCATGGGCAAAGGGGAGGAGACAAGCCAAAAGGAAAGCTAAAGAAATTGAGGAGGAGATTTGGGGGGAGGACTTGAGCAAGAGGTTAAACCGCGGACAGGAGGATATAGGGAAGGGGATTGAGCTAGCTCCCCCACTGATTGGGGGAAACGCGATGAATATGTGGAGGAGAGGGATAAGTACTACCTGGGACGGATCGACCCCCTCAACCCCGACCCCATTACGTATAAGGCCACCTGAAGCGACAAATTTACCGGATCGGTCTCACTCTCGATCTCATTCACCGTTCGATAAAGATTCATTGGAGTATAGAACACCAACCAAAAAGAAGCTCAAAGCTCCCATTGAAGTAGCACCAGTATTCTCCCCGGGAACCTTTTATAAACCTAAAGATAAACCTCAACAGATATCGATTGAAGACACCTCCAGGCGGCGGGGGTCCTCGAGCGCAAAAAAATCATCACCACCGTTAGAATCAGATTGTTTGCCTTCAAAATCTAGTTCTTTGCGGAAGGCAAGAGATCCCTTAGAGGTACGAGACCCAACGCCACGGCTTAGACCTAGGAAAAATTCCCCTGCAGAGATTACGCCAGATACACCAACGCAGTCTCGAAACGTAACTACAAGACTCAAGCCTGGACAAAAACCCACCACCGAGCCTATACTAGAAGCACCAGTACAGTTGCAAGGTTCAGGTTCGAGGCCTAGATCCACTCGCAGCTCAACCAGAGCCTCTGAACTAGAATTAGAGTTGCTCAGGGAATCTCGGTCTGCTTCTAAACAAATAAACACACGAGCTAAAACTAAATCGACTGAATCGTCTGAAGAAGCACAACCAAATCCAAAACACAGATACACACGAAATAGCTCCAAATCAATGGAGACATTGGAGACTCAGTCGCCAAGGCAAGAGCAAGAGCAAGTTTTAGATACAATAGAGGTGATGCCTCCACCTAAAGTACAGGATATAGATATGAAAAAGAAAAGGCCTAAGATTGATTTTGAAGCGGTATCACCGTTCGGGGTAGCGCCTGAACGGCCAAAAGCGAGGAGGAGGCAAAAAGTTGGGGGTCCTGGGAAGAAAGGAAAAAGGGGGGGTCCTCAAACGGAGCAGGAAGTTCCAGGGTACATGGATATAAGGAAGTCCGCAGAGCTAAAGGTTTTTCGACCAGATGAAGATGCAAATGCTATCACTTATGTACCGGGGCCTGAAAATGGACCGGAAATGGTTGAGATCATGAACAAAGAAATAAACCCAGGGCTGGTGGATACGGGAGTTGCAGCTATTACAGAACCAAACCATCCTTGCGGGAATGTAGAGGCCACAAGTGAAGAGTCTTCCGTTGTTTTGGCTGTATCGGAGCCGGGACCGGAACAAGTCACAGGAGCAGAAGCATCCCCCTCAGGCAGAGACTCCATAAAAGAAGCAGTCTTAGAATCTTGGGTTAATCGTCATGTAGCTGCTTCTCAAAAGTTTACTGCGGATCATAATAGAATTTCCATTGCGAACCTTCTATCGCCGGCGGAGGAAAGTCCAGTTGCGCGCAGGTATGTAGGAATTTGTGATAACAGATCTCACGATACTGATTTGTGTAGGAATGTACACAGGCGACTCGAGAACTTTGTCCCTGACACCCCAATTAATGGGGGTGAAGTCGCGATGCCACGTTATGGCCCTATTCATTTAAGGCCGCTTGAAGCCTCCCCCGACATCCCCGTGCTGCTTCCTCCAATTTCACAAGCTGAAAAGGCTAAATCACCAATCACATCCCATGCCCCCACGATTGATGTACCTCGGTCCCCTGATCAATTGTCGCGATCTGCGCAAAGGGATATCAACCAAAGGTCTTCAACAAAGTTCGATGCTACCAACCTTATATCAGAGACAGAGCCAGCAAACCAACATGAATCCTGGCAAAATACACAATACGCTGTTACTGCTGCCCAGAAGGGCTTCTTTGAAGCCATTCAAGAGTCACCTGACCCGCTAGGACGCTACCCATCAACCATCACACCTAGGAGAGATTTGTTGAGGCCAATTGGCTTTTTCGAGGATGAAAACCAATCCGAAACACCAGTAAATGCGGGTCAGTTTGGGAGTAACTACACGCTCGGGGGGAGTAGTCCATTTAAGACCCCTGGAATGGAGAATGCTCAATGGACAGTTGAGCCCGATGAGTCGCTATTGAAGACTCCTGGGGTCGAAAACTTTCAGTGGACAGCTAAACCACGTGGTGGGGAGGGTAAGGGGGAGACTCTATTGGAGACTCCAAATCTTCGATGGAATGATGAGCCATACGAAGCAGAGGAGGGGACTGTTCTCAAGACAACAGGCCAATGGACAGCCGAATCGAGGCCAGAAGATAAGGAAGAGTCGCCACCGGGGACACCACCAAGCCGCCAGTTATCACCATTTAGGCTCTCGTTCGGCAGTGAAGAATCTGAGTCAGCGTTTACTCCATTCCACGCCTTTGCTACACCCGAATCATCACCAAAAATTAATAGGCGGGAGAGATCTCCGCCTAATGACTTCTCCGCACTTGGTGCTCCTTCAACATCTAAAAAATCAGTCAAATTTGTGCAAGGCCTCTTCGGGAATGATGAAAATGGTGAAAGAGGGCAAAACGATGATACAATAAGTTTTAACAACGATTTCTCACCTGTGCTTGGGGTGGAACCACAAGGTCATGACAGTTTGTTGGAGCAGGTGAGAGATTTTATGGGAGAAGGTGTGTGGGATACAGTGGCAGAGGCGCAGAAGATTGCGGGTATCGATTCTGAGTCGACCCCAAATGAGAAGAGCGAGAAAAAGGAGTATATGAGTGCTAGAAAAAGGAGGTCGCTATTGAAGAAAAAAATCTAAGCTTATGGTATAGAAGGGTTTACCATGTCGTTTCTTTTCTCTTTTCCTTTTTTAAACTACCAAAATATCTTTAAGGGATAGATATAGACGCTGTATTGGAGTTTGGTGTTTTTTTGGCGGAAATAAGGAGTGCATGAGGGAAGACCATGCGGGGGATAATGCTTATGGTAAACTTTGAAGTGTTCGTACGGTGCATGTATTTTATGTATTTTTTAACAGACACATTCTGAAGGATATTGAGATCATGATTTTAGGTGTGAATCATGCAATATCACTTGGTATATGTTCAAAATCACATGCTGGAGTTATCCTCCGAGCCTGGTAAAATTTCATATTTTGTTATAGTCAAATGTTGATTAGTTTTTGAAACGTGGGTATTATGTCTATACCACATCAAAGGCGGTTACCACGGAGGAAACGTTTATTAAATGTTTCTAGTGTCTACTATGCCAAGATAGGTGCCAATATAATAGGGCTTTCAACCCCACTCATAGTTAGGGAAGTCAGCTAAGAAATTAAGGTCTTCCGCATATTATATAATAAGTATATACATGTAATTATAACCCGCATATTCCCCGAACGAAGCGAAGGCCTAGGGGTACGGGGACGAGAGTTTATCTCGCTCTGACTAGCTGTTCAATATAGCATGTAAAGTATATATAAGATCAACAAACCTGGCCACCAAGAAAAATATCTATTGATAACTATTTAAGAGTCAAATGTAATCAGTGAATCAATATAGACGGCCACGTACAAGGCTCTGGGATAAAGTGAGTGAACTAAATGTGGTGTTGACAGGTGAGGATCCGTCCACTCACTTTATCTCGATCCCAGAGCCTTCTACAATCCCTTCTTATGGGATCAAGCGTTGCACCAGCAATGTAAGCCTTAGACTACGTACGATATTGCTGGGATGGCCTGGACGGGGTATGAACTATAGGAATAAATGCTAAACCAGACTTCAAGAGGTACTGGAAGGGTGGCCGCTAGGGCGGCGCAGGGCGTTCCCTGTAGATTTAGGGGAGGTAGGTAATGTTAGAAGAAGATTTTGAGAAGTCCAGATGAATGTGCTGCACGCTGTTGGACTGTACGGCTTGTTGTCTGTTTGCTGGTGAAAGTACACCTCGAAATCTAGCTATCCTTCAGTAAGGTCGTAAGAAACAAACAGTGCTACGCCGCCTTGGTTACCTATGGGAGCGTGGAAAAATTACCAGTTTATAATACTTTCAAGGGTGTTCAAGTTAGGGCATTGGGTGGGTGTAGGTAATGGGGATCCTTTACGGCATTGCACATCAGCTAATAAATGCAGAGAACTACACGTCTACCGTGGAATTTTGCCGAGGTCTTCGCAGATAAATTGGCCCTCATGGTTTCAGTAACAATGAGGCTACCCCTCCCCCTCTTTGCTGGATTGGGGGAGCTGACTTTGGCACAAACCCGAACACTAAGTGCTCTAGCGTTGCATTCATCACTATTATATATACCAGGCCTTCGCCCATGGCATTGTATTCTTTACTTTTGACCTAATGAGTTATTCTTCGCAACACATACCACATGTCGGCTGCAAATCGCTCAGCAGGACGCAATGTCCGCACTTACGACGCTCACGACGCCCGGAATAAAGTGCTGGGGGTGTAACGAGCACCAATTTCTATTCGGTGGCAGGGCTAGGTTACCCGCTTCTTTTTACGAGACGAAGGTGGACTGGTGGTTTAGAGGGGTGAGTAGGCACCCCACCCGGGCTATCGTATCTAGACTGACTTCGAGGATATAAGTGTACATCTTCCACGAAGAACACCGGACCCGGAATAGCTACTGTTGCTGGATCACTACTCGGCCCGATACCGAGGGTCCGTTGGCTAAGTTTCGAATGGGACGTTCCTAGACCATACCATCCACACAACCTGCGATAACTACGATATATCGGTAAACTCGTGTATGACTGACTTGTTTCTTCAGCGCCGTCGGCTGATACTTAATTGTTTAAGGTAAACACAAGATCGTCTGCTTTGTATCTGACAGAAAGGGAATCGCCGGAAGGCATCTTGATCAGAGGCTTCTAGCCGTCGCCTAGTTGATCGTTTTAAGAACGATAAAGCTTTTTATTAGTTTTATCGTACTTGATACAGAAGTGAGGGCGAAGGAAGGACAGAAGAGAGGTCGTTGACCACCACCCTTGAAGTACCACCCGTGCCCACCCCCCCTAGCGCAGCCCTCCTGCCCTAGTCCACTCGTTCGTACCTGATACTAATAAACAGCATAAGATGCTCAATTCCCGCAGATCGGATTTTGCAGTGGTATTTCCGGCAGTCTGTGTGAGCTAATATGAGGGGAGCGGGTGAGCCTACCTCTGGAATTGATCCCCAATTGGTTCGGGCATGGTGGGTGAGATTCTGAGTGGCCCTAAGGCCTCAGAGAGAATTGAGTTTAAGCTGTTAGCCGTCTGGTATGGCGTGACCCACAATGCCGCTTAGGGCGAGTAGATGTAGGTTTCTCGAGGAGCCTCCGCTTTGTGGGGGTCTTCAGACCTTATCCTCTACTACCGGTCAGAAGTAATCCTTCGAGGTGGCTCGTGGTGTTCGGGGCATATAGCTGCTATATTTACATGTAGCTTTAGATTACCTGCAATCGGCTGCCCCGCCCCGTTGGCCCCGGTCCCATATTTTGAGCCGTCTCGAGATAAAGATCTTCGAGGTAGGGCTCGTGCGGGGAATGTCTCGTGGGCCACACTAGTCTATATAGCATAGGTGTGTTCCTGATCTATAGTTTGATGGAGCTGTTCCTTAAGTTTAATTCCACAATGCCATATCGCGGGGCGATAGCAGCAACGAATGGGAGATTAGGTTCATTCTACTAGGTACTAAGGATAGGAGAAGTACCTACAGGTATCCCTATATATTCTCCCGTGCCCCACGAAGTGTGGGGCATAGCCCTGTAGCGGGGCATAGGCGAAAGCTAGTATTTTGGGGGACACAAATGGGCGTTCCAGGGCCAGGGTAGGATGTGGTGAAGCATCTTCATGACTTTCTCTGCCCCGCCTGGGGCACTGGGGCGGTGGCTAAAATCCTTAGCTCCTCAGCGTATCTCTGGTCTAGTGATGGGTACGAGACGAGATATCTCGGGACTTTGGAAAGATGAGGTGAGATTAATTTCCGTGGTCTCGTCTCGTGCCCATTACTACGCTGGTCTGCGTGGCCTCCATCCTCACCCGAAGCCCTAACAAAAAGGACAACGGGTCTGGCATAATCTGGGTGGTTAGGACATTGGAACGTCCCAATGTTGTCCCACATGTTATCGATTGTACATATCGACTTTATCAGGCGGAATTAGTAATTTGAACAGTGTATTGCCCGTACAATGGTCGTTGGCCTACAGGCTGCTAGCCGTTTAGTTTGACTGAGGTAAACGGGCTAATCTAAACAGACTTAGAGTCCTGCAGTCGACTGCAGTCCTCGGCCAAGACAGTCCGTCCAAAATCTGGACAGACTAAAAGGACTATGGAAGTCTACATGGCTTACGTTATAGGTCGTCAAATAATGGCTTGGCGCACAATGAATCACTCGGTCATTTAGTTCGTACGCCTTGAACTTCCTAAATAGGCTACTATATTTCACGTCATTGACAGGGGTGGTGGTGGTCTCAAAACTACTGCTGTATAGACTAGATTTACGCTTGGTGCTGATAAGTCTCCCCTCGCCCCCGGCTTTCGAAAGTGCAAGAGATATCTACCAGACCGTAACACCAGGTCGAGAATTTTCCTACCCACATCCAAGACCGTGACATTGTATACGTACCGCGCGCTTCTTCTCGACAAACCCGCTGTCCCCGCTCCACTAAATCTGGGTTCTAGATCTGGGTGAGGAGGGGTGTGTGTACCTGCACGAATAAGCGAGGTTTTGTTCGCGGGTCCGCCTTGGTTCGTACCTCCTACATACAAATACGGGGGTGGTGGGTTCGGGGTTCAGTGGTAGTTTAATGAATCAAACGAAATATTGATCTCTGTGACACTCCCACCGCCCGTAAGTATACCGACCCAATGGATTTCCTACAGCTATCTTCTCAAGCGGAAACATCAAGTATGTGCTACTTCAAACGGTGCCGACATATCCTATCCACCACCGTGGTTGACTCTCGAGAGGTACCCCCCCCCCAGCCCACACTAGGATGGATTTCATCAATAGCCAGATCAGATCACGATCAGAACCATGTGGCCCCCCAGACCGAGACGGGTAGTACCACTCTCTACATACATGTATCCTTCTGATAGATACGGGAGCCGACCAGAGGGACCTAGAATTAGGAAGGGTTGTGCCGTGCTGCTAGTTAGGGCCGGCCTCATAACTACCGCTAGCAGGACCAGTTCTGCGCAAGAGGGTAGACCACCGCGTACATCTGGTCATGGCTGTAGCTTTGAGGCCGACCCTGTCCCGCTTAGGAAGTAAAGTTCAAAGCATACCAACCAAGAGACCGAGTGATTTACTGTGCGCCAAGCCAATACTTGACGACACGATATACTTAAGCAGCACAATATAATCTCTTACTGCGCTTGATTGTATCAGCGTCTTAGTGAGATAGCTAAGTAGGCAGCATACATACACTGTGCTAAGATGAACCGTCACTCGAAGCATCTTCCGTGTCTAACGTTTGAGGGAGTCAAGATGGGTTTAATTTAAACGTCGTCGATGTTTACAATCGATCGCCGGGTTGTTTTTGTTTTTGTTTTTGTTTTTTTGTCAGCTCGAGCCCTGTACGGGCTCTTTGATCCCTTATCCTCCTACTCCTCCTCCTCCTCCTCTTCACCTCCATCATGTTCCGCCGGGGGTCTTCTGTTCCATCCCCATCTGTTCCGCCCTCGCCCTCACCCTCAGTTGCCCCACCCTCTACTCTATCATCTATAACTAAGAGCACCTCCGCTCCCGTTTCGGGCCGTTCAACCTCTAACTCGGATCCGGACTCATACCCTTCTACTCTACAACCTTCCGCCCCAGACGCCTGTCTTTTTCCCACCGGCTGCATCTGAGCATGGGCCGCGTAGGGTTCGCCCTCTCGTGAATTACGGTCCCGATATCTGCCCCCTTGGACCTCAGGTCCTTGCATCCTATCCTTTTGTTTTTCGGGCTGCCCGTTTCCCCGCTGTTTATCCTGCGTCTTCTCGGTCTCTGGGCCTCCCCTACCTGCCGACAGATCAAGCATATAGAACCAAGGATTGCAGAAGGCTCCGCCCTGCGGTCGAGTGCCCTTGCCGGCCCTCTCACTAGGCTCTTTACCCCGTTCTTGCACTACTGCAGGCTCTTGCGTCTCGGGGCCCCGGCTCCCCCTCCCCGCTTGCAGATCAAGCATGTGGAACCACGGGTCGAGGAATAGCCTCCCCTGCCTCCCAGGCGCCCCAAGGCTGTCCTCCAAAGGTCCTTGATTCTCTCCGCCTTGCGCTACAGGCTCCTGGCTCATTTCCTGTGGTAGCTCGTGCATGAGGGATTGTGCACAGGGCGACTGTCTTCCCTGTAAATGAAGCTCCTCCTTGTTCCTTCTACCTCGTTGAAGGTTCCTTACCTCTCGGAGCCGAGACTCCCGGCCTGTTTCCGCCTGCATTTGTCTCTGTCCCTGCTGTCCTCCGGGTGCCTGGCTCTTTTCCAGATCAATTTCGGGTGCCTGGCCCAGTCCCTCTTCTTCCTCAGGCTCCTGGCTCTGACCCTGTTGTTCCTCGGGTGCCTGTCCCAGTCCCTCTTCTTCCTCAGGCGCCTGGCTCTGTTCCGGCTGGATATCTGGTGCATGACTCTGTCTCTGCTGACTCCCCCCACCTGGGCTAGTCGACTCCCTCCCCTGTAAGTGAGCCTCACCTCGCTGCTGGGGCCTTACCTCCCGAAGCCGCGACTCGTGACTTCTATCCGCCGGCATTTGGCTCTGCCCGGTCTTTCCCCCGCGCGCATAGGATGATAGACGGACCCGCTGTCTCCCCTGTAAGCGAAGCTCCACACCCCTCCCTGCTGGGACTTACCTCCCGAGGCTGAGGCCCCCACTCTCTTCCCACCGGCACCCGGCGCTCTCTGGGCCGCACGTAGGGCGGCGGGCGGGGCGGTCGTACGTAGGCTGGTGGGCGGGGCGGCTGTATTGCCTGTGAGTAAAACGTTCCCTTGTCACCCTCTACCTCGTTGAAGGGGCCTTACATCTGGAAGCTGAAGCTCCCGACTGCTTTCCATAAACATTTGTCTCCGTCTGTGTTGTAGCTCGGATGCCTGCCTCCACCCCGGTTGGGCCTCTTTCGGTGCCTGGCTCTGTTCATCTTCCTGTTCCCCGGGCCGTACCTGGTCCGCCTGCAGCAACGGAGAGGGTTGCGGTCTCACTTGTACTGGTGAATCCTGAGTCCCAACTTCTTGCGCTACATGTTCTTCTTCTTGCGGCTGGGGGTTTTGGGTCCCTTCACTTTGCACTTCTGGCACCTGGGCGCTCTGTTCCTGTACTTGTGTCCTTTGCCATGGTGCCCGAGCGCTCTGTTCCTGTACTTGCGCCCTTTGCCCTGGCGCCCGGGTTATGTGCAGCCACGGAAAGAGAAACTGCCTGACTTGCAACAGGGAGAGCCGTCTCCCAGATACATTTACTATGCTATCTCGGGGTCCCAACTGCTGTGGCTGGCCCCTCTGACTCTGGTTGAACCTCACCACCCGTGGATCTATAGGGACCCTGCAGGGTCTTTGCAGCCGCCGCTGCTCTCGGCGGCGGCGCTCCTCCCGTCCGTGAGCCACAAGAAGCTGCATCACCCTCTCACCGACCTCTGGCAACCGCGGCGTTTCCGCCGGCACGCCAACGACATCGAAGCTCACCTGTAACTTGCACACCGGATTATTCCCATCCAGTATCTCGTTCTGCTCGTACGTCGCCTCCAGGACCTGTCTCCTCCACCACCTCATGTCGAGCGGCTTCGCCGCGGGCGCGACTAGAATGTCGTAGTCCACCTTCAGCTGCGCCCTCTGCCCAGGTGCTGCTCTCGACATCTTGAAGTTTACCAGTAGGTGCGGCATCCGGTTTCTTCTTCTGCCTTGTAGCTGTGGCTGGCTCTGCGCGGCGGTGTGTTCCTCCATGAGCTCTTTGCGGATCCGCCAGGTCTCTTGCGGCCCGGACGTGGGGCGTGCCCGCGGTGCTGGTGCTCTCGGTGCTGACAGTGAGTAGGGTGTTCGGACGGCCTGCCATTTTAGGGTTCGTCCGTTTTGCACCTGGTGGGGACGTTGCCCCTCTCCCTCTTGTGATTCTAGTTCCGGTACTTCTGGAGCCTCGTCTCCCATCTATAATTAAGGTGTCTCGAGGTCAGCGATTTTCTCCTGTAGTCCTATGGACTTTTTATTTTGTACCTCATGTAGCTCCTCCTCCTCTTGCACCCCAGACAGCTCCGGCTGGTCCTCTTCATCAGTCTCGGAGTCTTCGCCCCATAGGTCCCACTGTATTTTGTCTTGCTCATCCTGTCCCCCAAAAGGCCATGTCCACTCTGGCACCTCAGGCAATTGAGTCCCAGATTCCTCCCCCCACTCTATCTGGTCGTCCTGCTCCCCCGAAAGCCATCCCCACAATCCCACTTTAGCCAATTGATCATGAGGCGGTCCCTGGACCTCGTCGGTGTCTTGGTCCCATAGGTCCCACCGTATGTGGTCTTGTCCGTCCTGTTCCCCAAACGGCCATATCCACTCTGGTACTTCGGGCAGTTGGGTCCCAAATTCCTCTCCCCACCGCACCTGGCCATCCTGTCCCAAAAGCCATCCCCGCAATTCCACTTCGGGAGATTGGGCATGAGGCGGTCCCCGGGTCTTGTCAATGTCCTCTTGTAAGTGGGGAGCCGGGCCGCTTTCGTCTTGAACCCGGTTTTGTTCGTCGGGTTGTCTTCCCTGTGGTTCGGGCGTCCGAGGCGCTGCTCCCATCATATCGGGGCCCACCTGCGGCTGAAACTGCAGCGCTGGACTGCTCCCCCCTTGTGCCTGGCCCTCCTCATCGTGTTCCCCAGAAGATTGCCCCCGCTCTTGAACCCACGGCGCCCCAGGTGTCTGTACAGCCCCTCCCAGAGTCTCCTCTTCCCCTACATAGTTGTCGTGTTCCAGTGCCTGTCCTTGGGGCGTCTGCCAACCCTCATCCTGTGCCTGGTTCTCTCCGTCCTGCGTCTCGGGAGTCTGTACCCCTGGCGATTGGGGCGCCGAAGAAACCTCACGGGCCCCCTGTACTAGTTGCTGTACCCGGTGACTTTCTCCCTGTCCCTGGTTCTGCTCGTTGGGCTGCCATCTCTCTTGTGCGTCAAGGAAGCGAGACGCTAGATCTGATATTCCTAGAGGCTCGACATCCAGCATTCCAGCTTGTATCGGGCCCCCATCTGATGCCCCATATATCCGCCCCACCCGCCGTTGTAGTCCAGGTAGCTGCAACTCTCGCCCCGGTGCTTCTGGGGCCTCGTGGGCTATCTGGAATTGCGGCGCCGGGACACTTCCGCGGGGTTGGCCTCCTCTCTGCGTCCCATGGAGATAGTCGGGTGTCCTCCTAGGCCCCCAGATGGTCTCGAGCTCGAGGTGCTCAAAGTCCATGTGTAGAAGAGGTGCCTGGCGCCCCTGACTTTGCACACGATCCCCTCCGCCCCACGCTTCATACATGTGCACGCTCCTCTCTGCAGGCATCTGAGGTGCTAGCCCCTGCCCCCCCAGCTCTTCCTCTGCCAGAGCATCGTAGACTGCCAGCGCCCGGGACAACCGCCCTTGTTTCTGATTGTGTGTTTGGCCTTCTGGCCTAGGTATATGCATGTACGCCCCGGCCGGGATGTTGATGTGGTCTGTATGCAACTGGGGCGTCCGTTCCCGGATCCAGTCGTGTCCATTGCGCCCAGCCCCGTGCACCCACCCCTCCTCCTCCGGGAGAGCTATCTGCAGCCAAGGCGCTCCGTCCGTATCCCTGCCCCACCCCGCCCCCATCGTAGCGTATAACGGGCCGCCCAACTGCCAGTCTTCAGCCGGGGCCGGGGCTGGGGGCCGCTTGGGTATTTGTTCGCGTTCTTCGTACCAGCGTTGATCTGCGTATTCTTCGTATCCTTCCTCTTCGTAATCTTCCTCTTCGTCTTGATATTCGTATTCTCCCACTTCGTCTTGATCTTTGTATTCTTCGTACCCGCCTTGATCTTTGTATACGCCTTGATCTTTGTATCTAGCTTCATCTTCGTATTCTTTATACCCGCCTTGGTCCGCGTATTCTTCATATCCGCCTTCATCTTCGCATTCTTCCTCTCCGTCTTGACCCTCGTATTCTCCGTACCCGCCTTGGTCCGTGTATTCTTCATATCCGTCTTGACCCTGGTATTCTTCCTCTTCGTCTTGACCCTCGTATTCTTCGTATCCATCTTCGTATTCTCCCTCTTCGTCTTCATACTCTCCCTCTTCGTCTTGACCCTCGTATTCTTCCTCGTCGTCTTCATACTCTCCCTCTTCGTCTTGACCCTCGTACTCTCCGTACCCACCCCCACCCCCACCTCCACCTGCACCTCCACCTCCACCTGCACCTCCACCCCCACCCTCGTACCTACCTCCACCTCCACCTCCACCTCCACTCCACACGACGCCCGCGCTCGCCACATGCACAACGCGGCAGGAACATTGCATCAGGCCCAGGTCCGTATATACACTGTATATACTTTCTATCTAAAGTGGGTGAGTGTCTGTGCACATACATACATACACACCCTTGTATACACTCCTAAGCTGTAGTTGTAGTTGTGGCCTCTAGTCTGCGTATACAACACAACAGGCCACAGTATGGGCCCCGTGGCGAGCCGCGGTGCGAGTCCGGGGGCCCTCCACAAGCACAAGCACAACGCCCTCACAAGCACCTACGACCCCCACGCACCACGCACCACGCACCACAGAGCCGCACCCTCACGTTTTCACTAAATGCAGCAGAATCCCTCCGGACCAGGAGAGAGGGGTTGAAGACAGACTGTATGGGGTGGAGAAGAAGAAGTATGGGCTGGACTTGTATTGGTATAGTTTTCTTTTTTTTTTTTTTTGGGGGGGGGGGTCCCTGCGGTACACGAGTCGAAAAGATAACTTATTAGCTATAGAGGATGAAAATCTCGGGTCCTTTCCCCATATCTAAAACCAAGGATACTTTATACCTCCAGATTCCGTAACTCGTGCACTTTCACGAATATACGGATAAGGTTATTTTGATAGGAGAATATGTTATCTGGCATGTCATGTAGGTGGGAGGGGGGCAGGGCGGCAGGGCGGCAGGGCGGTAGGGCGGCAGGATAGCAAGACGGCGGAACGGCAGGGCGGCAGGGCGGCAGGGTGGAGGGACGGCAGGGCGGCAGGACAGCAGGGTGGCGGGGTGGCAGGACGGCAGGACAGCAAGCTAACTTGAAACCACTAACATCGTCATCACCATCATCACCATCATTATCGCTATCACTACCACCACCAGCCCCCCACCTCCGCCACCATAAACACCAACCATCAAGATCATTAGAACAGTAGTAGATAAACCCAACCTGTTTTGCTCAGATTCATGTGCAAATCCTTCTTGTAGTTATTGTATTCCCCAACTCTGGCAAGCCCAATGGTGGAAGAGATAACCTGAAAGTGCTATTGATGTGGGCGGTGCATATAGTAGTTTAGTGATGATCGGGTGATGAAGCTGAAAATGTTCGTGATGGCTCGGCAGAGCGCGGCATCTAAGCGCAGCTAGGGGTGACTGGGCATAACTCCGCCTATAGATCGTCCTATCAGGATATATATATCGTCCTATCAGGATATATATCATCCCGTCAGGATATCCATGCTCCCAAGAAACACCTATCCTGACAGGACGATATCCATCCGGATAGGACGATATATATCGCGATCGGTCCATATCCAGTGCGAGAGATAACCCCACTTTTTAAGCCCAAAACATGCAGAATTATCATTCTTATCCCCGTACCCGGGATAGATTGCCGTGTCACCATACAAACCGATGTACCCCAGCCCAGGGGGGGGGGTGCTAGTTGCCTGGTGAATGGTGGGGCTCGTACCAGTGTTGAGGAGGATGGTGGATGTTTCCTTTTTTTCTTTGCTTGTTAGGATTTTGCCCTGGGGGCAAAGGGTTTGCCATGGTCTACGGGCTGCATGCATGTGTGAGGTATATCAACCCTCACGTTTATGAAGTAAACAAAAAAAAAAAAAAAAAAAAACCCCTCACGTTTTCGAGCAGAGAGTGAGTCACAGTGACGCACTCGCCAGCCTTGGCACCGCGTGACGGGCCATGACTGACCGGACCGGACTGTCGTCTACCTGGCCCAACATTCTAAGCGAAGCTCTCGGGCTGAGACAATGTGTTGAAAAGGTCTTGCCATATACTCTTTGGGGGGGTTACAATTCCAGTGCCGCCGGCTGCTCAGCGCTTCTAGATCTACTATATATCACAGCCAGCCAGCCAGCCAGCCAGGACTCCGACCTACGCGCTGTAAAGAAGGTTCCTTAATAGATAGTAGATAGATAGTAGATACACGTATCTATCTACACGTAACTAGCTACACCATCAATCCACCATCAATCCACCATCAATCCACCACCCACCCCACACACCCCACCCACACACTACCTCCTCCTCAACACAATCTCGTCCGCATCCTCGATATCCTCGTCATCACTACTAGGGATGCGCACGGCCGCGCGGTGGAACAGCGCATTACTCGCCTGGCTGTCGGTCTGCGTGAACGTGAGGCGGGTCTGGCGCGTCGTTGGCGCCGGCGCGCGGACAGTGCGGCGGGTAGCGGGCGCGGGGGCGACCCTCTTGGGTGCTGGGGCCTTCTTGGGTGCTGGGGCTTTCTTGGGTGCTGGTGCGGCTTTGCGCGTACGGCTGAGGAGGGGGGGTTAGTTTTTGGTTGATAAAGGGGGGGGGGAAGGTTACGTTGATCTTGGCGGCGGGATGATCTCTTCTTCCTCTTCTTCTTCTTCTTCTTCGTCGTCGTCGTCGTCGTCGAGGATCATGATGTCGTCGCTGTCGTCGTCTTCCTCTTCCTCGCTGACGACCTTCGCGCGGCCCCTGCCCTTGGCCGGTGCTCTTGCAGCGGGGGCCCTCCTTGTCGTTGCGGCGGCGGCCCTTGTCCCGCGCCCGCGTCCCCTCGTTGCCGCCCCCCTCCTCGCCGGCTGGGGCGGAGGCGCTTCCTCCTCGTCCTCGACGTCCTCATCGTCGCTTCGCTCCGCGCCACGCACCACCGCCGCGGGCTGATCCTCCCACGGCCCGTCCAGGTCCTCGTCCCACCCGGGGGGCATGGGCTTGATCGGCGCGCGCCTCCGCGGCTTCGCAAGCCCCTTTGCAAACACCTCCTCGAGGTAGCTCTTCTGCGCGTCCACAACCTCCTGGATCTTGTCCTCGTTGAGCTCGTCGTACTCGCGCAGCTTTGCCAGACAGCTCCTGAGCGAGTCGTCGACAAACGTCTCGACGGCGTGCCGGTCGTCCTTGTCGATGAAGCGGCCGATGGCGTCGCTGAGCCCGTTTCCCGGCAGGATCTCGAGCGTGGAGCCCGACAGGAACTCGGAAACTAGGTTCTCGACCCTGACGTTGTCGATGCTGCCGCCGTAGTCCTCGAGCAGCGAGGATGCGTTGAGGGGCGTGGAGGTGGCGCCCGCCTTGGCGCGCCGTGTGCCCGTGGCCTTGCGCCGGTAAAACTGGACCACGTCCTCCACGTTTGCGACCTTTCCGACAAACCGGTTCGAGAAGCGTTGCGGGTTCTCGGTCTCGAAGCGGCCGCCGTCGGGCGCAGAGTACTCGACGCGCAGGCGGATGAGCGGGAGGGGCGCGTCCTCGGCGGTGGTGTTAGGGTCGTCCTGCGCCGAGAGCCATGAGGCCACGGCCTCCCCGATGAGCGTGTCGACGAGGCCGCAGAGGTAGGCGGTGACGGCGGTGCGGTTGGAGTTTCTGGTCGCGAGGCGCTTGAGAGCGGGTTCGTCTGCGAGGACGAGCTCGCGCATGATAAAGGGACGCACGGTCTTGAGGCGGATGGGCTCGAGGTGAAAGTCGCGGCCGGTGATGGTGAGGATCCCAACGTGCTTGGTGACGGCCTCACCTTCGCAGAGGGAGGTGGCAATGGACGAGCCCGGCTGGATCACGTGGAAGTTCATTTCGGGGTTGAGGCGCGGGGTGATGAGGCATTCGTGCTCGTGGCCCCAGACGACGAGGTCGAGGAAGTCTTGGAGGAACTTTTCGGGGAGATAGCCGGTTTCTGTATGGCCGTGACTGTGGGAGCGGGTTTGTATCAGCAGTAGCTAGAGTAGAGAGACTAGGTAGGGGTAATGGACGTACTGGTTCTGATGCACACACATCAAGTTGAACCATTCGTCCTGCTGCACGTCCGGACGGAGGAACTTGACCTTTCCGTCGCGGAACGTTCTAAAGAGCCGCTCGTCACGAACATTAGAGAGCCCATAGAGCGCAAGCTTCGTGGACCCCTTCTGGAGCAACACCGGCGTCACCGTGATATTATCATTCTCGGGGGTGCGCCCAAAGTAATTCACCAATCCCGCCACCGACAGCAAATCCAGGGCACACAACCTACCCTCCTAACCCCGACGTCAGCGCACCAAACAGCGAGAGGACAAGAAACACAAACCCCACTCGGATCATCATGGTTCCCATGGATGGAGAAGACGGGTATGGCGACATTGATATCGGGGTCCTCGTAGTTGACGTGTCCGCCGGCGCTCTGGAACTCCTGGCTCGTGTCGCTGAGGACCTCGATCTCGCAGGGCTTCTCTCCGTAGCAGGTCTCGCGCAGGATGCGCATCGCGTGGTACATGCTCTTGCGCGAGGGCTTGTTCTCGTGGAATAGGTCGCCGCTCAGCAGCACCATGTCCACGTCGTGTGTCTTGGCCAGCGACATGACCTCGGCGAAGGTCTGCCAGCTGTCGTCGCTGCGGATGGGGTCGCGCTCGGCATAGCCCAGGTGCGTGTCTGTGGCGAGGAGGATGCGGAGGGTGTCTGTGGTGTTAGTTTGGGGGGGTTAGTTATGGGGGGGGTATGGGGAGGGGGAGGTGAGGGGACTTACTAGGGCCAGACATGATGTGGGTGATGGTGGGGGCAGAATCGAGTGTGAGGGGCAGAACAGACGCGAATCAAGGGAAACGCGACGAGACAACACACGACAGGGATTATATGGTCTGTGCGTTGATAAGGTCACGGGGGGGGGGGTATTTTCTATCCTCATGAACGATCACTCGGGACTTGAGATCATTGACACCCGGTGGTGCCGGTCAGGAGTGAGAAGTGGTGATTGGGGGGAGAGTTGTGCTGTGCTGTGCTGTGTTTGTGTTGTGTTGTGTGTTGGGTCCACTGGATGGGACGGATGGACTGATTGGATGGATGGATGGACCGGACTGGGTGGGTGGGTGGACCGGACTGGGTGGGTGGGTGGACCGGTGGACCGTTGGGGTTGAGAGCGAATGAACGGGTTGGATGCCGGGCCCGGACAAGGGGGACGACGTTGGCATCTGTGTTACACACAAACTGGATCCAAGGCCGGGTAAGCCCCATCAGGCAAACCACACCACATGACGTCTTCATACATGAGAGTGAGCACCTATGACGTTATATATATACGAGACATCAAATCACAACCTTTTCAAACACCAAACACCGCACACCGCAACAATGCCGCTCGACACCGCCGACACCTTCACCGACACCGACGACACCACCTCACCCGAACCCACCTACCCCCCCGCGCCCCCCCTCGCCCCCCTCTCCTTCCTCCTCGGCTACACCGAACCCGGCCGCACCCGCTACACCACTCAGAACCAAGCCACCACCGCACGCCTCCTCTCACTAACCCTGACACCCGCCGAGTCCGCAGCCCTCACCCACTACGACAGCATCTTCTACGCCTACGAGTCGTACGGCGACGTTCTCGGGAGCGGGGCCGGCGCGCTCCTCGGCCTCGCCCTGCAGTCGCGCAAGCCCGGCCGCGTGCCAACAGCACTGGCACGCCTGTTCGGCGCCAGCCCGCGCGTGGTGGCCGTGGCGCTGCGCATCGGCGTGTTTGGCACGCTGGGGAGGCTCTACGGGATGTCCTCGGCGGGCGTGCAGGCGCTTAACCGCATGCGCGGCGAGCAGCGGGCCGATCCGGCGATGGCGCGTGTTGTGGCCGCTAGGGCGAGGCGGCTCGACGTCCTGACGAGGGAGGTGCGGATGCGGGTGGAGGGGAGACAGGTGGGGAGACACCGGGAGGAGGAGGGGGAGGGGGGGGACAGGGACGAGCAGAGCCTTGGTGGGGTGGAGGCCTTCGAGCAGGGCCGTGACGCCTTCCCGGATGGCCGGCCGAGTGAGCTTGCTGCGCAGCAGCAGCAGCAGCAGGTGGAGCGCCAGACGGACGACCCCTTCCTGCTTACGGACGAGCGCGGGCCGCAGCAGCAGCAGGGCGGGTGGAAGAACAACCACTCGGCGACCGGCGAGAGCGCGTGGGAGCGCCTACGCAAGGGGCAGCAACCACCACCACCACCACCACCGCCCGAGGACTCGCCCCAGTCGCAGTCGCCGTGGCCGAGGAGACCGCCAATGAAGGGGTTTAGCTCCCCCGAGCCAAAGACCGACTCGTTCTCGTTCAGCGGCACGGCCGAGGACCGCGCGCAGGCGCAGAAGGAGTTTGACGAGGGCTTGGAGCGGGAGCGGAGGAGTGGCGGGGAGGGGGAGGGGGAGGGGGGAGGTGGTAGGGGCGGTGTTGTAGATAGGGTAGCTACATGTAGTTAGCTATCAATATAGAGTGGCTTTGTTGTGTGTATTTCCTGACGTCTTGATTGTAGACCAATTCTTAACCCCCACGGGGAGTCAAGCCCTCCATCAAAACCCCAGTTACAAGCCCATCTGGTAGTAGAGCTATATGTACATGTATATAGATATATCTCATATAAACACCGCACCGGCCAATCTACTACTACCACACCCAGCACAAACCGTCTGATCCCAAGAACGACCGTCGCCCGAGTGAGAGCCCGTGCATGGACCCCACCCGGTACCCGGGCGATCATTCCCACCCGGGATAGCGCCTCCACAACCGCCCAATCGGGAGGGCCCGCCAAGAAGTGTGATACAACCATTAAGTGTGGCTAAGTGTAAAGCCACCGGTGCCCCTCAGTTAGTCAACCAACCATACCCTAACCTAACCGTTGTTACTGACACCCCTATGCGAGACCGAAAGCCACACCAACAAGTATTGTACCACAGAATTACTAGCACTAGCCACTCGTCAGCATTGTCTCGACGGCTTATGGGATAGCTACTGTGTACGCCCCAGGCAGTAAATCTACCCATAGAGCGAGCGGGACCTCCCACCCCAAACGCTATTGGCTGATGGCAACCCGTAGTTCCTTAGATAGGGTTACACTATTACAGGCCCCTGCCAATGGTGGATACATGTATACTCCCCTATGAGTATATGTAGATGAATGTGGCCCGCCCGGTTGGGACAGACCCAGCGCTCCAACGCCGGATCTTCGTATGTACATGTAGGTACACTACATGTAATAAGTGATTTGATATCAGGATATGGACTGCTCAAAATAGGCAGTGAATCGTGTGAATTGATTCTATGATGATTATCCAA
Source organism: Morchella sp. 2018-W45 (assembly GCA_024713785.1). Lineage (NCBI taxonomy): Eukaryota > Fungi > Ascomycota > Pezizomycetes > Pezizales > Morchellaceae > Morchella > Morchella sp. 2018-W45. The sequence continues at coordinate 1,725,732 of JAMGYZ010000005.1, forward strand.
GGTGGATATCGTCTTTCCTTTTATAGTAATCGAAATAAAGAAAATATCTGAATAAGGAAAATATCCGTATAAGGAAAAGCGACGTCTATAAAGAGAATACAAAGAGATAAAGAAATAGTGATTCGTCAGCTTCTTTATATGGAGACATTCCAGCAATAAGTACATGTATACTAGGGTTACCACCTCGCCACCGCGAGTTGTGTAAGTTTTAATCCTCTCTCTATGTACTCTAGTTATGGGGGCCTCCCCCCCAATTGACCTTTCATTGCCCTGTGATGCAATTCAGTACGTCCACAGGCCCCGACCCGTCGCCAAGAAATAGAGGGCCCATAAACCACAACGACACAGCCAAAAGCACCGTGGCGTGACCTAGTGGTAATACACTGGGCTTCGTCATATGACCACATACCGGTTCAAACCCGGGTGGGAGCAGTGAAGAGAAAGCCCAACATGGTAGCGACGCTCTTGAGGGATGATTACTCATTCACATAAGTCTTTTGTTGCCGGCTTTTTTTTTTAGCCTTGGGTGCTCTGTATGACCGCAAGTTATGTAAGTTTTAATCCTCCCTCTACGTACTACTACCTCCTCGTTTCTTAAACATGTAACCACCCCACCCTCCATAAGCCACAAGCACAAGCACTACCCCAGTGATGTCGACGCCTGGGTACCAACGGCAGTGCGTCCGATCAAGCCACAAACACAAGCCATTGTTTTACAACGGAAGACATTGACCCCCCAGTGCTGTCCCGTCCCGCCCTAGGAGGTAACCCCACCAACGCCCCCACCGGCGCTGGATTCCAGCAGCTCCAGCTCCGTAGTCCACCATCGACGACACCCCCTATGATGGTTTTTTTTACTCTTGTGGTCTGACAAACACATACACGCCGCTAGACAACAGCCAAAACACCAAACTCTCCAGGAACCACCACCACCAATCGGTAGACCCCTGGGATATACGATATGACCCAGAAGGCCCCAAAGTACCGCCTGTAAACACCACGTATCCTGCAATTGAGATGGTGTAGCAAGCCCCAGCCCCTCACCACAAAATGATTATCGACTTCATTTTGGTTTGCGCCCTGGTTTGGACTCAATGATTCAGTAGACTCTGGTTCACTATATATATATATAATGCGTTGCGTAGACTGGTTCACTAAAATGCGTTGTTGCGGTCTGGGTAGGTTTTTAAAGGTGTCCGTTTTTGGGGTGGGTTGGGCTGCTGTCCCGGGACCTTTGAACAGGAGCTGTAGCTAGCTAAGCTATGGTGGTGGTGGCGGCGGCCAGGATCTGGTCTCGTGGGGGGTGCTCCTCGGGGTCTACACATAGAGTATGCTAATATATCAGGAGTAGTGTATCAACATGTGCAAATTTGTAAATATCTATCCATGGACAGACTTGCTTTCGCCTCCGGCCTCGATATCACACCATTGCCCGTCAGCTACTTGTATCGGCCTCTTGATATCAGCACCTGGATATTTGTGCCCTGCTTACTCGACACCGTCTAGCCCCGTCCAACCAGTGTCTGAATAAACTTTCTAGGGGTCTACTCGCCCTATAATGTTAAATACGTGACCCTCCAATCCCGGCTCGGGTCCTCCAGTCTCGGGAGTGGGCACGTCTCAGTTGTTTTTGTCCTACGAGGCTCACACACCGCAGTACTTCTATGTCCTATAGTCTGCCTTGATGGCTGGTCAAGAGTAAGCTTGGCAAACCCAACGAAATTGTTTCAGGCAATTTCAACCCACAAACTAGTCCGGACATAATAAGCAGCGACTGTGTAAAGAACTACACTATTACCGCGAGGTGACCCCTCAGAAAATAGGTCTTGTGCCATTCCCATCAGACTACGTAACAAGAGCAACTTCTCAAACATGAACATTATGCAAAGCTTCCTCCGGCCATCTAGCACCCCGAGCGAATTTAACCTCCCCCCCCCCCCATTTTTAAACAGTACCTAGCCCGATAGCTACCGGGCATGTCCACCAATCACCCCTTCAACGTAAAGGTCATCCAGGGCCTTAAAGCGGTCGGGCTCCTCGAAATCATCATCAACGCTGGCCCCAAGAGGCTCCTTGATCTGTGGGGCCGATCGACTGGCGGACATGACGGGCCGGGTCAGCATGTACTGTAGAGGAGAATGTGTGTTAGTGAATAGATTCTTGTATTCATGAGGTGTATGTTTTTGGGATTCACATCGATCCAAGCACGCTGCTCATCCCCACTGGGCCTCTCGCTGTTTGATCTTGTGAGTAAGATATCACGGTGTTGAGTGAAGGGTGACATACTTCATGAGATTCCTGGGAGTGGGGAGAAAGGTTCCTTTGGGAAGATTTGCCTTGGGTTTGACGGCATTTTCGGCCGCTACAGCTACCGCCGGCTGAGCTCTGGCGTTCTCCTTTCCACGGTCTGCAGGTGGTCTCCTATTGGTAGGGGTTCTAGGGAGACCGGATGCTCCCGGAGTAACTGCTACATTAACATTCGCCCTCTTCAACCCAAGCCCATCAGCGAGACTAAGCGTATTCATCTTATGATCAACTGGGGTGTCTTCCGTCTCCCAATTGCCCAGATAAGCCGCGTTAAGGGCGATGATGGGAGGGGTCTTGAGCGTCCCGCCAGGAACAAATGCGTGCATACTAGTCTTCAGCCCAACGTTATTTGCCTGGCCACTCCCGACTTCTATCTTCCCATAGCCTCCAGAGAGCCCATAATCTAGAGGGACCACCTGCAGCGGTGCTTCGGTGGTGGTGATAGACTTCGGTGTTGGCACCTCGGGGATTGTAGCCAGCATCCGTGGCTCTGGACCGGTTCCACGTACGGAGACCTTTCTTTTCTTGGAGAGGGTCCCTCCTACTTCTTGTCCGCGGGGTTTGAGGTTACTCGGGCGGTGGGTGCCGAGCTTGGCAGCAATCATTTTGGCTTTGAGCTTCTCGTTGGGGTTGCTAGACTTGATCTTGAAAGGAAGTCGAGACGAATCAGCTACTTATGAAACTATTGGGGGAACTGCGGATTATAGCAGAGATAGAGAGTGTCCATACCGTAGTGACGAGGATATTCTCCGTCCACGCTACCGACTTGAAACTTTCTACAGGGCAGCACACGAATGGCAGTGTTTTGCCCATCCACAGAAGCTCAGCAACACTGTACCTTCTGCGCTGGTAGAGCGAGCTTCTATTGCCCTTGGGAGCAGAATAGCTAGATGCCATTTGTTATTGTGGATATGAATGATGGTTGACTTGCTGGATTGTGTTGCGTGGTGGACGATGGGACTTGTGCAGCTACATAGTATTGTCCTGTAACTCAGGCTGAATCACCAACAAGCACTCGGCTAGTTACATCATCCGTGTAACGTACCCCATCCAGCTCATAATCACAACATAGATATCTCAACTGCGGATATGGCCCATGGATAATCAAAAAAGGGTGATTGTGCCGACCCTTTGTGCGGTACTAACCCAGAGCGAGAATACCCACAAACTAGCATCCGGGCAGTTTCCCTAGGAAAACGTTTGTTTGCGAGGCAAGTGCGAAAAAGCTTTCCGTGCATCAGGCTTTTTGGTTTATGCATACGGGAATTAGAGCATCTTCATTTGGATTACCGCCAACCCATCTTGATACTACTTCGGCCCCAGCCTCGATCGAACCCACGAACTTCTAGTTCGAGTAGCGCGTGTGGACGAGCAATGAACACACGTGTGTACACACTATTTCGCGGCGTCCAAAACCAATATACATCTCGCTATATTATACAATGATGCTACAGACGACGACAGTTTCATAGGGGTACGTTCCCACAATTGTACACGCGTATTGAATGGTTGCCTGTTAATCTCCAAGACTCCCGAGAAACAGCAGCAAGAAGCTCTCTACTAAATTCGATCCATAGATCTAATATCTCCTAGATCTACTCGCGTCACGAAGATATTCGCAAAGTATTACCTGCTAGTCATAACACAGCTATCCATCATAAACAAGGGCTTCAATGGGCCGGGATCTATGACGGGCTGCCCAGGCTTTTTTTAAACGGGCCGAGCCAGGCCAAGGGTCTTTTTGATGAGCCGGGCTGGGCGAGGGTCAAAGCCCGGGCTCTAAAGAGTTCATGCAATATTATATTTTTGGCTGGAAAAACTGGGGATTGACTGACATTATTTGCAATTGGGTGAGATCAACAAACACTTTACTCCAGGCAGGCGAACACCCAGTTCTTATTGACGGGCGCCCCTAGCCCTGTCAGCCCGGGATATTTACCCTGGGCCATGCCCTGAGTCTGGTACCATGGGCCGAGCCAGGCCGACCCTTACTCTCAGCCCGAGCTGGCCCATTGAGACCCTGGGCCCATCACGTCGGGAATATTGCACCCGGAAGCCTCCAAAGGTCTTATGAACAAGAGCACGCGAGCCTTATCCTAGGACGTCTGAGGGTGGGGGCCAAAATCCTCCGCCACATAACAGGTTCTTAATTGATGAAGTATACGTAGACGCTATCTTCTATACCCTGCTACTTTACTAGCTGCCCGTGAGTGCCGGAGAGCTATATAGGGCGTGCTTCAAAATATGACGCTGCACCAGAGTAAATATTAGCAAAGAGAGCGTTGGGATATAGTAGCTACTGTATCTATATCTACCGAAATTGATGCGAACCAAGCTCACCTTAAGCATTATCGTCATGCATGCAGATATGAGCTTTGACTTCATGACTGATCTGACTAGAGATAGGATTATTCTAAGGCTCTGCACCCGGTCTGCCGCGTGCCAGTCATATCCACTGGAAGCAACATATTATCACCAATACACCTACCTGGGGATACGCCGAATCGGCCCAGGGAATGTAGGTGGACCTGGGGTCAGCCAATGCCACTGTTGTGACTGCTTCCTGGCCCCACGCGTATGTACCTACACTTATTCGCTCGTTCATCATGGGTACAGTTCCTGGTATAACAGACGACTCGATCAGGAACGAAGAGAGCTCTATTTGGCCTTAGACTCTGATTTAAAATCTTTTTCACAGAGGGTTAGGTTTCATTCTTTCAAGCCCGCGCCAAGCCCTACTGGGAAAACGATCGGCTACATGTACCTATCTCAGGCACTATGCTCAATCTTTGCTAGTGAAGCATCCTTTGGCGGTAATTTCTATTGATAAGAGCTTATCGATCTGTGGAAGATCTATATGGCCGGGGTTATGTAGGAAGGGCGTTCTCCGCTCGACTTATTCCCGAGGAGAAACACTTCTCTAGGACAATACAACTTTCATAACAGCAAACTTTAAATTCACGTTGCAAGTTGAGACCAAGTAACAAGAAAACTACTTCACTTCCAATCTTAATTCTCTTATAAACAGTCCCAAACCGCAAAAATACCACATCATAAAAAACCAGTATATACAATACTAGAGTGAAAGTTCGAAAGAAAAAGACGACCCTTGTTAATTGCAAGCCAAAACCGGAAGGTGGGGGAGAGGAGGGGGCAACGAGCTTATCCACTACTCTACTAAATTTTAAACCTTGCTGCGTTCCGACTCGGAGTCGTCCGTTGCGGGTTTCTGGGCCCCGCCTGATACAGCTACACCCGCGTCGCGCTTTCTCGATACGAATCTCAACCCACACCCGATCATTGCAATCGCAAAAATAAGACCCACAGTGGCCAATGCGACAAGTGCACCGATAACACCCGCCACAGCCTTTGAAATCCCGCCAGACTTATTGTCTGCGGCATCAACAGGCTCGTCAGATGTAGTGGGGCAGATTGACTCGTCCGAACCGCACATCGTGCACCATTCTGATACTGAATCGACCGCAACGTTTGACATGTACTGGTTGAAATCATTCCACGAGATGACGGCTTCGGTGTTTCCAAAAAGTGGGTATTCTTTGATGTCGCTGCTGGTGCCGTTACGGAAAAGGAAACGTACATAGAGATCTTTTGTGTCGGTGGGGAAGTTGGTGTTGTCCTCGTAGGAGAGAAGCTCAAACGCCAGTGTTGAGGCATAATCAGGGAGACCAGTAAAGTTCTCGTAAGCAGTGGACAGGCCTGTGAGTGCGAAGAAAGAAAGAAATGTATCATAAGATCCAACGAGCAAGGAGAGCTTATTATTAACGCCTTTGGAGTCAATAGTCGTGGATAGCTGTGTCACAATCTTGTTGGCAAGGGTACGCCCGGAGACAAGAGCAACGGCAGAAGTGCTTGATGCGTTTCCGTTAAGCCCTAGCTCGTGAGAGTCGGCTAAAGTTCGCAATTGAAAGAGCTGTTCTGAGGATACGACATCTGCGATGGTGCTGTTGTGGATTGTGCCAACATTGATATAGTCATAGATGGCATATGCGTTCTTGTAACTCCACTGGCTTGACGAAAAGACACCCTCCAGAATATCCGAAAAGGATTCATAAAAGTCTTTTGTAGTGGCTTCAAGGTGAGAGTATTGCTCAGAGAGATAGAACCTTTCACTTTCTTCCGTAAACTTAGGGCATCCATCATCGGCCTTGAGCCAAATTGTGGATGGATCAGTTACGGAGATTGTATGGATAGTTGTGTACTGATAACCAGCAATAGGTAAAGAGATGACAGAGCCATTCGTGAGAGTTTCGGTGGTGACAGCTTCGGATGAGCCGGTGATGGGAGGGTAAAGACCCTGGAGGAATGCTTGACCGGAAGTTACCAAGAGGTTCTGGTCACCGGTAAGTTGTTAGCAAGGCACCCCAGCCCGAGTGCGAGTCCATATTGTCTGGCTGACTTACCTGGTCAGGCGCCTCTGCGTAAAGCTGTGCGCTTTTGAATTCTTGGTAACTGATACCCGGTATCGTAGTCGACGAATTGCCAATATACCGCGAACGGTAGAACTCCCCAGAGTCGTATAGCTGGTTCTTACCGAGTGTTGTGAGTTTTGTGGGCGGAAAAACTTTTGCGGAACGGTCACCATGACGGGAGAAGATAACGGCACCGTGGACTGTCTCCGTTGCTGCTTGCACACCCAATGGGAGCAGCAAGAGTGACAATGAAAGAGTGGGCGGGTAAAGCATTTTTGGTAGTTCCAAGAAATTTCTTTGTAAAGAATTGAGTGTTTGAGGAATGGAATCAGCAGGCAGCTATTGTGGGAGAAGAGGCTACATTTATACCCGACGAAGTGGCAGAGTACGGCTGGAGACTGCCTCCAACATCTTTTTCCCTGGATGTCCCGCATCTCCTCCTAGACTACTATAGTTTTGTGACAAGTCATATGATAACTACATGTATATAGTTATATGGTTATCTCGATCGTGACTACATTTATCCGTCACTCGACTCCTTTTACAGCCGCGCCTACGAAATAGCAAATATACGAGGCAGCGAATAGTTTTTGGTGGAGAAGAGCAGTACCTGTCCCTCAAATCCGTACGAGACAGCAAGAGATCCGAGATATCGAGATAGGTGCGACTGTAGTTGGCAGCCACATTTATACTTGGATTCCGATAGGCGAAAAGGGAAGGTGGTTTGTGTAATGCCAAGCGCAACTTTTGTCACTGAATTCGATAATTGAGTCCTTTAGTACCGACCGCATCACACAAGCTTTTAGAAGTCCAAGGCAGCTGTAGGTACATGTATCTACATGTATGTATGTCTTAGGGGGACTTGGCCTGCATATTATCGAAAATACCTCTGGAGAGGGTATGGCTCAGAATAGTCTCGTTCCCAGACCCCAGCAGTATTTTTTATCTATTGGTCACAACCACAACCACCACCACCACCACCAACACCACACCGTATGGGCTGGGAACGAGACTAGGCTCAGAGGGTATGAGGGTAAACTCGGCGTTTTCAAGGAATCAACCAATCAATTTTGCAGAAATTATTAATTGGGGGATCTACTCCCATAATGGTACTAGCGCCTAGGCTAATCTAATGATGAAGTTTTCTCGGATTTCCATTCTTCTGGACGCCCGCTAGGCCTTTTCACGCCATAGTACTCAGGACTACCCTCGAATTCTCAGATACTGTACTTAATAGTCTGTGAAAATATATGAAGTGTCAATCAATCAATCAGTCTGTCAAAATAAATTTTGTAACATAGAAAAACATAGAAAAACATCGATATATATCGCTACATGCATAATTTAGAAAGAGACACTTATAATTATTACAAAAGGAATCAACGCCGGCGAAAATCATAGGAAATAGCTAGAAATAGCTAGGAAGGAGCAATAAAGCACCGGGCAGTATTGGGCACACAAAGAAAACAACTTGAAGTTACTCAACCGCGACTTGAAGCCGCCCTGCTCTTTCGACGCCTGTCTTCCCTCTCCCGTCGAATCCTCACCATTGCTTCCGATATATGTTCTGCCTTTTTGAAATGCACATGAAGATGTTTCAACTGAATGTTTGTCACATTGTCGGTCGTATATGAACACTCAGAGCATCTGAAGTGGTTCACATTTGGATGAAGTTCCCGCCAATGTTCGTCTAAAGCCTCCATTGTCGGGAAGCTGCTGTATGTATACATCCATGGGCATTCCGGGCAACTGCAGAAAAAGAGGTTCTTATGTGCTTTGCGAGCGTGTACTAGGCGTGATCTCCAGTTTGTGAAGCCTGAGCGCTTTCGGCAGTCAGGAACGCTGCAGTGGTATTTTGGACTGATATGAGAGATTTCGGGCAGAGCATGAGCCATAGGAGGAGAGGAGAGATTGGACGTAGAGTTCTCAAATGTTGGAGGCGATGCTTCAATCAAGGTATTGTCTAAGCCCATAAGCGAAGACATCCCGTTATCAGGTGAGGGAACAGATGATGAGCCGGGAGAGTGATCGTAGAATTGAGAATCGAATGAAGAGCCGCTTGATTGTATTGGAGAGTTATTTGATATTAGGTGGTCGGTCTCATCTATTCCCGTGAATTGATCGAGAATGGGTCCCGGGCTTTGAGTATACATGTATCCATCAAAGATAGGTGCTTCGTCGCTAAGAAGACCGGTCCATGTGTTTTGCATATTAAATGATTCCGACATGTTTCTATGCAGTTTATATATGAGCTAAGTTCCATTAGCCGTGACGAGATGCTCCTTACATTTATAATAAAGTACTAGATTTTCTAGTCGCTGGCTACTTAGAGCTGAGGGTTATCAAAAACCGCTAAGTTGTTAAGAGCCGCAAAAACAGATGCTAGGATTCAGATGAAACAGGTTCTTCGGGGATAGAGATGTTGTGAATAGGAGGCAGTGGTGGTTGCGATTATATTCAAGAAGGAGAGCTCAAGAATGATGGGAAACGATGAATAGTCTGAAGGGGATATGGATCAGGATGGTCAGATAGAGGCGTTGTGAAGCGATTTACATACTATATATATGTATAAGCACCGAGCGAGGGAGCATGAGTGAAGTTACAAGAGATTGGCAACCGTTTCCTTGGACGAAAGTACCGTGCATGCAAGGGATGAAGTTCCCGCACAATATGTATGCAAAGAACTTTCGGCGGGCAAATATTATTCAGCACAAAATCATATAATATAGCAAGGCTGCACCAGTGATCCGGTTTAGATGGTTCAAATAATCAAGTGTTCCAAACGGGGGTTTCGGGTATGTAACCCCTCCCGAGGACTTCATGCAAGCGACTTTTGCTCGACCAATCCTCGACGGCTATTGTAGCCTTTTCATGCAGGAAACGGCCCCCCCACACCCCCCAGACGACAGACATGTATGCAAGAAACCTTTGTCAAGCCAATTGGGATGTTTCTCGAAGAACTTTCGTCTGTCTGACAGGGAGCAACGCCTCGATCCGCGCGCACATGCACAGCCGCTCAGTTCGCACAACGAGACACCCAGCTGTCTGCTCCGCGAGCCTTCACATACTCGCAATTTCACCGCCAAGGCTACCTTTTTGTGTGGCATGCAATAGTGGTCGGGTCTGGGAACGTCATGAATTGACGAGTACAAATATTGATTCGAGCTACATTGTACCCGTGCATGCGGACTGACTCCGCACAATATGTTTGTTTATTAAGGTCAATTTGGGGGCAGCGACGAAAACACAGGTTTCAGTCGATCAAGCGATTAGGTACCAGCCTGAGCGCCTGCCAAATATCCTTGTTACGCCACTACTCGGTCCCAAAGACTCGTGGATGGAGTTGGACCAATAATCACCGAAATATGACTTTGCAAAGATGTAAATTGATGATCGTCTCAGGTGTCTTGGGATCACGCTTTTTGGGCGTGATGCCAAGACTATACGTGTTACATAATAAAAGAAACCGTGGCGTGACAATCTCGTCTTATCGGCGCTGGCCTGCCTGTAGCACGTGTCTTGAAACTTCGAGGCTCTAATTGTGGGTTAGCGTGCCAAGTATATGCAAGATACTTTTGTCTGGCCAATGAGATTTGACACTTAGAAGTTCCGTTCGGGATCGGGGAGCTCGGGCCACTAATCCTTGAGGCCGACTAGCCTTGTTTTGGTGATCTAGCTAATATGTAGAAAGCTAGTACATAAGCTTGAAAATACACATTGAGAATTGTATTTAAGGAGCGTTTCTTTCTATTAAACATATCCCTAACTACTGCTACCTCTATCAAGCTGACCAAAAGAAGCAAATACCAGTCAAAAAATAACCCCATGGCTTCAAGGCACCGAATATCGAGATTAGCCAGTTGGGAAGCTAATCATAAAGCTCGCGTATTTTCATCAAAGGAATGGGATGAGCAGCTCCCAGCAATCAAGGAGCTCTACCTTCATCGTGATCTAAGTCTCGCAGACACAAGGAGGATTATGGCGGAAGAACATAGTTTTTATGCCAAGTGAGTGCCTTTAAAGGGATTGTCCGGAGGTAGAGAATACTACTAACTGTGGTCACACAACAAATTAGCGAAGCACAATATAAGAAGAGGGTCAAAAAGTGGGGTCTTGAAAAGAATCTCAGTACCAAGACAGTTTCGACATTATTGGCCATTAGGAAAAAGCGAAGGCTCCAGGGCAAAAAGACTGTCTTCAGGCACAATGGTCGCATAATTGAAGAGAAAAAGCTGGAGCGCTCACGAAAAACAATCGGGGATATCCCTACGCAAGCTAGTAAGACTTTTGTCAAAATCCCAGTGTTTTTCAGTATGTTTATATATATGGAATTGACGCCTTTTACTTCTAGAGACTCCACCCGATGTGGTATATTTCACACCAAGCCCCAATGTTTGCGCTGAAAACCCCAATGCAGACGTCACTCTTGAAGACGGCCATCTAGACACAATGCATATGGTGGAAGACATTGCCACCCATCAGCAAGTTGTCTCACGAGAACATTCAGACCACCTCAAAACGCCGAACCAGGTCTCTCCTACAATATACAAGCCTTCGAAAGAGTTTCACTACGATACAGTTCCCCCCTACAGCCTATGGGAGCACCCTGACGAACCTATAAAAATACGTAATAGTGATGACTGCGGCGTCTCGCCCATGTTTGGGGAAATCTGGGTAAGCCCAGGGGTGACGGATCTTGTTGGAAATTGGATACAGGATGAGTAAGTAACTGTTTCTACTATTTCTGTTGTAGATCGAGCCCCTCCATCCGCTCTCTTTTAATGATACCAAAACTATAAAAACAAAATAAATTAACATCAAAATTCCTTTATCTAGTGTTGTGATGTCAGGACTCTCTCCGTTTGCGTTTACACCAGCTGGATATACATCATTGGTGACAATATCAAGAGACAAGTGGTTCTCGACCTCCTGCTGTAGTATTGTGTTTGATACTGTGTTTGAAATGTTGGTCCACTACGGGGAAGATCACAGAGATCTTAACGACGCCTACGTAACGGATCCAAAGGAATGGGAGGAGAAGAGGGATGTGATTAGACATCTCTATGAGAGAGGTACTCTAGGCGGGGTGATAGAAATTATGACAAAAAAATACAAATTTCATGCAACGTAAGTTAGAATATCTGTTCATTGATATGGCATTTTTTTCTTTTTTTGAAATAGGAACGATCAACTAATTTCTAACGATCAAAATGAAGTGAGGCACAATACAAGAACAAATTTAGAGTGTGGAAACTCGGAAAAAATAGGAATTTAAGAGATCGGACGAAGTCAATCAGAGAGGGAGAACGTCATTTGAGTACGGGCCGTAAAGAAATTGCGCTTTGGCAGGAGAACACCCAAACAAGTATGTAAATCATGCATAGATTCGGAATAAATAACAGGCTTGAGATTTAGAAAGCGTATACTAACTGAAGTCTATTCTTTATAGATACTCATGACCAGCCTACACAGGTTCCAGGACAACCTTGGGAATTTGAATACGGCAACGCGGCCATAAGTGACATCAATCTTCCTGACCCTGACCATTTGGGTACAGAATTAATGTCTGAAACCGGCCCCGTACAAGACCCATATGAAATATACCTCTCCGAGCCCGATGCTTCAACTACTGCAAGTGCGCTATTATGGCCTACTGGCGGTAGCAGCATTCGAGAACAGAGCCGCATCAATATTGGCGTACCCGAATATGATAGCCTCATGGCCAATAAACTGGCAATGAATCAAGAGCCCTCCAATGCGCCCCCACCGAAGACTTCTAGAGTTGAGGAAATGGAAAAACCGGAACTATTACCTGCCAATATAGTATTCTATGATGCATCTGAGCACTATAAGGCGGTGGCCGGGTTTGCGCAAGTTGGCATGCGTCTTTCAAGGGAGGAGTGGTTAGCTAGCTATAGGGAGCCATGCCTACATATGAGCGCGTATTTTGGTTGTATAGAGGTGGTTCAAATGATACGCCAAATGAATTCTAGTATGAATATTTCATCTAAGGGTTCAGATGGAGAAACGGCACTTCACTGGGCAGTTTTAGGCGGCCATAGGAGGGTGGCTTGCCTACTGCTTGAGTGGGGCATCGATCTCTCACAGAACTACTATGGGGAGACGGCTCTGCATCTGGCCGCACGCTATGGCCATGAGGGGATAGCCTGTTTGATTCTTAAGAAAGATATTGATCTTTCGCTACGAGATTTAAACGGGGAGACGGCACTGCATCTAGCCGCACGCTATGGCCACGAGGAGATAGCCTGTTTGATTCTTGAGAAAGATATTAATCTTTCGCTACGAAATTTGAATGGGGAGACGGCACTGGACGTAGCAAAAAGCTGCAGCCGCAGAGGCATAGCTGATCTAATACGGGTGGAGGGTAGTAGGAGGAATGGGCTGGATCATTGGATAAGAGCGCAACAGAAAAACACTGACAGTATATCTGTTCCGCACGATAACCCCCCTGATCCAGCCTTTAATACCCTTATCAATCCAACCCCAGAATATACTACACATCGGGCGCCATCAAACAGAGGACCGTACGACGTTTTGCCGCCCCCTCGATATGAGCGAGTGCTACCCGGATTCGTGTGGTAGTCGAGAAGGAAAAATCTCATAAATCTGCATCAGCGAGTAGCTATAAATGCTTTGGTATCACATCTGTTTATGAGGGAGATGTGGTCTCCGTCCGCAGGAGATACCCGGCCCCGATCTCTTCCCGGCGGTTCACCAAGATATATCTATTCTCCGAGCCTCTACATACCATATATTATTGAGCGGGTTCAAGGCTCCGGAATGTTGATGTTCTAGTCATGGCTGCATAGTTAGCTAGCGACCCGCCAAAGACACAAAGTCTTTGACCCGCATGGCCCTTATAATTAGCCTTTGACCTCCCAGTATATAAGAAAGCAGTTTATATATAAAGCTCGAAAATGTGTCTTTGCTAACAGCAGAGCCCAGATATCTCCGAGCGGTTGCACTACTACATAGTTAGCTAGGTGTACAGCTTATAGTTACAATTTGTTAGAATCGGGCGCCCTACTCTACCAGTAGGTTTGGGGATAATTCTCTCTCTCTCTCTCTCTCTCTCACTTCTTTCTTTTCTCTTTCTCTCTCTCTTACTATCTGTCATCTAAACTGCAAAATGTCGATCAAACAGTTGTCTGCTGCTTTTCGTGCCACGTCCCAATATTGATAGTACAAAAAACGTGACTGAGAAAGCGAAGTAGAGAGTGGGTATTATCGAGAAACAAAGTCTATTATATAGCTCGCCCACCGAGCGAGAAAGCGGATAATTTCCCATTAAACATGCCGCAAGATGCAGCGTAATCAACTAAAGCTACCCACCCCCACAAAGCAATACCGAATTTTAATATATATTGTACAGTTAATGGCATACAAGCCTTGCCTTGATACCCGGTTTCTAACGCTTGCAGACCAGGACGGTGGGAAGAGGCCTTTAGTAGCAGTCAAAAGTTCCTATATATATATATACATATATAGGCAATTGCAAGGTCTGTATGTCGGTGATCTATGTCTAGGCGCCGCTACACGTCTGGAGGAACGAACTCGTGGAGGCACGCGACCAACGCACCACTGGGGTATAGATATATGTGTACCCCTCAAAACTAGAGGGTTATCTTTATCTCGAGACTCTTCCGACTTTCCTCGACCATACAGTTTAATAGTTATAAGCTCCTAGGCCAGGGCTAGGGTTTCACAAAGATTATGATCTGGTAAAAGTCACATGACCACAAATATGTACTTCGGGTGTAGGGGTAAGTGAGAAGACACCCTTCACGCAAACTTGGTAGCCTGGTGTCTTCTCACTTACCCCTACACCCGAAGTACCCCTGCCCGAGGAACAAGACCAGGTCTCGTCTTGATCTTGATCTTGTCTCGTGCCCACCTATCCTGGTACGCAGGGGTCGTACGCAGTGTTAGGCGAAGTTACGGGGCTTGCCGTCCTACTGAAGTGAGGTGGGGTTAGAAACTTGCCTATTGAGGGTATTGAGGGACGATAAAAGGGACAATGCAGGTTTGTTGGCTTCGATTGGTCTGTTAGGTACAGTAGAAGTCTTAATCACTATTCCCCCCTCCCTCTAAAAAAAGAAAAGAAAAAAAGCACCGACAGACTAAGGGTGTGTTGTCCTGAGCGAAAACGAACAAAAAATGGGGGGGGGGGGGGACATACAATATGCATCTAACTCTATCCTCTAGAAACATGTCTATACATGTATTTCTTCTCAAGAACGATCCTGGAGCATTTTTTGGCTTCTATCCCCGCGGAACTTTGGGAGAGCAGATGAGTCCTGAAAACAAGGCTTAGCTCCGAGTCTACCGTTTCCAGTCTTCCTCACAACTCGCACGCATTCTTAAGCAACAACGCCCCCGCGCGCTAGATTCCGTCGGAATATCAGGCGGGTTTGGGTCTACAGACCGTGGATTGGTCTGCACCTGCCAGTACGTCTCTCTCCCAGTGGGGGTTTGCAATACTAGGGAGACAAAGCGGACCAGGAGGCAGACAGGTGTCCCCCGGGGGGGGGTATGGGGCTGTGCTTGGAAGTGTAATTGTAAAACGAGGCACTCAAGGATGGGGGCTAACGAGTGATACCCCATGAGTAAAGACTTCCGGTAATGACTAAGACGACGACGTCATTAGGCATAAAGGCTAAAGGCACGCGACTAATCACATTTGAAGAATGCATTATCAAAACCATAAACCATTTATTGAAGTTTTTCTAGCATGTACCTCGCACTCAAACCGCATCCCAGCACCAGCTGCTGCAAATAGAGCAGCCTCTTCGGGTGCGGTCTGCGTGCAAGTCCTGAAAGCCGGATTCAATCGGCCAGGGGTGTTTACTATGCGCCATTCGTTTACCTCGCCAACCGTGATGGTAACCCGGGAGGGCTGCAGCTGGAGAGGAGATAAAGAGGCGGGATACGGAGTGGGTGGGCTTTGGGGATTCTTTCTGGTCGCAATGTTATGGGTGAAATTAAATTTGGTTTTTGGAAGGCCAGTAGGGGGGATGGAATCTTCTTTATTTCCTTGTCTAGAGTTTTCTCCTTTCTTTCTCTTTTTACCCCGAGCTCCATATTTTGAGCGCGGGCATGGAATGGGGTGCATAGACCGGTGCATTTCTTGTCGCTTGCGCATCAATGGCTCTGGAGCAATCTATCTTCACCTTAAAAAGCACACAATCAAGGACACAACCGTTAAAAAAAAACTAAAAAAAAAAAAAATTAAAGGGTTACAACTCGGAGAGATGGGAATGCGCTTGATGGATTTTTTTTTTTAAAGGAATTATTCCTTGTTCTTTCCCTTGTCATCCTCCTTTCCCTTTCCTCCCTTCCTCTCTAGGATGGCGTCGCGGTCCTTGTCGATCTTGAGCTTGGTGATCTTCACCTTGGAGGGGTGGATGCCGACTGGTACGGACTGACCGTTTACTTTCTCGCGGTTGAGGCGCTCAATGTGGATGACGTATTTGAGACGGTAGACGGAGACGACCTTTCCCTCACTGCCTTTGTGGAATCCACGGGTGACCACGACCTCATCGTCCTTGCGGATGGGGATGGAGCGGACCTGTACGGGGGACGGTTAGAGTTCTCTGATCAAACTGTGGGGTTGAGGGAGCTACCCCGGGGGGAGGGGGGGGGGGGAAGGTACGTTGTGCTGGGCGCGGAGCTCTTTAGAGAGAGGGGCCGACATGATGACACGGCGCACCGAGGAGGGAGCGCTGAAGTGTGCCTTTCTCGACTTTCTGCGAGAGGACGCGAGGGCTATTTGATTACGTGGTCTTGTCAGTCAGAGGTTCAATATTTTTCATCAACAATTCGATCCCAATATTCCCCTCCCTCTCCCCCTTCTTCTCCTTCTCCTCCTGACACCAGATATCCTCTATCCCACCCCCATCTCTTTTTCTCTTTTCCATGTCCAAACTGCCGTCCTAGCAAACGAAAAAGAGCCCCTTGCTTGCAATTCCCGGGGAAGGAAGTGAAATACGAACCGGAGTTTTGCTTTGCCATTTCTGTCGATTTTTGGTCGTTTGGGGTTGAGGGGGGTTGGATGGTCGTGGAAATGTTGCCGTCGTCAATTTTCGGCTGGGGGGGAAGGGGGCGGAGGTGTTTTTCGCTAGGCCTGGCTCGTAGTGTGGGTTGGTGAAGTGGTGTGGGATGACCAGGATGGGAAGGGACAGTCATGGGGTTAGACCCTAATTGAAGACAGGGTAACTAAACTTGGCCAACCTCACCTCAATGACCGGATGGAGGGATTTGAGGTAGCACGGACTGGGGAGTTTTTCGGCAAGGTTTGATTTCGCGGTGTGGCCTTGATATTTGTGGGCACGCGATAAAAATTGAGCATGTTTTTGCTTGGAATTGCGGTTGGAACTATTATTATGATAGTCTACGAATATGCCGCGGCATTCTATCTGGGGGCAAGGGGCGGGGGGAAGAATCACCGTCGGCTCTAAAGACATCAGTGGGAGCGGAGGGTACTGGTGTGTAGATATTCTTTCCAACACAGGCGAGGACTGAGTTGTGACAACCGTTATGAAACCGCAACTATTTGTGCATATAACCCTAACCCACAAAGTAAGGCAGGGTAACAGAACAACTGATTATCTTTGAGATCCTCAACACTCGATCAGATAGATACATGGTACAACATATCTCGGGTAGACTAAGGGCCAGGGTTGACTCATTTGTGATGGATCTCACCCACACCCAAAAGTTAAGCTACAACATGGGCCACACACACACCCCAGGCAGCCTCTGTTATGTGATTCGTGTGAGAGTGTGTGCGTGTGTATTATTTGTTGAATGGGTTGTGCGGATGTGTGTTTGTGTGTATGCACTGTCAACTGAGGCTCTTCCCAGACAAACGAGTGTGCACTCACTCCACTGTCTAAGCACATCATCATAATACCTTAATCTGACTTCTCTCGTGAGACCGTGTTTCTTTTTTTCCCACAATCAACTTACCAGCCTGCTCACCCAATCATCCACATCCTCTCTCTCCCTCTCCCTCTCCCTCTCCCTCTCTCTCTCCCCCTCTCCCCCTCCCTCTCGTTCTCGCCCCTTCTCTCTCTCACCATCTCTTGGCTACATATCAATCAAGAAAAGCTCCCCATCCCACCAACACCACCACCCAGGTTTGCCCCCCTTCAAGATTGTCCCTACAATTGCCATACGCGTATAACTAACGCGTCTATTTCTTACCATCCAGGTGGTCCTTCCTCGCTGTTTCGAATGGCTTCCAATAACACCGGTTACACGTACCAGCACCAGCAGCACCAGCGTCCTCAACAGCAGCAGCAGCAGCATCACCACCACCAACAGCAGCAGCAACAACAACAACACACCTCGCTTCACGGCCACCCCCAAAATCTCCAGAGCTTCTCGCAGCAGTCCAGCTATGGTGTAAGCCGCGGAGGAGGTGGTGGTGGAGGGGACGGTAGCGGTGCAAGTTCAAGGGCCGAATATGCGACGACGACAACAGCAACAGAGAGATGGCCCGACTATGGGCAGCAGCAGCAACAACAGCAGCACCACGGACAGTACTCGCCGGGGCTGCAGCACGCCCAGGGCATGGCGTCGCTGGGAGGGTCCGTATCGCGGCCGAGTTCGCGTACAGCCAACGTAGCACCTGCGTCCATTGCATCGCGAACGTCCACTGCGAGCCCTGCACCGGGCCGCTCGGTGGGTACCTTTAATCCCGTCGGAGGCGGAGGCGGGGGAGGACCAGGAGGCTACGATCAATACACTGGCGCCCACGCGCAGTACCAGTCTCAGTCGTCCACCACCACCGCGACCCACGGGAGCTCCCGCACCGTGACTGCGGGCGCTAGTTTTGGTGGCTACGGCAACGGCAACGGCAATAGTAACAACAGCAGCTACGGGGCCCACAACCACCACAACAACCACTACACGCAGTCACAATCGCCCACAACCATCGCCGAGATGCAGCGTGTCCCCGCTGCCGTCGCCGCCGTCGCCGCACAGGACTATATCACCTATTCTACGGCTGCCGCTACAACAACAACAATTATACCCCCCCGAACCCCCCCTATTACTACTACCACTACTACAACGGGTTCCCAGAATTACACGCCGTTGTATCAGACGGCCGACTCGATCCGCGCGCAGCAGGCAACGTCCCTGTACACACCCACGCCCGTGTACCAGAACGCCGCTGTCGCCACCCCTGCCGTCCCAGCAGCCTATGAAGGCGCTTACACATCCGTGGACCCGCAACCGCAACCCCAACAGCAGCACCGTTCGCGTCAGCCACAACCCCAGCCACAGCCACAGGCCACCGCGTCCGCCCAGCAGCAGCAACAGCAGCAGCATCCCTCGCAATTCCAGTCCGTGAATAAGCAACAGTCCCGGGCACCCCAATTCCAGGCGGTGAAGGGACAACAGTACCAGACTACCCCCGTGACAATGTCGCAGTATAGCAATGCCTTCGCGCAGCCGCAGCCGCAGCCGCAGCAACAACAACTGCAGCAGCAACCGGTGATACAGCGCACGCCGACCCCGTCCTCGGTTGCAGCGCCGTACCACCAGCAGACGCCCGTGCTGTCGCCACAGGTCCAGCACACGCACGTGACACCGTCGCAATTGCACTCGCCTCAGCTCCAATCCCCACAGCTCCAAACCCAATCCCCACGACAAGCCCAAGCCCAGGTCCAGGCTCCCCCGCAGCAACAACAACAACAGCAATACCACCACCAACCCCACCTCTCCGACCCCACCACCAACCCCCCCATCAACACCCAACCAAAACCCACCCCTAAGTCGCGCGCTAAAAAGCCACCACCCACAACCACCACCACCACCCCCCGTGGCCCCACAATGCCCGCGCTCTACAAACAGGCGCTGCAATTAAGCGCCGCCGACCCGGACCGGGAGCGCCAACAGCGCGAGCTCATCGCCGCCCAGGCACGGCGCATTGAGGCGGACGTTCACGCACGGCAGCAACAAGCGCAGGCAAGGGCGCAGGCGGAGCAGAGGGCATATGCAGAGGCGCAGAGGAGGGCTCAGGCGGAGGCGCAACAGAGGGCCCAGCAGGAAGCGCAGGCGAGGGCACAGGAGGAGGAGGCGGCGGCTAGGTTGAAGGCGGGGCAGGAGGAAGCGGCAAGGGCGCAAGAGGCGATGGAGTATTCGAGGCGGCTGGAGGAGGAAAGGGAGGCGAGCCGAGTTCAGGCGGAGATGCAACAACAACAGCAACAACAGCAGCAGCAACAACAGCGCCCAGCAGTAGCAACGCAAGAAGCGCGTCCGCCACCGCCGCCGCTGAATAAGGACTTGATGGAGGCGCAGATGAAGATTATGGTGGAGCGTATGAGGTACTACCAGTCCACGGACCCCGTCACGTTTCAGCAGGTCTGGGAAAATGTGCGCAAGAGTGGCGGCGTTGGGGGAAACAACAGCGCCGGCGCGATCACGAATGGAGGCGGCGGGGGAGGAGGAGGAGGAGGAGGTGGAGGAGGTAGTGGTGGAGGAGGAGGGACGATTATGGCGAGAGGGGAGAGTGATAGTAGTAACAGTAGTGGTATTGTTAGTGGTGCGGAGGAGCGGAAGAAAAGTGATAACATAGATATGTACAAGACTCCACAGCAGGCACAAGTCGCCGCTCCTACTCCGCCTATGTCCATGCCCGCGCCCACCACCAATGCCACTATCCCGGCCCCGGCCCCGGTCCCAGTCCCAGTCCCAGTCTCAGCGGCAGCCCCACCCCCCCAACCCACCCCCGTAGCAGCAGCATTGCCGCCACCACCCGCGCAGCACCCCCGCACCCCCGGCGCCGTAGAACTCAAAACCGTAAAAGCGATCAGTAGATTCCTGATAGCGCAGTCCGGCCACTGCCCCGCCGAGTCCACGATCCTGGACCTGCTCGTCAACACCTCCAGCTTCGTGGTGCTGTGCGACCGTATAGAGGCCATGGGGTACCGCATCCACCGCGGAAACTTTTCGAGATATCTCCTGGCCGAGGTCGAGAAGGATGATGATGATGATGTTGTGGTGGAGGTTGCGGATGGCGCGAGGGTGCTGGGAGAGGTTGAGGATGATCAGGCGCAGATTATGAGGGAGGCGGAGGAGGCGAGGAATGCGGAGGTGCAGGAGGTACAGGAGGTACAGGAGGTTCAGGAGGTGCAGGAGGTGCAGGAGGTGCAGGAGGTGCAGGAGGTGCAGGAGGTGCAGGAGGTGCAGGAGGTGCAGGAGGAGGAAGTGCAGGAGGTGAAGAGGGGGAGGGGGAGGCCGAAGAGGGGGGAGCCGAAGACGCCGGTGTCGGGCAGAGGTAGGGGCGGTAGAGGCGGTAGGCGCGGTAGAGGCGGTAGAGGCGGAAGTGGAAATGGAAGTGGAAATGATAATATGGCGGCGACGGTTGTTGGTTCTGGGTCTCTGCCGACGCCAAAGAGTGCGGTCTCTTTTCCCTCACATACACATTCACATCCGTTCCCGAATACTTCAAGCACAAATACGGATACCATCATGGCCCCCATGGCCCCGATGTTGCCCTTCCTACCACAGCATTCCTCGCCCCCCCCCGAACCCGACGTCCCCCGACGCCGTCCCACACCCCTGAGCGTCAAGACCGCCCGTACAGCAGCAGAAACAGCAGCAGCACCGGCACCGGCACCCCGTCAGTTTGTGGCTCCATCGCAGGTGTATAGACCCCCAACGCCGCCGAGAATGGTTATTGATCTGGACGGCGACGACGATGAAAAAGAGGTAAATGTGGATGTGGATGTGGATGTGGAGATGAGGGATGCGGCGGCGGCGGCGGCGGCGGCGGAGATGGAAAAGAGCCTCATTGTGAAGTTGAAGGTGCCGAAATCGCCTCCTGCGGCGCATGTACCCGTGCCGATCCCGGTTGGCGCTACGATTGACTTGACTTCTACCGCTACGACACCGGAGCCACCGCAACACAACAACGACAACAACGACAACGACATGCCCGCCTTTGCCGCCCTCCGTGAGCAAGACCTCGAATGGAGCTCTCCTGCCCCTATCCCGGCGCCCACCGAGCACCGCCCCGTCCTTATCCCCATCCCCATCCCGCTCCCCCCACCTTCCTCCGCCCAAAAGCAGACGTCACCTCGCCCACGCCCCACCACCACCAACGAACCGCTGGTACTACCGCTACGCCGCGAGAACGCCCTCGTGAAGGGCTCCTACGACCCTACCACCATCGCCCGCGACATCATGATCGTCACGGGCCGACACCCAAAGATCCGGGCGCTCAACGCACACCTGGATGGGCTGCGCCTGCTGGCTGGCAGCGAGGTCGACCTGAGTACGCTGAGGTGGGACCTGCTGGATCCGGACGGCTCAGAGGGACTAGATGAGGGTGCAGAGATGGCGGACGATGAGGGGGAGGGTGGTGTCGCGGCCATGAGAGCTGTGCCGGTACCGAGGACGCAGGTACTAGCGAAGATGCCGCAGGGACCCGTCGCTAGGAGGGGGAAGAAGAATCAAGGCGTGTTGGGAGCTGCGCTGAGTGCGTTTGTTGGTGCTGCCGCCGGCGGTAATGATGCAGGAGGTGGGCCGACTAATACTAATACAACTACTACTACTACCACCACCGCTGCCTCTACCGATGGTACACCAGAGACAACGAGGACTCAGGCACCTGCGGGCAGCAGCAGCAGCAGTAGAGCAGCACTCCCGGCAAGAGTCACTAGCACCCTCCGCACCGTCATGACCCCCGATCTCACCACTACCACCCCTACTCGCACCCCCCATAGATTCTCCGTCGTCATCCACTCCCCCCACGCAACCAACACCAGCACTACAACTACCCCGAATCCTCGAATCCCAAAACGCAAATCCGCCGATCCAGACTCCGACACCCCCCAACCGGCGGCCAAGAAACCCGCACGCATGGCGCGCCGCCCTAAGCCCCCCGTCGCAGCAACAGCAGCAGGGCAGGAAGACGAAGACGACGCGCCGCCGCCATCGGGGTTCAAGGTTTTCCGCTGCCGCTGGATGCACTGCGATGCGCGGCTGCACAACTACGAGACGCTGCAGAGGCACGTGCTGCGCGGACACTGCCGGCTCGCGGCGTTTGGCGGATATCCGTGTCTGTGGGAGGGGTGCAAGAAGCCTGCCAGTGCCGGTGCGGGCGAAGGGTGGAGGTGCGATTTTAGCACGCAGGAGGCGTGGACCGGGCATGTCCAGCAGAGGCATCTGGACGGTGTGAGGGAGGAGTTGGGGGTTGGGCCGGCGGTGGGGCTGTATGGTGAGTGTGATGGATAGTTGATCTGTCTTCCCCTTCCCCTTCCCCCCTTCCCCCTTCCTTCTTCCTTCTTCCACTTCCGTTCCGCTTTCGATCATTTCTACGTCACTCCGAGCCGAGTGAGAGCCTGTGATTCCGACACTAACATCGCACTCAGACCGCGACGCGGCAGTACACAGCGACATCGACTACCTCTCCGACCACCACGGCCGCCAGGTCACACCCATCGCCCGCCCCGCGCCCGACGGATACGTGTTCCTGCCGCCGCCGACTGCCGCCGCCGCCGCAGGGGGCGGCAACCGCGAGCTGGTTCGGGCGCGCAGACTGGGCGCGGGAATGGAAGGTGAGGAGATGGAGGGCCTGCTTGGCGCGGAGGTGGAGCTGGGGGCTATAGTCAGGAGGGTTGTGGGTCTGGGTGGTGAGGCGGTAGGGCACGAGGCCCCGGCGGCGGTGGCGGAGGAGGAGGCGGAGGTCGTCATGAGGTTTACGGTGCATGAGTAGTGGGTTTTTTTCCTCTTTTGCTTTGCTTTCCCCGTTTTCTCTCTTGTGTGTTTTAGGTAGAAATAAATTTGTATCGTGTGTTTGTGGGGTTTTTTTTTCTTTTTTTTTCAACGGTCTCTGGCGCTGGTTGTGGCTGTTGGGGGTGTGAGTGAATGAGAAGTGTATTGTGTAATGACCATCTCGGCACATGTCATGTCTATCTGTCTGTCATAGTGCGCGATATCTACTCTACTTATCTACATGATCTATCTATATCTACTTCCTCCGGCAGCGAGCGGTGGTAATATGTAGTTACGTTACATTACGAGTCTTTTCCTTCGCTATGAGTGATTGTGTTGGTATCTGGGTTAGGGTTAGGGTTAGGGTTATCCTATCACTATGAGTGCACTGGTTCTGCAGCGCGGGGGAAGGGGAGGGGGAGAGTGGGGAGTGGTATTTGCGGTGCTGTGTCTGGGCACTTGGCAACGGGGTTAGCGCAATTTAGTGGGACAAAAGTAGTAATAAATATATGTATCTAGCCCAACACGAACCGATCGAGAGCTTGTAAAATTGTAAATATCCACCACCCCCCTCCACCTGAGCGCCTGCTGGTAACTACAGTTTTCTTAAAGGGGGGTTACTTTAAGATCACCCCCACTCGGCCAGTGATCAAGGAATCATGCTCACATATCAAACCCTCCCCCCCCCCCTTCTTAGTAGGAGTTCAGGTTTTACTGGGGGTCTATCACCTGGTAAGAGAGGTGTCAGCAACGCCGCATAAGAACTTGGTGGTGGTGTGGTGGGGGGTTAGTATCTTGAGTAGATTGGTCCGCACGGCTGTCTTGGCAAGTCGACCGAGTGATCGCCTATGAACATGGTGACCAGTGGAGGGGTAATGATCGAATTACCGGTTTTGGGGATCGAGCCGCTTGGGTGTGTGTGTGTGTGTGTGTGTGGGTGACGGGTCACAATATTGCCATTAATCATGGGGCTGCGTATTGGCTGGAGGTGTGCATTAGGATCAGGACTGAGGTGGCGGCGGGATCTGGCTGGGCGGGTGTGTGCATATGGGGTGCATGATGTACTTCGGGTGTAGGGGTAAGTGAGAAGACACCCTTCACGCAAACTTGGCAGCTTGGTGTCTTCTCTTACCCCTATACCCGAAGTACAGGGCCCTGGCATTAAGTGAGTGAACTGCGGTACCAAAAGGTGGGGGTGGGGTAACCAAGGTAATTCCGTCAATACGCTAGTAATGGGGTAAGAATACGGTATTGGTACAGTAATGTTCTAGTACCGGTTTAATTCGGTATCCGTCGCTAAATTCCGTAGTGATTTCACCCCGCCGCTCCATACTGTGCATGGGGTGTTGGCAGATGAGGATCCAATTACTCACTTAATGCCAGAGTATTTTATTCCTAAATAGAGTATGTGGATGTGGACGTGGATGTATTACGGTTGCCAAGGCTTGGGATGCAGAGTGGGATTAATGTCAATGATAACGGCCCAGACCCAATACAACAAATGAAATTAAATTATCGGTGCATCTCTGGTAAATATATATAGGAAAATTCAGGCAACAGCTCTTAGAGACGATGAAATAGCCTAGAGATGCATGTACATGTAGTATGTCCCTTTGTCTTAAAAAAGAAATAATGGCCTTCTGGCCTTGGAAATGTCGATATCACAGCGGGTCGTTCTTACTAATCTATCTGGTGAAACGACTGAATATGAATATCGCGGCGATATACCTCTGGCTATTTCTAGTCCTTGCTGCTTATGATCTATTGGTGTTTATAGTGCCCGCTAAGATGCCATTACGGGTGGTGAACTGCCAATATAGCTGTGGCGGTATGGGATCATGTTGGTGCGATGTTCGGCCTCGCGTAGGAGTCGGATCACAGGCCAATGAGGAGAGGAATAAGATTGATTTTCTACTAGTTGTAGCGCGGTTCGCCCGGATACTGATCTTGCTGACACATCGATACCCTGCTCGGGTAGTAGTTGGGCTACCCTGCTCGGGTTGTAGTTGGGCTACCTTTTCACGGCCACGCCCCGCCGCTAGATGTAGGGCTGTTTCCCCGTAAGAATCTTTTGCTGATATATCGGTACCGCCTTGAACAGTAGCTGGGCTACATTCTCATGACCACCTCCGCCGCCATACGCAGGGCCGTTTTCCAAGAAAAGTCTGGTATATCGGTACCGCCCTTGAGCAGTAGCTGGACTACCCCCCTATTACCACGCTCCGCCGCCATATGTAAGGCCGTTTTCCCGTAAGAGTCTTTTGTTGATATATCGATACCGCCCTTGAGTAGTAGCTGGACTACCCCCTCATAACCACGCCCCGCAGCCAGATGTAAGGCCGTTTCCCCGAAAGGGTCTTTTTCTGATATATCGATACCGCCCTTGAGTAGTAGCTGGACTACCTTCTCATGGCCACGCTCCACCGCTAGATGTAGGGCCGTTACCCCGTAAGAATCTTTTGCTGATATATCGATACCGCCCTTGAGCAGCAGCTGGACTACCCCCTCATGGCCATGCCTCGTGGCCAGATGTAGAGCCGTTTTCCCGTGAAGATCTTTTGCTGATGTGTTTATACCGCTCTTGAGCAGTAGCTGGACCACCTTCTCGTGGCCACGCTCCACCGCTAGATGTAGGGCCGTTTTCCCGTAAAAATCCTTTGCTGATGTGTTTATACCGCTCTTGAGCAGTAGCTGGACTGCATTCTCATGGTCACGCTCTACCACTATATGTAGAGCCGTTCTCCCGCAAGAATCTTTTGCTGATATATCGATGCCGTTTTCGAGTAGCAGCTGGACTATCTTTTGATGGCCACGCTCTACCGCCAGATGTAGGGCCGTCTTCCCATCAATTTGTCTTTTTACTGATAGATCCATGCCGCTCTCAAGCAGTAGCCGGATTATATTTTCAAGACCAAGCTCTGTCGCCAGAAGTAAAGCAACCATCTTCTCACCTCCCCTGAGTAGTGCTTGATATAGCGACAATTCCCCCCCGCTGTTCCATGATATATCCATCATGGAACTCTTAGGGTGTTGGGGGAATGAAGGCCTAGTGGTACTAAAAGAAGATCTTGGTTTAGAAGGCGACGTTTTCTTCATAATACTAACATGGATCGATTTATCCGTAACTCACCCGTTTCCCTCTAGCTCTAAAATGGAATCA
Organism: Morchella sp. 2018-W45; assembly: GCA_024713785.1. NCBI lineage: Eukaryota > Fungi > Ascomycota > Pezizomycetes > Pezizales > Morchellaceae > Morchella > Morchella sp. 2018-W45. The sequence continues at coordinate 1,752,378 of JAMGYZ010000005.1, forward strand.
AGATAAATACTATCGCCTCCCTTTGAGCTGATCTGGATCTCAACTGGTTCTTGCGGTTCGGCTGGTTGTATGGGGGAAGAACGACCGAAAGCCCTCTGACTTTGTACTTGCTGGTTAGGGGGGGTTGCTTCAGTTGGGTCGTTGTGTTGCGTCTCGTTATCGAGTACCTTTTCAAACTCCAAGCCGTCCTAAGATGGCCGAGTGCTGATGTCCTGGCCTAAACCAGCTGTGTGCATCCCATTATTAGTGATAAGAGAGATATTATCCATGATACATTCCCCACCCGGAATCCCTTCATTATCGGTGACCTGTGTGTCGTGTGGTGGGTGGTCGGTTATGGCATACTCGACTTCCGGAGGTTCATCCGCTGGGGCAGGTGGAGAGTGAGAAATACAAGGAGGTGTAGAGTAGGAAACACAAGGAGGTGTATCTATAAAACGTATGCATATTAGGTGTCTATCTACATACATATCCTAATATTGCAGGGAAACCTACCAGCTTGTACCATTTTCCATTGACGTGGGTCTAAGCCTAAGTCCTCATGGACTAGCCCTTTGTGTCTTTTGCGTAAAAGGGCAATCCTATTTTCGTTTAATTCATTGCCTTTATATGTAAATTTAGTGTCTTTTCCCTCCACATATTTTCGTTTGTTCCCTTTCCGCAGAATTCCCAAAGCGGTTTCCTTATCGATATTCTTCTCCAGACCCCAGACCTTGATCTTTTTCTTGTATTGCGCTTCACTATATATGATACCGCTCCGATGTCAGACAATTAGCTATCAGTTGCATTCTTATATGCTAAAGATGGGGTCGGTAATCATCCAACTTACGTCGCATAAAAGTTGTGATTTTGACCCATAAGTTGCATCACTTGTGCGAGGGTTTTATCTTGGGAGTACAGTTCTTCAAAGGCAGTGCGTTTTTCCTCCCATTCATGTGGCTTATATACCCGAGGCGCTGAACGAGTGGCTGTAGCAGACATTTGGTGTCCGAATTGGTTCACTATAACCTAGTACCGGCGTTGATACAAACGTATGCAAAGAGTAGGGGAATATAGTGGAGGGTTTAGGGTCGGGATAGGGGGAAGAGAAGAATTTGTGCAAAGTGACTTATTATATAGGATTTGTTTGAGGCTGATTTGAGACAGGGATCTTAGATTCATTGGCTGGGGCGGAAGTTTCGTGCAGTAGGTAAGCATCCACCAAGACAGTTCTTGTGGTACGGACGGAGGTTTCATGAATAAATAGGTTGCAGAGGGTTGTTCCTTCCTAATAGAAATTTTTGCGGTGGTCCTGGCCCTGATAGGACGTTAAACACCTGCTCCAAAGCACTGGAGTAGAACGAGTTATAATAATTCACAGCGTTAGGAAGGATACCACCCGCTCTAATAAAAATAGAGGTGAACTAGGACTATACAACTCAGAACAGCTCTGCTCAACTTTGGGGTATAGGGTAGGTGGCCTGTCACGCGGCTGCGACTTGTTACAACCCTACTTAATCGCGCACCATCCTCTCGATTGATAAGGCCCTTAATTTCGGCCATTCTGAGTTAATGGGGCCTTTCACCATGGGGTGGTGTAAGAATATTCCTCGCTCCCTTTTGTTCTTCAAAGTCGCTCCCAGGTGTTCAATCGTGGGGGGGCACTTAGACGGTGGTCATCAACGTCCATATGGTTAAACGGTGTGGGATTAAAGGCTAAGCGAGGTCTTGGCATGACTAGTAAGCACGACGCTTAGCGCTTAGTGCCACGATTACGTGTGCTTAGCTAGCTTCTTCTTATTGGCTCATTTTCTTTTGTTCATCACCATCATCAATATCAATCAGGTTCACAGTTCATCAGTTCGGATCGTTCAGTTCGAGCACAGTGAACAAGTGAATCATCAGGACCCCCATCTCTAGTTTACATCAAATCAAACCCCTGATCACACTTGACCAGCCGCAACGGGGGGTATGGCTAATGTCACCCAAATTCAGTAATGGATTAAACGAAATTCCTAGGAATTGGTTTTCGGATTTATGAGGAGTTAATCGTACCCCCAAGATAACTATACCCCTAGGAGTGCGTTTACATGTAGCTCCAATAGGACACGCATGTGCAGTTAATATAAGTACAAGGTGGGTCAATTGTAACCTCCAGATCAGCCAGAAGGTTCTCTCGGCGGTTCTACCCAGTCAGAGGCAGTTCTGACCACTTACCCTTACACTCGAGTACTTATGATAGCCCTTCGACCTAACTTAATGCTTGCCTAAGCTCAGTTAGACCAATTGTGACGTCAATTGTAAGTTCTGGTTGTCCATTCAGTTAGGACCGCACCTAAATAACTAAGTATTAACTCATTCCAACCCCTGATTTGTGTCTGGCTGACTGCAATGGGTTGGGTAGAATCGAATCTTAATAATATAATTAAATTATATATATAAGTCTATTAAATAGGAAATAGCAGGCTCGACCACCACGTGCGCCCTACAAGTCCAATAGTCATAAGTGCTGAATACATGATTACATCCTATGAGCGGTCTTCGGTTCATGATCATCTTTCGACGGAGTTAGTATAGCTTGTGGTTTAAATTTAGCGGGATATATAAGGCCAATTTGACTTTAGGTACATGCGGATGCCGGTACTTTACTGAACTCATTCATATTTCCTAGGCCTATATACAGGTATACAATATTGAGTATGAGTTTGCAAGCCACATTAAGTACATATCCAAGTATATATATACTTACATATATAAACACCCACACCTAAATTTGTACATACCCCTTTTCAAACGGCGCGGGTGGTACATGTAGTTTGCCATCTATCAACCCCGAACTTGAAACCCACACGACAGAATAAATGTACATAGGCGACCTTGTGCAAAACTTCATGTATGTACACTATTTCGGTACCGACATAAAACGTCGACAACCTCTCAAGACAAATTGCTTTACCAAATTCCAGAGAAAACTTACATGTTGGGTCATGGTGTGATACCGCAATATATAGATGTTTACTTTAAATTTCCCCCAGATCTCTGCCCTGCTTCCGAATAGCAAATTGCCGCAAGGATGTAAAGCCCTGAAAGATACCCATGCCCTTCTAATAACGAGATATCGACACTTTTCTGAAGTAATAAATTTACTATCCGCCCTCTATTCCGATATGCTGCAAGTTTTAATGCCGTGTGCCCGTTTTTATCTTTCAATGTTAAAACATCGAAGTTTGCGATTCTCTCGAGTAGTGTGCCTACTGCTCCCTCATGACCGCCACATACCGCGCAATGGAGTGCCGTACGTTCCTCATCGTCCAAGATAGAAATATTGGCTCCATGCTCGAGTAACAAACCGATTAATTCTATATTCCCATGATACGCCACTACGTGTAATGCTGTTTTGCGGTGTTTGTCAACGCATGACAAAAGACCTGTATTCTGGCCTCTTTCGAGAAGTAGATTCGCTACCGCAGGATGCCCACCCTGTGCTGCCCAATGTAATGCCGTACGTCTATACTTGGAATCCTGTGATAATACATATACATCCTTCTCAAGTAGAAAAGCGACGACCTCGTGATGACCCTTATATGCTGCCAGATGCAATGACCGGTGTTCGTTTCCCCTGCCAGGTTCCCAAAAACCTAAACTCGGAAACCTCTCAAGTAGGAGCTTGACCACTGCTAGGCGTCCACGATGCGCCGCCCAATGTAGTACTCCAAGCCTTTGGCGGTAGTTCAGCCCCAAAATATCGGCACCTTTCTCAAGTAGCAAGGCAACAATCGATTGGTGACCCCGGGCCGCAGCAAGATGGAGGGCAGTATTTCCATACTGATCGCATGAAGATAATAGATGCACGTTTTTCTCAAGCAACGCAGTAACAAAGGTCTTATAGCCCTTATATGCGGCCCAACGCAATACGATACTCCACTCTGGCCGGTTACCGCCTTGTTCTAATATAGAGAGTGTTCGACCTTCGTAGAAAGTCTGTCACCATCGCGTTGGCTGGGGGCATTTCGAATTCGAATAGGCCTCAATTGATCTATCGCTTGTATCTGAGAAACTCAACGATGAGCCCAGAGATATATAACGCTTGAATGTCACCGTTTAGGGTTCGACTGAATTCTACTGGGCGGTACTCGTAGATCTATTAGTTGGTCGCCACTCCCAAGACTGGTGCGCCTTATATTCAATCAACTGTCCCCTAGCTAGTTCCTACTGCCATTCATAGAGCATTGAGCCTCATCGAGGTATCAAACATAAAAACGACCTGTCACTATTTCACGTACGCGAACCCCTAACTAATGGGGCCAATCGATCAATAATGCCTTCGGGGGCACCCGGCCCATTGCGACATGGGCCGTGCACCTCCTTAATTGACTCGCTTTCCCGCGGAGTGTCGGGGACCCGTAATACTTTTCGCGGAGCATCGACGGTTGAGCTTGAAAACCGTGGTGTAGGGAAAGATAATCAGACATTGTCCTGTCTAAAGACTTGGCCTTGCCACGCGAATGTCTAACTTGCCATAAGTTACGTGTTAATAAGGTACATGTACTACGGGTGTAGGGGTAAGTCTGGCGACACTGGCCGTAGTTCTTACTGTCGCCAGACTTACCCCTACACGTCCGTAGTACTTGTTTGTGCACCCGGGCCTATATCTGGACTTAAACTAAAGACTGTTATGATCACGAAGTCGTTCCCAAAAACTGCAAGTATGCACCTACCGCAAAAATCTCTATTCGGTTGCCAAGAGCGTTGTTGGCTGTAAAAGGCTCTGATCTCTTCCTTTAAGGGGTGATATTTTTCAGCTCCTCTGCAAAATTGTCCTCTTGGCAACCGTCCGAATAAACATTACTTCCACCATCAGTAATCATTTTCAACGAGTATTGTGAAAGTCAGACACGAAGGAATAGCTACTTAAGTTCCCAAGCATAACACTTTTATGCCGCCGATCACGATCACCTGAGCCAACATAATATACGCCTCTCAAAAGGCCTAGGTTGAAGGTCTAGGGTGAAGGGCTGGTAAGTGCTAACTAATATTGCAGCTGTTTGTACAATATTAGGTCCAGGTAGAGCCTCGGGGTCGTAACATGCACATAGTGCGAATTCTCTAGCTATAGGCCTGTCGAAAATTAAAAGATAATTCAATAGGTATGGTGCGGCGCAGCTTAAAGGTGACAGAAATTGCAGTGCGAATATCTTTTCAACCAGACAAGATATCAAAAATCTATGAGACCGAATTGTAGGTATAGGTATGATAAAGATTTTCATCTCATAGACCTTCGATATCTTCTCTGGTTGAAAAGTTATTCGCGATGCCTTTTACCTATCCTTGTATTATACCTATTTATACCCTCTTCATTGCGGAATTGTGGCTAAGATGTGATTTCCAACCATAAGGTGGCTGGATTACCATGCTCTAATTGGTTCAAGGGTATTCGGAGCAGCCAAGATTGTTCCAGACATGTCACCTTTAAGACGCGCCGCACCATATCTCGAATCTAATAGAGTAGATGTGCTAACTTTGAAGTAATTTTCTATGTGTTTGGCTGAGTGTAATAAACTATATATGAAAGACAGTTTTGTAATTGATTCTTACATGCGCTTAGCATATTTTACATGTAGTACTAGGGCATAAGCTTTTGTAGATTACACCATTTATGGCCCAAGTACCTATTTGCGACCCAAACCAACTACTCAGCGTTGGGCAAAGGCCCCACCCCCTAAGGAAATATTGGAAACTAGCCCTAACATTGAGCTCGGGCGATTCTAGAGTGATTACTCAAGTGTTTCTTATGGAGCTCCCGTACTGCGGGTTAAAAGTTTTGTACATACATATGTATGTATCTGGTGGGGCGGAGCATTGTTTGGCGTCGAATAGAGTCAATGGGTCAGATCACTACATCAGTATACACATATGCATAACACTTTTACGTAAGCAAACTTTGGACACGACTCTGCCCTGGAAAATAAGCCAGGGTTCACATACTATGTAGTACTACGGTAAGTCTGGCGACACTGGGCCCGGCCCGTCGTTGCAACAGTTCTTACTGTTGCCAGACTTACCCTTACACCCGTAGTACAAGGCTGCAGCAATGCTATGTCAGGAACGATCCAACCCGGAAATGGTAGTGCGGAACCTGTTAAGGGCGGAAAGAACAGTTTTTGAATATGTCTGTGTGTTCCCCCTAGACGCCCATTACCCCGCTTTGTCGCAATAGTACCAACAGCGCGCGCCTGAAGTGTGCGCCCCAGAACTTGATCAGCCGCGCGCCAACCGCACTTGGACTCACATACATTTGAGCCCACGATCGAGCCAATACGCTATTCACACAATAAGTGAGGGCCCGTTTGGCAACGTGTAATTTAGGGACTTTACCATTCCCAGAGCCCTAACCCTGGGAGGGAAACATTATCAGAAAAAATTGCTATCAGGAGTTGAACTTATTGTATTTGGTGCTGGGTATAAATAACCACTTTTACTGGGAAAATCGTCGCCAAAAGTGTAGGTAAAGTTTTATATTAACGGGCTCTTTGGTAAATGCGTAAGATTGTAAATAGACTGATAGGTATACGGTAAAACCATCTGTTGGTACATTTACATCAGAAATTGCATCAGTTCGCCCACCAATTTTTGTAAAGGAAGAGGCATAAGATAAACATTTCTCGGCTTTAAAGCCTGTTGCCGGGCGGGCCCTTACGAGGATGTAAATAAAACCCTACTCCTCCGGACTAGCTACAAAATGGTAGTCAACTAAGGTGCCAGGGCCAGGTGCCAGGGCCAGGCTGACTACAAAACAGTAGCCCCACTAAGGTGCCCGCGCCAGGCTAACTATTTTTATGATAAGATTTTAAGCACTTAGTTACCCCTCCGGCCTGACTACGAAATGGTGGCTAAGGTGCCCGAGCCGGGCTGGTTATTTGTATGATAGGATTATAAGCTTAAGTCTGGGTACTTAGTTACTCCTCCGGGCTTTCATGGATGTATCAGGGTTGGAGAAATGGAAGGATTGGCAGAGCTGGGATTACTGTGCGCTCGGAGGTGTGGGTGAGTCAGATTAAGTTCTATGGGTTTCTGTTCTGTGAGTATGAGTCGTGAGTGGAATTCTGGAGTTATGAGTCGAACTTAGTGGTAGTCTTGAGGTATTTAATGAAACAGCAGGCTACTTCTGTATTTATTCTTCAATATACTTATAGTCTCTATTTTTCTAGTATTGCTCATTGTTTAACTCTCATCTTTCCTCTTTCAGGAATGTCATATTCATGCCTTGAGCAAGTCCATTCTGCTTGGCCTTGAGATTACGTTCGTCGTCATCCGCCGTCTTTCCCATGTCTCTCTCCGCCTCCACCTCGCGTAATGGAAGGTCGCGCAGGGGAAACTATCGGATCCTCAAACCTTTGAGGTTTGGCCGTCGAAGATAAACATCATTCTGTCACTCCTCACCTGGTTAGAAGGAGATCGATGGAAGGTGAAAGGGGCCTTAATGACTCATCTCAAACCAGACAAAATTAGCGCAGTCAAGTCATTCGGCCTTGTCATGCCGATCTTGTTAAGCGGGGTCAGGGAATTGGAATTCAACTGCTGCGCGCCTTACCACCACCACCACCGATAGTCACCGTCAGAACTCATGGCTTCGCTCGAAAAGTTTCCAGATCACGGTTTAATGGGGCCGGAAGGAACTCTGGGGTTCTTGAACCTCCTTCGTCTCTCGGGGTTATATGATAGGTTCACCGAGGAGGCCAAAGGTGTTCTATCAGCAGTTGGAAGGAAGCGCCTTGGGCCGTCATCACTATAGCTCTGAGGGCCATTCGCCTCTGTGTCGCCCCGTCGCATTTTTGGAAGCCTCGCCCGGGGCCGACCTCGAGGCAATGAGAGAGAACTTCAAAGCCTCCGCCAGGCGAGAGACTTTCTTCTATCTTCTGTGATTTTCGTCGTATTCGATTATAACGAGGAAGAAGAAGAGACTGGGCTATCCGGCGACTGAAGGATCGATGATTCTGAAGACACCACCACGGAAGGCTTTGGCGCCTATGTCGGAAGAACATGCAGATGGACAATAGGATCGGCTAGGAAGGATCTTGAAATCACTATGGGACAATTTTCTCCCCTGCCGCCCATCCTTGTGGGAGGCCTTGCATGGGACCTCTCAGCCCTCAAAATGCGTTCAACTGAGTCGCCCTCATGGGAGGAAGATATCGTTCTTCATGGCCGTCGACAAACCACCGTAGAAAAAAATGGAGGATGGAGAATGGCATTCTTGCCTCTTGTGCCATGCAATGTTTTTTATTGTCACGAGCAACCTTGCCCCCCTCGGTATGAGCTGCCTATTCTCCCGCTGCCCAAATTGAGGCCCCTATTTGACAACTTTCTTCTTATGGATGTTGTTCTTTCTTACGGTAGCTTCGGGTTTTCAGTAGTCGCGGTCGATGTCATGGCCCAGGGGACCTTCAAAGGATTTTTCTTTATCTGCGTTTTTTCTATTTCTGGGTTTTCGGTTTGAGTATGGCAGAGGAGAATTAAATGGAATCGCTTAGTTGTAAACATAGCATTCTTCGCAATAAGAACTCTATTACTCTCGTCTTTATGGTTGTGGCTGGAGGCCTCCGGGATTCGCGTTTATCGATGAGACGCTTTCGCCATGGATTACTATGTTTTCTTTAAAATCTCGTGCTTGAAGTTATTGATGGAAGGCCTATAGCCTCCGACAAATTACCTCCGTATCTTGGGAGTTCTCTAACTATCTATCATCGTGAAGAAATTAAAACTTTTTGTTCTCAAGTTAGGCCAATATCACTAGTCGCCGGTATTATTCTGTTTACAACATATTCTTCTTAAATTTAAAAACAATACTGGTAGCTTTCATTTCAGAGTTCTGCAAAAAGCTATGGCTCGAGTTATTTCGAGCCATCGGGGATTAAACCACACCTATATGATAGGCCCGTCACTTTAGTCGCGCCGCCGCCATAAAAACCTACAAGTCTGCAGCCTTACCCTCCGAAATTGAAAAATTTCTTCACAATACTGCGAGGATGATTGGAAACAAAGGATTAAAAGATACCACAACCGGGTTGGATATGTTAAATGAAGCCATGGTAAGATTCTACCACCCGCCGCCTCTATGACCATAAGATCACTAAAAGAAGGAAGAGAACCATTTGGCCCTCTCATGGTATGTCAGAGAGGCAACTTATTCTGAGGATTACGTTCGCGAAAACCTTTCCAAACCGTTCGAACAAGTTAAATGCTCCATTTGGGCTCTGTACTATTTGTTAAGAAAGCCGATGGATCTCTTAAACGTATTGTGGATTACGGGGATTAAATGGTGACGTGTGAAGAATCGTCATACTCTGTCAGGAAGCTTTGGACCATTTCTCAAAAGCCAAAGTGGTGCAAACTAGATTCTGACAATTATAATAAGATTGAATGGCTGAGGAGAGAGTGGAAAAGCGGCGTTTAGGGGCTATTCTGACTTTGAATACAACGTTATGCCATTCGGCGCTTCATAATGCTCTTCACTACCGTTATAAATGCGCCGAGAACATTTGGACCAATTCTGCTGCTGCATATCTCGATGACATCACGATATATAGCGATTCCCTCGAAGAAACGCGAACAGCGTGTGGAAATAATCTTCGGAGCGTTGCGGAAGAACGGGATTTTATTGAAGCGGAAAAATCGAATTCCATACCCAAAGTACAAGCCTATCTCGGGTTAATTATTGAACAAATGGTATTAGCGTGGGCCTCATAAAATCTCGCCAATACAAGAATGGGCGACCCTAAGGCGGTCGAGGATGTCTGGCCTTTCTACTTTCTTAATTTCTACCGCCGTTTCGTTTTGGATTTTCAAAACTTGCAGCCGTGACCAAATTAATGAAAAAGAATGTCCCTTTTCTATGAATGGGAGAAGCAGCAGCGTTCAATCTTTGAAAAGCCTTTACCGCCTATACAGATTCGTTTTGATCGAAAGCGTCGCGGTAGAAACCGATCATCGGACTACGTTGCGGGTGGTGTACTTTTCTCAATCTGACGAAACAAGGGCGTTCTTCTCTGCGCGTGATGGCGTTCTTGATAATTAGGTCTTGAGTGGAGACGGAGTTGGAAGAGTAAGCACCCTATTGAGGTTATTTCCGACCATAAGAATCTCGAGTACTTTATGTCCAGCAACTTAATAGGAGACAAATCTGATTGGGTAGAATATCTATCGGCTTCAACTTTATTATCAAATATCGTGAGGAAGCAAAGTGGGAAACCGGATCGTTAGCAGGAGATCAGGAGATCTCGCGAGGAAGGGATGAAAGACTATTACATCAAAGTCAGGCGATTTTGAAGAGAATTTGGATTCTAAGCTAAGTTTGTTGGCGGGTTCTTTGACAAAGCGAGCCGTGAAAAAACGCCTGAAAAAAGCTGTTTGATGAAGGATCGTAGGTGACCCATTTCATAAAGAATTTTGGACTCTGACAGGCGGATATCAAGCGTTGTAAAAATATCCTTGGCAGAATCTTGGCAGAAGTAGACGGTCGCGCTTCATCGCGAAAAAATCTACGTCGTATCTTGGTGAAATTGGAAATTCTGAAGCGATGTCATGTATTTCCTCAGCAGGACATCCGGCAGAAAAAAACCTTTGAGTTAATTAGTAGGGACTACTATTGGCGAATATCTTGGGACTATATTAATCATTCGGGAACTGCCTCTGCCGTGAGCAATGCAACAGCGTGGGAAAATAGAAGTACTCCGACCACTACCTATTCGGCGCAGCGCGGAAGGAGGTTTCGATGGATTTTGTTACAGGATTGCCAAGCGAAGGATCGATGCTATACTGAGTCGTCGTGGATCGGTTAACGAAAATCGCTATTGCAATACCGTCATTTCCGGAAGACTGGCGAACTATATTCTGGCGTATATGGAAACTACGTGGTCTACCTCATATTACTTCGTCGAGGCGCAATTCACCGCCAAATTCTGGAAATCGCTTTGTAGTCGGCTTAAGATCGGCGCGAATGTCGGCGTTCGAAGCGGATGGCCGGCGGAAAGATTGAGCGATGATGGAACAATATCTTCGAGGATCGTGTCTGTCGGCGGGATGATTGGGTCAGATGGTTACCAATGGCGAGTTTGCGGCAAATAGCAAATATCGCGTCAGCAAAACCTTTCTTTCTTTATATGGTATCGTCACGTTCTGATGAACAGGAGCGGAGAAGATTCACGAAGCCTTGGCGCCCGCGATTTGCAGCCAAAATGGAGGATTACATGACCATTCGAGCTCAGCTAAAGACAGCGGGCCAACAAAATCGGTGAGCAGCGCCTTCCAGTACGAGTCTGAGGTTGGAGAGCATGGTGTTGTCTCAGCAAAAATATTCGGACGGCGAAAATCGAGGAAGGCAGTTGGAAAAGATTGGGACCGTTCCCCATCCAGGAAGTTATCTCCCCCTATCGTGTCGTCTAAGCCTCGCCATGTTATGAAGATGCCTTGTGTTCGCGTTTAGATTCTTGATCTGTTCTTTGTCGGCCGTCTGGGCCAAAAACCTCCACCGCCAGCAGTTGTTGTAGAAACGAAGAGAATCTGAAGTGGAGGAGATATTAGATTCAAGGTATCGCGGGAGGCAGGGACTTGATCTTTGTCAAGTGGGCCGGATATCTGGCACACGTAGGAGCCGAATCTTGTAAGGAGACCGCATTGCCGTCGGCGCTTTCATATCTATTCAGTAAACCGGGGCGGCAGAGGTTAAAGCTAACATGATAATGGAAGGATTAGCGGTGGGATTCTTGTCTTATTTCGGAGGTGTGGGTGAGTCAGATTAAGTTCTATGGGTTTCTGTTCATAAGGTATGAGTCATGAGTGGAGTTCTGGGAGTTATGAGTCGGACTTAGTGGCAGAGTCTTGAGGTATTTAATGAAACAGCGGGCTCTTACGTATTTATTCTTAAATATCTTATAGTCTCTATTTTACGCTAGTATTGCTCATTTGTTTATAACCTACATCTTTCCTCTTTCGAATATCATTTATTCTTCTGCTCTTGAGCAGAAGTCCTGTTACCCGCACTTGAGGCAGGCTGACTACAAAATGGTAGTCGGCTTAAGGTCTTGGCCAGTGGTATTCTAATGGTAGTCAAGAGGTCTTGTGACTGACTCAAAATGGTAGTCAACTAAGGTGCCCGAGCCAGGTTGACTACAAAATGGTGGTCAACTAAGGTGCCCGAGCCAGGCTGACTACAAAATGGTAGTCAACTAAGGTGCCAGAGCCAGGCTGACTACAAAATGGTAGTCAACTAAGGTGCCAGAGCCAGGCTGACTACAAAATGGTAGTCAACTAAGGTGCCCGAGCCAGGCTGACTACAAAATGGTAGTCAACTTAAGGTCTTGGCCATTGACTACAAAATGGTATTATGGTCTTTCGTAGAAATTGTATTTGTATGATAAGATTTTAAGTCGAGGACAGTTACTCACAGCTAAAAAAAAAACTAAAATGGCCGGCAGGTTATTCTAAAATGGTAGTCAAGCTAAGGTCTTGCAGGTTGACTACAAAATGGTGGTCAATTAAGGTCTGTGGTGACTACAAAATGGTAGTCACTTAAGGTCTTGGTGACTACGTAATGGTAGTCAACTAAGGTCTTGACAAAGTGACTACAAAATGGTAGTCAAGCCCAGGATTCGTGCTGACTAAAATGGTAGTCAGCTTAAGGTCTTATAAGATTTTAAGTCGAGTCTTGGATTCTTTCTGAGGTATTACAAAATGGTAGCCCTAAGGTCTTGGCGGACTACAAAATGGTGGTCAACTAAGGTGCCAGAGCCAGGCTAACTCTTTGTATGATAAGATTTTAAGTCGGGGTACTTAGTTACTCCTCTAGGCTGACTTCAAAATGGTAGCCCCTAAGGTGACCAACCAGACTGACAACCAATCGACAACCCACTATGTGCCCGGGCGAGTATAACTATTTTTATTATAAGATATAATGACTGCTAAATGAGGCTAGTACTACAATCATAATAAACTACACGTATTATGGATAATACACTAGTTCTAAACATAGTATCTCTTAGAGGGAATAATATAGAATGTTTCGGATGGAGTCGGGAGAGTCTCGAACATGGGGCACTCGTATTTCGCGTATATCGTAGGTGTCTTGAGTAGATACTTGAGTAACATCTCGATTAGAGGAATAATATAGAATCTTGAGGGTGGAGTTAGGAGAGTCTCGAGCATGGGGCCTCGTATTAATCCCTGCGTTGTTTGTGTGTAGCACTCGTCTGCATAATGATTTCAGCACATTAATTAAATTCATTATAGAGCAGACCACACAGGTAGCAGGGGAATAATATAGAATGCAGAGGGTGGAGTCAGGAGAGTCTCGAACCAACAAGACGTACAACATAATGTATGGAGTATCAATCGATCTTATTCTGGCCATGGGTAAGTGGCGTTTGATGGCCAGGGCGTTAGGTGTATTATAGCGTTCGAAACAGCGGCCGATATTGCATCTGTACAAAAGGTCTTAAGTCACTATTTGTAATGGTATCAATATTGGTCGTTAACATCATCATCTGATCGAGTAATCTGCGTGATGATCTGGCTTCTTTCTTGAGTCTTTAAAAGCGGAGGGTGGCGTAATTGGCCTCTGGAATCTCAGCGTCTTAAGATGCTTCACTCTACTGTACAAAATGTCAAGTCCTCGAACTCGCAGAAACTTTCTTTACCTGGAACCCCAAATAAACGTCTTACGTCCTTGTTTCGTCTTATCTGGGGCGTCCGTCTTTCGAACTCTACGTTTAGATCACACTTATATCAATCCATTGTCAGGAAAGCCTTGCGGAAGAGCAGAAAGCGGCTTTAGTGATTTCGTAGCTTGATTCTTCGACTACGCCGTTAATTCTGTGACCTTACGCATTTGATACCGAGCGAACCTCAAGTTAACAGCGCATTGGACGTGGAGAGACCGGATAATACCTTGATCGCCAATTCTGAAAAACATCCCCAGCCCTCTCCCAAAAGCTTACATACCTCAAGTGAGCACCCCATCAGCGTCCGTCGTCACTCTTGAAACTAGTTCAAATGGTTCTGGAATTATCTTGTGATCTTCATCATCTCATCCCTGTGATCTTGATGGCTCCTCTTTCGCTGAACGATAACCCCAATGGTGACCATGATTACTCCGATTCTGACGAGAGTAATTTAACTGTCTTCTTGAACTCTTCTTACTCTTCTCACGTCGCGACAAAGGGCCTCTTTCTCGCTTTGGAGACCGTCATCAAAATGCTTGGCAAGAGTCAGGTTCTGGGTTGACCAAATGACTTGCTTGCTGTAGAAATTTCCCTTTCACTCCTCCATGCTCTTCTTCTTCACTAAGATTAGTAAATTTCCTCTACCAATTTCCATTCATTCGTTTTATTTGATCTTCGCTGCAATCTCTTAGAAGTGCTTTGTCTCATGCATTCGTTGAAGCCTCTTGTCTTTGCGTTTACTGCTTTCAGGCGCCTACTTCGATGTTTTATCCCTCATCTCTCCTTTTGTAGCCTTTTTAGGTGTTTTCTTTCTAAATACTCACATGTCGCCTTCTAAACAAAATACCGGGTGATTTATGTCTGAGCGAACCAATTACAGAGGCGTGCTGATACATAAAAACTCGAAAAAATTGGCTATCTCCTTGCGATTGACTGTAGAGGCGTAGATCGAATCTAACTTATAGTAATGTTGATCTCATATCATGGAATTTTTGAGTAATGGCGATTATTTATCTCGCTTCTTGATTCATATTTATCTCGTTTTTAAAGTCATTTCGTTCGGATGATTTATAAAAATGTCTCTAGTAGAAATACTCGTTCGATGTATGACTATTATCAACAACTTCCGTGGACCTTTATAAATCATAAAACTCTTTGCATTTGTCGCTTCTTATGACTCTTTAGCATCGATGGCTATAATAGTGATTTATAAATCTTTGTCTAAGCAATGGCTGATTAGGATACATCTGGATTTCGCTTGTCCAGGGTGGCTCTTGGGGTGGCATTATTGCTTTTTATATATATATAAGATCAATACATTGTTTGGGCACTTGGGTTTCGGAAGAGTGTTAAAGTAATCATGTAGTACAAGTAGCGTTTGGGATCAGCTGAGAGAATAAAATTTCTAAACCAATTGTGTTTCGGGATTAATACGGGAAGAGTCACACACTGAATCAAGTCAAAATTTCCCTATTCCTGTCAGATTATCGCTTTCGCTTCATTTCGTGCAAACTTTGCGGCCTCTGAAAATTACATAATTGATAGAACTATCACGCATACAAATGGATGGATATATCCACCGATCTTATAGGCCTGCCGGAGCACCTGTACTCGGGATTATCTCTAATAGCGTAAATAGCATAAGTGAAGGCATGCGTCGACGCCGAGCGCCGTAAATATCACGAGTGGAGCAACCCGGCTTGGAATAAGGAAATCGTGTAGCAAGCTACGTCCGTGTGATCTTGATTTATCATACAATCGATATATGATCCAGCGAGGTCTTTCCATCTCTGCGCTATTCTACGAGGCGTGGTTCGATCTATATTAGATTTAATAATTGCTGCTCTAGAAAAAAGCAAAAGTTATAATTACAGTTATCTCTCATTTCTACTATAGGGGCAGCGTTAAAGGGCAATTCAAGCGATCAGCGAGGTTCTCCGCTCTCTGTCTTATTTCGAGGTTCGAGATAAGGCTACTGTGTTGGGGGTGAGGCGTTCTCTGGAGGCGTATATAGGTTAATTGGAGTCATGAAGCGAAGCCTTAAGCCTTAACGTTAAGCGGTCGAGATCGCTCCATTCTTTATTGTAACAGAATGTGTTTATTTTTGACCTTCCGCTTCAGCTGCCGACACCAGTATCTTTCTGGTTCAGCATGCATTTATTTCGACACCAATTCCTGCATCGAGGAATCTATCGTCCATACCATTCCGGAACGATGTGGCCAACAATGGTCTTACGAATCTCTCAGCGGCAATATCTGCGTGATGGGGGTTGCGATAGCATATCACTTAATGTCGGCGTCCTCACCATCAATGGCGGAATATTAGTATTTTAATCCACCATTTACTTTTCTTGTGTCCAGCCCTAACTTCTTGAGATTGTCATTACTTCTTCTTAGTCAGCACGATCCTCCATACAGATCATGATTTTCACTTGGGTTCATCAGCAAATCGTCGTCACACTACTCATGGATATTACCCGACAAAAGCCGTAGCACGTGAAAAGAGGGACGAGGTCGCTGCCAGTTCCAGGAGCGCGAACTGAATATTCTGGCGGGATGTTAGTCAGTTCGTGGTGGTGGTACCTTGCAACCAATTTTGTATTTCAATGTTTAGTCACAATATCATCTTCTAAAAGAATGTAACATTCATTTATAAAAGGGGAAAAGACAGCGTGTACGTGTAGCGACATGAGTGTGGCTTCTAGTACATGGAGATCATAAATCAAATCAATGATGTAATGCTCATTTAGCTTATTTTTGCACCTTCCTACAACGATGTTTCTCCGTGAGCAACCATTTAGGAAACCACATCTCAGATCTTCGTATCTTCTCTGCCACCTCCGGCTTGTCCGTGTAGAAACTTTCCATTCTTTCCATGAGCTTTTTAGCTTCGTCGTCTGTGGGGTATCTGCATTCGTTTATCGATCTGAAATTCCCAGCCGCTCCAAACACTTTTCACAGCTAGTGACTTTTAGCTCAATTCCATCTGCTGAAGTCTGAAACCAACACTTCTGTATGCCTTGGCGGTTCGTCCCGACCGTCACCGGTCAAAGCGGGCTAAAGATATGTGTAGCCTTCATGTCACTACTTGCGGGACATGGGATAGGCTCCTCAAGTGTCAGTTGCGCTGTTTCTGCCACTTGTGGCTGTTGATCGGACTCGTTAGCTGTTACCGTGCCTTGGTCGTCGGGGATGACGGGTGAAGAATCGTTGGACATTGGTTTCTCCGCTATCGAGCGTAGGGATGTCTCGGACCGTAGTTGGGGGAAGCGACAAGAACCTGAAAATGCAAGCTGCAAAGTAGGCACTTAATTTTGTGTATTGTTTACTAGCCGAGAATTAGAGACAAGATTAAAGTCATATTCGAGTTCTTCTTACCTGCCCCAGTTATAGGTGCAGCCTCTGGCAGGGAGCAGGGCTCGGTGGGTGGAGTTAGTGGTCTGGAGAATGGAGTGAAGAACTAAGAGGGGGTAATGAATAATGCAGAGCATGGAACGACTCGAAGGGCTCTTTATACCACTGGCCTCCGTGAACTAACTGCGCCAAGCCGAACCCCGCAAAGGGCTGGGCGTTGAGGGTAGATAAGCGATGTGTTAATCTTATCGGATCCTTGGCGGAGAGGATTCTTGGTGGAGAACGAATGATATTCTATGATTGAGACAAACGAATCACGTGGGAAGTTCTTGGCGAAGAGCGAATGATAGTATATGATTTAGACACGACTGAAGAACGGAAATGAACGAAAACGAACCGACAAAAAAAAAAAAGATAAACAATAATGGAATAGTGCTCTTTCAAAGAATTCCAACAAATTTTCATAGATGTACTAGGGTTGGAGGACTGGAAGGATTGGCAGGGCTGGGATTATTGTGCGCTCGGAGGTGTGGGTGAGTCAGATTAAGTTCTATGGGTTTCTGTTACGCGAGGGTATGAGTCATGAGTGGAGTTACGCGGAGTTATGAGTCGGACTTGGCGGCAGTCTGAGGGTATATAATGGAAGCAGCAGAGCCTCTTACTGTACTTTTCTTTCTCTTCTTCTTTCGCTTCTAGCGTCTTACTGTATTTATTCTCGATATCTTATAGTCTCTCTTATACTTACTGTCACGGAAATATCATTTGTCGCCTTCTGGCCTGCGAGCAGTTCTGTTACGCCCCTTGAGATTCGTTGCGTAGTTATCCGCGCGTGCTCCACCAATGTCTCTCCATTTCACCTCCTCCACTTTCATGTAGTGGAAGAGTCCTGACGGAAACTATCGAGATCCTCAAACCTTTGAGAGTTTGCGCCGTCGAAGATAAACACTATCATTATATCATCTCCTCACCCTGGTTGGGAAGGAGATCGATGGAAAAAGAAAGGGCATAGCGAGAACTACATCTACAGACAAGAATTAGCAGCCGAGTCAAGCTCGGCGCCGCTTAACAACCCGATCTTGTTAGAAGCCAGGGTCAGAACCTTGGAATTCAACTAGCTGCATGCCACCACCACCATCACCACCCACCACGCGATAGTCACTCATAGAACTCATACATGGCCGCTCGAAAAGTTTCCAGATCACGAGTTTAATGGGGCCGGAAGAACTCTCAAAGTTCTTGAGCACTCGCTTCGTCTGCATTCGGGGTTAGCAGCGATAGGTTCACGAAACGAGGCCAAGGTGTCTATGCAGTCAACCGGTTGGAAGGAAGGCGCTGAACCAAGTCATCCCTATAGCTACGAGGGGGCCTTCTTTCTCTCTATAACCGCCGTCGCATTTTTGGAAACTCTTTCGGGGCCGACCCTCGAGCAGCGAGGAGAACTTCAAAGCCTCCAGAAGGCAAGGAGACTTTGCCACCTCCTTCTATTCTTACGCATCGTGGGCCAACTCGATTATAACGAGGAAGAAGCAGAAGCAGGGGCTATCCAGATGACCGAAGGATCGATGATTTATCGAGGATATTCAGGAAGGCTTTGATGCCTATGTCGAGAAGGCATGCAGATGGAATGATAGGATCGAGCTAGGAAGGATCTTGAAATCGCGAGAGCGATGGGACAATTCTTGCCTCCCTCTGCATACATCCTTGCAGGAGGTCTTGCGTGGGCCTCTAAGCCTCCAATCGTTCAATAGTCATGCGAGGAAGATATCGTTCTTCGTAGATCGACAAAACCGCGCGCCGAAAAAAAAAATGGAGGATGGAAAATGGCAGCTCTTTCTTCTTGCATGCGACCAATGTCTTGCATGTCACGACAATCATGCATGGCCTCCGGTATGAGGCGCTCTGACTCTTCACTTCTTGAGGTGAAATTTCTTCTTCTTCTTCTACGGATGTTGTTCTTTCTTACGGTGATTCGGGTTTTCAGTAGTCGCAGTCGATATCTTGGCCTCATGGGGCCTTGAGGATTTTTCTTTATCTGCGTTTTCTATTTACTGGGTTTTCGGTTTCGGTTATGGCGGAGGAGGAATTAAATGGAATCGACTTAGTTGTAGCTTGTAATATTCTTCCAATAAACTCTATTTCCTCTCATCTTTATGGTTAATTTGGGCGCCGGGATTAGCGTTTATCGATGAGACCTGGCGCCATCATGATTACTATGTTCTAAAATCTTACGTCTGTTGGAGGTTATTGATGGAAGGCCTATAGCCTCCGGACAAATTACCATATCTTAGGATTCACTAACTATCGTTATGAAGAAATTCCACTTTTTGTTATCAAGTTAGCCAATATCCCTAGTCCTTGGTATTCCTTGGTTACATCACGTCAGCGCCAACCCTTAAATTTAAAAATAATACGGTAGCTTTCGATTTCAGAGTTCTGCAAAAGAACTGCAAAGGTTCTTTCGAACCTATCGCGATTAAACCCCCAACCTATATGATAGGCGTCCCTTTTAATCGTCAAAAAACCTACAAGTCTGCAGCCCTACCCTCCATGAAATTGAAAAGGCTCTTCACAATCCCCCAAGGAATGATTGGAAACAAAGGATTAAAAAATACCGGTTGGATATGTTGTTATACCAAGACTTACCACTCTATGACCATAAGATCCCCTAAAGAAGGAAGGAACCACTATTTGGCCCTCTCTATGGTATGTCAGGACGGCAATTCTTATTCTGGGTATATTCACCTGTCCAAGAAAACCCATTCAGTAGTTAAATCTCCAGCGAGCTCTGTACTATTTGTTAAAAAAGTCGATGGATCTCTCCGCTTGTGTGTGGATTACCGGGGATTAAACGAGCTGACGGTGAAGAATCGATATCCACTACCTCTAATCCTAGGAACTTTGGACCGACTCTCAAAAGCCAAATGGTCTGTACTAGATTCTGACGAGGTATAACCAGATTCGAATGGCTGAAGGAGAGGAGTGGAAAAGCGGCGTTTAGGACTCGCCATACAACGTTATGCCATTTAGCCTTACCAATGCCTACTTTTCAGACTTTATTAACGACTGCTCCCAACATTTGACCAATTCTGCATATCTCGACGATATCCTGATATATAGCGATTCCCTTGAAGAACACGAACAGCATGTGGAAATAATACTGGAAACATTGCAGAAGAACGGAATTTTATTGAAGCCGGAAAAATGCGAATTCCATACCCAAAGTACAACCTACCTCGGGTTAATTATTGAACCAAATGGTATTCGCATGGACCCTCATAAAGTCTCTGCAATACAAGAATGGACGACCCCTAAAACAGTCAAAGATGTACAAGCCTTTCTAGGCTTTGCTAATTTCTATCGTCGTTTCATTTTTGGATTTTCAAAACTTGCCAAAATTGAAAAAAACGTTCTATGAATGCGAAGAAAGCGTTCCAATCTTTGAAAGAAGCCTTTACCACCGCCCTATTCTAATTCATTTTGATCGAAGCCAATTACGGTGAAACCGATCGTCGGACTACGTCGCGGTGGTGTCTTTCTCAATACGAACGAAGCTCCACCTGTGGCGTTCTCTAGGAAACATACACCTGCGGAATGCAATTACGAAATATATGATAAAGCTATTGGCAATAATCAGGTCTTGGTGGAGACCGGAGTTGGAAGGAGCTAAGCCCTATTGAGGTTATTTCCGATCATAAGAATCTCGAGTACTTTATGTCATAGCAACTTAATAGGAGACAGATGCGGTGGGCGAATACCTATCGCGTTTTAATTTCATTATCAAATATCGTGGAAGCAAAGTGGGAAACCGGATCGTTAGCAGGAGATCGGAGATCTCGCGAGGAAGACGAAAGACTATTACATCGAGTCAGGCGATTTTGAAGAGAGAATTTGGATCCTGTTTAAGTTTGTTGGCGGGTTCTTTGACAAATGAACCGCTGAAAAACGCCACCCTAAAAAACTGTTTGATGAAGGATATGTAGCTGACCCATTTCCATGAAGAATCTTGGGCCTCTGACGGCGACATCAAGCGTTGTAAGGAAATATCCTTGGCAGAATGCAGAAGTGGACGGTCGCCTCTATCGCGAAAAAATTTACGTCCTCGATTATGCACCATTGAAATTGGAAATTCTGAAGCAGTACTGCACGACGCTTCCCTCCATGAGACATCCCGTGAAAAAACCTTTGAGTTAATTAGTAGGGACTACTACTGGCGAATATCGCGAATATATTAACCAATATATTCGGAACTGCCATACCTGCCAACGGAGCAAGTCAACGACACATGGGAAAATAGAATCTTCGACCACTACCTATTCCGGCACAACCCTGGAAAGAGGTTTCGATGGACTTTGTTACAGGACTGCCAGAAAGTGAAGGATATGATGCCATACTAGTCGTCGTGGATCGGTTAACTAAAATGCGCCACCTATTACCTTGCAACACCACCGTTAACTCGAAGGCGCTGGCGAACTATATTTCTGGCGTATATGGAAGCTACGTGGTCTACCTACATATTACCTCCGTCGAGGACTCAATTCACCGCCAAATTCTGGAAGTCGCTTTGCAGTCAACTTAAGATCGAGGCATGAATGTCGACGGCATTTCACCCAGAAAGCGGATGGTAAAACAGAAAGACTGAATGCAGTGATGGAACAATATCTTGAGGATCGTGTCTATCAAGATGATTGGGTTAGATGGTTACCAATGGCAGAGTTTCGGCAAATAACCAAGATATCTGCGTCAACTAAGGCCCTCGCTTTCTTTGCTAACTATGGCTATCATCCTCGATTTACAATGACTTAAGGAAGCGGAAAGGACTCCACCAAGCCTCGACGCCATGCAGCCAAAATGGAGGAGTTATGGCCAGATTTCTGGTCCAGCTAAAACAGCCCAGGATCAAAGAGAAATCGGTGAATGCCAAACGCACTCCTGCTTGCAGTGCGAGGTTGGAGATATGGTGTTCGTCTCAGCAAAAATATTCAAGACGCAAAAATCGAGAGCTCGATTGGAAAAAGACGGACCGTTAAAATCCAGGAAGTTATCTCCCCTGGCGTATCGTTTGAATCTCCTTCTACTATGAAGATGCACTCGGTGTTCGCGTTTAGATTCTCGATCTGCTGTCGATCCCGTCTTGAGTAAAATCCTCCACCGCCACCAGTTATTGTAGAACAAGAAGAGAATCTGAAGTGGAGGAGATTTTAGATTCAAGGTATCGTAGGAGGCAGGGACTTGATCTTTGTTAAGTGGACGGATATACCGACCCTACATGGGAATACCTGAATACTGAGGAGACGGCTGTCGAGGCGCTTTCATACACACTATCCGAAGAAACCAGGACGGCAGAGGTTAAAGCTACGCAGGAGTTCGGCTTGAGTACTTTCATGGATGTCTTGGGGTTGGAGGACTGGAAGGATTAGCGGCTGGGATTATTGTCTTGTTCGGAGGTGTGGGTGAGTCAGATTAAGTTCTATGGGTTTCTGTTCTGGCGAGGTATGAGTCATGAGTGGAGTTACGCGGAGTTATGAGTCGGACTTGGCGACGAAGTGCGGGGTATATAATGGAGGCAACGGAGCCTACTTCTGTACTTTTCTTTCTCTTCTTCTTTCCTTACGCAACGTCTTCTGTATTTATTCTCCCAATATACTATAGTCTCTACTTCATACTAGTGACTATCGCTGTTTAAAAACTCTTCTTCATACTTCCTATCCCGGAAGTATCGCTGTCACCTTCTGCACCCTGCGGAACGAAGTTCTGTTACCCCGCCCCCTTGAGAAAATACAACTCAAGCCGAACGAAAAACGAAAGGAAAACTACAAGGAAAACAAACAAATACAACATTCGGTCCCATCAAACAAGTCTCAATTCCGAATTCAGGCGTTAGAAACAAAGCGCAGCGACTCTTGCCAAGGCCGACCGGCGAGATTGATCATGTTATGTGATGTTTTGATCTCTGGCCTTCGCAGCCTGAGTTGTAGTAACTTTTGAAGAAATAAACCAGTCAGTATTTATTGGATTTTTACGTATCATGATGTGATATACCATCTGTCTTTCTTCTGCGTGCAGTAGGTCTGTGAACTAATCTATCAAACCTCTGGGCCTTGCGAGCAAAGCTACGGGGTACATGCGAAGCGCCAATGAGGAGGAGGAGGAATTCGAAAGTGGAAATGGTGAAGGAGAGCATCATTACAATTGGGTTATTAGGTTATGTCTTCGTTGGCCGGTTAAAGAATAGAAGTAGAGGATTGAGAAATTTTATTTGGCGGTGGATAGTGCTAGAAGTGTTGAGAAGGTGTGTTGTCCGAGAATTCAACGGGCCAGAGGGTCCGGTTTATATATTGGGGTCCTGATAAGCGGCTTCTCCCTCCTCCGGAACAGAATGATGATATCTTCTTGGGGAGAGGAAGGCGTTTACGTTGGTGTGAGGTGTGGAGGTTCATCGCTTCCGAACTATGCGGAACATTATTAGGACACACTGAGACACAACTAGGTAATTATTAGCTGCACCCGCCCCCCCCCCTTACTCGCACACACACACGCACACACAGCTGTTAACTTGAGCTTCGGTGGATCAAAAGTTAGAACGATGAGTCTATGTTGGTGTGGGGCGTGGAGGTTCGTCGCCTCCGAACTAGCCTCCGAACTATGTGGAGCAATGGCTCGTGAAATTTCAGAGACTATCTGCAATTATTAAAACATGACTAAAACATACCACTCCATGCGGAAGATATGTACCTATACTTGCAAAAGGAAAACAAAACAGCAATTTTCTCGTGGTTTTAGAGATGTAGTTTTATATAGTATGAGAGTCGCTTAATATCCACGGGATAGCTTCCAATGTCGAGTGGAAATTCAAAAACTCATACTCCTCTGTGACAACTTTTCGTTTAAGAATTTCATCCGTCGAAGGGATAAAATTAGAAACAATCTGTAGTGATTGAGCGATTGAATGAACCCAATAAGACAAGAAATTTCCAGTTAGTACGGCAGTCTATTTTGCACTTGACATATCTCTTGGCGCTGCGAGGCTAAATTACATGTACTACATAGCTAAAAGCCAAGGAAAGTGCTTAGTCATATCATGATAACCCCGGATCGATTGAGATTCGTCCCGAGCTCCTGACAATCCAAGAGTTAGCCTCAACTCCACCGGAGTTCAAGACCCACTCAAATTCGAGTCTGGCTGCCCAGAAAGCTCGTACACCGAAGGACGGCAATGGCAGAGGGACCATTCCGGCCGATGTTTTCAGTCCCGCACCTATCGAATCCGGTTTTGACTGCTTAACGGATGGCCCGTAGACACCCCACCAGTCTCGTCGTTGCTACAAATTGCAATCGGATTTTTGGAAATTTCGCTCTGTATTTTACGACCGGGACCTGGCGGCCAACTTTTGCTGCGACGAGCGGAGCAATTAGAGGAGTCGGTTATAGTTCTTCTAGACACTAAACCACGAGCACCTAAATTTGTTCATTCGTGGTAAATACAGTGACAGAAACGTTCGTTGGAGGCTTGTGTATGTAAAATAGGGGTTTGATTTGTTTATGATAAGGAGGTGGAGGTTTTGATAGGTCACGGTTTGCTCTGCTCGAGCCAATGAACAATATTTATTGTAATGAAGAGAAAGAAAGGCTCGCCCCATCAATAAGAAACTACATGTAGCTAGGAACACATGACGCTAAGCGCCTAAGCGCAAAAATATAACTCATCCAGCCAGACTTTCGCTTACTAACCCGATCCTGTTAGGCACCCACAACATCCAAAGAGCAGTTCATCCCTCTCCGCCTCCTTCTTCTTTCAGTTTTTTCTCCTTCCGGAGGAACTCTAAGTTTCGCTGATTTATTTTCCAATCTGGGTCAATAATTTCTTGCCAATTAGGGTGCTCCTCCATCCATTCCGTGGCAGTTTTTTCGAGAGATACCGCAGCTTCGTATATGCGCAAGTCCCCCACTCGGGAACCCAATATTTTGCGTACTACTGACCTAGTTTCCCAAGTTGTGGACTTTTCCGGGTCCGGTTCATGAGCTAAATCCGCCCACAATACTTTCACATATGTTATTGGGAATCTTTTTTTCCCTTTCCCATAATTGCTCGGGTTCATTTGTTTCGGGCCGGTACCGTCCTTGTCTGCATAGGCGACCCCTTTGATCCTGATGCCACCCGAACCATCCTCCCGGCCCTTGATCAGCCCAATTTTATCCTCTCCCCCCCCTTCCCAAGTGCTCAATGCTACTAGGCGGTAAATGCAAAACCTTCGTGGCCCACGTCCTATAATCAGCCGGTGGCCGTACCCGGCTTTTGTTTTCCCCTCGACTCGTCCGTCAAAACCCCACATGTTTACATCCTGCTGAAACTCATAATCCGGAAGTTTTTCAAGATCTTCTTTAGTCCAGTTGTGGTCCTTTGGAAACCCCCCGGGCGGCGGCGGCGGCGGCGGCACTTCCACCTTAAACTCCCAATCATCCATTAGAACGTCATAGTCTTCTTGTTCTATAGCGATACCCTTCAAATCGTCCTTGAAATCTTGCATCACCGTATCGATGTCTATTTCTGCGTTATCATCACCACCCGTCTTATCTACCGCTTCCTGGATTTTTTCTGACACTCTCTCTAACCGGTCGATCTCCTCAGTGAATTTCTCCACCGTTTCGAAGTCTTTTTTGCGAGCGGAGTCTACGACTTTCTTCCGCTTCTTCACCGCCGAGTTCTTCAGATTTTGGGAAAGTACGTTGGCCTGATCTTTGGAATATTTTTTCCTATTGGGCGGCGGCGGTGGCGGCGGCGGCGGTGGCGGGTTCGTGGGCGGGACTGCGGGCGGGACTGCGGGCGGGACTGCGGGCGGAGCGCCGGCCGGCGGGGCCGGGGTCGTCATATTGACAGAGGGGTTTTGGTCTTAGAAGGAGGTTTTAGGGATCAGCCCACTTTCATTGGGATGTTATGGATGTAAGTATTGCTGAGCGGATTGTTGAAGGATTTTATGCTTTGATTCTAGGATTCTCGGGGCCCTTTATACCCATGCCTAGCCCAGAGGCCTGTTTGGAGTCATGCCGCTAACGCCAGTGGTTTTAACTCAGATTACGGGCCAATATACCTAGTTCAAGGATATTGAGGCTGGTTGTGGACCACCTTGGTCTATTTGGAGTCATTGTCCCCAGTTTTGATCTAATGGATCAGTTTGTGGCCCCCGAGAGCCCTGGGTCAAAAAAGCAACCCTTGTTACGTGGGTCTGCACACACACATAAGATTAGCATGTACAATATATATTATAAAACTCTCGCTCGAGGGAAGGGGGAAGGAGGACAAGCACAAAGTCAACCAACTCATACCTCGCGCCTCAATACAATGCACTTTTTATTCTATACAATTGTTCTTAGTACCTCCCTAGCCTCTATAACCTCAGTCGCAATTCAACTGGAGAAAAGGTAATTGCTGTCCCCATTCCCCGGGTTCGAGTCCGCTAATTAACAGTGGCGTTGAACTATAGACCCGATGGCCATGACCTGCCTTCTGGGGGCTGGACAAATCTAACAAGCCCGGCCGAACAAACAGGGTGGAATGATAACACCACCACGACCGGGAATGCATCGGGAGTAGGCACCACTCTTTATTTAGGTCAAACAGGGTGGATCGGTACAGGTACAGGTCTTGCCATGGGAACTGGTGCGCTCTGGGAACACAACGATAATGTATCAACGGTTACATGCCCTGGGTGTGTCTGGACTGGTCTACCCGATTACTGGAGGAATCTCACAACCTCACCCCCCCTGAGCACCTCACCCCCCCCGAGCGGGACTAGGCCAAACAGCCCGCCCGCGAGCGTGACTAGACCCAACAGCCCATCCACGAGCGGGGCTGGGCTCAACAGCCCATCTTTTTGGTTGATGTTATTTGTCATAACTTTGATTGGTTGTTTCTAAGGAGGGTCTTACATGCTTGTTTTGTTATGTATTGCGTTGCTTTTATAAACTATAAATTCAATTTTGTTTGACATGTCAATGGTGCATAGAGGTTGAAGTTGGTTTAGGTACCATCGCGCTGCAACTAACTCATGGCCTATCGCCCGGGTCTAGTGATGACATAGGGTACTTAGTTAACCCTAACTTAGCAAGTGAAACCAAAAGTGATCCACCTTGTAGTGAACCGATGGAAGTTGTACTGTTGTAGTACATACATGTAGTACTACGCAACCAGGGTAGGTCTGCAGCTGTTGTAACAGTACTAGGGATAAGTCTGGCCGCGACCTACACGCGTAGTACTATACTAGGTACTGTGGCCTATTAGCGCGCAAATCACCAATTTACATACATCCGATACCAGGGTCTACACACTACTTATTGCTCCCCGTAACCACAACTCCCTCTTGACACAGCTCTCCCGCTCCCTACAGCTCTCCTCTCCGTACATCTCTCCTCTCCGTACATCTCTCCTCTCCGTACATCCCCTACAGCTTTCCCCTCACCCACGTAAAGGATGAGCGCAGACCAAGTCCAAGACCGGCGGAGTGTGAAAAACGAGTTAAACAAATTCAGGAGACGGAGGATGAATTTTATGAAGAAAGCGTTCGAGCTTAGCGACTTTTTCGAAGCACGAGTATGTGTGGTTATAGAGAAAAACGGTCGTTATTACACCTTCCGATCAACTGACGATCAGTCCTGGCCACCGAGTATAAAGGAAATTGTTTGTAGGTCCTTCACGCCCTAGGTAGCCAACCGCTAATCACTTTGGTTATAAAAAAATTAGCAAAAGAGCTATCCGTTGCCACAATTGCTGCTCCCAGAGCACTTTAGGAGGAGGCAGTCTGTTGCGGGTGACTTCCACGAATCATTATCAGATGAAGCGAGTGTTGAACCGAGCACCAGTTTTGTCTTTTCACCCCCTGTCCTTACAGAACCCCCGACACCAGAGGACACTACAGCTCAAACCTGATAAATAATCTATTAATTGTATGCAGCCTTCCGGCTGAACTTTTGTATTAGTTTATTTATATCATATTTTGTAGGCCAGCATTTTTGGGGCAAGGGCCTCCGCATATTTTAAAGAAATTATGAAGTGTACATCCTGAAAACTTTCACTGATAATTTAAGGACAAAAGGGTAAGGCCTCGAATCTGATATCTTTTCTAGGCATAGCTGCCACAAATTTCCTGGCCTTGTCCGTGGTACATGAGTCCGCACAAGCTTAGATGCAGTTAGTATTGATTGAGGCAAAAATGTTGTTAGCTTACCTGTAAAGATTATGGATCCACTCTGTTTTCTTATCTTATCTCTCAAAAATTGTTCAATATCGGGAGATCTACTCTCATAGAACTTCGTAATGCGATTGTGACTCCCATATTTTATTGTTTGACCAGGCAGAATTCTTCTGTCCCTATATTTTCCGAGCACAAAAAGGGATATCTTTAAAATCTAGAACGAGGTAAGTAGCCTTTCCGGCAATAACTTGTGAGGAAAAAGCTACCCACTTTATGTTTATCCAAAACCAAAAGTTCGTCCATCCATTGACTTACCCAATCCTCTTGACCTATATAATCGTTAAATCATGGCTGTGGGGCTGCCAGGAGAGGTGATATATTTCTTACATTCTTTTTCAAACTGCCAATGAAGAAAAATATTTCGCGTCCTGACTTCGCAATTATTATATCCTTCAAGAAGCCTTCTAATGTAAAGTAGTTGCCCAGCAATTCCAATACCAGTTGCGAGCATAACGACAGTCCCGTATGACCCAAAATCTCTCTCAGCACCGTACGGGCCTTCGATGAAAGCCTTGAGTTGGTACCCCATACGCTTAAAAATGTTCCTAGTAAACCCTTTACAAGGCCGGACTAAAAAAAACACCGTTGTATTGCCCTCTGCATCTTGGTCCCACCATGCAATCATAAAAGGGTGCGACTGAAGGCAGGCAAAGAGACTTGCCCGAGGTATGCAAAGGTATAGATATTGGCCAGCTTGTAGTTTCCATGGCCTCCGAACCCTAAGAGTTATTCGGACCGTATTATCGACTAGAACTCCATCCCCGCCACCGCTCTGGATTCGCTCGACCACCGCCTCGGCTGCATACCGACCTTGGCCAATGTTCCTATACAACAAGAGAAGGGCTCGGGTGATAGTAGCTGCACCCCAAACCGCAATTACTACGATGAGGTAGATTTTGACTGATCTAGATGTGACATGGTACCAGAGTGCTGTGATAGTTAAAACGGTGAAGAGCAGGTGAAGTTTTAAAAACACCTCGTAAAACAGTTTGCGGATAAAGTAGAGGGACAGGAGAAAAAGCAGCGATACTCCAAGGGCGGCCTAGAATAATTAGTGAACAGCAGTACCCATAACTACTCGCCAAATTGGCAAGTACATGTAGCTAATAGGGTGTCCTACCAACAATCCAGGGTTGGTAAGCCCAAGTTCCAGCCCTTTTCCGGATCCGGTACTCGCAATCGCAACGTGCAGAAGACTTTGGATAACCGCCATTCTCCCAACCCATCTATGCATGCGACTATAATTCTCGTATGACAAGCCACAGAAGTCGCCTAGAAAGGTTACACGCCCTCCGAGACAGAGAGGGACCAAGTTCACCAAGGACATTAGCCCTGCCCGAGTTCTAAGCTGGACAAAGTTTGTGATGCCAAATACCATGCAAAGGAGATTCCCAGCCATGTATATGAGTATGATAAGAACGTGTAGCCTGGTTATTGTGCCTTCCCCTCTTAACAGCTTGGGTATTTGAGGGTAAATAATATATTTCAAAAGAAAACGCCCCCCATAAAAACGAGCAGCTGATAGGGCGGCAAGGTATAGGCGGTATGATAGAAAAAGGGCTACCAGAGCCCCAAGTGAAATAGCGTACCAGTGTGTGGCATCCATACTGGGCCGATTGCACAATCAATTGATCGGGTCATGTAGTACGGTGCAATCCGGGTTTTATATCTGGCTATTATGTATGCATGATTGGGTCGCATGCGGCTGGTTGTGTGTGTTTAGGGCAAGATTTGGTAATTAGGCGCTTTTTCAGGCTACAATAGGCTGGATTAAGCCACGTGGTGCTGTGAAGAGCTCCGGGGCACAAACTTTATGGACCATAGCCGGGGACAAACCCCCACCTTCGCCATCTTCGCAAAACCTAACACGATGGAGTCCAAAGGAAACCGACGTACGTTTTGGCCCAGCGGGCCGAGGTCTAACGAGCCGATGGGCATACTTGGAAATATAGCAAACAGTGTAACCGAATCAATTCGGGGGTCCCCATCTCCCCGAACCTCAATTGCACCGAGCGACAACCCCGAATCAATTCGAGGGTCCCCATCTCCCCGAACCTCAATTGCACTGAGCGACAACCCCGATGAAACTCCCCCGGTTGTGAAAACCGCCAATCCTATATCAATAGCCTCGACAGCAAGACAGCCGAAAATCATCCTAGGGAAGCCTTCGAAACACTACCAGGGCTTTTTGAGCATTGAACTGGGAGGCCCAGCAACGCTCGCATACCGGAAATCAGACAAAAAGGACCGCCAGGTAGTTGCTATAAAGAAATTTAATGGTACTATCGAAACGATGGGGATACTATTAGAAAATCCGCACACGAATATCGTTCAGTGTTACGAGGCTTATAATTTGCACGGGAACATTCTTTCCGTTGAGGAATACATGGACATTTCCTTATTAGAAGTGATTACCTGTACTTGGGACCTGGAAGAGGATCAAATATCCACTGTCTGCTTAGAGGTTCGCCCTAAATTCCTTATGTTACTTGATCCGGACTGACCTTCTGGAGGTGCTTAAGGGGATTAAATTCTTGGACTCCATTGGCCTGTTTCATGAGGATATTAAACCAGAAAATATCTTACTTTCAACCCGCGGCTCCGTCAAGATTGGAAACCTGGCCCACTGCAAAAAAAAGGAGTCTGGGCAGAGTATTTTGGAAATCGGAAACGTCAAGTCTCTAGGCCGTTTGGCTATGCAAATGATGGATAGGAATGTTTTCTTTGTCGCAGAACATACCAAAAAGCCTCCTACCTTAGCGGAGCCGGAGCGCTGGAGTCCGCAAGCCAAAAAATTCATTGCTACTACTGAAAGTTCTTCACGTCCAAGTAGCGATATAGCCATTGCAAGTTCTACCATTGCCTTTTGTAATGTACGATCGCTTAGCTGACACCGGGACCGCAACAAAGAATGCTTTCCTAGGGAAGGCTGCTGGTTGCGGCAGCCTAATTCCCCACATCAGGATGGCAATGGCCACAGTGCGGAGGCAATGGGCGACAGTGGGAGATGGAACAGGTACTGTAGCTAGCGCTTGGAAATCCTTCCGTTTATATCGTTACAGGTACATACTAACTGCCGAGAGAAGGATAATAATTCATTTTTCTCAATACATGAAGTCCACCACTTAATATAAGGTCTTCATTTTGGAAGTAATTTCCTTGATTAACTTCCGAGTAAAGCCTTTCGCTTTATTATCATAACGAGGAAGAGTATTCCAAATACATTCTTCAATCTGGACCCATGCGAGTGGGTACAGAAGCCGCTCATGGTTTGCAATTTCCGTCCACATGGGTATCGCATATCTGTTACATCTCATTAGCTATATTTACAAATCTGTCATTTTAGCGACATACCTCCGGTAAAGTTCACTTCTAAAGAGTTCTTTTTTGTCCAAGCGTAGAATTAAGTGTTCCAATACATTCAACTCGGTACCACAGATACCAAACTGGTTTGCAAGTGGTAACAAAAACCATTCTGTCTTTAGCCTGTTCTATAAGTGAGCGCTCCTGTTTGTCCTGTTTGTCGGGTTTGGGTTGAAAGGCGTTAAATACTCATGGTACTTAACCTGCCGGCAGGCTATAAGTAAATCGGAATACAGAAATCTTGACTGGAAGAAAGTTCGGTGTGATAGTTCGAACTCCCGTTCAATCTCCTCTTTTTGGGCTGTTTTCAATTGCAACAGCAGCTGTGGCCACTGTTGCTGCTCGAGTAGCGCCCATTTGCTCGAGTCAACACCCAATTTACCTGCGATCTCTTTCCACATTATCCTCGCGTACCTTAAAACAAGGATGCAAATATTTGTTAGTTGGCCTATTCTCTGTATCTCTGGGATATATACAGGAACAGACTGCCTATAACGCGCATGGCGGAAGACCGCTTCGCTATGGTAGATATAAGCCATGGATGACTCAACCTTCTTCCATAGCGATGAATTTTTGTGGATTTCCACTGCCAGAGGTCCCCACAACCGCTCTATCTTGTACCTGTTTGAAAAGGAAGTGTTTATTAGCCCACTGTAGAGGTCTCTGTGGTTTATAGATGCCTACCCTTGGTATAGAGTGTTAATATCTACCGTGGAAATACGAATGCCGCGGAGTTCTTTTATTCTGGTTCTCACATCACATACGCGGCGCGAAACTTCCTGCGCGATAGACTCTACCTTGATGCCCTGGAGCATATTCCATATCAGACTTTCGTCTTCTTGTGGAGTGAATTTTCGAAAATTCGGATCGTTTTGCATGTTTTGCGTAGATAGAAGATCCAGTCAAGAAAGCTGCCTATTTAATAGGGAATGGCAGGCGGCAGGTTTCGGCTCAAAATCTCCTATTCGTGGCCTCAAACGCCGGAAGCTCAGCCCTTGAATCGCCCAGTACATAAGTCGGAATCGGACTACTTAAAACAAAACCTCCCGCTATAATTGTGATTCGGGAAATTCCGCAACACCAGCCCGAAAGTCGCTGCCACGGATGGTGGATCAGGAGTCAATATAGGCGTTATTATAGAGGTGGAGCTAGTTGGTGATGTAATTGGGCCCACGGCTGTAGTAGGTCCGTAAATGAGCCCGGGCCCAAACTTGATTTGGTAAATTTCATCTAGAGCTAAATATTGGTAGGAGACTGATAGCACATAAGTATTTATTTATTTATTACTTCATATATGGCAACAGTCTCCCCCTCCTCTCCAGTGTTGACAATCTTCCCCTACTACAGTCGCAACTCGATATACCGGATCTCGATACCCCGGATCCCTTGCTGTCCCGTACGAAATCCTTAGAATCTTGGCAATCCGGCATATCTAGCGCACAAGCAGAATGAAAAGCACTTGTAAGGAAATAGGGAATTTCCGATTGCTAACAGTGGATATTTTCAACTCTAGTGACATATTTAATTTACATATACCCTATCAAACACTTCTATATCCTATCTATTAAATATATTATCGTTT
This sequence comes from Morchella sp. 2018-W45, assembly GCA_024713785.1. NCBI lineage: Eukaryota > Fungi > Ascomycota > Pezizomycetes > Pezizales > Morchellaceae > Morchella > Morchella sp. 2018-W45. Next base: position 1,785,617 of record JAMGYZ010000005.1, read on the forward strand.
AATTTTTCTGTGGATGCGGTGTGTCGCACCGTCGCAAGTCCTCCCAACGACCAAAACTTGTTGAGTGCATAAGTTGCAGGGGAAAAGGCTTTTTTTTTTAAATCAGGTGTATTTGTTTAAGGTACAAAACATTGCGTAAAGTATAAACTGTGGCGTAAAAGACCTCTGTGCTCCTTCAAGGAAAAACTCTGTCCCCATATGAAATGAACTTTTTAGGAGGCGTATATTGGGTTGAACGGTTGGCCAATGGCTTGTGATTCGATGGTGGACACCGTGGATAAAGTGGAGATGGTGCAGAGGAAAAGGCTGTTCAGTTATTGAATATAATATAACCCTGCCCATAAAGCGCTGAAAAAAAATCATGTAATTAATGTGTTCTAGAGACAGTATAATAAACATGAATTACAAAAGAAATCTGCGGTTGGTGCCTGCCCACAGCTTTGCCTGAATAAAATTTAACCCACATCAAACCACAAGTCATTCATCGCATATATCAAAAGCCACTACCACCCAAAAGATCTTGCAAATCTCCCCCAGGTGAAAAGCGCCCATGTTTCCTAAGATAATCTTGTACAATATTGACAGATTGATTCAGAACCTTCACCGCCAGATGTATGCTATTTAGAGAAGTGAATATTTCGTGGAGTTTTTCCAACGTGGAGGGAACCGAACGAAGATCACCGGGGATGCATAAAGATTGCGTGGGAGAAATCATGAACAGTCGGTAAACCTTGAACTTGGGCCCTATTGACACAGGTTAGTGTGGGGGCTAACAGGCTGAGGGGTGAGGAGGGGGGAGAAGAGAACGACTGACATACCTACGTGAATAAAGGCTACAAACTGTACGGCCCTCATGGTATTTTCATCATGGTTGACCGAGTCACTGGTGTGCATTGCCATGGTGTGTAGTGTGGTTAAGAGTTTGTTCGAGTCACTAAGCCATTTCAGCGCAGTAGTGTCTTTATAACTCGTTGAAACTTCGACAGCTCCAAACTCTAAACGTGGGTTATCTAGGGTGTATAGAAGGCCATCTAACCTGGGGCTGGATGTCGTCCTCTGGGACTGGGAGCTTTGCTGCTTTGATCTCCAATGGAACGATGAGGACTTCACCTCTTTGCTACGCTGAGTCAGCGTAACGTTTATGTAATGTTTGAATGTACCAGCCGCAACAAACGAACCGTTGCAAGAATAGACTATCATGACCAACAACACAAGAATCAATGAGGATAGACCAAATGTTCGAGTCAAGCCAGCCTTCTTTGGCTTCTTTGGAGATTACGTTCAAGTGCGGATGACGCTCGTATAACCTGATCCTAGGGAATATTAGCCTTAAGGACGTAACTCGCAGATACAGCAAGGGAACCCACACAAGCAGAAAGGAACTTACATATGTAGAAAGACTTGAGTAACCCACTCGGCATCAGCATGCACCTCCCTTTGGTAGGGTACACCAACATCAGGATAGGGTACAGTCTTAATGATTTCCCTGAACATTTCCGGCTTCGCGTTCGAAAATCTATCCAAGGATCGAACAAAGTGCTCATCCGGTTTTGGAGCCTGAGGGATTAGGCTCTTCAACTCCTGTATCTCGCTATGATGTAGACCTAACAACTACATGAGTTTACCGTCCCCAATATCGAGAATGCCCCCCCTAGCCAGATGATTGTCGGGGAGGTTGCTTTCGGCGATAATGGTTCTCAAAACGCGTTGCGTAGTCTGAAATGTGAATGTTTGCGATGGCAGTGGTAGCTGACCATCACAATCGACGTTTTCATCGGGATCCGCACACGTATGCGTATCAGTATCGAGATCGGAATCGAAATCCATGGTTCGGTCTTCGTCGCCATCGGAATCAATGCCAGAATTGCTATCTTCTTCAAAATGAGTCAGTAAGGTTTCTCGGGATGAAAATGAAATGTATCCAACCTTCATCTAAGGCTGGCTGTGTGTTGGTGGTATTTATGCTGGTTGACCCAATTGCTGACCCAACTGCTAACCCAACCTTGGCGTAGTTGTAAACCACATTAGGTCGTGCAGCTACCCGATCGAGTCCCATGCTTTTGGCCCACTCAGAAGCCCTTCGTCTATCCTATACCGCAACACCTGTATATAAGCAGACATACTGAGGGGATGGACTCAGTTTTAACCATCGTCGGCGCCGCCTATAAACGGCACTCATACGTGGAGTTCAACCAGTGTCGGCGTCTGTGTTTTTCACGATCTCATACACTGGAGGGGTACTTGCCTGCAAGCTCCATCGCTAACCCTGGCCGGCCTTTAAATCGAGCTTGCATGAAAGTAGGGATAATATGGTCTGAAAACCATGCCAAAGGTCCAGAAAGATCCCCAAACGCAGGATATTCATACGCTGCGCCATATACCCTTGAATACAGCAAAACTGTATCCAATCCTATACGCACATATAATGTGCCAATTCTGAAATAGTACTTACTTACCCGGGTATGCCAGTTTTCACGTAGCGATTTAGCCATGTCCGCCCGCCCTTTCTCTTCACAGTTCTGAATACGCTTCAGGTAACCCATCCAAACCGACAAGGCTTTCGATTGATTGAACTGGTGTGCTTTCCCTATTTTTCCGAGGTGCTGAAGGGTTGCGTCGAGAAAAGTAAGAATGTCCCACTTGCGATAATGTGTCTTTATGAAATATTGTGGGGAGTGGCGGGAGTGGCGGGAGTGGCGGGAGCGGCGGTTATGGCTAGTCATGATCAATAAAGAGTGAGGAGGATCAATAAAGAGTGAGGAGAGGAATAAAGGAGGACTTAGGAGTTGGGGATGAGTTGGAGTGAGGACTCGGATGGGAGCGAGGGTTTGGGTTTATACCTGAAAGGATAGACGACCCCAGCCACTCAAACACCCCCTCACACACACAGTTTGGCTATTGATCTATCCGGCGCCAAGCCCGTGTCGGTAATGTTACCTAATAGATACATGTCGGCAATGCTGATCTCCAGGAAAAGCAAAGGGCAGTCACTGGCAGATAACAGACTAGACCGGATATCCCGGATATTCCCACCCAAAATCCAAATACGGCCATAACAATACTCGCAAAAAAAAAAACAAAGGCTAGTGGCTTTTCCAACAGACACACAAATTCCCAACCTCCAATTGAATTGGAGTGTGGCCCAGTCACTTTGCTATTTAAGAGAAGAGGTAGGTTGCAGGAAAAGAAAAAACACTGCATCTTAGAATTTCGTATGGTATGCAATACTCTACATAGTGGTTCCTTTACAAACATCAAGAAAATGATATCTGCATGTCTCAACAGACCAAGAGTTGACAAGGAAGTGTGCTTTTTCCTAAACTTCATATGGTTGGGCCCCCTATTTCTTAACAGGAAGGATTATTTACGTCTAAATGTGGGCTCTGGTTGGCCTATCCCTTAGTCTGTCAGTAAAATGCTGACCCCCAAGAAGAAGCAAATTTTGTGTGGCAAAGAGGCTGACATCGTGCTCACCCAATTTCTACCCGCCGAGAATGCGAGAGAACTTGGCGCCAAGGTGTATACCACAACGTTTGGTGTAAGGGGGAACATGATTGAGGTTTTTTTCGAAATCGATTTGGACAACCCCCCTTCCAAGAAAAAGAAGGGTCTTTTGAGCAACAAAACTTTGCCAGAGATTGAGCAAACCGTCAACAACTATCCCAGTATCAAACTCCCTCCTGGCAGCTTCTACGTCGCTCTTGATTGCAAGTTCCGTCGCTTATTCGTTTACTTCAACAAAGGACTAGAGATGGTTTATGGGGAGACTATTGGTCAATGGGTGTTGGAGGCTACTACCTGGAATATTGACGAATACTCTCAAATCCATCCGCCTGAAATGCCAAAAGACAAGCGTCATATCAACTGGGAGCAGTGGCTTCTTTCCAACCCCCATCTCTGCTCGGCTCCTTGGTCCCGGGCGGGTGTCTACCACTGGGGTTGCTGGATGGAGCTGGGTCACTCTGCTGATGGTTCTCTTATGACTAGAGATACTGCTCTTGCCCCTTCACGTGTACAGCCTATTCTACACAACCTTATGAAATCCTTTGGCAATGTTACAAGGGCACAGAGATTGCTATTGGGGGCAGTTGATAGGGTGGCGAGAGATGAGGCCGAGAGACTGGTCAGGGCTATACCTGAAGGGCAAAGGCGATGGGCTACTGATGAGAATGAATGTTTCTCTCTTCGTGCCTGTTTGATCAATGTATGTACTGCACCACATTATGATGGGGGTGACTCTGGATGGGCTTCTATGATTCCAATGGGGGATTTCAGCGGCGGAGAGTTGTGCATCAGTGAACTTCAAAGGAGGTTTGACTACCAGCCAGGAGGAGTTGCATTTATCAGAGGAAGTAAATTGGAACACTGTACAGCCGCCTGGAAGGGTATTAGATTTAGTCTGGTTTCTACATTTCATGAAAACGTTAAGAAAGAAATTGAGATGAACTTGTAGTTTCCAATGTTATATAAAATCTATTAGCAAACCATACTTTACTCACATGGCAGAATTCTGAATAAAACGTGCGGTTCACAACATTCACTATGCTAAATTTCTTGATTCAAAAAAAAAAAAAAGCCCTTATCCCTTCCATCATCGATATACCCGCGGTGCCTGTCAATCAACCCAACCAGGTACGACCTGGCGGTAAAACATCAGGCAAATGACGCTGGAAAGGTCCCAACCTTTTAAGTTACTAAAAGCAGATAAATGGATGGCTAACGGAGGCTTAATATAGTATCCTTAGGTCTGAATCATACCTGGGTCTTGGTCCGATGGAAACAAAAACCTGTCCAAGGAGGCAGGAAGTGGGCTTAGGGACCCGGAGTTCGACAGAAGGTACCTAATAGGGTACCTGACAGCGCCGAACCTACTGATGCTCTTATCATATATATCGGGGGCAGGTTGGCTACATTGGGTCCACAACGACTACATTGAGCCCACAACAGAGCAAATTCACCATATATAGAAAGTTATATCGTCATGCCGACAAAGTTTAATGATTGTACTATCTGCGCAGATATGAAGACTATTCTGCTGCAGACGCAACAAGAGCTGACTGAGCGCCTACAACAAATCAAAACCTTACGCCAAGAGATCGAAGAACTGAAGAACACGGTGCCTTGGCGTAGGATACGTGCACTTCATACTCAAGCTCGTGCGGACCGCCAGCGATTCAAGGAGGCTACTTTGGCGGTCATTTCTACAATCTCTGAGGTCTTGGCGGACTTTAATTTCCCTCAAGAAGCGGAGACTGTCTCCTTGAGGAGGGTTTTTGCGATTGCTGTTGACAACGAGTAAAGGGCTAGTCTGATGGACTAGGTGAGTAAAATTTACTGATCAATAAACTTAATGAGCCTGGTGAAACTTACATGCACTTTCTCCGCTAGGCCGGGCCTACCAGCCCAGAATAATACAGACTCATTATTAATTGGATAGAATTCTGTTAAATGTTTGGCTTTTTTTTATTTGGCCTTTTATTTGGTTTTTTAATTTGGTTTTTCTATATGGGTTTTCTATTTGGCTTTTTCTATTTGATACTATTTTGCGGTTTTGGTTTTTTTTTTGATCTGATCCTTGTTATGTTAATTTTTTTACTCGGTTGTGTTTGATTTATGTATCCAATAAGAGAATAAGAGCAGTGGCACTATCCCACTGATGTCGATTAATTCGCTAGTGTTATTATTATTACCCTTTATCACACCAAAAAAACAGGTATTGCGCCACTGTTACAAGCCTACTCTACTACTAATTCGTTTCCGAACACGACCAATATTGCATACACAAAAAAAAAGTGCCAAGTCCCCCTATTTGTATGGTATGCAATATTGGTCGTGTTCGGAAATGTCATGGAGGGACGGGTACACCGTTTGCACCAAAAGGCACCATGCCTTATCATTGGCCTCGAGACCTGTAAGACCAGGTCATAGGCTTGGTTTGCTCTCATACAGGACTAGGTGCAGGCCTCCACTTGGGCACAGTCGAACATAAATAACCACTCGAAAGTAAGGTCCTTAGATCACACATCTTCCGCGACCATGAAGTATACCGAAGCCATTATCTTCTGTTTTGCGGCCTCGATTCTCACCATCATCGCCCTCTTCGGCCTCGTCTGCATCAGCGCCCTTATCACTACCATCTTCCCTTCCTTACGCCAAGCGTATGTACTTTACACTACTCACCATACTACCTTGGTTGTCCGTTAATAGTGAATTAGTAGGATTCCTACCGCTGCTAATGCCAACACGGGCGGCACATTAGTACGCCCCAAATTACCCCCTCGCCACACGGATATGCGGGTGCGCTCTCCGGTAATATGGTCCCAATTACCCCCTCGTTTCCCGGATATTGGGGCGCGCTCTCGGATAGTTGCACCCGGATGCCTTGATTCCAGTCGCCCGGATGTCTGTGCTTCTCGCGACACACATATGCTGCCGAGACTCCAGAAAGAACACCTCTGCGCCAAGTCTGTCCAAGCCCGACCGCGTGCCAGCCTAGATGGCGAGGCGCAACACGCCGCCCTGGGGACTATTGTCGCTTCACCTCCTCCCGGACCAGAACGCAAAGATTTAGCAGCCGTCACTTCTGAGTGGGAGGATGTGGGCGGAGGCGGAATAGCTACACCTCGCAAACATATCGACAATCCAGCCGCGGGTCCGATGGATGAGGATCTGATGGAAGTGGATCCGGTGGAAGTGGACTCGGTGGATGTGGATCCGATGGATGTGGATCCGATGGATGTGGATCCGATGGATGTGGATCCAGATGTGGATCCAATGGATGTGGATCTAAGCACAAATGACTTCACACAAGTTCAGAATCACATCATCACCCGCCCTAAAAATGAGGATGAAAGATTCAAAGAACGGCTGAAGTACACCCAAGACACGAACCCCGATGAAGAGTATAGGTCGGGTCCCAATAAAGTAGGGATCCCAATTGATGAAGAATTTGACTCGTATATTTGCTAACTAACAAGGAGTACCAACAATATCAGGACAGCCCACTTTCTATAGTACTGAATCCCCCACAACCTCAACTAGTACCTACGCTTGACAACAACGGGACGGTATCGGGCGTTGGGATGGTGTCCGAGTATTTAGCGGGGGATATAGACGAAGCAATGGCCGATTGTCCGCCTGAGATGGACGCGGAGGTAGAGGGGCCGATGGGTGAGCCGATGGACGAAGATATACCCGAAAGAGACTCCACCGATGGGGGGGCAATGAATAGGGCCTACGGAGGTTCTAGGGCGGAGACCCAGGGCCCGACCTGTAGGGCTGGGGTACTACAGCTAATACAGTTGGTTAAGCCGCTGGGTGGTCGCTGGGGCCGAAACCGCTGGAATACCAGGAGGGAGAAGCGGAAAAAGAAAGGTATATCAAGGGTGAAGGCGCAGCTTGTCAAGGCGCCAAAGGGTATCTTGAACAATGTCATCGCATGTGTTAAAAAAAAACAGAAGCGGAAGCGGATCGGACTAATGGAGGGGGTACGACTCGTGCTGGAAGAATTGTCCAAGCAACTAGAGAAAAAACCCCCTATGGCTCTGGCCGAATGGATGCTGCCTCGATCAGGTGGCGGGCGCAGAACGGCAGAACACCCGCTGGGAGGGCTGATCAAACAACAAGAGAAAAATCAGCCCCAGTCAGAGAGTGTCCCTCCCCAACCAAATGACGGGTACGAAACAGACAAAACAGTAGAATATTTGCCGGAAGAAAATGCCAAGATACAAGCAGAGGTAAATCGGTATATGTCCGGGCTTCACAAGCAAGGGCCGCCAAAACGAGAGGAAAATCCACAATTGCACCAGGCGGAGTGTATGCTGACCCGATCAAATAACGGGTACGAGACGGACGAGACGGATCAGACGGATCAGATGTCTCAACCTTTGCTAGAAGAAGTGGTCAAGCAACAGGAGCAAAATCAGCCCCAGTCCGAGGGTGTCCCGCCCCAACCAAATGACGGGTACGAAACAGACGAAACGGTGGAAAATTCCCCGGAAGAAAACGCCAAAATTAAAGAAGATGTAAACCAGTATATGTCCAAGCTTCACAAGGAAGGACAGAGTAAGCCCCAAGCGTCAAAACGAGAGAAAAATCTACAATTGTACCAGGCGGAGTGTATGCTGACCCGATCAAATAACGGGTACGAGACGGACGAGACTGATCAGACGGATCAGATGGCTCAACCTTTGCTAGAAGAAGTGGTCAAGCAACAGGAGAAAAATCAACCCCAGCCCAAGGGTGTCCTGCCCCAACCAAATGACGGGTACGAAACAGACGAAACAGTGGAAAATTCCCCGAAAGAAAATGCCAAAATCGAAGAAGATGTAAACCAGTATATGTCCAAGCTTCACAAGGAAGGACAGAGTAAGCCCCAGGCGTCAAAACGAGAGAAAAATCCACAATTGCACCAGGCGGAGTGTATGCTGACCCGATCAAATAACGGGTACGAGACCGACGGGACGGGCAAGACGGACAAACCAGTAGAACACTCGCCTAAAAAGTTTGCCAAGCGACAAGAACAGTTAGACCTGCACAAGCCCCAGCTAAAACGAGGTCAGAAGGCGCCAAAGCTTCTACAGGGAAAGACAGCGGATATGACATTTCATGCGGCGGCGGATTTTGGCAACTCTCTATATCAATCCAAGGAAAATTTGCAAACAAACATTCACCCCATGGAACCTGAAACCCTCGTGGCACTGCGCCGTGCGTGGGATGACCCGCCGGTGATCCAGGCAGGAAACCCGGATGTAAGTATTACTTGTGTGGTGGAGACATGAACCAGGAAACTAACACCGTCAAAGCGGAAGGCACTTGGCATTATTAGTCATTAGTCTGAACGTAGCGGAGGTCGGCAGTAGAGGGCACCCTTGGGTGGCGGTGGATATTAAGAGATAATAGCGGCGGTGGTGACAATTTGCGGAATTACTGCGGCTAGAGCTTAAGCCTTTTATTGACACTAACTAGGTGGTTATGTTTTGAGAGCAATTGGACCTAATCTTTTGTCGGTTGCCTGGGTTACGTAGATGAACACACGGGCACAACCAGAGTAAACCCAACAAGGACAGTCAGGAATTGGGGGGAATGGATCCGGGCCCTGGGATCTGCGCTGCACAAATTAGTTGTAGGTAAGCGACTCTCCTTCCGCTACAGAACTTATGAGTTTAAGCTAAAAATTTCAAACCCTGGCCCCCATCCTGGGTCTATGGCACGGATCCCACTCCAACCCCTAAACGGCGCTTTGTTGTATTTACTCCGGGTGAGCAATGTCTGTTCATCCACATAACACAGGCAAAAGAGAAAAGGTCTAGTTCTCTAGTTCTCGAACCTCGCCTAGCTAGTGACAATGGTAGAGCTCTATAGTTTTTTTTTTGTGCCCCTGGCTTCAAAGGTTCGGGGCTGGCGTGGGGGGGAGTTAGTTGCATGTAGATATCATAAGAATCTGATTTGTTTGTGCCCCATTGATTAGAGAGTTTTAAACTGAATCGTCGGATATCGTTGCAACCAAACGCTTATCAAAAATTCCGACTTTTAATGAACGACTGAGTAGCTGCACGAGTTGGACAGAAAGTCGAGCACTGGACAAAAAGTCCTGCATCTCTAATTGACTAAATCCTTGTTCTTGCCTAGAACAGCTAGAATTGCTGTCCAACCTATCCGACTTTCTGTTCAATTGGCGTAGCTAAAACCCTCTGTTACCTGCACTCACTAATATCTAAAATACAGGAGGGATTTTAACATTCCCACTAGATATAAAAGTAAAAGAGAGACAAAAACCAATACACCTATGACTAAATGAAAAGATGTGTACTTCTGGATACAACGAATTCTATCCACCCCCTCCTGCATAACAACTATATCGGTTTTGATAGTTTCTGGTAAACTCGTTAGTATCATTCAAAGAGGGAAACCCCATAGGCAGCCCACCAAGAGTTTCTATAATCCAATCTCGCTTCCAGCCGATACGCTCAATCGCCTCTCTCCTCTCCTCCTGGGCTACAGCCTCAACTAGAGCCAAGTTGATGTTTTCAAAAATTTCTTTTGTCCGTCTGTCAGATACTGACTATTCTGTCAGCTTTCTCCACATGTAAGAGATCCTACAAGCATAAAACCCCTAAGCAACGTACCAATGATCTCCTCAAAGTCTTGGGGGGTCTTTGGGGGTGAGGGCGGGAAGGGGTTCATGGTGGAAATTGTTGCTTTGGCTTTGTTAATATGGTACCCCTCCTCTCCTTTATTGTCATATTTAAAACATCGACACTGATAGCGAGTGACACATTATGAATCTCAGCAAGAAACATCCTAATTAGGAATAGTTTGCGACGACCTGTCGCGAAACAAGCCCTCGCCCCTCTACTAGCTATGTGCTAGCTCTAGAGTACATGTACAATGAATTTAATTAGTGTTTCCTATGCGAGGCGCTCCTCCAACACTGCGATATATGCAAGAGCGGGAGGTGCTATGTTCGAGGTGCTATGTTCGAGACTCTCCTGACTCCACCCTCCGCATTCTATATTATTCCCTCTAATCGAAATGTTACCTGCTACCTGTGTGTGCTATCTGGTCTGCTTTACTCTATAATGAATTTAATTAGTGGGGTTTGGAGTCGTTATCTGCAAGTGAGGGAGGTGCTACACAAGCAATGCAGGGATTAATACGAGGTCCTATGTTCGAGACTCTCCTAACTCCACCCTCCGCATTCTATATTATTCCCTCTAGTCGAGATGTTATCTGCTACCTGACGTCCGGCCACTTGGTACGTTATTTACAACCAGCAAAAACGGTCAGAGCGCACCGTCAGGTATCTGCAAGTGCCGAACGTTTGCTATCTCCGGCCAGGGATTACCTCCTTCACAATTGGTTGAGTAGATCAGGTCTGCAATTTTGACCTCAAATGTAGAGTAATCGCGGCTTTTGCTATCTACGTTGTGCGATATCAAGATGCATAGAGGTCCAAGCAAAACCTTGTTATTGTGGGGTATTAGAGTATCTACGCGCTGCTGGATCGAAGCCGCTCAGACTAGGATCGCTTGCCAGCTTATTGAGTGACCTCAAACCAGCCGTGTGAACTCACAAGAACTTGAAGCTAGCGGGGGTTGGATACATGTATATATTTGTGGTTAATTGTTGCTCCCCTATAATATGTAGCTAGATGCAGCCAAGTTGGATAATTATGCATGAAGTTTTAACCCCGCGATGCGCCCACCAGTTCCGACCGACCCCACCATCGGCTCTCGGGCGAGACGAGGCAATAGCCATGAACCGGAATCCCAACTGAACTCTCGTCTCGCTAGCCCCCACTACTAGTCAAGTTTGGCAGGTACTCTAGGTGGTTGGTTAACTCTCAATACCACAGCCGCGGCGCCGCGGCAAAAGCCACTATATAGTAACAATCCGCGCACCGATGATTTCATCAATTTGCGTTTGTCTTACACACAAAGGCTTTTCGCACGGATTTCTCTATTAGCCATGTAGGTCTTATCAACGCCCACCCTCGACACGAAACTAATGAGTGAGCTAGGTCAGAGTTAAACTCGATAGTAGATGAATGTCAACTCTCCCTCCACAACAAATCTTCCTATCAAAAACTAATAAGTCAATAGTGTTGTCAGATCTCGAGAGGCAACATGAGAAGGCAATGGTAATCACGGGTGAGGCAATGAAACTGAAGGAGAAACTTTTCAAGATGGGAATGGAGGTAGTGACGATAGACAAAGCATGTTGTCTCTTTTGGTATGGTGCTTTTGTTGGTGCTTTGGTGGGCGCCTCTATCGGTGCCTTTGTGTGTGCATTTATGATAATAATTATGTATAATATGGGGGTTATGACTTGACTAGAGTATGTACACCCCTAGTAGGGGAAGCCATCTTGGACTGATAGTTACTTTTTTTTTTCAATTGGTTTCTACATAGGTATTGACATTGGTGAGGTGATAGTTGCGATACATGTACCTACAGTCTTTCGCCAGTTGACGATTCACAGGGATTTCAAGTATATATCGCAAAGAACAGCCTGTGAGATCTCCAGTCCTACAATTTCCATGGCCTAAAGTCCTCTGTTCATCAACTGGCGGTATTCGTTAAGCAATCGCCGACGACTGTAGTTGGCATAATTCGAGATTGACGTCTAAATGTGGGCTCTGTTACGGTACTTTGAGTTGCCAAGTCCTATCTCCACTCCGGGCTGCTGCGATTGACATCTCTGTATATAATAATACCCGTGGCTGTCTCGCTACGTAGAATGGTGGCTGGAGATATTTGTGTCCGCAATGAATTCTTGTTGTATCTCGCTATATCGGATCTCTTGCTGTCTCGTACAGATTTTAGGTATTGCCCTTCTTCACCAAGAGTTACTTTCTCCCGTATCTTTGCTATCTCGTAGGAGTTTGGCCCCTACTAGGTCGGTTATTAGTTTATGATCAACCCTGGCCAGCATAAGACTACACAAGGGCAAACACTATCAATAGTTGAAAAATCTGTAATCACAGTCCGATTTTCACAGCGGGCTTAAGTGGTGGCGCTGCTGGCCAGCAAAGTTCAGATTCGAGTGATAGTTCAAGATGTTATTTTATTAAGGGTATTACAAGGGAAGGGATTAGGAGGGGTCCTTCCCTTGGTTCATCATTTCCTACATAGGCCACGCTAATGCATATATGAGAGATTTTGGGTATTCGGGTATAGCTATATCAAGGTAGCCGGCCGAAGCCCTTTCTCAACAACCTTCCCGACTAGCAAACATACCCTAACCTACTTAATTATTGCGTATCCTCACAACTCCTCCTCTAGATACTCTAAACCCTGCTGGTTCCCGGGAGATCGCCTCTATAAGTCGATCTTCTCTCCCCGGGATACCAGGGCCTGAACCGTTTGCATAGGTGTTACCCGGGAGTTGCTATCTGTTGCTATAAATTTCCTTGTACTAGCTACAAGTAGCGATGCAAATTGACTCTCGTCTAAGTTGATTCTTTCGATTCGCGAGTTCCTGTGTATTAATGTTGCCTTATAGTACTTTCCTATTGTCCCGAGTGATATCCGGTTCACATTGTCTAGCCCTAGTTGATCTATTTGACCAGCATATAGACCGGATTTGGATACCTTTAGGGATCTCTCAGTGATCCAGATTAGTATTTGTTCTTTCTCCTCCCTACTGAACACGGAGGCAACAGACAAGAGGGCCGAGGTACACAACCGAGGCAGGAACGAGAACGAGGACGAGAGTCAGCGACGCGGGAGTCTAACCGAGGAGCAGGGTTGTAGGGCAGAGAGTCCAGATGGCTTCTCTGACAAAGACGTGGAGACGAAGGTACCAGTAGACGACATTTACACGGTCATGACTGATAGAAATGGGTTAAACGGCGGCGAGGCGGCGCGGCAGAACAGAACGATGAATCTAAACTATGGACGGCGACGGCGAGATACTATGGAAGACCCAAGAGGGTCTTTGAAGACTATGGTTATGACGAATGTATTCAGAACTAGAGACACACAAACGAGATTTAAACTAAACCAGAGGCTGATAATGCGAAGAACACGAAGCGAAAGAAAGAGAAAGAAGCGAACAGCGAAAGGTCCGAAGAACGATATATACCCCTCCTAATCCCTGTACAGTCATGACTCATAACATCGTGTAACGGAAACCCATAGAAACTCTAAGAACCAAAGACAACCTCGCAACCGAAACCCATTCCCAAATATCCTCCTTCCGAAGACCGCAGACGCCACGATAGATTAGGTCTCCTTCAGGCCTAACTCCCCAGAGGCCAGCTTGCGTGGATATCTATCGTGGAAGTCTCTAACCAGAATAGGGGCATGCTCTAAATCTTCGGGAGGCTGCCATGATGGTTCGTCATAACCAAGATATCGAACTAAGTATTCCAATTTTCCATAACGCCTGCGGGAATCTAAGACTTGTTCCACCTCCCATTCCTGTTCACCTTCGATTTCTATTGCCGGCGACTGATCAGAATGATCGACGGGTTGTTGTGCCACGACAAAAGCGAAACATTAAGACGGATGAATTTTCATCGAAGTCGGAGGTCGAAATTCATAAAGATAAGTGCTAACCATCCGCTATGTAGTGCCAATGCGCTTCAATCGAAGTTTCTTCGAGGGCGCTGGTCTCAATTATTCCTAGTTGAAAGAAACACTGCCTCCAATAAGCATATCTGCGAGCCCTATTCCGCTCGCCCTCATAAATCTTCTGCGCCCGAGCCATTTCGTCACGAAGAAAATCGTAAATTTCTGCCATAGTCCTAGCCATACCATTTGCCTGGTCCTCATTGGAAGTCCTTCCACGCTGTAACGCCGGCGACATCCTGCGCTTCGCCATAATTGGCCTGAAACGACATACATCTGCTTTCCGGCATACGATTATTCGTCATAACT